>OY728137.1:1830536713-1831786713 GCA_963277665.1 Viscum album | reverse complement strand
TTTTTATTATTTTTATGGATTTTAATGGTTTTATGAGTGTTTATAGTATTTAGTGTATTTTTAATTTTTAGGGTTTTTATAGGTATTAAGTGTTTTAGGGTTTTTAGGTTTTCTTTGGGTTTTTTAGGGTTTGAGGGTTTTTTAATTTTTAAAGGATTTTTAGAGTTTTTTTGGATTTTTTTAATTTTATAATGTTCTTAGGGAGTTGAGGGGTTTTTGAGTTTTCTATGGTTTTGTGGGGATTTGTGGATTTTTTTTGGGTTTTATGGGTTTTTTAAATATTTTTATTGGTTTTAAGGTTTTTTAGAGTTTTCCAACACTCTTAGGGGTTGGAAGGATTTTTATATTTTATAGTGATTTTTAATGTTTTTATAGGGCTTTATTTTTTTGGGTTTTAGGGTTTTTATGTTTTTTATAGTTCTTATTGGTCTATAGGGGTTTTAGGGTCTTTTAGTGTTTTGTGGGTTTTAAGGGTGTTTAATATTTTTAAAGGTTTTATGTGTTTTCAGTTTTCTTAGAGGTTTTCATGGTTTCTAGGGTTTTTTTACATTTTTTAAGATTTTAGGGATTTTTTTAATTATTATGGTTTTTAGGGGTTTTAGGTGTTTTGAGGGTTTTTATGGGTTTTAAGAGTTTTTAGCATTTTTTTAATGTTTTTTTATTATTTTAATTATTTATGGGTTTTGAGGTTTTCTTAGGTTTTTTCATGGATTTTAAGTGTATTCAAGTTTCTTGGGATTTTATGGATTTTATTTGGTTTTAATATGTTTTTAGGGTTTTAGTGTTTTGAGGATTTTTATTGTTTTTTGTGTTTTTAGGGGTTTTTTGAGTTTTTAGGGTTTTAATGGTTATTTTAAATATTTTAACCTTTTAGGGGGTTCAACTGTTTTTAGAGTATATAGTGGTTTTAGGATTTTATTGATTCTTAGGGTTTTAGGGATTTATAAGGTTTTCATGGGTTTTGAATGTTTTTATTTTATTTTCGGTTATTAGGGGTTTAAATATTTATTCAGTACTTAAGGTTTTATTAGCGGTTTTTAGGGTTTTGAGATTTTTTATTTTTTGATTTATTTTTAGGGATTTATAATATTTTATGGGTATTTAGTGTTTTTAGTGTTTTTTGAGGGTTTTTAGGTGTTTAACATATTTAGGGGTTTTATTGTTTTTAGGTTTTAAGAGTTTTTAGGTTTTTATAGTTTTCCTATTGGTTTTTTTTTTGTTTTTAGTGTTTTTTACATTTTTAGGGAATTTACGGATTTTTTTTGTGTTTTTAGAGTTTTCAATGAATTATGTTTTTATGGATTTATGAGTTTTTGGGTTATTTTTGGTTTTTAGGTTTCTAGAGGTTTTTTAGTTTTTAGAGTTTTATGGTTTTCTAGATTTCTAAATGATTTTAGTGGTTTAAAGGGTCATTATATATTTATTGGGTTTTAATGTTTTTATGTGGCTTTAAAGATTTTTAGGGGGTTTTATGGGTTTTCGGTGTTTAGTATTTTTTGGGATTTTACATTTTTCATTTTTTTAGGTTTTTTTATGTTTTTAGAATTTGAAGCTATAATAGGGTTTTTTCTAGGTTTTTAATATTTCTTATGTTTATAGGTATTTTTGTTCTTTTTTTTGTATTTTTATAGTTTTTTTAAAAACATTTGTGGTTTTTTGGTTCTATGTATTTATTCTTTTGTAATCTTTCTGTTTTTAAGGATTTTATTGGTTTTTAGAGTTTTTTGAAATTTTTATTTCTTTAAAGGGGTTTTTGAGTTTTTAGTTCATTTAGGGTTTTTATGGGTTATTAGGGTTTTATATGTATTTTAGGGTTTTTAGTATTTTTATGTTTTTTTTGGTTTTCAATTGATTTTTTATTTTTTATTTTTGTTTTTTACTGGTTTTAAGTGTTTTTAGGTTTTTAAGACACTCTTTTGGGTTTTCAAGGTCTTTAGGGTTTTTACATTTTTAGGGATCTTTAGAGATTTTTTTATTTTTATGGTTTTTAGGGGTATTTAGGTATTTTAATTGCATTTAGGGTTTTTTTGTTGCTAGAGGATTTCAGAAATTTTTAAAGATTTTATGGGTTTTAAGTATTTTTAGATTTTGTAATGTTTTTTGGGGTTCACCCTGAATTTAGAGTTTTTAGTAGTTTGTTAAGATCTTTATGAATCTTTATTGTTTTTCAGGTTATTATGGATTTTAATTTATTTATGATTTTTTGGGTTGTTTATTGTTTTTTCGTTTTTAATGTTTTTTATGTTTTTGGGGGTTTTAAGGGTTTTTATGGTTTTAAGGGGTTTTAGGGTTTTTATGGGTTTTTAGAGAATTTTGGGTTATTTACGTTATTGTGGTTTTAATAGGTTTTAAGGGTTTCTGGGTTGTTTTCCAAGTTTTTAGGGGTTTTTATGTTTTTATGTATTTTTATATATTTCTTATTTTTTTATCGTTATTTTGTTTTTTGGGATTTTGAAGGATTTTAATGTTTTTCGGTTTTATGGTTTTTTGTGTTTTTTGAGATTTTTTAGTTTTTATGGTTTTTAGAGTTTTTAATACTTTAAGGGGTTTAAAAGGTATTTAGAGTCAATGTGGGTGTTAGTGTTTTAGGGTATTTTAAGGTTTTTATGATTTTTGGGTTTTTTAGTTTTTAGCATTTTTAGGATTTTTTAGTTGTTTTAAATGTTTTTATATTTTAATGCTCTCCTTATAGGTTTTCAGAATTGTTTTTTCTTTTAGGGATTTATATGGATTTTTATAATTTTTATGGGGTTTTAAGGGTATTTGGGGATTTGGATGGTTTTAGGGGTTTAATTTTTTTTAGGGTTTTTTGATTTTTTTCGCATTTTAATGGTTTTTATCATTTTTTAACATTTTTAATGGTTCAAATAAATTTTATAAATTTTATTGGTTTTTAGAGGTTTTATGAGTTTTTAGAGTTTTAAGGTTTTGGGGGGTTGTTTTTGAGTTTTTAGGGGTTTTATGAATTTTAGGCTTTTTAGTGTTTTTTATGTTTTTAGGGGTTTTATGGGATTTTATGTTTTTATAGTCTTATTATGGGTTTTTAATGTTTTTAGGGGTAATTACACTTTTTTTTCCGGTATTTTTTACGATTTTTAGGGTTTTTATGTTATTTTGGGTTTTAGGCTTTTTTGGATTTTTAGGGTTTTAATGGTTTTTTAGGGTTTTTATAATTTCTATGGGTTTAAAGGGGTTTTAGAATTTTTATTGTTTTTAGGGGTTTCATTAGGTTTTAGAGTTCTTAATAGTTTTAGTGGTTTGTATGGCTTTAGGGGTTTTTTAATTTTTCTTTAGTTTTTATGGATTTTTGGAATTTTTTGGATTTTTAGGGATTTTATTTTTTTGGGGTTTATGTTTTTTTTGGTTTTAATGGATTTTTAGAGTTTTTTTTAACATTTTAGGGTTTTAATGTGTTTTTAGAGTTTCCAGATGGTGTTTCAAATTTTTAGTTTTTTATAGATTTATGTGTTTTATGGTATTTATGGTTTTTAGTGGTTTTTGGTTTTAATGGGTTTAATGCGTTTTAGGTTTTTAATTTATTCCTATAGGTTTTTAGAGGTTTTTTATGTTTTTTGGGATTTTTGAATTTTTTGTATTTTATTTTTTAGGATTTTTTTTTATTTTTAGGGTTTACAGTATTTTACATATTTAAGAATTTTTACAGTTTTTTGGGCTTTTTATGGTTTTTTTTTGTATTTAAGGATTTTAGGGTTTTTAGTGTTTTTATCAATTTTTATGTTTTTATGGTTATATTTAGTTTTTTTTTTGGTATTTAGGGTTTTTGGAATTTTAAACATTTTTAGGTGTTTAAAGGGGTTTAGTGTTTCTAGTGGTTTTTAGGGTTTATAGTAATTTTTTTTGTTTTTTTGTATTTTTAGTGTTTTTTGTTTCATAAGGTTTTCTGGGGAATGTTCCTTTTTAGGGGGTTTTATGTTTTTTGGGCTTTTAAGGATTTTTATATTTTTTGTGGTTTTTATCTATTTTGAAGAATTTTAAGGGTTTTTAGGGTATTATTGATATTTTGGGTTATTTGGGGGTTTTTTGATTTTTTAGGGGATTAAGGCCCTTAGAGTTTTTTTAAATATTTTTATGGTTTATAGTGTTTTTAGATATTTTTTTGGTGTTTACGGTTTTATCTGTATTTACCCTTTTAATGTTTTTATGGGGTTTTACGGATTTTAGGGTTTTGTGTTATAGGGTTTTAGGGTTTTTAGGTTTTTTAGAGATTTAAGTGTTTTCAGGTTTTATGGTTTTTTCTATTATTTTTCATGTTTTTAGTGGTTTTTATGTTTTAATGGATTCTTTGGAATTTTTAGGGATTCTATCGAGTTTTAGGGGTTTTATAGATCTTTGGGGTTTTAGGGTTTATTCATGTTTTGGGGTGTTTTGAGTTTTATTTGAGTTTTTAAGGGGTTTAATTATTTTTAGAGTTTTTTTACAATTTTATGGGTTTAAAGGTTTTCTAGAGTTTTTAGTGGGTCTTAAGGGTTTTATTAGTTTTTTTTAAAAAAAAATTAGGGTTTCATTGGTTTTAGGGCCATTAGGGCCTTTTTGGGTTCTTTAGGGTTTTTAGGGTTTTTATCATATTTAGATGTTTTTGGGGTTTTAATAATTTTATTTGTTTTAATGTCTTTTTTTGGGTTTATAAGGGTTTTTTTGTATTTTTTATGTTTTTAAGTATTTTTAAGAATTTTTAGGTTTTTTATTATTTTTTGGGTTTTTTTGGACTTTCAGGGTTTTAGGGTTATTAGTGTTTTTTATAGTTTTTATCAATATTATGATTTTTATAGGTTTTATGTGTTTTATGTTTTTATATTTTTTCTTAAGGGTTTTCCATGGTTTTAATATTTTTAATGTTTTTAATCATCTTTAGATTTTTTTAGGTTTTTATTGTTTTTATGGTTTTTATAGTTTTTTGGGTTTTCAGGGTTTTTTGGTTTTTTGGTTTTTTATGTTTTTTGGGGGTTTTGGGTTTTTTTTGAGTTTTTATGTTTTTTATGGTTTTTTGTGTTTTTAACATTTGAAGGGTTTAAATAGGTTTTAGAGATTTTAGTCGGCTTTTCGAGTTTTGATGGGGTTTTAAGGTTTTTTATGTTTTTAAGGGTTTATGGTTTTTTATGGTTTTGAGGGCTTGGAAATTTTCTCATTTTTAGGGGTTTCAAGTGTTTTAAGGGTTTTTATTTTTTCAGAGGATTCTGAGGGGTTTTTTCTCATTTTTAGGAATTTTTTGTGGTTTTTTGGATTTTTTTGGGTTTTAAGGTTTTTAGGGATTTTAAGGTTTTTTTCAGATTTTTATATATTTTTGGGTTTCTAGGGTACTTTTTTATTTTTACGGGTTTTATGTTTTTTAGATTTTTTTATCATTTGTAGTGGTTTAACAGGTTTTTAAATTTTTTTAGTGGGTTTTTAGGGTTTTATTGTTCATGTGGATTTTTATGGGTTTTAGTGGTTTATATGGATTTTAGGTCTTTTTGGTTTTTTTGTGTTTTTTATGTTTTTATGGGTGATAATTATTTTATGATTTTATGGTTTTCTTAGGGTTTTCCCAATTTTTTGGGGGTTTTATGTTATTAGGTATTTTTAGGATTTTTTAAGAATTTTAAAGCTTTTTAAGAATTTAAGGGGTTTAGGGATATTTATGATGTTTAGGATTTTAAGGGTTTTATTATTTTTATATTTGTAGATATTTAATGTTTTTTAGGTTTTTATGGTTTTCATAGAGTTTTTTCAGAGTTTTTTTGTGTTTTAACATTTTTTGGATTTTAGGGATTTTTTACGATTTTTATGGTATTTAGGGTTTTTAGGGATTTTGAGCATTTTTAGGGGGGGTTTTATTTTTTTAGGTTCTTATAATTTCAGAGTTTTTCCCTAGTTTTACTGATTTTTTAGAGATTTTTAATATTTTTAGGGTTTTAATGTGTTTTTAGAGTTTTTAGTGGGACTTTACGGTGTTTATGGGTTTTTAAGTTTTTATGGTTGGTAGGTATTTTTATAGTTTTTAGGCATTTAGGGGGGTTTTGGGTTTTACGTGTTTTTTAGTTTTTTAATTTATTTTATGATTTTTAGGTTTCTTGGTTTTCATATGTTTTTCATGGTCTCGGGTGTTTTATGCATTTATGGATTTTTATGGATTTTTTAGCATTTATATGGATTGTTAGGAATTTTAGGGATTTTGAGGGATTTTATATTTTTATGGTTTTCTTAGGTTTTTAGGTTTTTCGGGGGTTTTGACTTTTTAGGGGTTTTATGTTTTTTTAGGTTTTTAAATTTTTTTAGCAGTTAATAGGGGTTTCCAATTTTTTTAGTGATTTTTAGGGTTTTTATAGTTTTTAGGGGTTTTATGGTCTTTAGGTTTTCTTAGGGATTTCCAATATTTTAGGGGTATTTTTAAAATTTTAATTGAATATAGGACATTTTATTATTTTTATTGGGTTTTAAGTATTTTTAGCGATTTTAGGGTTTTTATGGTTTTTTTGGTTTTTATGGTTTTTTAGAGTTTTTTTAGTTTTTATAGTTTTCATTGTTTTTAGAATTTTATGGGTTTAAAGGAGTTTTAGTTTTTTAGTGGGTTTTAATATATTTTTTAGGTTTTAGGATTTTAAATTTTTTTGTGGTTTTTTGGATTTTAGGATTTTTATGGTTTTTTGGGGATTTTTTGTTTTTATAAATTTTGAGGTTTATTAAGTTTTTAATTGTTTTTTATTTTTTTAAGATTTTATAATTGGTTTTTAGGGTTTTATCAGTTTTTACATTTTAAAGTAATTTTTTTTGGCATTTATGTATTTATTTAGGTTTTTAGAGGTATTATATATTCTGAGGGGTTTTTTTGGATTTTTATGGTTTTAATATTTTTTTTGGGAGTTTAAGATTTTTTAGTTTATTAGGGTTTCTATGTTTTTTATATTTTTTTATGTTTTTAAGAGTTTAGAGGGGGTTTTTTGTGATTTTTGGGTTTTTATTATTTATAAGGGATTGTTAAGGGTTTGAGGGATTTTTATGGTTTCTAGGGTTTTTAAGATTTTTAGGGATGTTTAGGGTTTTCCTTTTTTTAGTTTTTTAGGGATTTTATGTTTTTTTGATATTTTTAAGGTTTTCTTTGGGCTATTCATGTTTTTAGGTTTTTTAAATATTTAGGGATTTTTAGGGTTTTTAGGATTTTACAGTTTTGTGGGTGTTTTGGTTCATAGGGTTTCGTTATTTTTTAGGAGTTTTACTTTTTTTTCATATTTTATAACATTTCTAGGGGTTTAATGTGTCTTTAGAGTTTTTATCAAGGATATGATCATTTATGGGGTTTTAGGGATTATAGGGTTTTATGGTCTTTTAGGGTTTTTAGCGTTCTTTATTTGTATGGGGTTTTAAGTGTTTTTAGGTTTTTAATGTTTTCTAATGATTTTTCAAGGTTTTTAGGTGTTTTATTTTTTTAGGGATTTTAGTTATTTTTCAGGTTTTTTATTATTTTTATTGTTTTTAGAGATTTCGAGGGTTTTTTTTGGGGGGGGGGGGGTTTAAGGGTTTTAATGGGGTTTATAATTTTATGGGGGTTTTAGGGGTTTTTATTGAATATTTTACTCTTTTAATGGATTTTTAGAAATTTATAAATTTTTTACTGGTTAAATGGGTTTTTAGTGTTTTTTTTTTGTATTTTTATGGGGACTTTAAAGGTTTTGGGGTTTTTATCATTTTTTGGTGTTTGACGGTCTTTTAGGGGTTTAGTCATTTTTTATGTTTTTAGAAGATTTAACAGTTTTTAAGATTTTAAGGATTTATTATGGTTTTCATGGTTTGTAGGGTATTCAAATTTTTTTGGGGATTTTTAATGTTTTTTTGTTTTTTATGGTTTTATTGGGTATTTCGAAATTTTAAGGGTTTCTACGATTTTTTAGGGTTTTTATTGTTTTCAAATTTTTTATTATTTTAATTTTTTTATAGGGATTTATGTGTTTTTTTGGGTTATTAAGGATTTATTCAGGTTTTTCAGATTTTATGGTATTTTATGTATTTAGGGATTTTTTAGGATTTTTATTATTTTTAGGGCTTTTAGGGAATTTGAGGGTTTTCTAGGTTTTGTAAGTGTTTTCTCTTTTTATAGATTTATTGTGTTTTTAGGGTTTTTTAATGTTTAGTGAAAGGAAGATGCGAAGGTCAGGCTATTCCCCCCCTAATTTATTATAATGAAAAAAGAGACCCAACAGACAAGGGAGGGGAGGGGTCAAACGACCCACACCCAAAAAACCCCTTACAACCCACGCCAAAAAAGAAAAATCAAAAAAGAAAAGAAGCAAAACAAACCCAAACAGAATTTTCAATGTTTATAGGGGTTTAATTTTTTTAGGAGTTAAGGATTTCATAGGAGTTTTAAATGTTTTTAGGGTTTTTATGTTTTTAAGGATTATTATTGATTTTTTAGGATTTTTAAGGTTTTTATGATAATGAGGGATTTTGATGGTATTAAGTGTTTTAAGGGTTTTTTGGGTTTTAGGGTTTTTTTCGGTTTTTAGGGTTTTTTGGGTTTGTTTATTTTTTTAACGTCTTTATTATTTTAAATGGATTTTAGATTATTAGTGATTTTTAGGGGTTTTATGGGGTTTTAGGGTATTTTATTATTTTTACGGGTTTTTTTGGTTTTTTGGGTTTTTTGTTTATTTAGGTTTTTAAGGGTTTTAATTTTTTAAGGTTTTAAGGATTTCTTAGTAGTTTTCTAAGATATTATGACTTTTTGATTTTTTCTATTTTGAGGGATTTTTAGGATTTTTATTTGTTTTAATGGTTTTTAGAGATTTTGTGGATTTTTAGTATTCTTTAGGTTTTTGGGTTTTTATGTTTTTTTTTGTGTTTTTAGGGTTTTTATGATTTTTTTAGTGTTTTAATGTTTAATACATTTTTACCAATTTTAGCGGTTTAAAGAGTTTTTTAGTTATTAGTGCATTTTTTGGTTTTTTAATGTTTTAGGGGTTTTTATGGCTATTAGGGTTTTCAATGGTTTTTTGGGTTTTAGGGGTTTTAGCCTCTTTTAGTTTCTTGGGGTTTAGTGTTTTTATGGTTTTAAGGTTTTCTTACAGTGTTTCATTGTTTTTGGGTTTTTTTATGTTTTAAGGTATTTTTAGGTCCCTTTTGGTGTTTCTATTTATTATTTTTTAGTCATTTTTAGGGGTTCTAGGGTTTTTAGGGTTTTTAGGGTTTTTTTGTATTTTTTGGGTTTGATGGGTTTTTTTTGAGTTTTTAAGGTTTTTATGGTTTTTAGAGTTGTTTTAACATTTTTGGGGGTATTAAGTGTTTTAGAGGTTTTAGTTTTCATTAGTTTTTATGGATTTTATGGGGTTTTAATGATTTTACGAGTTGTTATGGGTTTTATGGGTTTTGTAATGATTTTTAGTTTCTTTTAGTGTTTTTAGAATTTTTAGGGATTTTTTTGTTTTAAATTACTTTTAAAATTTTAAGGGTTTCTTTGTATTTTTTAGCATGTTTAGATTTTTTTTACTTTTTTATGTATTTTTAAGCCTTTTTTCATTTTAATGGTTTTTAGTGTTTTTAGATATTTTGAGTTTTTTAGGGGTTTCATGGTTTTTAGGTTATTTTAGGGTTTTAGAGTTTTTTGTTTTTAGAAGATTTAAGTGTTTTAATTTTTTGAGGTTTCTTTTGGTTGTTTAGGGTTTTTCTACTTTTTTATGTTTTTAGTTATTTTTAAGGCTTTTGTAGAATTTTTTTGGTTTTTATGAGTTTTAGGTATTTTTGGTGTTTTATGGTTTTTTAGGGTTTAAGGGTTTTATGGTTTTTATGGTATTCTAGGGTTTTATGTGTTTTTAGTGTTTTAATGTTTTTAGTTTTTTACATTTATTTAGGGGTTTGAAGGGTTTTTATAGTTTTTATTTGATTTTAGAGGGTTTTAGGTTTTTTAGTGTTTTTATATTTTTGGGGTTTTAGGGTTTTTAGGGTTTTTAAGAATTTTATGGTTTTTATCATTGTTTTGGTTTTAAGGGGTTTTTTGTGTTTTTTTATTTTTATTGTTTTCGTAGGGTTTTATGGGTTTTATAGGGGTTTTAAGATTTAGGGTACTTTTGGGGAATTTTTTTTATTTTTATGATTTCTTAGGGTTTGTAGGGATTTAGAGGGTTTTAAAGGTTTTTTAGATTTTAGGTATTTTGTGATTTTTTGGTGGTTTTAGGGTTTTCATTATTTAGGTTTTTATAATTTTTAACATTTTTATTGGTTTAAAAGGGGTTTTAATGTTTTTAATGATCTTTTAGGTTTTAATCGGTTTTATGGGTTTTTATGTTATTTTCTGATTTTTATCTTTTTTAGGGGTTTTAGGGTCTTAGTATTTTTATTATTTTTAGGCTTTTAGGGAGATTTATGTTTTATTAGGATTTCAACTTTTTCATAAGGGTTTTTAGTGTTTTTAGGAATTTTAATGTTTTTACTGGTTTTAGGGAATTTTAAGGATTTTATAGTTTTAAGGGTTTTGTGAGATTTTGAGTGTTTTAGGGTTTTAGTGTTTTTAACATTTTTAGGTTTCTTGGGGTTTTATGTGTTTTTATGTTTTTAAGGTTTTCTTAATGATTTTCAGGTTTTATAGGTTTTTTTATGTTATTATGGTTTTTTTATGTTTTTAGGGATTTTTATTGCCTTTTAGGATTTTTAGGGTTTTTTATTATTTTTAAGGATTTTAAGGGTTCATAAGGGAATTAAGGTTTTTAGTGTTTTTATGGGTTTTTTGGTATTTAGGTTTTTTTAGTTTTTAGGGTTTTTATGGGTTTTAGGGGTTTTAGCATTTTTAGGTGTTTAAAAGGTTATAGAGTTTTTAGTTTGTTTTTTGGGGTTTTATGGGTTTTTAGAGTTTTAAGGTTATTAAGAGTTTTATGTTTTTTGGTCTTTTAGGGGTATTATATATTTTTAGAGTTTTTATCATTTTTTAGATTTTTAGGGGTTTTATGTGATTGGGGTTTTAATGTTTTCTAAGGGGTTTTCATGTTTTTTTTGTGTTTTTTATGTTTTTACTGATTTTTATGTAATTTTTACATTTTTAATTTTTTAGGGGTTTTAGGGATTTTGAGGAGTTTTTAGGTTTTTGGGGTTTTATGTATTTTAGGGTTTTTAGGTTTTTTAGGTTTTTAGGATATTTTTGAGTTTGTAGGGTCTCTAAAAAATCCGCAAAGGGAAAGAAAATAATCCCATAAAATCGATAAAGGAAAGGGATGCATGTGGGGATAAAATTGGAGGAATGGAATAATGGAATCCAATTTGAAAAGAACCCAAACTAGCTCATGTAATAGTTTATGGGAATGGTTTGCAAAAGGCATAGATCATGAACCGATCGGTACACAACCATTATACGAAACCATGGCTCATGAAGTATTGGCTAGTGAAACAAGAAGTTCACGGAATGGATGGGTAAAGACATCGGTCAAATGAAAACCATGTTGTTGGAGAAATAGAGGTTGAGAAAATAAACACCTAAACAATATCGTTGGAAAAACATTATGGAGAGGTACACCCCGCATACCATCCCTACGGACTGAGTAGTTTACGAATGAGAAAAGGCTGACAGTGCCCGGCGAACCGCATTATTCGTAGAATTGAGGCATTAATTTCCACTGCCGCAAACTGAAACACTAGGAGCCTTGGTTGACCGAGTCTTCCGTGGGTCGGATGATACCTTCATGGGATTCCAAATAATGTGTCGTGTGACCATAGATATTTTCTCCTCAACAATCTATAAATGGACCCCAAGGGGAGTTGTGGAAAGGATTTGATTATGGGAGATCTAGGATTCAGCAAACTAAAGACATCAAAGGAAACAATTCGATGAATTATTTGATCGTGAATGGTTTCCAGTTAGTATAAATACACTATGAACCATAAATAGAAGAAAACATAATAAAATGGGAAAACTGTGATAAAAAAACATGAACCCCGAACCATAATCCCTTCACGGATGATCTCCCTGAGAACTGTGAGAAAAATGCCCCTTCTTCAATCTGACGTACCATGTAGTATAACCCAATGTGGACGAAACACTGCCCATCCTATAACTCCATCACATGAAGGGACTTCAATTCCGCATCTGAGGTTGCGTACCACCATGGTACGCAAACCATGCACATATCCACATACCACCCTGGTATGCAGACAATATCAAGATCCACACACCATCCCAATATGTGGGCCACATCCAAATCCGCATACCACCCCGGTATGTGGATGACCCTTCCACATGCATAGAAAAATCCTATGTGGAAGTTACCTCACCCCACAAGAACAAATGGTATGTGGATTAGGGTACCATAAATATTTACAGCTTTCAATATCGATCATGCCCTTTTGTTTTCATCCCATCCTCTGCACCCCCTCTGCGGACTATTCCATCAGTATCAGGATAGATACTCTTACAAATCCCCCAGACCTGTATAGATGGACCATCAGGAACATTTGAGCACCTTTTGGAGTCTACATACCCCTGGTAAGAGGAGTCACAATGGTAATCCCCACATTTGTATGGACTCCAGAAATGCTCTTAATTATACATTTCCATTGTAACTCAGATTCCATCCGTGGGATACTAATGTGAACCTCTCCTTTTTATGGATCAAGGGTAATCACTTTATTTTCCATTAAATGAAGGGTAGTGACAAGTCAAAAGAACTATGATCACTTTTCCTTTTGACGAGAAGCAATATCCCTCGCCTTTCCCATAACACATTCTATGGAATCCATCATGGAGTAACCCCCTAGCCTTTCATGATGGACCTAATAAACATTACATTAATTTCATATTAAAGGGTTAATTTCTCTACACCCTCATCCACTGTTGCCCCAACAACTTTCATCGTGGGATCCCCCATTTCCCTCAGCAGAGAAGAGAAAGGGTGCCTTTGGTAAATCTTTCACGTCCTCTTGTTTCTCACATCGAGCATGACTAATGTATTCTTAAAGGTATGTGATATTACGACCTTGGAATAACCTACTAGTGAACAATGTAAAATCTGATTCCCAACACAATTGGGATATGTAGGAAGCACATACCTAGGCCTGAGCACAATACCATCTCATACATGAAATGAGAGATCTTGTCCCCTTTAATTGGGAAGATCTTATGTGTAATCCCTAATCCAATCACAAATCAAACCAAACTTTGAGGTATTTGATTCCTAATCAACTAGGATATGTAGGAAGCCTCCCTGTGGTCCAAACCTGATATCCAAATCACCCTAGTATATTTTGGTCCATGTTCATAGTGGGTTCATATTCATCCAGGTGACCATATCTTTCCTAATCATCCCAAGCTACCTTGGAATATGCCTTGCACTGGATATTTACCAGGCCCCTTTCACCTATGCATCCTTGATGCATGATGTTAAACTGCATGGATGGGTCCTTGTCACACGATCTTAAAAGGTGATTTGACTAGTTAAGTGACATCGAACTATGTGGGTTCTAATACCTCTCAAGAGGTTACATAGGAATCCCATCCCATGGTTTTGATCCCAATATCCATGAATCTTCCGTCCCCCCTGGATGTTGATAAACTCCAGTGTGCCTCATCATAGGGCTTAAACTAGCATTGTCTCAACAATTCATAATACATGAATATCCATGATTGATCTTGCAACCTAGGGGTAATATTTTGACACAATCATTGGGAAATAACCAAGGATTCATGTACATATGAACATTACATAAATCTATAAGAGAGTCTTAGAGTAGGCAATAAACCCCTAAAAAAGGGTGTGATGAGCCCAATCTCCCTTCATATTGACTAAAGGAGTCCTGAAGTGTCGTTGGCCAAATCATCAACCAATAAGCATCTTCCTTTGGAAAGAAGGTCTATGAATTATGGATACCTGGGAAGTTGAGTGTTTATGGCTCGATGAATAAACACATTGGAGACCGTACAAGGACATCATAACTGACATAGGATGATTTTACGGACACATAACCCCTTTGTAATTTCTTGTAGAGATAATGAGAATATAGAACCTATTTAATGACATAAAAAGGACACACTACCCAATCCTGGTTAGACCACCTTTCCATATCAATTCACCTGGTGTGAAGAGAATTAGGATAAAACAAAAAATGGTGATCCCGATGTGAATTCTTCACTAATGTGGCAGATTAACCCACCTCACACACCTTTCAAATTCAAATTAAAGAGGTCCAAGAGAGTTTTTCAATTTCACATGTGATCATCATATAATACATTGACAAGGTTTTGTTTTCTGTATATGTCATATATATATATAGCTTGAATTTAGTAGATCTCTCTTCGATCGAAAAGGAATCTCAAAAAATTGCTCGGACATGCATGTCAGTGACCACGCAGGCAGCTGGATCCCCAATGAATAACATAACCCCCTCACCAACCCATCATCTTCAATGTGGGGTATCAAATGCGCTACATAATGAGTACCATCAAAAAGGTACTCTTCCTATTGTGGAGGTCCCAAGGAAGGACCTCCAACCAGAGAAAGCATTCTAGCCACCTCTTCATCCATGATCGAAGATCCAGCACCTGATGACCCCATTATCCATCTCCAAACGCTTTGGGAGTCTGTCCCCAGAGTGCGATAATAGGTACCTCTCTTATCGTTGGGAGGAAGATGAATTGGAAGCCAACAAATTCATCCAAGATTCACAAGAACCCCACTCCCGGGGTCAGGCTAAATGATGTCACCATCAGAGATGTATGACCCAATATCCTCACACTAAAGATGATCCCATGCTGAGGGAACCTACTGAAGTCCAATAGATAAGAGCCCCTCAGGCTTCCCACTAAGGGAGGAAAATACATAATCAGGAAAAAGTTATCACCCTGGTTCATGATGGGGAGGTTCCCTACCTAGATGTGGTGACAAGTAATTGGTATACATACAATATTACGCATCCTACTGAATCTGAACACGGATATAGGGTGACATAAAATAATAAAACACATATTCCTTCCAGTGCTCACTGATCTCGCTTCCCTGACAGAGTGATAAATTATAGTTAAATTCAAATCTCTACTAATTTGCAATAATCCCTTCACCCAAATAGGATGATACCCTACTATATGTAGGTTAAATCCAAACTGATGAACCACTATCTATATAGGGCATAAAATTATGGGCAGTCATACAACAATACTAGTACATTTGAATCCCACCAACCAAATATGGTGGTAATTAAATATAAGTAGAGTCAAATTCCTATAGATGAAAATCAAGCCTGTAAGAAAAATACAACATCAAAAGAGATGATTCAAATTCCTTATCGCAAATACAAATCCCACAAGCCAAATATGGTGGCAACTGGAGGAAATAGCTAGTGGTAAACACATTCCTCTCTGCCAACACAGGAGAACTGCCAGTACCCATAGGAAACTCATGGAGGACTGGAGCAGGAAAAAAATCCTACCTTGAAATCGGAATGTGAATTCATACCCTTTCCATCCAAATATGTATCTTAGAAAATATTGGCCGTGATTGGGGATCATATGTTGATTATAGACTATATCCTCTAGACATATCAAGATGTCACTTTGTCAGAGAAAATAGTGAGGAGTTATGCCCTTGACCTAATCCCCTAGGATGGGGTGATCTATCCACCAAATCAGATAATCTCTTCAGAGCATACCGACATCCATGATTCAGTCTAGGAGGGTCAACAACCATATTCCGTGATACAAGTACAACTGGATTGGGAAACAATACTCGTTCCAACTAGGGGACATTGGTCCAACATGGTGGTTGCTCTTGGAGAGGCATATATCTCTTCCATAACTCATGATGTTCTTCAGAATATCATGTCATCATCACATTAACCAATTAGACAAGGACCCATGCATGATGGTTGTTACCAACATCAGGCAGCCCATGTTTCCCACAAGAGAGCATGCAAAAATGAAAGGTGCCAATGGAAACAAAAAAATGAAGAGCACACTCATGATTCTGCTATGTTTGAAGATGGAATTCTTGGAACCATAAAAAATTTATCAATAGAGGCTTAAGATCTTGTAAGTATGTGAAAATAGAAGTTGGAAATGTCACTACCAACATCTCTGAAGGTCCTCCCTAGAGCACCCATGGGGGATTACACTTTAGGATAGAGAAAATTGATCATTAGATCCTATGTCCTGATGCGTGTCAGGGTATCAATCTTATTGACTAGAAGATCGTACAACAAGAAGGTCCTCCACTTATTGTAGTCCACCCTGATGGTCCTCCCTAGTTTATACACTATAGATATTCTTCAACCTGTATTCGGGCATCAAGCTATGATGGTAGTCCTCTCTATTACAGTAGTTGCTATGAAGGTCCTCCCCACAGTAACATTATGCAATGAGAAGGCCCTACCCTCAGTGCATTTCATCCCGTAGGCCCTCCCCAGAGTGTACACTGCAGATAATATCCCTATAGCCATATCTATGATGGTACTCTCCACCATAATATCAGTCATTGTGAGGGCCCTCCCCTCAATGATTCTAAGAATCAAGAAGGTCCTCTCCTTACTAAGATCCATCTCGAAGGTCCTCCCTTGGTTATATTACACATAATTCCTCTCTAAGGATGGATAATAAGTTTTAATGGTAGCCCTTATCATGACGTAACCTACTATGAAGGTCCTCCCATTAATCCAAATTCATGTTAGAAAGAAAGTCCTCCCCTCATCTGGTCAAATATGAGAAAACCCTCATATGATGAAGCACATAGAAAAATGAAGTACAACATATGGGATACTCTCTCTATGATAAGAGATATCCTATCTCATCCAATGTATGGCCTGAGGCCATGTTAATCTTCTAAGCCTCCCTTGAACCATTCAATTGTCAACAAGACTCTCGCTAACCCCACTACATGGAAAAAAATCATTAAGGAGAATTCAAACTGGGTGGATCAAGTAGAAGAGTCCCTAGCAGAACAAAGAGAAGATACATTTCATATGAGAACAAAATTGGAATGGGATGACATACAAGTGATTTATTGGACCATGACCACTTCTAATTTCAATATACTAAAAATTTTTCAGAAGAATATATTCATAATATTCACCTCAATATATAGATAACTATCTTCCAGATAAAAGGAATGCATTTTACTTATGAATGGTATGTTGACCATGTAAACATCTTGGGGGAGATTATCTATCAAATCATCCTAGGATCCCTTTCATCTTTATAGCAGCCACAATTAGAAAGGAGAAAGAATGTCCATGGGATGGCCTACCTCCATGTGTTGCACATGTTTTGTTGTCTTATCAGTGATTCCCCATATAGTATTCATATTTGGGGATGGAGAGATCATGGATCTCTAAACATCACCCCACTCCCCATGTAGAATAACTCAGTGGAAATGAAATCCTATAATGTTATTACCTAAAGACAACATTCAAATGATGTTCCTGCTCAGAAATAGTGGAATTCTTGATAAAATTCTACCTTGAGTAAGTATTAGAAGTGTTTGGGCTGATGAGAGAAACCCTTCAAAAATCTCATGAACTAGGCAATTGGGAATGTCTAGTAGGATCCCAATTTAAGGGAATCCAATCATCAAGCAATTTTCATTTCCTCAGAAGCAAGTAATGCATGCACAAACCTAGTGGCATATACATCCACATGTGAATGTGTAAGATAAAGAATGAGGAAATAGAATCAGCATCAAACACAGCATGGGATCAACCCCATCTCAGAGGGTTAGGGGAATTTTTAACTCAAAATTCCCCCCTTAAGACCAGGAAATCTGGGCCAAGGGCTATCAATAGAATAATGGGAGCAACCCCATCCCACAGGGATGGGGGAATATTTTACCTGAAATTCCCACCCAATGGATTTATGTCTTCCCCTGTGTGGGGAGAAAAATAGAGTGGGTGGTCACCATTTCCATCCCATATCATGAATAATTTCCACTAGGATGAAGTCATACTACAAGGTCAAATAAAGGCTCCCATTGAGTCACTCTTCACCAAGGAACCCTAAGAGTATGATAATATGGCCTAAAAATATCCAATAATAGTTGTAAAAAGATCCCCTAATATTAAACACCCAGTACACCGCCTCATATATGGTATGCATCAGTGAACGTCGTGGACATCAATCCCACAGACCTCACTAAAAATAATGAAAATAATGAGGATGTAGGAGAAGAAGGTTCCCTCGCAGAGATGGTCCACACCGAGCCTGTAGGTGTGCACACAAGAAACTAAAGAGTTGTATTAAACTTGGGTTCCCCCCATTAAATCTTTCATTACTTTCAATGTGAATCCTAAATAAGGATAATAATAAGGGCATGTTAAACGAACCACCTCCTCCTCCCCGTGAAGATGATTACCCCATTCTTGAGGATAGATTCGCTCGACTAGAGGAAGAAATAAAAGAGCTATGGTGACTCAACACAAAGATGATAAGATAAGTCTTTCCTACTGGGTATGTTCCTCAGGTGGAGACTCAAAACACACTTCCATCATATGTCCCTATGCCACATGGGGTCATCCAAATGAATGAACCAAGGATGGAAGGCTCATTCAGGGTGGGGACGGGACCATCATTCTACCTAAACCAAATCCCAATAGTATATCAATATTTCCCTCCATTTCGGATGAAATCGGAATAGATTCATGAAAATCAAAGAAGGATACCCTTGGATGGGTATCCGATTCTAGGTCCATTGGTACCATCACATTCAATCTTCCCCCTTCTACATCTAGTCATGCTCAGGTCCAACAGGACATGCATCAAGGGATCCTGAATACCATCGAGTTATTAACTACTCGAATGGAAGAAAAGGAAAGACGACATGCTCTTGTACAACCATAACAGAGGCCTTACCCCGAATGGGTGAGAAAAATCCAACCTCCTCCAATTTTATAAAATCCGATATTTTCAGTGTTTAATGGATCAAGGGGACCCAAGTAGCATCTAATGTAGTACTCTTCTTATTTTGATCCTAAGATAGGAACATTGGAGGAACAAGTGGTTGTAAAAATCAGATGCTTTGTGTGAACATTACAAGGATGAGACATCGTATGGTACACCGGTTTTCAAGACAACTCAATAATGTGATGGGAGGACCTCTGGCTCCATTTCCTATTCCAGTTCATCTCTATGTTACCCAAAACAACCGTCAATGTTCACATTAACTATAAACAATGAGATACAGAGAGATTCATGGACTTCATCACCAGATGGAAAGGTCTGACTTACTCCTTGAACTATCCCCTCCCCCAAGATGTGATGCTAGCCAGGTGCATCGATAATCTTTGAGATGAGTTGCAAACCCCACTAATTCTTGTGAAGTACACAAGCATGTTCCGGTACATATCTTATATATCTCAAAGGATATAGGATTCCTTGAAATGAACTAATATCAATTCCCAGGCAGTCCCATCAGACATAGTAAAAAGAGTATAAAGTGATGAAGTGTCTTCCTTCATTCTTAACCCACCCCCTTCACCAGCTACAGCTCTAAGTCCCCCACTAAACCATTTAGGGCCTCCTAGGTGTTAACAGATACCCCCACCCCATCAAGATGAGTGGATTGGGGCCAAGAGAAATCAATTAGTAGAAAAAATAAATAAATAATACTCATTCTAGGATGACCAAGTCCATAGTTACTTCATAGCCTCCATGAATTGAAACTTTCATTGGATTCTCAAGAAAAAGTGGGTTGATGAAGTATGTTTTTATGACTAAACATATTATTGTCCCTTCTATTAGATATTGGGATACAATATCCATGAGTGTTTTTTCTTTAATGAACTCCTACAAAAGATTATAGATACTTATTAGGTCATGTTGGGACCACCACCAGTGAAAGTGGAATATTTTTCCACCACTTATCCAAACGAAGAAGGGATCTGCCCAAAAGTTATTAAGAAAAAGAAGAGAATGTTCAATAGCTTGATGACTCAGAAGATGATCGACCAAGCTCATGGAATACTATAGGAATAATTCATAAAACCAAATATGCCTCCAACGGATCTCAATGAAACATAGTCATTATCCTCTTCTCCACAAACCTCTAGAAAGTTGTCACTAAAAAAGATGTCCAACCCGACGGGAAGAATGCGAGTAGAGAAACATCAACTCATACCAAAGCCAAGGTTGTCTTCGAAACTCTCAGATTTCATGCTAGAAAACCTGAAGTAATGGACATCTCCCTATGAAATGTTACAACAGCCACCAACCCACCAAACGAAACAACGAGAACCACCCCATGAAATGAAATAATGGGCACCACACCCCAAAATGGAACAATGGGAACTACCCCACCAAACATCACATTGGGATCCACCCCACCAAATGGAATAATTGGAAGCACCCCACAAAATAGAAAAATAGGCACTGCCCCACCAAATGGAACAAAGGGAACCACCCCATAAAATGGCACAATGGGAATCACCCCACCAAATGGCTCAACCAGAAGAAGATAACGAGGAAAACTCATCATTATAATATGATATGATTGTTTGTCTCTGTCAATGTCATCATATGATGGATTCCTTCCCCAATGACGTGTATGGTTATCAACCAAAATCCTTCGTACCCAACCAGGGAGCTAGAGAAAGGATCCGCATAATCTAGTGATATCAAAGGAGATGTATCCATGGAATAAATGAATCATATGGCCACAAACCTGCTCAAATTTTTAGTGTTGTGGAAACTCATTGAATGACCCTCCAGTAGATTTGACAGGGGATGGAAAATTCTATTTCTTGCATAGGAAATGACCCCAATATAATTCTTTTAAAATTTCCATCAGAGGAAGAATGAACGGCCAATTATCCATAGCATGTGATAAGATCAGTCCACCCCTACCCACATGGGATGAATGATCCTCTAGCTCTGGTACCAAGGGTCAACCCATCTTCATAAAATTCTCAAGTCCCTAAAGCGCCTATGAAAGAGCATTCCCAAAATGGGATGTGCCTACCTTTAGATAAAAAATGTGATTTTATGAAGTAGTTAGCTTCAATGATAGCTATTCTCTCAATCATGGATGCACTAAATCTTCTAGAAGATCATGGGAAAACATTCATAGAGGATTTTTTGAGTTCATGGGAGTTTGAAGCTGATGTAGCCATTGCTGAAGTCAACTAGACATAGATCAATTCTGCCAAATGTCATGAAGTTATCTCCTTCAAAGATCAAGACGAATATGACTTCATGAAAGGACTAATAAAACCCATATATGTTCCTAGTATGATAAATGGCATTTATATTCCAAATTATTCATCGAAAATTGATCTGGGGTTAATCTCTTCATACTGTGGAAACTCTATTGGATAGGGTGAACTGAGGATAATCTGATTCCCTACACCAAAACTTTGTTGGGAAATGAAAAATGTGATCAGAAGCCATTGGCACAAATTAAATTTGGAACCTGATTTGGTGGCCTCATAGAACACCTAGAATTTTTGGCGGTCCAAAATAATACATCCTTCAACACCCTACTGGGAAGACCCTAGCTGTATAAGTATATAACAATCCCCCCATTATACCATCAATGGCTGAAGTATATAATTAATGGACAGTGTGGGAATCTGCACGTCGATAAGTCCCCGTTTGTGTCATGTGAGGCACTCTACAATGATGTAGGGTTCTACGAACCAAATGGAAAACAACCTACAATTGATTGAATTTATTGGGTCACTACAATAAACTATTTGGAAATATTTCCTACCAAACCCATCAAGGAGCTCAGGGAAGAATACTTATAGCCCATCAATCAGATTGAAGAAACAAGTCCAAATTTAGATGTGTATTCAGCAGTCCTCATGATTTTAGTTACAACTACTAAGCTTGATAAGGTAAAAAGTCTCATTGAATACCGATATAATGGGGAGGTTTCAGATGAAAATACCCCCAAACCAACATCAAAACTCCATAAAAATTCGCACCTCACCCTCCAAGGTAAGAAGAAGTGTCTCTTCATTAAATGAAAATGAAGAAACTCTTTTACCCCTCACTGAATCTTTCCTGAAAAATTCCCTTCTAATGGATGAGGCATAAGAGATGACCTTACACAAAAATTTTAACTCCCCCCTCAACTATGGAGCCATAATTTCAAGGATTGTTTCCCCATGAGAAGAATAATATGAAGATGATGGGGATATAGGGGAGGGGGAGAAGAAGACATAAGGGATGAACCTATATAATTTGATGAAGGAATTTCCACCACCATTGTAGAACTCAAGGGAAAAAACATCAATATAGAAGATGACCCATGATCCACTCTAGTTAGTGTAGCCATGCCTCCTAAATACCAAGAGATAAACACCTCTTTCTTTATGTGTAATAGAGATTTTCTATTTTGGAATTACACATAAATTCTAGGTCTCTATCTAGAGGTGTCCACTCACCACTTGGACCTATCATAAGATCACCATGGTTTCATGAAAGCCGCCAGGAGGATGCAACTGACACATGATACCAAAATAGAGGCTGAAGTAGACAATATCATCAAAGCGTTATTCATTCAGGAAGTCCAATAGCCCATATATCTAGAAAAAATTGTCCAGGTCAAGAAGAAAAATGGGTAGATAAGGTCCTGTATTGTTTTTAGGTATCTCAACCGGCACTGCTCGAAAGATGATTTCCCAGTCTCAATCACAGAATTGTTAATCAACGTGATTGTTGGGTATGTGGCTCTAACTTTCATGGATGGATATTTAGGATATAAGAATATCTGAATGGATTAAAAAAAGAATAAGATACTAACTTCAAGGATCCCCAAGTAGTGTTTTTATACAAGGTTATGCCCTTCAGTTTGAAAATTTTTGGCACCACATATCATCACTAAATGCATCAAGTTTTCAAACCCTTCAAGGGATAGTTTGTGGAATTTTATGTCGATGATTTTGTGGTTAAATCATGACAATGCTTACACCATTTAGAAGATCATAAAATCTTATTCAACAAACTATGATAGCATAGTATAAAAATGAACCCTAAAAAATGTTCTTTCAACATCACCTCAAGGAAATTCCTTGTCTTTATCATGCGCCAATAAGGCATCAAGGTCGACCCTGAGAAGAAAAAGGAAATCCCTAGCATGTCACCAGATAACAACCTCACAAAGAGGAGATTAATATAATGTAATTTGGATTACACTCGGTGCTTCATATCCAACCTTAAGGGAAAATGTTTTCCATTCACCAGGTTTCCAATGAAAGGTGTAGAATATAAATGGATCGATGATTTTCAAGAAAAAATAGACAATTTCAAGAAATATCTCTAGAGTCCACCCGTTCTAATGACACTTGATTAAGGAATACCACTAATTCTTTACATAACTACCTTGGAATGATACCTTAGCACCTTCTATGAACAAAAGAATGACTTAAGAAGTGAGAATAATCTCTATTATCTCATTTGAACCATGATTGATGTTGAGACTCATTATTAAAATATCGATAAGAGATTCCTTGAATTAATAGTTGTGGTCAAGAAGCTAATACATTACATGCCGCACCACGAAGTCTATTTGGTCTCACATAGCATCATGCTCATGTATATTCTCAGTCATCCAATGTTAATTAGATGCTTTTCATGGTGGGCGGCCAACCTGTAGTAGTTATATATACGGTTCATACAGTATAAAGATATCAAAGGCCATGAATTAGCAGATTTCATGGATGAGAATCCCTCAATAGGAGTGGCCCCATCAAATGTTGAGCTACCAGATGATGGAGTGTTCTCTATTCAAGAGAACTCCCTGATGTGGTAGATTTACTTCGATGGTTCCTCTAGAAGCCCGATAGGAAAATCAATAGAAGACCCCAAATTTAACAAAATGGGTCTTTGGGTCATACTCATATTCCCAAGAAAATAAGTGTTTTCCAACCCCTTCCTACTGATAGAAGGATGGATGAAAAATGAAGTGGAGTAATAGGCCCTCATTGTAGGGATGAAATTATCACTCCAAGCATAATTCAGATGATTGAAGATAAAGATGATTTATATCTTGTCATCAAGAATGTCAAAGGTGGCTATGATATCAAGAAGAAGATGTTGATCAATTTTATGAACCATGTCTGAGAATTGATGGTGGGATTCCTGTCAGAACCGACATTGACTTACATTCCTTAGTCAAAAAATACGCATGCCGATGAATTGGAAAATGCAGCCACAACATTAGATGACCAGGATCTGAATGAGAAATTCATTAGTATTTCCCACCTCTTGGTGATTTTACCATATTCTCATGCCAACATTGACGAAATTAATGAGATCAGTTTCATCTAAGAGTTGTATGTTCCTACCACTGGTTGGATGACTCCCATTTTTGGATATCTTAAAAATTGATAAATCCCACTTGATAGGGCTGGAAGGGAAGAAATCCAAAGAAGGGAAGCCAATTTCAAGATATATGATTGTGAAAACCATTAAATGGTTCTTTATAAGAGGGGACTTGAGGGAGTCCGTCTTAGGCGCGTTAATAGAGAAGAGACTGCCACTGTCATGAAAGAAGCGCATGTCAGCACTTGTAAAGAACACCAGTCAGCATCCAAAATCTCTCATCAAATTCAAAGGCTTGGATACTATTGGCCCACCAAGATGCATGATTGTGCCAATTTCACTAAAAAGTGTCATTCTAGCCATGTCTATGCCAATTTCATCCATCAACCCCAAGAGTTTATTCACAAAAATATATACTACTGGCCATTTTCTATATGGGGAATGGACATCATGAGACCATATCCTCCCACCATATCTAGAAAATTTATGTTAATTTTCATAGACACCAACTTATTTTTCAAATGGGCTGAAGCCACACCCTTCAAAGAATCCCTCTAAAAAAAGATTTTCATCTTTTTTTAATGTCAATATAATCACCATGTTTGGTGTCCCTCACATAATAATAATGGATGACATCACCAATTTATTCTCTGTTGAATTGGAAAAACTCTAACAGGTGTATGATATCAAAGACAACAGTTCATCCTACTACCACACAATAGCCAATGGATGGATAAAGGCTTTCCACAAGACCCTATGCAATATACTCTAAAAGATGGTAGAAAGGGACAAGAAATCATGGATAGAAAAGCCCCTCTATGATCTTTGGGATTAACAGAACATAACCCACACTGACACTCAAGCAACCCTATAATTGTTAGTATATGGGACAGAGGTAGTTCTAACCATTGAAATTAAACTTCCATCACACCGAGTCACTGTTTCGGATCATCTATCTATAGATGATCAATCTCAATAATGGTTTTATGAGATAGAGTGGTTGTATGAGAAAAGATTACACACACTGAACCATATTTAACTCCACCAAAATCAAATTGCATGGGCCTTTAATAAGAAGGTTCACCTTCGATTATTCCTCTAAGGATAAATGGTTTTATTACTCAAAACCATGATGATAATTAGAAAGAAAAATCCAAAATTGGATCCAAAATGGGAGGGACAATATTTTGTGCAAAAAATTTACTCTAATAGAGTGTAGGACGCAATTTCAATGGGTGGATAGCTCACAACAGATCCCACCCATGCGAGGTTCCTAAAAAATTCTTTGTGTGATCACAACACTTTCATCTTATCTTCATGATGTTAAAAATTATATCAATGTTTTCGCCCTTACCAAATGAAGTTAAACTACATAGACCCAATAATGTTCTCACTCAAGGGAACATTATCTCCAATATTAGTCACCCACTATGTCATGCTATAAAACTAAGTACAGATCGATTCCTATTATTCAGTAGGATATGTAGAGACACCTTGACCCTATGCCTTGGTCCATCCAACTTTCTCTCATCTTAGCTTCATGACATTAAATTTCATAATGACATATTCATCATAGCTGCATAATGTTAAATTGAATTGAAACCTATTCATCCATACCACACGATGTTAAACTACAAGGACCCAATAATGTTCTCACCTAAGGGAACATTGTCTCTGGCATCAGTCACCCACCATGCCCCACTATAGAACTACATACATATTGATTCCTATCCGTTAATAGGATATGTAGTGACACCATGACCCTAATTCTTGGTCTATCCACCATGTGACATGGAATACCTCTGTTGTATCCTCTGTTTCCCCTATACAATAAGGGAACTCCTCATCATTCCTTGTTTCTCACACTGAGTATAACTCCTGTGATCTTAGGAATGGATGGAAGGATTTCCCTATTATAGAATAGGCATATAGGAGTATAATAAGCCAATTTTTATGGAGCATTGTATAAAATTCCCCCCACCTCTCAGTGAGTTGGTCAGACAGGAATGAGGGGGGGGGGACCTTAGAACTAAGTATGGATTGATTCCTGTCCTCATGGGATACGTATCAATTCTGGGTTTCTACATCATAGTCTATCCACCATTCAAAATCAATAATGGCCCTCTCCCTATGTAAAAATCATATATGCATGGGGAGAAATTTTTTCCTTACTGAATGGAGTTAAATTTAATGGCCCCAATAATGTTCTTATCAAGGGTACATTATTGACGACATCAGTCGCCTACCATGCCTCACTCTAGAACTATGTACGGCTTGATTCCTACCCTGGCAGGATACATAGTGAATCCTAGATATTCCATCCTAGTCTATCCAATATCAAGAAAATAAAAATTTAAAATTACCCCTCTTGGTACATGGGTATGACTAGAATAGGGGGCCTCAAGAACTATGTTTGGATTCATTCTTGCTCTCACATGATACATAGTGACACTCAAATTCCTCAACCTGGTCCGACCACCACCTAAAAAAATTCCCTCCTTCCTATGTATAAATCAAACATATATAGGGGAGTACCTTATAGAACTATGTGGACTTTAATTCCCAATTAATTGGGATACATTGGAAACCTCTAAGAGTTTCAATCCCGTCACTTCACTCACCTCATACTTTCCAAGACTATTCACATTCATCCCTATTGTATGATGTTAAATTGAAC
This sequence comes from Viscum album, assembly GCA_963277665.1. NCBI lineage: Eukaryota > Viridiplantae > Streptophyta > Magnoliopsida > Santalales > Viscaceae > Viscum > Viscum album. Next base: position 1,831,759,822 of record OY728137.1, on the reverse strand, counting down.
ATGATACTTAGACAATGTGTTTCTTGATTCCCACACACCAATGGGAAACGTACTGACCCATGGGCCTTCCCGGGTCCATCCATCATGAAACAAATTCCTCCCCTACATATTAGCTAGACATGCATTGGGAAATTCATGATTCATCACGCATGATGTTAAACATCATGGCTAAAGAAGTCCCAACCACATGAAATTTAACTATAAGGTATCTCAATAACTGCATATGGATTGTTTCCCGGTATAATTTTATACGTCATGACACTTGATCTAGAAATCAGAGGTCTAGCCTTGTGGAATAAAATAGAGGAGAGAGCCCCCCCCCCCACAAGAAAAATGAAAATATATGCCGAGGGATTTCATATATGAATTATTAAATTCAGAAAGTGTTAAGAGACCATGATTCCGATTACATATGAATCAGATCTATGAAAATGATCACTTAATTCGAAACTAATCATTGCCTAGAAATTCCCCATGAACCTAAACTTCCACTTTCTATCAATAAAACTTCATTCCTTGGAAAATTTTGAGTAACCCTAATCATCCACATATATTGGAATAGAATGCCAATGTCCTACAAACACCTTTTTAGACTATGGACATTATTCCACGGAGGATATTCATATATTTCCCACAAAAATGTTCATTCATCCAAATGAAATTTCACCCCCAAGAGTGGATTTTCCTCCCTTCGTAGGCCTAGCGAATTCTAATACCCATGTCATTCCTCCTGACTCGAGCCCCCATGCTTTCATGGTTTACACCTTCTTCCCCAGCTCATGTCTAGGGCATACTAGGAATATCTCAATGTTGTTATATCATATTTTTGTGTAATCCCTTTGAAATTTCATACCTAGAACATGATTAGTAAATATTGTTATCAATTTCCTTTCGACATGACATTAAATTATATGGAAGATGTCCTCACTGAATGACATTAAATTGCATGGACCAAATTCCTAACCACATGACAAAAAAACTACATGGTAGCCCAAATATAGCTAAAATTATACCACTCCTTATGCACATACCAATATTTGGGTAGGGAACCTTGTCTTCGATGGCTAGATTGTCAAAACCAGGCCCCAATCTGACAAGGGAGTCAAAATATCCCACCTCACATACATGTTAAATCTATATAGAGAGACTCCCAATTCTAAGATTAATCATGGAATTCTGTGAATAATTATGGACTAAGTGTTTCTTACACATCCAAATCAACCATATCTCATTGTCATAATTTTTTCTTTGGGGGATATTGGATCATCATAACCCTTCATGGTCATTGGAAATAGAAGGACAATGTCCTGTAGACATTTTTGTTTGACTATGAACAATATTCCTGAGAGTCTCTATATATCTTTCCCATAAAATGGCTTGTCAAACAACAAAAAATTCATCATTAGGATAGGATTTTCTTATTATTGTATGCCTAATGTCTTCTAATCCTCATGTAATTCCTCATTATTCAAGAACCCTAAAAACAATGGTTTAGAATTTCTTTCCTAATGATGTTTTAGACATGTTAGAACACCCTGACCCGATTACCCTCTAGTTACTCAGGGATTTTATATAAATGGCCTGATCAAATTATGTTCAAACTGCCTAATACTTGATACCTGGTATACATCATTTGTCTTGGTCACATCCAAGGGTATTTCCCCTCATTAACCTTCATGAGAAATCATCCTACATAGGGAGGTTCTACATACAACCCCACCTCATTGGGGAATTAGAGTCCAAAATAAAAATTCTCATCTTTATGTGCGAATTAGATCTTAATATGGGAAAACATTAAAAGAAATATGTAAAACATGATTATTATCATCAATTGATGCATAGTGATATCTAAATATAATAATCGGATCCAACTATGAAGAAAAAACTTCTTATCCCTACCTTTGTAAGTTTTAGATCTACATAAGGAAACAACTCACATGGATGGAATAGAAATGCCTTTACCAATTCCCCAAATTCTAGAAAATGTTCAACTTGAAATTCAACTTTTTCATGTTAAGGCATACCCCTTTTCATTAGACTTACTCTGTGTCTAAAAAGGTCTGAATATCCATAATCCTCTATGGCCATCAGAAGTAGAAGGCTAGTGTTCTGCAGATACCTTTGTTTGACTATGAATATCATTCCCCGGTGGCTCTACATATGTTTCCCTTAAAAATTTCCTATTAACCAAAGGAAAATACATCCTCAATAGTGAATATTCCTACCAATTATGACCTTATGACACTTATGTCCCACCTTATCCATTTAATTTGGAAACCACTTAGATTATGGTTTATATATTTCCCCCATCTTAATTCAAAATGGTGTAGGACATTATTGACCCAACTGTTGTAGAGGAAATGAATCATTTACCATACTCTATCTAGAGTAGGATTATTTCCCAAAACAAGTCCCAAATGTCCTAGTTGTAAGATGTTAAATTTCACCATGCTTGAACCATCCTTAACATAATACAAATTTGTGTGGGTGTGGTTCTCCACCCATATTCAATACAAATGCTCTTATTACATTAAAATTTCAATCCTTCTAAGGGCCAACCAATGCGGTCCTCAATAGAAAAATAAATTCAAAGCGCTATAAAAACTTCTTAACAATTGGAAATGGAAGTCCAGTGTCATGCAGCCACCATTGTTTGACTATGAACATCACACCCCAAAGGCTCTCCTTTTGTTTCCCATAAAAATGGCCTATGAACCAATGGAAAATTCATCCTCATGAGAGTATTTCCTTATCATTTTACACCCCATGGCTTCCATTACCCATATTATGTCCCATAACCTGAAATCACAAGTCAGGGTAAAGAAAAATCCCTCATCCATGTCAGAATGTTGTCAAGGAATCCTTGGTTTGTGAATCCTAAATTTAGGCCCTCACCCAGCAAGTCATGATCAAAGATGTTCGACCAAAAACATCATTAATGATAGTTAGAAGGGAAGGACTCTAAACTGCCAAAGAAAAATATAAAATAATTTCTAGGATGAAAACCCATAAAGGGAACCCTAGACAAAAGTTGAGTTCCATCTCTCTAAATCTATGAAACATACAGTTTAGGTAAAAAATAAAGTAATAAAAAAAATCAAGAGACGTGATTCATGTTATTTCAAAAACTAGAAAATGGAATCTGTTGAAAAAGTAATGTTATATCCACTAAGTCTGTACAGTAGGCTTTGGAAACAATTTGGGAGATAACGAATAAAGCATAATGTTTTTAGGGTTATCCATGTAGACCTAGAAAAATCCAAACTATGATCGTTGATCCCATTGGTTTAGGCCAAAATTAAATCATAGACTAATTATTCCATTATCTTATATGATAATTCTAATTGATATCTAGTTGATATAATTTTTTAGAATGTATTTGATCAAAAATTATTAATGTTGTAGGAAAGAGTAATAGAGAAGCACTAAAAAGAAAAAAAATTCTATTTAATAAGAAAGGGAAGTGAGGATGGGGGATCCATAATTCAAAGCCTCTCCCAAAAATCAAAACAATGGTGATGTTGAGTAGCCCAAAAAATTATAACTAGGCTCGAATCTCTCTTTAAAACATTTTGATAACTGCATGATGAGGGCCATTGAGGTTCTATTCCGAAAATTGCCCTATATTTAGATTAATTATTAACCATAAAGTGTACTTTATTCATAATAGTTTGTAGGTCTCACCATTTCTATTGGAAAACCTCATAATCAGCATTTGATGATGCAAGGTGCACTTCCAATTTGGTCATTCAATCCTGAAAATCATCCAGATCCTCCACCAAGGCATTCACCTGGTCATGAGAACTACCTCATCATCCCCTGGATGATGAAACTCATCAGTAATATCTTGAAAAGTCTGGGCTTGGTGTCAATAATCATTGAACCGAGCAACATCTCCTTTGAAAGTAGTGAGATCCTCTTGAGCTATGAAATTTTGGTGCACAAAGGGATTCATGTGTCAATAATCCAAACCACCTAAACCTTGATAAAAAAACAGTCATCGAAAGTTATCAACCTCATTAGAAAATTCTATTTGAAGAGTTTCCATGGAAAGAGTATGCATTTGATGCCATGACCACTTTTTCATAGCTCGATGCCCCCTAATGGAATCTGAATCTTGGTCTTCCTCCACCATGATAGGTATGTAGTGTAGAAGAAACATTTCAGCAGTCAAGAGCACCCTAATCTGGATCACCCAACTAGGGTAACTTTACCTCCCAATTAATGGTTTAGATTCTAGTACTAAATTAGCAGGGATGTCAGTGACTTCAGGAACAATGGGTGATGTCCTACTTAGACCGGCTTCAGTAAGACAATGGAACACATTGGAAAAACATTTGGGATCTGAATCACTCTCTACATAAATGGTTTGTTCTAGTGTATCCACTTTAAAACTCATATTATGGATGGTTGAATGCCTTCTCACCATAATAAGGGGAACAAATGGTGCAACTGGAATGATTGGGACATGATATGAAATTACCAATAGTCTTTGGACCTGCCGAACTAGCCTTACCAACACCCAGTTAGGATAACAAGCTACCCACATCTGGAAAAACTATAATGTTTGGTAATTTGAGGCAAATAGAGGAGGAATGAGGACTTCCACATTAGCATCCTCCCACATCATGGCCAACCACAATTGGAGAAGGATTATAAGATGAGATTTACACTTCACTAGAGTGGCGGGGAGAGATGTGCTCTACTAAAGGTATCTAAACTACATTGTGTGAACCTATAAGGAATGTAAGGCTCGAAAATGGTCACCCTATCTATGAATACAATTTCCACTCTATCTAAATGTAAAATGATATAAGAATGTTCTTTAGGGGATCTTCTCCCATTAGTTTTTACTAGCACTTGAGGCACTGCGTAATGCCCAAAAGAGAAGTGGGAGAAATCTCTTAGCAATTCAATTGTGCCTTTGACACTCAAATATTTCTCCCAGATAGTGACAATGTTAATAATGGTCGGTTAGAAGTCATAAAGAGGAACTATGGTAGTATGAAGATATTCATTGTAGGAGAAATGCTATGTTATCTAGACATATAAAAATTGAAATGGCCTACATAGATGATGAAGGGGTTTTCCTTCCGGTTTTTCCCTAACAATTAATAGATTCATGGAAAAGTTGGAAGGGACATACCAATGGGATATCCCTCTTCCAATGTGGATTTCATCATCAATGTGTAGGCCTTAACACCGTTATAAACATCCTGAGAGGGAAAACGACCCCCCCTTAGGAACATGGTAATGAATCCTTCCTAACTGAACTCAAGAAACATGTTTGGGTAGATTTCATAACTCCAAGTTATGTATTGACCCACTTTGAGGGTAGCATAGTAAGAACCAAGAATGAGGCATGTCTTCTGGGTTGGATTGGTTCAGGTATGGAGAACTCTCGGTTTCGTCCTATTCACTTGTCTAGAACAGCCCAGTCCAATCCTCAAATGAGATAAGTGAGTGAGCATGAAGGGGATGACCAAGTAGTTTCTCCACCATGAATAATAATTCTTCCTTCAAGGTGGATACTTGGTCAGAATTCCTCTAGGCATTGGACACTGCTAAAAAATCATCACACTTGTCACCAAGGATAGAAATTCCCCCTATCTAGTAGATGTCCCACAGGATAATCCCCACCTCACCCTGGGATAGGAGAAAGGTGTTGGTACTCATGCCATGTTAACGATAGATGGATAATATTGGACAATGGAATCCAAGGATGTAATACAAAGGAATTGGCCACTCTCAGAACACATACATCCACTTAGGATAAAATCACCCTCCTAACTCAATGCAATAATGATTTATTTGGAACTAGATAATTTTTCCCTATGATTCACATAGGATGTTTCAGAAAGTGTGATAATATTGCAACACTCAATCCCTAGCCATGAATAATTGCCCTGGAGCCCAAAATTAATTTTCGGCCACTGATTGGATTGTGAATTGTCAATTATCTTGGGTGAAAGGAGATCTCAGAGTATACCCCTTTGAGGAACAATAGCATTATGGAGGTTCTCTTTGACATTTTCAACCATGTCTACCCTCCTCTTGATTTCTTATACTAAGATAAGAGGAAGATCCATTACCTCATAAAAAAGACCATTCAAAAAGGGGTAGTATGATTAAATTGATTGGGAAAAAAGACTACAAAAAACCAAATGACCAAAGAATTCTGCCCAGTGAAAGTCTCCACATACTGAAGCCTAGGTATTTTTCGTAGAACACATCCCACGTGAACTAGGGGTATGTGGAATTCCCTGCAAGAAGCTGGCCCATGAAGGGTTGGATAGCGGTTTGATGGGTTCAAGAAATGGGAAATCTGCATACCAAGCCCCGCTATGCGGATATTAAAGGTTCATAACTTGAAGATTTAAAATCTGATTTGGAAATTTAAATTTCAGTTCACCGGTATTGAAGTTATGTCTACAGGGAGGCCGCATAGAATCTTACTAAGTGTAAATTTATATTTATGTTTTATTATTCCATATTTTAGTTCATGGATACAAATTGCGATTCACATTTGAGGAAACTATGAATATTAAGTAGTTTTTAGAACACAAGGCACAATTTGCGGACAATAAATTTAATGAGGAAGATAGTACGTGGAAACAAGGAATGTTGAGACTGCTCTATGGAGTTATTTTTTCGAGAAAATAGGTAAACTAAGAATGACCTAAACCCCTTTAAATAGGTGTCTTCCCCAAATGGTTATACCTTTATACCATAAACTAGTTCAGTTCAGGGCCATTTTATACACCGAAATAGCCACTTCTTCATTCTGACTAGACCCCATTCTGATGGGTGGAATTTGTATGGTCCTGAAAAAAATCATCAAAGGGAAACTAAATACTCCCATAAAATTGATGAAGGAAATGGATTCATGTGGGGATGTAAATTGGATAGAAATAATAAAGGAATCCAATTTAGCAAAGGAACCAAACTAGTCAGTGTACTTGTTTTATAGTAAGGTCTGTGGAAGGAAGAAACCGGAAACTGAGCGGTATGTGGGCAGTCTGCAAAACGCTGGCCTATGATGCATTGTAAAGTGAACATGGAAGTTCATAGAATTGATGGGTAAGGGTGTCTATCAACTAAAAACCATGTATTTTCTAAAATAGTGGCATATAAATTCCACCTATGAACCACGTCATTGGAGAAACAATGATGGATAGGTACACCCCCGTATACCAACCCCACCGACTGAGCAATGCGTGGATGAGAAAAGGATTACAGCACTATGAGAATCGTGTTGTCAATGGAATTGATGTTGTATTACCACCACTGCAACAATGTGATCCTTGATTGATCAAATTATCCACGGGTCAGATGATCCATTCATGGGATTCCTCAAAAGGTTTTTTGTGCCCTTAGATACGACCTCATAGGAACTCTAAAAAAGGACCCTAAGGGGATCCATGGAAAGGATCATATTTTTGGAGATTTGGGATTATATTGGAAGAAGACTTAAAACGAAAAAATTCAGTGAAGTACATGACTGCAAATAGTTTCTAGTAGGAATAAACATGTTGCGGACCATAAATTGAAGAAATAATATTAATATGGGCCAACCATGAACATAAAAGGTGATCCAAGAACTATACTCTCTTCAAGGATGAACACCCCATGAATAATAAGACTAACAACCCTTCTATAATCCATCCTACCACATAGTGTACCCATATGAAAATGAAACCCTACCCAGAGTAGCACTCTGCTGCACATAGGGACTTCAACACCACATCTGAGGCCGTGTATCACCAGGATATATAGACCACACCGCGATCCGTGTACCACCCTTGTATGCAGACAACATACACATCCACATACCACCCCATTATGCGGGCCACAACCAGATCTGCGAACCACCCCGATATGCAGACGACCCTTCCACAAACAAAGAATAATGATATGCAGAAGTTACCTCACCTCAGATAAACAAATGGTACATGTAGTAGGGTACCTTTGGGATTTCCACATTCTGGTATTGATCATGCCCTTCTATTTCCATCCTTTCCTCCAGTCTCTCACCATGAACTAGTCCATTAGCATTAGGACATATCCTCTTCCAAAGCCACTGGACCCATATGAATGGACCATCTGGCACATCAGCACAACATTTTGGTGTCTACATACCCATGGTAATAGGAGTCATAAAGGTAGTCCTCACATCAGTATAGACTACAAGAATGTTCTTAAGTCTACATTCAAATGGTAACCCAGAGTCTGCCCATGGAATTATAACATGAACATCCCCATTCTTGGGATCAAGGGTAATCACTTTCTCTTCCATTCAATGAAGGGAAGTGAAAAGTGAAAATAAATAGGCTTGATTTTTTATTTTTATGAGAATAAACATCCGTCCACTTTCGCAAAACACATTCTAGGGAATCCCTCATGGACTAATTCCCTAGCCTTTTAGGATAGACCTAATGACCTTCACATTAATTTCTCATTGAAGGGTTCATTTGCTCATACCCTTTTCCAGTGTCGCCCCAACTTCTTTCGACATGGGCTCCCCCTTTTCCCTTAGTAGAGAAGAGAAAGTGTTCCTCTGTTGAATTATTCACATCCCCTTGTTTCTCACACAAAGAATGACTCACATGGGATTAGAGTTATGTGATAATATTATATTGGTCTAACCCACCAGTGAACTATATGAACTCTAATTCCCAACAAAATCGGGATAAATAGGAAGCCTTTATCTATTCCCAAGTTCCATACCATCTCATCCATGAAATGAGAGGTCATGTACCATTGAAATTGGTAGCTTCTATGGGTTTGAACCATTCAAAAACACAAATCAATCTGAACTATGAGGTATTTGATTCCTAATCAACTAGGATACATAGGAAGCCTCCTTGAGGTCCAAACCTAATATCCAAAGCACCCTAGAATTCTTCGGGCCATGTTCCTAGTGGGGTAATATTCATCTAGAAGACAATATCTTTATTGAGCATCCTGGGCCACCTCAGCATAATCCCACCACTAAATCTTAACTAGGAACCTTTAACCTAGGCTTCCTTACTACATGATGTTAAACTACCTGGATGGGTCCTTGTCACACAACCTTAAAAGGTGATGTGTCTAGTTAAGTGACACCAAAATGTGTGGGTTATAATTCCTCTCAAAAGGATATATAGGAAACCCATGTCATGGGTTTGATCCTGATATTGATGAAAATTACACCCCATGAATGATGATAAACTCCAGAGCACCTCATCACTGGGCTTAAAGTATCATTGTATCAGTAATTGTTAATCAATGCATATCTATGATTGATCTTGCAACCTAGCAGTAATCTATAGACACACTATTAGGGAAAGAACCCATGACTAAAGTATATATAATCATTGCTTAAATCTATAATAGAGTCCCAGTGTATGGAATAATTCCCACCAAAATGGTGTGATGAGCCTAACCTCCAGTCCTCTTGACTAAAGGAGTCCTAAAGATTCATTGGCCAAATATTCATCCAATGACTGTCTTCCTTTGTAAATTAGGTCCATGAATCATGAATACTAGGGTCATTGGGTGTTTTTAGGGGTTTTAGGGATTTTATGGTTATTTATAGTCTTTAGAGGTATTCTATGTTTTTTAGGATTTTAAAGGTTTTTTGAGTTTGTTTATTTTTTCTCGGGGTTTAAAGGGTTTTTAATGTTTTTTGATGTCTTTAGGGTGTTTAGGGGTTGTAGAGTTTTAATGGTTTTAAGGGTTTTTTGGTTTTTATGGTTTTTTGTGTTTTTATTAGTTTATGTGTTTTTCGGGATTTAATGTTTTCTTTTCACAATTCAATGTTTTTAGGGTGTTTTTCATTTTTAGGGTTTTTAGGGTCTTCTTAGGATTTTATTATATTTTATGATTTTTAGGTGTTTTGGGGGTTTTTAGTTTTTTTTAGTGTTTTTATATTTTTTAGAGTTTTTATGGATTTATGGTATTTTAGGAGTTTTTTTAGTTTTTTAGGTATTTAAAGGTTTTTAATGAATTTTATCATTTTTAGGAGTTTAAAGGATTTTTATAATTTTTAGTACTTTGTGGCATTTTAGGGTTTGTTAAACGTTTTTAGGGTTTTTATTATATTCATGGTTATAGGGTTTTATTGAGATTTCTTATAGTTTTTATAATTTTTAGGTATTAAGGGATTTATGTGTTTATTGGTTTTTATGGTTTTCATAGTATTTTTGTAGGTTTTGGGATTTTTACCTTTTTTGGGATTTTTATATATTTTTTAGAATTTTAAGGCTTCTTAGGGGTCTTATGGATTTATGTTTTTTAACAATTTTTTTTGGTTATTATATATTTTAAGTTCTTTTGGGATTTTAGTTTTTTATAGTTTTCTGATACTTTAGGTTTTTATGTATTTTAGGGATTTTTAGGATTTTTATAGTTTTTATGGTTTTTAGGGATTTTAGGTTTTCTAGTTATTTGGGGATTTTTATGTTTTTTGGGTATTTTTTATTTTTTTAATGGGTTTTAGTGTTTTTATCATTCTTAAGATTTTAAAGGTTTTTTATTTTTTAGTGTTTTTATGTTTGTTATGGGTTTTTTTGGGTATTTAATGGTTTTAGGGGTTTTAATCAATTTACGTGGTTTTGGAGGTTTTAGGATCTTTTTAGGATCTTTTTAGTGGTTTTATAATTTTTAATTTTTTATAGTTTTAAGTGATTTATGGTTTTTAATGGTTTATTATGTGTTTTTACACTTTTATATATTTTAGTGTTTTTTAGGTTTTTTATGCTATTAAGGTATTTTAAGGATTTTGAGGATTTTTATTATTTTTAGGGTTTTATGTTTTTTAGTATTTTTAGTTTTTTTAGGGATTTAAGGGGGTTTTATCATTTTTAGGGTTTAAAGGGATACTTTTGGTTTTTCATGGATTTTAGGGTTTTTAGGTTTTTAGGTTTTTAGGTATTTTTTTTATTTTTTATGGATTTTGACAGTTTTTTGGATTTTTATGGTTCGTTATGGTTTTTATGGATTTTTAGATTTTTAGGGGTTTTTATTTGATTTTTTAGGGATATTAGGGGTTTTTTTAGTTTTTAATATTTCTATGGGTTTAGATGGTTTTTTAGAGTTTTTAGTGGGTTAATGTATTTATATTTATTTATTGGGGTATTTTCAAGGGTTTGGAGGTTTTCTAGTTTTTAGGGTTTTTATTATTTTTATGGGTTTTATAATTTTTAGTTTTTAGGTTTTTTTAGGATTCATATTTTTTTAGGGTTTTTAGTGATTTTAGGGTTTTTTGGGGTTTTTGGTTTTTTTGGGTTTTTGGGGTTTTATGGGGTTTTTTAGTTTTAATGGTTTTTCATATGTTTTAGTAATTTTTAATATTTTTAGGGGTTTAATGTGTTTTTATATTTTTTAATGTTTTTATTGATTTATAGGTTTTTTATCCATTTAGGGGGTTTTTTTGTTTTTAGGGGTTTTAGTGTTTTTATGATCTTTAGGTTTTTTGGGTTTTATATAATTATGGGATTTAATTGTTTTTTGGTTTTTAAGATTTCCTTAGGGTTGTTCATGGTTTTTTATTTAATATATTTTCAATAATTTTTTATCTTTTTATGTGTTTTTATGGTATTAAGGGATTTTGAGTGTTTTTAATAATTTTTAAGGAATTAAGCGGTGTTTTTGTTTTTAGGTGTATTAAGTGCATTTTTAAGGGTTTCTTATGTATTTTCATAAATTTTAGTCGTTTTAATGATTATATATTTATTTTTGGATTTATTAGGGTTTTAATGTTTTTTGGTTTTTAGGGATTCTTAGGGGTTTAGGGTTTTTGGATTTTTTGGGTTTTATGGTTTTTGGGGTTTTGGGGTTTTTTTTTCTATTTTTTGGGATCTTAATGGTTTTTAGGGTTATAAAAGTTTTTATGGGTTTAAAGGGGTTTTAGATATTTTATAGGTTTTTTAGGGGTTTTAAGGGTTTTTATTAATTTTATTGTTTTTATGTTTTTTAGATTTTTAGGGTTTTAGTGTTTAATGAAATTTTAGTGATTTTAGGGTCTTTTTCATGTTTTTAAGGATTTAGAAATTATTTACCTTTTTTAGGGATTTTATTTGGTTTTTGGTTTTTATGGTTTTATTAGGTTTTTCTAGTGGTTTTGAATTTTTTTTCTATTTTTTGAGAATAATTATTAATTTTATCGTTTTCTAGGGTTTGCATGGATTTTTACGGTTTTAGGCACTTTTAGGGGTTTTAGCATTTTTATGGTTTTTATGTGTTTCTTGTGTTTTTAGTTTTTTATGATTATCTTAGGGTTTTTATGATTTTTAGGGTTTTTTAAAATTTTAGAGATTTTATACCTCTTTTAGTTTTTCCAGTTTTTAGGGTTATTACTAATTTAGAGGGGTTTTCAGGGTTTTTTGGGTTTTTATGAGTTTTTAGTGTGTTTAGGTTTGTTTTATTTTTCTTATGAGTTTTAATGTTTTTAGATTTTTTTATCATTTTTTTGATTAAAATGGTTTTTAGTGAATTCTGTGGTTCTTGTGTTTTAAGGGTTTTAGGGTCACTTTTGGGGTTTATGTGTTTTTACCATTTTTGTTGGTTTTTAGGGGTTTCAAGTGTTTTTTTTATGTTTTTCATAAGGGTATTTAGCAGTTTTAAAATTTTAGGTATTTTAAGGTATTTTTAGGATTTTATGGGTTTTTAGGGTTTTAGGGGATTTTAATGGGTTTTAGGGTTTTTAGGGTTCTAACATTTTTAGGTTTTTTAGGTTTTAAGTGTTTTTTGGTTTTTTAATGTTTTATTTGGGATATTTTGGGTTTTTTAGAATTTTTAACTTTTTAGGTATTTTTAACTATTTTTTATCATTTATATGGATTTTATACATCTTAGAGATTTCGAGGGGTTTTGTATGTTTTTTTTGGTTTTAGGGTTTTATGGTATTTTTGTTTTTAGGGTTTTTTTGTTTATTAGGGTTTTTATATGTTGTTAGATATTTTTAATTTTTTTATACTTTTAAAGATATTTTATATTTTTAGTGATGTTTTAGGGATTTTATGGGGGGGGGGAGTTTACGGGTTTTAAGGGTTGATGTGGTTTTTATGATTTTTAGTGTTTTAGGTATTTTTGGGTTTCAGGTTTTTTTAGGGTTTTTAGTATTTTTTTTTGTTTTAGGTTTTTATGTTTCTTTTTCTATTTTAAGGTTTTCTAAGGATTTTTCACAATTTTTAGAATTTTTTATATTTTTAGGAATTTTTTGTTCTTTATGGTTTTTAAGGATTTAAGGATTTTGAAGGATTTAGGGTTCTTAGGGTTTTTGAAATTGTTGCATCTTTTAGGTTTCCTATGGATTTAATTATTTAATTTTTTCATGCTTACCGTATGGATTTTTAGTTTATTTTTTGGTTTTTTACGTTTTTCAATATTGTTTTAAGATTTTATGTGGTTTTTATAGGTTTCTAGGGTTTTAGGAGTTGTTCATGATTTTAGGGGTTTTATGGGTTTTATGGGTTTTAAGGGGTTTTTTGAGTTTTTTGGGGTTTAAATGTTTTTTAATTTTTTTTACCATTTTTATGTTTCAATGGTTTTAGAATTTTACTAGTGTTTAGGTTTATTATGGTTTTTAGTTATTTTAGGGTTTTCATGGGTTTTGGTTCTTTAAAGGGGTTTCAGGGTTTTAAGTGTTAGTTAGGATTTTTAGCGTTTTTAAGAGTATTTTGGTTTGTAAGGATTTCTTTTCGTTTTGAGGGTTTTATGTTTTTAAGTATTTTTAAAGGGTTTTAGTATTTTAATGACTTTTATTGTTATTATGGTTTTTAATGCTTTATAGGGTTTTTGATTTTTTAATTTTTTTAGTGGTTTTAAGTGTTTTTAGGTTTATAAGGTTTACTTATGGTTTATCAGGTTTTTAAATTTTTTAAATTTTTTTCTTTTTTTGGGTTTTTTATGTTTTTGTGTTTTTAGTTATTTTTTGTGTTTTATGTGTTTTTTAGGTTTTTAGTGGTTTAGGGGTTTTTGGGGTTTTAAATTTTTTAATTGTGTTTTAACATTTTTATGATTTTAATGGGTTTTTAGATTTTTCGTGGGTTTTAGGGTTTTTACATGGTTTTAAGGGTTTTATAGTTCTTAGGTTTTTCTAGGTTTTGATGGTTTTTATTGGTTTTTATGGTTTTAAGGGTTCCACTGTTTTTTATATTTTTTAGGGTTTTAAGTGTTTTTAGGGTTTTATGGTTTTCTAAGTGTTTGTTAGTTTTTTTTCGGTTTTATGTTTTTTGGGGTTTTAGTGATTTTTTAGGATTTATATGGATTTTTAGGGTTTTATGGATTTTGAGGGTTTATATGGTATATAGAGTTTTTAGGTTTGCTTAGTATTTTAGTGTTTTTTATTTTTTAGGGGTTTTAAGTGATTTTCGTTTTTTAAGGTTTACTTTGGGGTTTTCAGTGTTTTTATGTTTTTTCATGGTTTTAGTGATTTTTTATGATTTTTTCGGGTTTTTAGCGTATTTTTCATTTTTGACTTTTTAGGTTTTTTATTATTATTTTTTAATTTTTTTATGGTTTTATTAGTGGTTTTCACGTTTTGAGGTTTTTTTGTTTTTAGGGATTTTTAGAAATCTATTATTATTATTATGGGTTTTAGGGTTTTGGATTTTGAGGGTTTTGTGGGTGTTTTTTGGGTTTTTAATTTTTTTGGTTCTTCATGGTTTTTGGAGTTTTTCAGGTTTTTTTTAGTGTTTTAGTTTTTTAATGGTTTTAGGTGATTTGATAGTTTTTAGAGTTTCTTTTGGGTTTTAGGGCTAGGAAGATGCGAGGGTCGGGCTATTCCCGACCCCCCAAAATTTATTAGAAAGAAAAAGAGACACCGCAGACAAGGGAGGGGAGGGGTCGAACGACCCACACCCAAAAAACCCCTTACAACCCATGCCAAAAAAACAAAAAAGAAAAGAAGCAAAACAAACCCAAACAAAAAACAAAGCACCAAGAATCAACCAACATCATCCGCAGCATCAAACAGCATCCAGCAGCTCACCACCAAGCAGCAACCAGCCTCCAAACCTACCAGCGCAGCAAACATCCAGCCAACCAGCACCAGAACAACAACACCATTTCAAACGACAACCAGCGCAACGAACATCCATCAGCACCAACAACACCATTTCAAACCACCACAACCATTCACCACCAGCAAAATAGACCACAACACCATCCAGCCAACCAGCACCAGAACAACATCCAGCACCAACACCAAAACATCACAGCCATGCAGCATAACCATCCCATCCGATCCAGCTCACCCCCAAACAACCATTCCATCAAACCAACTCGCCAACACCCACATTAAATCAAATCCTCCATAGCATGTCAAAAACCAGCACACGGAACCACAACCAAAGACCAAGAGCCGCAGCAAGAGACAGAGAATCAGAAGTAGAACCAAAGACTCCCTCCTCCAAGAAACAGGACCCGAACCTGAGCGCACCAAGCCATACCTGCAGCCGACATCGAACCAGGAAGACATTTGAGGTGCCGAAAGCATGTTGGGGTTGACACCGCGCCTTCCAGATCTGGCACAAGGCAAACGAAACAGAGGAGCCCTGCAGACAAGCCGGCGTCGGGACCACTAGATCTGCAACTGACCAGGAGCTGGAAGGGAGCAGCAACCGAAGCCGTGTCTCGAACCAGGCACACCAGAAATCGACTGGAATGGACCTTGAGCCGGGAGGGGAACCTTCGCAGCAACGAAACCGGGTCCCGAAACAGGGCAAGCCAGAAGATCGGAATGAACCTGAAGAACGAGAGGGGAACCTTCGCAGCACTTCAACCCGAAACCAGACACCAGGAAGCAAGATCAAGAGGTGGGACGTGTATCGGGAAATCCGGGCCAGATCCCCCCATCCGAAGACCCAAAACACCAGATCTGGAGCAATCTGGGCACGACCAAGCACCATCGCACAGACCAGATCACGCAAAGCCAACACCAGTGGTTGCCGAGCCGAAGCAGGACAGGAAGCACCGAGGTCGGACCTCGCCGGAGGAGGAAGGAGGAAGACAGTAGAGGAAAACCAAGGCAGCGCAAGGAGGAGAGGAGAGACGCCGCTCAGAGGCCCGTGGGTCCTTTTGGGTTTTAGGGGTTTTAGGGGTTTTTTGGTTTTTAGATGATTTTATGGGTTTTCGGGGGTTTAGGTTCTTTTAAGAGTTTTAGGTATTTTAAGGTTTTCAGGGGTGATAAGTTTTTTTTATGTATTTAGGGTTTTCATTTGGGTTTTCTTGGTTAATTGGGGTTTTTATTTTTTAGGGATTTTCAGGTCATTTTTAGGGTTTTTATGGATTTTGAGGGACTTTAGGGTTTTTAGGGTTTTCATAGTTTTTTAGGAATTTAACCATTTTTATGGTTTTTAATGTCTTTAAATGTCTTTAGGTTTTTATTGTTTTCTTTGTGATTTTCAAGTTTTTAGTGTTTTTAATGCCTTTAGGGTTTTTATCAAAATTTTATTTTTATGGGTTTTAAGGGTTTTTTAGATTTTGAGGTATTTTAGGGGTTTTAGAGTTTTTAATTCTTTTTTTTGTTTTTAAGGGTTTTATGTTTTTTTAGGTTTTTATGGTTCTCAAGGGGTTTTTAGGGTTTTATGGTTTTTTACGATTTAGTAATTTTTAATGTTTTAAGGAGTGTTGTGGATTTATTGGGATTTTGATAGTTTTCTCGTTTTTATGGTGTTAGGGTTTCTACCTTTTTTTGGGATCTTAGGGTTTTTTTGAGTATTTTAGAGTTTCTAGTATTAGATAGAATTTTAAAAAAAAAATTGGGGTATAAAGGGGTTTTAGTGGTTTTAGGGGATCTTTAATGTTTTTATTGGTTTATTGATATTAATTTTTTTGGTTTTTAGGGTCTTTTGTGGTCATTTAAGAGCATATAGTGCTTTTAGGTTTTTAGGGGTTTTAAGTGTTTTTAGAATTATATGGTCTTTTGGGTTTTTTATAATTTTAGGTTTTTTAGGGATATTTGGGCCAATTTATGTTTTTATGGGTTTTTAAGGAAATTGTGGTTTTTGTGGTTTCTTAGAGGTTTTCAGGTTTTTAGGGGTTTTAATGTTTTTTCAATTTTTCATCAATTTAAATTTTCTTAAGGTTTTCTTATTTTTTTTTCAATGTTTTATGGTTTTTTACATTTTTAGGGTTTAATAGGTTTTTGAATTTTTATGTTTTTAGGGTTTTAAGGGATTTTTATCATTTTTAGCGTTTTTTGTTTTTTTATGGTTTTTTAGTTTTTAGGGTTTAAAGGTTATTTATATATTTTAGTGGTTTTTAGTGTTTTTATGCGGTTTAAGTGATTTTAAGGTTTTAGAGATTTTTATGATTTTTCGGTCTTTTAATGTTTTTTAGTGTTTTAGATTTTTTTTGGAATTGAAGTGGTTTTATGTTTTTAAGTTTTTCTTTGGGGTTTTTATTGATTATATAGTGTTTATGTTTTTTGGTATTTATAGGTATTTTTCTGATTTATATGAGTTTTAGGGTTTTTAAGGATTGTGAGGTTTTAGGGGTTTTTATTTTTTGGGGGGGATTTAGGGGTATTTTAGTTTTTTAGAGTTTTTAATCATTTTTTTAGTTTTTTAAAATTTAATGGGTTTAAAAGGTTTTTAGTGGTTTTTTTTTTCAGTTTTTAGGATATTTTATGGGAATTTATATAGTTCTAAGGTTTTGATAGATTTTAATGGTTTTTAGTAATTTTTTTTAGTTTTTAGGATCTGTTTTGTTATTTTGGGATTTTAGAATTTTTTAGGTTTATAGGGATTTTATGTTTTTTCATGTTTTATGGGTTTTTAGGGATTTTTAGGATTTTAATGGTTTTTAGGTTTTTTAGTGTTTTTATCTTTTCTAAGAGTTTTAAGTGTTTTTTCCATTTTATGGTTTTCATAATGTTTTTGGTGTTTTAAGGGGTTTTTTGGTTTTTAAGGATATTTATGTTTTTACTATTTTTTTGGTTTTTAGTGTTTTTAGGGATTTTGAGCGGTTTTAGGGTTTTTCATATTTTTTAGGTTGTTAGGTGTTTAAAATATTTTTAGTTTTTTGGATTTTTTTACATATATAGATATTTAAATGGTTTTTAGCGATTTTAATAATTTTTAGGGTTTTTATGTGTTTTAATTATTTTTATGGTTTTATAGGTTTTTATGGATTTTAGAGATTTTAGGGGTTTTAATGATTTTTAGGGGTTTTTACTATTTTATTGGGTTGTAGGAGTTTTTATGTTTTTAATATTTTCTTATTATTTTTCATGGATTTAATGGTACTTTCTGTTTTTAGGAATTTTAATGTTTCATAGGATTTTTGGTGTTTTAAGGTTTTTTATTGTTTTTTTGGTTTTTTTGGGTTTTTATATTTCTTTATTTTTTTAGGGTTCTCTTGATTTTAGAGTTTTCAACATTTTAGAGGTTTAATGGTTATTTTAGAATCTTTATTGGGTTTTTAGTGTTTTATGGGGTTTTAGGGTTTCTAACATTTTTAGGGGTTTTATGGTTTTAGAGGTTTTGGGGTTTTACTGTCTTTTTGGGGTTATAGGGGTTTTATCATTTTCAGTTTCTAGGGGTTTTAAGTGTTTATAGTTTTCTATGGCGTTTTTTCTGGTGTTCGAGCGTTTTTATGGATTTTATAGTTGTAGGTATTTTTATAGAATTATTGGATTTTTATGGTTATAATTTTTTTAGGGATTTTGAGGGATTTTAAGTGTTTTAGGATCTTTAGAGTTTTTAGGGGTCTCAGGTTTTTTTGGGTTTTAGTGTTTTTAAGTTTTTTAGGGGTTTTAATGTTTTCTTTATGTTTTGAGGGTTCGGCGGGTTTTTTGGGATTTTATGTAATATTTTTAATTTTTATAGGTTTTTAGAGTTTTTAAGGTTTCTTATATTTTTTAGGGTTTTGTTTTTTTTGGGTTTTTTCCATTTTAGGGTTTATAAGGTTTTTTAGAGTTTTTAAACATATTTAGGGGTTTAAAGGGTTTTTAGTGTTTTTAGTGGGTTCAGGGTTTTTATGGGAATTTAGTTTTTTTAAGGTTTTTAGGGATTTTTGGTTTTAGGTGTTTTGGGGTTTTAGGGTCTTTTTACAGTTTTTAGGGTTGCTTTCATTGTTTTTAGTTTCTTTATGGGGTTTAAGTGTTTTTAGTTTTTTAATAATTCCATGGGATATTTAATTTGTTTTATAGTTTTTAATTTTTATTGGAATTTTTAAAGATTTTTATGATTTTTATGGTTTTAAGAGATTTCTATAGTTTTTAGTTGTTTTTCTGTTTTTTAGGTTTTTTGGAGTTTTTAGTTTTTAAAGGGTTTTAATTGTTTTTTTTTTCATATTATGGTTTTCTTAGGGGTTTTCACAATTTTAATGGTTTATTATTATTTTTGGTATTTTTAGGTTTTTTTAGGTTTGTATGTTTTTTGGGGTTTTTTGGTATTTTTAGGGTTTTGAGGGTCATTTTAAGGATTTTCGTGGTTTTAATGATTTTTAGTGTTTTTGAGTTTTTTTGGTGGTATGTGTTTTTATGGTTTTAATAGGGTTTTAGTGATTTTATAGGTTTATATGTTTCTTTTTATTTATAGGTATTAATAGTGCTTTTATGGACTTTAGTGTTTTTGGTATTTTTTGAGGGGGTTTATGGTTTATTAGGGTTTTGTGTTTTTTTGGGGTTTTAGTGTTATTATGTGTTTATGTATTTAAATTTTTTTGATAGTTTTGTAAAATATTAAGGGTTTTAAAAGGTTTTTAGTGTTTTTGTGGGTTTTATGATTTTCATAGGTTTTTTGGGGTTTTAATGTTTTTAGTTGTTTTGTGGTTTTTAGGGGTTTCTTGGGTTTTAGTGACGTTTAGGGTTTTTAGATTTTTTGAAATTTTTAGACGGGTTTAGTGTTTTAAGGGTTTTATGGTCATCTTAGGGGTTTTCATTGTTTTAATGAACCAATAATTCCCAAGACCACTCATCAAAAAAGCATCCTCCATATCAGAGATCCCATATAGAGCTCCACCCTCCATTTGGATTGATTTGTGAGAAGTTAACAATTAGTCAGATAGTCTTGAATTACTGATTCAGAAGATTCCATATGATGATAAAGATTGATCTGAATCCATATGGATCCATTTAGGAAAAATATGTCAACTTATCTCGATGTTTTTGTGATCACCCTTGTGGAAAGAATATTCATCTGGTCATAATCATGAGATGTCTCAAGGAGAATATTGAAGCCACTCTAGTCAACCAATCGCAAAGTAACATCATCTTGGAGGTCGAAGGTGTAAAGATGCAACTATATAGATATTGGATAATCCAAAAGCATTAGTGAGAGGAGATATACAAGGATACCCTCTTGAGGAATAATGTAGGAACAATATTTTTCTTTGGTTCTCTCAACCATAGACACCCTCCTCTTAGTTTCTTCTCTTATGATAATTATAAAATAAATATTTTATTACAAAAAAATAGCATAAAAAAGGCTTCTACAATAAAATCAATGGGAAGAAGACCAAAAATTGGAAAAAGGAATAAAAAATTACACATAAAATAGTAGTCTATATAATGATCGTTGGAAATGGTTCATGAATGAAATTCCTTATGAACTGACATTTGACGGAATGACATATGAGGAACTAGCCCATGAAGCGTTGGCCAACGAACAAAACAGTTCACAAATTTGGAGAGTTATAAACCCATACTTCCTATGCAGTTATCCAAATATTATAGTGCGATGAATTTATGTTTAGTTTGAAAATAATAGTCCATTTAATGGATTAAAAAGATTATTTCATGGATGTGGGATACTGTGAAGGGTTTATGGTTTTCAAAATTCAAGGTATGGTTCACGAATGAAGGATTTTATGTAGTACCTTTGGTACACAGAAGCAAGATAATTGAAGAGAAATTTGTAGACAATTTTTTGCTTAGAAGTATTGTAAAATAAAAATGACCAGCCCCCTATATATATGTGTTGTACCCCTTATGGGTCCACCTTTATTACATAAGCTAGTAAAAGTATAGACCACTTTCTACATCAGAATAGACTCCTCTTCATCCCGATCGGATCCCATTCCGATGGGGGAATCAATAGGGTCCTGAATAATTTTCAATGTGGATGAAAATATTCCCATAATTTTTGAAAAGTAATGAAAAAAAAAATTTAATGAAGGATTTAGGGAAAATTGTTGGAGAATCCAAATTTGGAAAATGAAAATAATTCATTTGTGTACTGAATTTTGTGAATTGTTTGCGGAAGGTATTGCTTGTGAACTAAGTAATATGAAAAATGAATATAATATGGTGGGCCTTCATGAACCACATCGTTGGTTAAATAGAAGAAGATAATTATTCCCCTGTATACCATTGTCACAAACCACACCGTTAGAGTAATATAGGATAAGGATTCCACCCCCACGTACCATCCCTGCGAACATTACTATTTGTGGATGAGACAAAGCCATCAGTACCCCACGAACAGGATGAAGTCATTCACGGGATTGAGGTGGTGATTTTCACAATTGAGAACTACAACCCCAGGGGCCTCTATTTTCTGAGTCGTCCTCATGATGGGTGATATCCCCATGAGTTTTCATAAAAGGTGTTGAGCGATCCATAGATTCAGCTTCCTCGACACTCTATAAAAGGACCCCGGTGGGAGATGAGGAAAGTAACAGATTTATAGAGGATTTTTGTAACACCCTGACCTCAGTTACCTAGATCGGTGCATTATTACATAACATTGGAATGATACAAGGAATCATGTCCCAAACGACCAATCAGTTTAGTTGCCTTGTAAGTACCAGATACATTTATAAGTTTTACATTATATCATAAAATAAAAACATAAACAACATTTTTTCCCCATTTAGCACATTTATATTCTTAGCCAATCCCTGTAGGTCAACCATAAAATATTTCTTCACATGCTGGGAAAAATAAAACATAGAAAGGGGTGAGCTCGAATGCTCAGTAAGGTTAACAATATAGTCGAAATTTCATAAATAAGCAGAAATATTTAAGGCAATGTATAAGACTAAAACAAAAAGCTTTTAAACTTAAACATCAGCATAATATTGAAAATATAAAATCAAATAATTCCATTTAATTATTCAGATGGATATTCTACTAGTTGAATAATCACATGAAATATCAATATCCACGTTCATAATGACAGAATGCATAATGTTGGACTTCATAACCACATAGTCAAGGCATTGTGTCAAGACTGCAAATAATATTTTGTAATGGAATTATGCCAAGACACTAGTTTGTCTCATTAGACCTATGGATGCATCAATGAGCTATAGTGGGATCCACCCGTCACTTACTAAGTCCAATGCATTCCTCATATGAAAAGGTTTAAACATAACATAAGCATTCGTATTAAAATTAGCATATAAAATGTCAATACATTATCCATAAACCATGAATGATGTAAAAAATAACACATCCACAGACAAACATATCACAAAACCATCATATAATATGGAATATTTTCATCATAATAAATCAACTTCAAACTAGTTTAAAATCCATCAAAGGATGTTGACATAAATGAAATGAAAACTATTTTAAATAAATACCTCTTTCTATTTTGAAATCATTTAAAAGTCACATAATTATAAAATAAAAAAATTATTTTGAAAATATTCTTATAAGATATTATGGGAAGATTCAATGATGATATAGCAGTGGAAAATATCCACACCCACCATTTAAGTTAAAAATATATATTCTTACCTTAATTTTGTCGAAAATCCCATGATGTACATTGTTTGGAAAACAATTGAATGATTCCTTTCAAAACATTTTATAAAATATCAAAAAATGGTATAAATGACTTTAAACTGTAGTCTAGTAAATAGTAAAAATGTTTTTGGTATTAATTTTTAAGAAACATGGATGTGGATGATAAAGATGTCCCAGTAGATACTTACGTAAAAATAACCTCGAATAATAAAGCGATAGTGAAATTAACCCTTACCTTGTACTTTTCCATTGTATATGTTATGTTAACCTCCTATATAATAGTGAAAAAATTATTATTAAATTATACAATAATCATATACATAAATATAATATCATATATGATCTTATAATATTGTCTTGTTAATAATATTTTAGTAATATCATTGTTTCAGGTGTTAACTGATTCGTTTTCCTTTACATGCTTGGTTACGTAAGCCATTTTTTATGGATATTACGTATTTTATTCATATACATAATAATATTATGCTCATAAAAATTATTTTTAATCATAAAATTAAAATTATTTTGGAAGGATTACGATGGGGAATGAATCTGATCGCATTCTTAGAGAGGGTAATCTGTATGTACGCCCGAGCGATAATATCATTATATTGACGGTGAAATCATATATTATTGGATGTTATATCATATATACAGAATCATTAACCTGTTATATTTATTATTTTCATCAGTTATACTCATTATTATAGCCAACCAAATAATTAAGGGTTTAAATAACAAATTACACCACTACGTGGAGACGGTAAGCCGTACATACGCATGTATGGTGACTTTTTGATTCATATAATGGATATAATAATGAATATGGTTGTACCATTTTTATAATAACATCAATTTATATAGAAGATACCGGATTTATTATTTTATAATGGTAACAATAAAAAAAGAGGCAGTGGAAGAAGAAAAGAACTTGAAAGAGCTGATGAAATATTTACCTCTTTTTCGGGTTCTTCCTTTTGAATTGATCAAAAGGGCTCCATAGAATGGATTTATGACCAAATTAAGGCCTCTAAAATTAAGGGAGGAATGTTGGGAGTATATTTGGGTAGGGTTTGTCTGAGTAAAACGGATTTGGAGGTGTGAAATTAAGAGATGTGGAAGTACCCTTTAAAAAGAGTGGTGAGGGTCACTTTAGGAAAATCTTGAAATATTATTTTATAATAAAATAATTTTTTATTTATAATGGCTCCAAAATGCTTTATTTAGAGGATAAGGTAGTTATGGGTCGAAAACCTCTCAACTAATAGGTTTTGGATAGGTTTAGGTCACAATATTAACCTTATCATTTAGATTTAACTCTTAGTTAAATTGTTTGATATTTACCATGTCTATTTGTATTTCTATATTATAAGGTTAATAAACTGACTATAACAAGCCAAAAGAACCCCATGTGCTTCATTATTAATATATATAACCTTATTTAAGTCTTTTTTATGATCCTTATATTTTTAGGAATATTATATCTATTAATAATATAGTATTTGTTTTAAAAACACGATTAGGTCAATTTTTACACTATTTAGTATTTGATTTTTTTCGAAAGCCATACAAACTTTATCACTTCGAATGAAATTTATTTAGAAAACACTAACATGTCATATAAAAATATAAAATTACTGTAATTCATTATAAGTCTCAATTTACATTTATTTGGATATTTATAATATCAATTATTTAAATATTTAATTATTAAGGTAATTATTGCATAATCATTTTGTCATAAATAAATTAAATTATATAATTTTTAAAAATTATAAATAAAATATAATTATGTATGAAATCATTTAATATTTCTAATGAATATTTATAGTCGAATTTATATTGTGCTTAACCATATATTAAAAATAGTTTAGTTATTAAAATTTGAATTTAACTCTTGTAAATCTTCTGTAACTAAAAAAATAATAAACGTCCTAATATAATCCAAGTGGACCAAAAAGAATCATATTTTATTCCTAAGATTTTTTTTGTTCTAATTACACTTATCAAATATAATTAGAACTCATGTTAGGGTAATTATAATATCATTTGTACCCCTAATTTCCCTATTTACTTTTAACTGTGGTAAACAAAAGTCAAAAGTTTCTATTCACCAAAAATAATTTTCATCTTATTGAACCACATTTTAATTACTTATGTTAACTTTGTCTTTATATTTTTTAAATTTTACCCACAGAAGTGGTAAAATTATGTTTTATGAAAATTTGTAAAAGCTCCTAGAAGGTGGGTAAAAGACAGCGAAAAGTTCAATAAAATTTTATATATCTACAGTTATTATAAAATGACTCCATTGAATTAAATTGAACATATATTGGTATCATGTATCTATTATGACCTAAAAATAATATAACTAATTATTTTAAAAAAAAGTTGTTTTAAAACAATAATATAGTGTTTTTCACTATTCATCCAAAATTTAATGTTTTTCAAAAGATAACAAAAAATGAACCTAAGGTAATTTCGATATTCCAAATTCAAAAATTTTGTCAATTTTGAAAATTAAAATTTATAAAATTTTAATAAATTGGTATTTATATTCATAATCGCTAGTTTGATTGGTCGTGGTGTGTTAAAACTCCATGTCGTGTATAATGAAATCTACAACATTATTCAAGGGGAAACGTACTATGGAAGATTGGGGTGTTACATTCTCTCCTCCTTAAAATAATTTTGTCCTCAAAATTTCTATAATATCACTGCATAGAAAGATTCAAGTTGTTCTTCATCATATGTTCCTCGAGTCCCATGTTGCCTCTTTTATCTGATGGTTTCTCCATAGAACTTTTACTAGACAATTCGTCCGGTTTCTCAGCACTTGTTCTCTGGTATCAAGAATCTAAACATGCACTTTAAAATAATAGTGATTAGGTACCCGTTCAATTTTTCCATAGGTGAGTACATGTGTTGGGTTAGGCATGTATTTTCTCAACAGTGATACATGGAACACATAATGAACTTTGAAGAGACTTGGAGGCATTGCAAAAAGGAAATCTATAACCCCAATTCATTCTAGAAATTTGAAAGATCTGATGTACCTGAGACTTAATTTACCATTCTTACCAAATCATATAACACCCTTCCATGGAGATACCTTCATGAAAACATGATCTCCAAATTGAAATTTCAAATCCTTCCTCCAAGTATCAGCATAGATCTTTTGCCTACTTTGAGCTGCTTTGATGTTGGTTTTGATAATCTTCACCTTTTTCATTGTTTCCTCAACAAGTTCTAGGCCTATGAGTTATCATTCACTAACATCATCCCAACAAGTTGGTGTACGTCATCTCTTTCCATATAATGCTTTATATGGTGCCATCTGAATACTTGAATGAAAGCTATTGTTATAGGAAAATTCTACTAGAGGTAAATATTGATCCCACATACCTTGAAAGTCATGTGAGAAAGATCTCAACACATCTTCTAAGGTTTTAATAGTCTATTCTGATTGTCCATCAGTTTGAGGGTGGTAGGTAGTGCTCAAACGACATTCAGTATCCAAGGCCTTCTGAAGACATTTCCAAAATCTTGATGTAAAATGGGGATCGCGATCTGAAACAATCAATAGGGGTACATCATGGAGTCTAACAACTTCATTAATATATAGTCTTTATTTACATTCAAGTGGTAAATCTTCTCTTATACCAAGAAAATTTGCTAACTTGGGAAGAAGATCAAAAATGACCCATATTTCATCAATCCTTCTAGGATTATTTGGTAGCCCCATGACAAAGTCCATCATAATATTTTCCCATTTCCACTCATGTATGGGAAGAGTTTGAATTAATCCTTGAGGTTATTTCCTTAGAGCCTTCACTTATTGAAATACCATACATCATGACACAAAATCAGTAATCCCCCTCTTCATGTTGTCCCACCAAAATTGTTCTTTCAAATCTCTATACATCTTGGTGCCCCCATGATGTATAGAGAAATTGAACCTATGATCATCATCCAACAATTCACTTTTTAGATCAGGTAAGTTAAGAACACAAAGCCTCTTCCCAAATTTCAAAATTCCATATTCTTATATGAAGTCACTCAATCTCCCATTATTCAGAAATTTAATCTTCTTTTGAAACTCTTCATCATTAGTTTGAGAACATTTTATCTATTGTAGTAAATATGGTTTGGAAACCATTTGAAAAAGTATTGATGTTTCCCCTTCCATGGTTATTCCCATATCCATCATTACTAGATCCATGAAAATAGGATCCCTTTCAACTCTCATCTTGTTCAAAACTCCATGATCCTTTCTACTCAAAGCATCTGCCACTATATGTGCCTTCCCTAGGTGGTAGTGTATAGTAAAATCATAATACATGAGTATTTCAAGCCATCTCCTTTGCCTCATGTTTAGTTCTTTCTTTGAGAAAATATACTTCAAACTCCTGGAATAAGTATAAATCTCACATTTTTCACCATAGAGATAGCGTCTCTATATCTTCAGAGAAACTGATTACAACAGCTAACTCAAGATCTTGAGTGGGATATTTTTTCTCAGGAATTTTTAGCTATCATGATGCTTAGGCAATAAATCTATCATTATACATAAGGATACAACCATGTACTTTCATTGAAGCATCACTATAAATAAAAAACCAATCATTCCCAGATGGTAGAGTCAAGATAGGAGGGTAGACTAATCTTCTCTTTAGTTATTAAAAACATTCTTCACACTCTTTTTTCAAAAAAAATTTATCCCCTTTATGTGTAATTTTGGTTAATGGGTTAGCCAACCGAGAAAAATTCTAGAAGAAACGTCAATAATAACCTGCTAGACCAATAAAACTACGTACCTCAGTTATACTCGTCGGTGCTGGCCATTCTTGGATTGCCTTGGTCTTTGAAGGATTAACAGAGATTCCATCCTTAGAGATAGTATGGCCAAGAAAATAATTCTCTTGGAGCCAGAATTCACACTTTCTAAACTTCCCACATAATTTGTTTCTTCTGAGGGTTTTTAGAATAGTGCGCAAGTGATTTTCATGATCTTTGTAGATTTTTGATTATACTAAGATATCATCAATAAATACCACTAAAAATTCATCAAGATATTCGTTCAAAACACTATTCATTATATCCACAAAGATAGAGGGTGAATTAGTTAATCCAAAAGGCATTACTGCAAACTTGTAATGCTCATATCTGGTTCGAAATGCTATTTTTGGAATGTCTTCCTTCTTTACACACAACCGATCATATTCAGATCAAAGGTAAATCATTTAAAAATATTGAGCTCTATGAATTTGGTCAAATAAATCATCAATGAGTGGTTGGGGATACTATTTATTTATTATTATAGCATTGATCTTCCTATAGTTAATGCACAACCTCATAGATCCGTCTTTCTTCTTAACAAAAAGGACAGAGGCTCCCCATGGAGAAACACTAGGGAAAATAAATCCCTTATTACTCAATTCCTCTATTTGTTCATTTAGTTCCACTAATTCCATAGTGGCCATTCTATAAGGGGTCTTTGATATTTTCCTTGAAACAGAAATTAAATCAATAGAAAACTCAATTTCTCATTTTGGAGGATGTCTAGGTAAATCCTCTGGAAACACATCAATATATTCTTACACAATAGTTATGTCCTAAATTCAAACATTCTTTTTCTCACCCATAATTATTTCTTTCTATTTCTCCCTATTAATTGAATTCATTAGCCCTTATGGGGGATGGATCTAGATAAGAATCAGGTGGTGATTTTTTTTCTCAAAAGATAAGGTATGCCTTATTATCATCGAAAATTGTAACCACCATATTCTAACAATATATTTTCACATCATGTTCTAAAATCCAATACATTCAGAGGATTATATCAAATTCAATCATTTTTATGATGATGAGATCTACAGATAAAGAACATTTATATGCCCTAATAGGAATTGATTCACTAAATTTTGTTGTAATGATATAACCCTTAGGAGTTTTGACTATCAACTCACTTATTATGTAAAATTGAAAATATTAAATTTTCATAACAAACTGGGATGATATGAAATAATGAAATGATCCAAAATCAAATAAAGAATTGGCTAAACTTGAGGAAACCATTAAATTACATGCCACCATGTCTTTCAGAGCTTCAAACTTCGCGATAGTCATCACATAAGCTTGGCCTTTATCCCTTGGCCTTTTCTGAGGTATTTTTACCTAACACTAAGAAAATTCATTTTCATATTATCCCATCTCCCTAAAATTGTATCATTGAACATTGGTATCTTTTTTCTTTCCCTTGAAATAATGAGCTTAGTGTACTTTTTCACCACACATTTTACATACTCTCATTCCCTTTAGGCAAGTACCGGGGTGTTTCTTACCACATTTACCACAGGGTGGGTATTAAACTATTCCCTTGTTACCCTTATTTCCATTTCCAGAGTGATCATAAAAAATCTTCTTCTCTTTCTTTTCTTTGATGTTGTAAGACTTGGAGTATTCCGTTTATGTCTTGATAGCGCATGAGAAAATATCTTCATACGATGAGAAGGATAGTGAGACTAATGCTCTACGGAGAAATGGTTTAACCCATAAAAGAATCCAACAATATTATTCATTAGGTTACATAAATAACCTTTTTCATGCCTTGCTAACCCTGTAAAGTTAGCTTCATACTTTGCGATATTTTCATCCTCCTTTTGCCTCATACTCAAAAATTGTCTTTCCATATCTGCTCAATTGTCACGAGGAATGTATTTTTCTAAGAAAATATCTTTAAAATACCTCCATTATATGTTCAATACTTATTTATCTTACTTTTTGTTTTGAATTAATGACCACCATTAATATGCATCTCCTTTGAGGTGATAAACTTCCATGAGAACTTTTTCCTTTTTGCTACTCACTAAAGCATGAAATATTTTCTCTAAGGAATTTATCAACTAATCAACTACTAATAGATTTGTACTCACATTGAATGTTGTTTGTTTTTGCCTTATTAAGTGGTCTAATATTGATCCTCCACATTGTGTATTAGTGTTCTCTATACGAGTAAGGTTTTATTCATAATCTGAGTGAGTTGTCCCAGTATGGCGATAAGATGATTAGAACCAGTTGCATCACCAGCTCCACTATAATTATCTTGAGTAAGAGGGAAATCCTACATGGATTAAATTTATTGATACAGTTTCCATTTTTCAACTAGGCATGATTTCTAAATAATGGCATACACTTGATTAGTTTATGAACTGCAATACATAATTCTGAATTTGTAAAACACTTAACATAAATTAAACAATTTATGTATATAATCCACAATCCAAAAAAATGATTTCTTTGAAGAGGTATACACTCATAAATCTTTCATAATTGTTTGTAAGGAAAATTTGAATTATCCTAAGCATATCCCCCTAGGAGTGTCATAACCAAGAGTGTAGCAAGACCCATTGTCGTGTACCCGGATACCCCGGGTCAAGCCCAGAGCTCAATGATAGAGTTTTCACTCCTCGGTACATCTGTTCCAGAGCAGCCTCTACCTGCTCGTATCTAGATAGGGATTTATTGCTTGGATAATAGACAGAATCTCTACGTTACCAAGATTCTAAGATGTTCTTCTATAATAATCCTCAAAGTCTATCTTAGGGTAATGTGCTCCAATCAGAGTTTAAAAAAATCTATTTTCTAAGGATTTTAATGAAGTTCTATAATACCAACTATAATGCTTTGACCATAGTTACCCATAGTCCAGGCATTATTACATAAAATTGGCATGATAAAAGTAATAATGTCTCAAAAGACTGATATGTTTAGTATACTTGGAAGTACTAGATACATTTATAAGTTTACATTACATCATGAAATAAAAAAATCAACAACATTTTGTCCTCATTGACCACACATATATACTTAGCCTATCCCTGAAGCTCAACCATAAAATATGTCATCACATCCTTGAAAAAATAAAACATAGAAAGGGGTGAGATCATATTCTTAGTATGGATAACAATATAGGAGAAACATTCATAAATAAGCATAAACATTTAAGGCAATGTATAAGACTAAAATAGAACCCTTTTAAATATAAACCTCAGTATAATATGGAAAATATAAAATCAAATAATTCCATTTACTTATTCACATGAATATTCAACTATTCTAATAATCACATCCAATATCAATATCCACTTTCATAATGATGGAATGCAAAATTCTTGGCTTCATAACCACGTAGTCAAGGCCTTGTGCCCAGACTATAAATAATATTTTGTCAAGGACTTTTTCAAACACACTAGTTTATATCATGATACCAACCAATGCATTGATGAGCTATAGAGTGATCCACCCATCACTTACTAAGTCCAATTCATTCCTCATATGAAAAGGATTAAACATAAAATAAACATTCGTATTAAAACTAGCATACAAAATGACAATACTTTATCTATAAACCTTGAATGGTGTTAAAATAACACATCCATAGTCAAACATATCCCAAAACCATCAATTCAATATGGAATATTTGTATCATAATAAATCAACTTCAAACAAGTTTAAAATCCATCAAAGTATGTGGACATAGATGAAATGAAAACAATTTGAAATAAATACCTCTTTCTATTTTGAAATCATTTAAAAGTAACATAGTTAAAAAACAAAATATTTATTTTGAAAATATTTTTATAAGCTTGTATGGGAAGCTTTGAAGATGATATAATGGTGGAAAATAGCCACACCCCCCATATAAGTAAAAAAAGACATTCTTACCTTAATTTTGTCAAAAAGGTTATAAAGAACTTTATTTGGAAAACGACGAAAAGATTCCTTTCAAACAAGTTTATAAAAAGTCATACAAGTGTATAAATGACTTTAACCCATAGTATAGTAAATATTAAAAATGTTTTTCAATAAATTTTTAAGAAACATGGATTTGGATGATAAAGAGGCCATAGTAGATACTTATATAAAAACAACCACAGATAATAAAGAGATTGTGAAATTAACCATTACGTTTTACTTTTCCTTAGTTGATGGTGTGTTAACTTCCTGTATAATAGTTAAAACATTGTTATTATATTATAAAAGAATCATATGAAGAAATATGATATCATGTATGATCTTATAATATTTCATTGTTAATAATATTTTATAGTATCATCGTTTCGGGTGTTAACTGATTCATTTTCATTTATATGATGGGTTACGTAATCCATGTTTGATATGGATATGAAGTATTTGATTCATATATAGAATAATATTATGTTCATAAAAATTATTTTCAATCATAAAATGATAATTATTCTTGAATGATTATGATGGGGAATGAATTTCAACGCGTTTGTGGAGACGGTAATCCGTACGTACGCACGAGCGATAATTTCATTATATTGATGATGAAATAATATGAAATTGGATGGTATATCATATATACATAATAATTAACATGTTATATTTATTATTTTCATTAGTTATACTCATTATTATACCCATACAAATAATGAAGTGTTTGGATAACAAACTACACCACTACGTGGAGACAGTACGCCATACATACGCACGTATGGTGACTTTGTCATTAATATAATGGGTAGAATAATGAATATGGTTGTACTATTTTTATATTAAAATCATATTATATATATAAGATACAGGGTTTATTATTTTATAATGGAAAAAAAAAACAAAGAGGAAATGGAAGAAGAAAAGAACCTGAAAGAGGTGATGAAATATTTACCTCTTCATCGGGTTCTTCCTCTCGATTTGATCAAAATGGATCCTTCAGTTGGATTTCATACCAAAGTAAGGACTCTATGATGAAGATATTAATGTTAGGAGGATATTTGGGTCTGGGTTGGCCGAGAAAAATGGCTTTGGAGGTGTGAAATTAAGAGAAGTGCAAGTACCCTTTTATAAGAGTGTTGAGGGTCTCTTTAGGAAACGCTTGATATATTATTTTATAATAAAATAATTTTTGGTTTCTATTGGCTAAGAAATAATTTATTTCATGTATAAGGTAGGGATGTGTCGAAAACATCTCAACCAATACGTTTTTGATAGTTTTAGGTCACCATATTGACATTATCCTTTATATTTAACTCTTAGTTAAATAGTTTGATATTTATCATCTCTTTGTATTTTCATATTATATGTTTAATAAAAATAGTATAACAAGACAATAAAACCCAATTTGTATCATTATTAATATATATAACAATATATAAGTCCTTTTTCCAAACTATAGATTTTTAGAAATATTATATCAATTAATAATTTAGATTTTGTTTTAAAAACTCAATTATGTCAATTTTGACACTATTTAGTATTTTTTTTACATCCATAAAAACATTATCACTTAGAATAAAATTTATTTAATCAACCCTAAAATGAAATATTAACCTATAAAATTATTGTAATTCATTATAAGTTTCAATTTACATTTATTTCTATATTTATAATATCAATTATTTTAATATTTTCATTATAAAGGTGATTATTGCATCATCATTGTGTCATAAATAAATTAAATTATATAAGGTTTAAAATTTATAATTAAATTTTAACTATTTAGGAAATATTTTAATATTTCTAATTAATATTTATAGTCAAATTTATATTGTGTTTAGCCCAATAATTAAAATGGTTTAGTTATTAAACATTGAATTTAACTCTTTTAACTCTTCTTTAAATAAAATAATACTAAATTTCCTAATCTAATCCAAGTGGAACAAAGAGGATAATATTTTAATTATAAGGTTTTTTTGGTCTAATTGCATATATCCAATAGAAATAGGACATGTTTTAGGGTAGTTGTAATATCATTTTTACCCTTAATTTCCCTATTTACTTTTAACCGGGGTAAATAAA
Source organism: Viscum album (assembly GCA_963277665.1). Taxonomy (NCBI): domain Eukaryota; kingdom Viridiplantae; phylum Streptophyta; class Magnoliopsida; order Santalales; family Viscaceae; genus Viscum; species Viscum album. The sequence goes on along the minus strand of OY728137.1, from coordinate 1,831,726,311 downwards.
AGTAAAAAGATACTATTCAACAAAATATTATTTTCATCTTATTAAGCCACATTATACTTACTGATTCAAACTGTTTCTCTTAGATATTTTAAATTCAACCTATAGAAGTGGTAAAATTATGTTTTGTGCAAATTTGTAAATGCTCATAGAAGGTGGATAAAAGATGGTAAAAAGTTCAATAAAAGTTTATATATATTAAATTATTATAAAATTACTCCAATGAATTACATTTAACATATATAGGTATCATGTATCTATTTTTACATAAAAATAATATAACTAATTATCTAAATAAAAATTGATTTTTAAACAATAATGCAATGTTTTTCACTATTCATCAGAAATTGAAAGTTTTCACAAAAATACCAAAAATTCACCCTAAGATAATTTCGATATTCCGTATTCAAAAATTAAGTCCATGATAAAAAATATAATTTATAAAATTTCAAAAATTCATTATTACTCTTCATAATGGCTAGTTTGATGTGTCGTGGGGTGTTAAAACTCCAAGTTGCAAACAATGAAAGCTACTAAATTATTCAAAGGGAAACGTACCGTGGAAGATGGGGTGTTACAATTTGATTGAGTTTTGAGAGGGATTTCTGAATATATTAATCAATGAGTCACAAACCTCTTTTGATGAGTTCTAGTAGGTATAAACTTTACACATAGAGAACAAAAATAAATAAGGAAACATAATAATTGGTAGATCGTGCACAACATCTCCTTCATGGATGAAATTTACATGAGGTGCAAAACCAATGCCCCTTAATTTCCCTATCACTCCACATATCACAAGTCTACATGGGTTGAAACCTAAACCACATAGCACCATGCTACGCAGAAGGAGCTTGAAATCACGTAACATCATGCTACACAGAAGGAGCTTGACATCACGTAACATCATGCTACGTGGTTGGAACCTAGACTTGTTTAGTGAAAAACTATGTGGAAAACATACATTTCTATGTACCACAATGGTAAAAAGATTTCCCTCCACTTGTGTAGCAACAAACTATGTGAGGAGGCTCCCATCCCGCATGAAGAAATGTTATGTGCAATGGGGTTCCTTCATATGATCTACTATCTAGCTTCAATAATATACTTCCCTTTCCACGGCCTCATCTATAGTCCCTCCATGAACTAATCCAATGGAATTAATCCAAAGCCTCTTCCAAATCCACCAGACCCATATGATAAAATCACAGGGTAAGTCAGGATGCCATTTTGAGTCTAAATACCAATGGTAAGAGGTTTCATTTGGGTAATCCCCACAATGGTGAGGACCCTAGGAATGTCCAAATTTTTACATTCCCATGGTATCCTGAGTTACAACCTTGGGATACTAATGTTAAAATTTCCATTCTAGGGATCAATGGTGACCACTGGACTTTCCCTATGATGAGGGTCAGTGATATCAGAGGTAAATTACGCTTTATTTTCTTTTTGAAAATAAGCAACATTACTTCCATTTCCTAGAACCAATTTCAGGGCACTCCATGTGAGGTAAGCCCCTAGATTTTCTTGCACGAGGATGCATCAGTGATCCTATCATCCTCCACCAAAGGCGTACCTGGATAGGATAATCTAGCTATACATGGTATGAAAGAAAAAGAGGGATATTGGCATGTTCAAATCCCTCAATCCCCCCCTCTCTCTCCATTTCTTTGAGCTTTAGTACCATCTATCAATAGATGATGTGGGATTTGAAATCTCCAGATCCCCTACCTTCTCTTATTTATCACATCCATCATGACTCACGAGGTCTTAGAGGCTTGCGGTGGTCATGAAATCCACTAAACCCCAACGCATGGGCCTCCTAGAAGGTGTAATCCCCAAATGTAAAGAAATATGAGTACTCTAATTGATACTCTGATTAGGATATGTAGGATGCCTGACTAAGTCCTGAGATAAAGTGATGTTCTCCTTAGATGTCAGTCCCAATAAAATTCCCCCAAACTCAATAGGGAATTCTCTTGAGGAGTAAGCCCCGAATTTTTTCCCACAAATGGGCCGCCTCAATGGTATAATCCCCATCTAAAATCATGCTATGAGGACATGTGTTCCCAAAAAATTGAGATATGTAGGAATTCTCCCTGATGTCCTAACCCAACACCTAAATTACCATAATATTCTCTGAGCCATATCCTCAGAAGGGTCAAATCGACCCAGGAGGCCATATATCTTTTGGGAATCTTGGTCCACTTTTGCATAAGTCCTACATGAAATCTTGTCTAAGAATCTTCTTCCTAGACATCCTCACTGCATGATGTTAAATTGCATGGCTGGGTCCTTATCACATGACCTTAATATGTGATTTGTTTGATAAAGAGACTCTGAACTAAATGTAATTGGATTCATGTCAAGAGGATGCATAGGAAGCCCAAATTATGGGTTCGATCTCGATATCGAAATGATATTTGTCCCCCTATACAATGATAAACTCCAGAGTGCCTCATTACATGTCTTAAATCATCATTTTATCAGTAAATGATTAGATAATAATTATTGTTTATATAAAATGATAACATTGATGAAGAATATTAGATACACATATATGTATTCATCAGTAGAGAACTTCATATTCATACTGATGATTCTAAACCCATTCATATTTCTGATTGATCCTTCGAGCTAGGTGAAATATGTGGACTCATGCTTGGGAGAGAACCAAGGATTCATAAAAATAAGATCATTGCATAAATCTATAATAGATTCTTGGAATAAGAAATAATTTACCCCAAAAGGGTGTGATGAGCATGGCCACCCATCCTCTCGACCAATAGATTCCTTAGGTGTCATTGTCCAAATCGTCATCCAAAGAGAACATTACTTTGGAATAAAGGTCCATAAATCATGGATAAAATATACATTGTGTGTTTCTGGATTTGTGAATAAACCTATTGGAGATTATCTGAAGAAATCTTATCTGACATGGGACAATTGAACAAACACTTATCCCCTTGAAATCTCTTGCAAAGACCATTCAACTATGACACCTCGATTGCAACATAAAAATGATACACTACCTAGTCCGCATCAGACCACCTTCTCACCACCAATATATAAAGATGATACAATGTGAATCAGGTCAAAAAATTGTGAAATAAATGTGAAACTCTCTATAACAGTAGTTAAATTATTGTTATCTGTTGGGCCTTTTTGTTTTCTCCAACACATGCACCTCGTGCAAAAACAGGGTTTTTAGTGTTTTAGGTTTTTAAAGATCCCTTAGGGTTTTTAGGTTTATATTTATTTTAATATATTTATATATGATTTTATTTTTCTCATGCTTTTTAGTAATTTTTATGGTTTTTAGGTTTTTAAGGGTTTTCTAGGTTTTTTGGGGTTTTTTTTGTATTTTTACTACTTTTGAGTCTTTTTTGTTTTTTATTGTTTTTATATTTTTTAAACATTTTTAGGATTTTAAATGGATTTATATTTTTTAGTGGGTTTTAGGTCTTTTATGGTATTCTATGTATTTTAAAAGGTTTTAGTGGTTTTTATGGGTTTTAGGGTCTTTTTACGGTTCTTTGTATTTTTAAGATTTCTTAATGTTTTTAACTTTTTAATGTTTTTAAGGTCTTCTTAAGGGTTTTTAGGGGTTTTAAGTGTTTTTACATGTTAAGGGATTTTATGGATTTGTTATGATTTTTATGTTTTTCTAGGGTATTTACGTATTTTGAGAGATTTTATGATTTTTTAGGTTTTTAGGGGTTTTAGGGGTTTTAGTGCTTTTAATTTTATAGGGGTTTTATGTGAATTTAGTTTTTTAATGTTTTATTAAGGTTTCTCAGGGGTTTTTTGGGTTTTATAAAATTTTAGGGATCTTTAGGTATTCATATGATATTTTTATGGTTTTTAGGGTTTTTAGATTTTTTTTATGGGTTTTAGTGTTTTTTATGTTTTCTAGTGGTTTTAGGGGTTTTTTGGTTTTTTTTGGTTTTTAGGGTTTTTAGAGTTTTTATGGTTTTTGTGTTTTTTAACATTTTTTTGGGTTTAAACAATTTATAATATTTTTAGTGGGTTTTAGGGTTTTTATGGGGATTATTGTTTTTAATGTATTTAGAGGTTCTGTGATTTTTAGGGGTTTCAGAATTTTTAGTCATTTTTAGATTTTTTATGATTTTTAAAATATTTTATGTTTTTATGGGTTTAATATTTTTTATATTTTTAATTTTTTTGTCAGATTTTCATGGTTTTTAAGGTTTTTTATGTTTTTAAGGATTTTTAGTGACTTTTTTATATTTATAATGTTTGAGTGTTTTTAGTAATTTTGAGGTTTTTATGGATTTTAGTGTTTTGTAGCATTTTTAGAGTTTTTAGGGGTTTTAAGTGGTATTAGGTTATAATGTTTTATTTGGGGTTTTCATGGTTTTTAAGGTTTTTTCAATTTTTTTTATTTTTAAAAATTTATTATGATTTTTATGGTTTTTAGGGATTTTAGGGATTATGGGGGGTGGATTTTTTTTGGGTTTTTAGGGTTTGTTTTGATTTGTTGGGTTTTATATTTTTTTAGAGATATTTTTGTTTTTTGGGGGTTTAAAGAGTTTTTAGAGTTTTTAGTGTTTTAGGGGTTTTTTGGGTTTTTTGGTATTTTTAAAAGATTTTAAGGGGTTTTAGGGGTTTTAGGGTATTTATGAGTTTTTAGCATTTTCATAGTTTTTTAGGGATGTTATGTGTTTTTAGGTTTCTATGGTTTTATTAGTGTTTTAAGGGTTTTAGTGGTTTTAATGTTTTTAATGATTTTAAGGATTTTTTAGGATTTTTAATGGGTTCTCGTGTTTTTAGGGACGTTGAGTGGTTTTAGGGGGTTTTAATAGTTTTTAGGGATTTTATGTTTTGTTTTTATTTTTTAGGTTTTTTTGAGTTTTTATTTCTTTTTAGGTTTTTTAGCTTTTTTAATGTTTTTAGGGGTTTATAAGTTTTTTTAGTTTTTAGTTTATTTCAGGGCTTTTTATGGGGGCTTATAGATTTTTATGTTTTTAGGGGATTTTATGGTTTTTTTCTTTTTGATTTTTTCTAGGTAGTTATAATTTTTTGGGTTTTAAGGGTTTTAAGTGTTTTTAGGTTTTAAGGTTTTCTAATGGTTTTTCTGGGATTTTAGGTTTTTTTCGTTTTAAAGGATTTTTAGGGATTTTTATAGGATTTTTAAAAAATCTAGGGTTTTTAGGGATTGTAATGGGTTTTAGGGAATTTAGGGGTTTTATGGGTTTTTAGGTATTTTAGAATTTTTATGGGTTTTAGGGGTTATTAGTGTTTTAGGTTTTTAATCATTTCTTTGGAATTTAAATGGTTTTTTATGGTTGTTTTATATTTTAAATAATTTTTTGGAATTTTTAAGATTTTTATTATTATTTATGGTTTTTATGTATTTTTAGAGGTTTTTTGGGTTTTTAGGTATTTTATGGTTTTTTAGGGTTTTTAATATTTTTTTATATTTCTTGGGTTTTAATATTTTTAGAGTTTTTTTAAAAAAAATTGGGGTATATAGTGTCTTTATAGTTTTTATTGGGTGTTATAGTTTTTATGAAATTTATTAGTTTTTGTTGTTTTTTGGGATTTCAAGGTTTTTAGGGGCTTTTTATGGTTTTTAGCATTTTTAGGGGTTTTTTGGGTTTTAACTGTTTTTATATTTTCTTAGGTTTTCTTAGGAGTTTTCATTTTTTTAGGATTTTTTGTTTTTATGAATTTTTAGTGATTATTTAGGAAGTTTATAGTATTTATTGTTTTTAGGGATTGTTATGGGCTTTAGGGTTCTTTATTGTTTTTATCATTTTTTAGGTTTTTAGGGGGTTTACAAGATTTTTTTGTTTTTAAGAGGTTTTATGGGGTTTCATGGTTTTATGGTTTTTATGTTTTAGGTATTTTAGGGATTTGTTTATTTTTTTATGGTTTGTAGGGGTTTTAGGGATTTTGAAGGTTCTTAGGGTTATTAGGATTTTTATGTTTTCTTTGCTTTTAAGGGTTGTTGGAGTTTTTTTTGTGGTTTTAAGGTTTATTTATAGTTTTTAATCATTTTTTGGGGATTAAATGTTTTTTATATTTTATATTGGTTTTATGGTTTTTATTGTTTTATGGTTTTTAATTATTTATGGTTTTTTTTGGTTTTTTGTGTTTTTAGTATGTTTAGTGTCTTTTATCGGTTTTATAATAATTTAAATATTTATGGATTTTAAGTGTTTTTGGTTTTTATGGTTTTTTTAAGGTTTTTATTGTTTTTAAGGTTTTTACATTTTTAGGAATTTTAGTTCTTTTTTAGAAATTTTATGGGACTATGGGTTTTCATAGATTTTTATGGTTTTTAGGGTTTTTTAGGGTTTATGGTTTTTATGGTTTTTAGTGTTTTATGGTTTTTAGGGGGTTTTAATTATATTTTCGTTTTAAAAGTTTTCTTATGGATTTTCCTCATTTTTAGTATTTTTATGTTATTTTGGTTTTTAGGGCAATTTTAGTATTTTTATGGTTTTAGGGTTTTTAGTTTTTTTGATGATTTTTAGGATTTTTTGGGGGTTTAAGGGGTTTTTTATGTTTTAAGGGTTTTTAAAAGTTATTATTGTTGTAAGGGGTATGAAGTAATTTTTTTATTTTTTAGTGGTTTTAGGGTTTTTAGGGTTTTATAGGTTTTTAAGGATTTTATAGGTTTTTTTATTGTTTAGGGGCTTTGGTGTTTTTGTATGAATATTAGGGTTTTAGGGTTTTAGGGGTTTTTTGTGTTTTTATGTTTTTAATGTTTTTTTGGGTTTTATTGGTTTTAAGGTATTTTATATTTTTCAAAATTTTTAGGTATTTTTTTAAAATTTTATGGTTTTTAAGTTTTTTAGGGATTTTGATGTTGTTTAAGATTTTCAGTGGTTTTTATGGGATTTATGTTCTTATTTTTTTGGAGGTTTTTTGGTATTTTTCTGGTTTTGAAGGTTTTCATTGGATTTTTAGTATTTTAATTTAATTTATATTTTTAGGGATTTTAAGGGAATTTTTAGGATTTTTAGGATTTTGGTGGGTTTTCTGGTTTTTAGGAGTTTTATGGATTTTTATTCGACCTTTATTATTTTTTAGTTTTTAAGGATTTTATTGTTTTTTGAGTTTCTTAATGTTTTTAGTTTTTTAAATGGTTTGTAGAACTTTTACTGGTTTTAGGGGTTTTATGTTTTTAGGTTTTTTTTTGGGTTTTTAGGGATTGTCATGGGTTTTGGAGGATTTGGGGGTTTTAGGGTATTTTAGGATTTTCTATGGTTTTTATCATTTTTTAGGATTTAGGGGTTTAAAGTTTTTTAGGTATTAAATGTTATCTTAATGTTTTTAAGATTATTTGGTTTTTTATGTTTTAGGGATTTTTAGGCGATTTTTTTGTTTTTATAGATTTTTTGGTTATTAGGTCTATTCTAGTTTTTTGGGGTTTTATAGTTTATGGGTTTTTTTGGTTTTTTTATGTTTTTTAGGGTTTTAGGGTTTTTATGTTTTTTTTATTTTTAAGTATATATTTGGTTTTCTAAAGGATTTTAGGGTTTTTCTGTTTTTAGGATTTTTAGAGTTTTTTATAATTTTTATGGTTTTTTGGTTTTTAGGGATTTTTAGGATATTTATTGTTTTTATGGTTTCTATATTTATTGGGGGTCTGTGGCTATTTTTGAAATTTTTAGGTTTCTGAAGGTTTTTTAGTGTTTTTTAAAATATTTTGGGGTTTAACAAATTTTTAGATTTTTTAATGTTTTTAGGGTTTTTAGGGTTTATTATGTTTTTAAGGGTCATTAGGGTTTTTATGTTTTTAGGGGGTTCAGGTTGTTTAGGGTCTTTTATGGTTTTTTAGGGTTTTTAAATTTTTATGTTTTGAGGGGTTTAAAGTGTTTTTAGGTTTTAATGGTTTTCTTATATTTTTTTCAAGGTTTTTCAGGTTTTTTATTTTTTTTATGGTTTTTTTGTGCTTTTTGAGGATTTTTAGGGATTTTTAGGTTTTTAGGTTCTTTAAGGGGTTTTTTGGGTTTTTTGGGTTTTTAGAGTTTATTAGGTTTTAGGGGTTTTAAGTTTTTTTTTTGGGGATAACGATTTTTTTAGGTAATTTCATGGTTTTTATGGGCTTTTACGTTTTAGGGATTTTTAATAATTTTTACGAATTATTATGGTATTTAATGTTATAAATTTTTTTAGGGTTTTTATGGTTTTAGGTGTTTTTAGGTTTTTAGGAGTTCTAAGTGTTTTTTGGTTTTTAATTATTCTTAAGGTTTTCAAAAAAATTAACATTTTTAGGGTTTATTAGGGCTTTTTTAGGATTTTATGGTTTTTTGGTTTTTTGGGATTTTGAGGGTTTATAGGGATTTTTAGGGTTTCTAGTGTTTTTATGGTTTTTTTGGGTTTTATGTTTTTTTTATTTTCAGGTGATTTATGGTTTTTTGGGGGTTTTTAACGATTTTAAGGGTTTAACGGTTTTTTATAGTTTTTAGGGGGTTATGGTTTTAATGGTTTTGGGGGGTTTATGTGTTTTAGGCTTTTTAAGTCCTTTTATGGTTTTAGTGTTTTTAGTGTTTCTAGGTTTTAAAGGCTTTTATGTTGGTTTCTACCTGAATATGTGTATGTACACGGAACGAAATGGTATGATAGAAACTGGGAAATACATACTTTTTATCTCATTAAAGAGGTGTCACAATCAAGTTATTCATGTTGGGTTCACCATCTTTTAACGTAGAGTTAGGGTTTTGCTCGATTGGGTTGATTATAGGGGTTAACTGGTGTACAATAACTAATGTTGGGTATAACATCTTTGAATGATTTCTAATGGGTTTCTTTATGGAAATAGAAACACCTAATGGCTATCACATCCCTGATCCATGGACCTACATTCCAAAGGAAGGTGTTCGTTGGATGATTTATCCAATGAAACTTAAGAACTCACAGTGGTCGAGAGGATGGGAATTAAAGATCAATGCACCCTTTTTGGGTGGAGGTATTTCCTTTCCTGAGATTCTATTATAGATTTAAGATATGTTCAATAATCCTTGGTTCCTTCCCATGCTTGTGCCAGCAGATTACCCCTAGATAATGATCAATCATAAATGCACATGGGTTCAAAATCATCTATATGTATCTAAGGTTCTCCATCAATAGAGATATCTATATGTATATGAGTTTGTCCATCAATGCTCCTGTTTTATAGAAAAATCGAATATTCCTCTCTTTATTTAGACAAATATTGTTTTAAGCCATGGAGGGGTGCCCAAGAGTTTACCATCATCTAGGGGTGGGAGTTTTTTAATATTAGGTTCATACCCATGAGATTGTATTGTTGGGTCGTAGACGATGGCAAGAGGGGGGTGAATTGCCTTTTCAAAAATAATTAACAATTTAAAACAATTATCAATGCAGCGGAAATAAAAAAGGCAAGACACAATTTGATAACGAAGTTCGGCTTAATTCCCAAGCCTACGTATCCGCTCCCAACAAGAACCGTTGAGAGATTTATACGTCAGCTTGCTTTTTAATGGTTGTAGCAAGAAACCCACTAGCCATTTTAAGGTAGGCTAGAACACCTTCGTACAACTTGCTTTTTTATTATGGTTGTAGCAAGAAACCCAATTGAAAGAAAGAATGGAAATGAGAGGTTTTTTTTAATCCAAACCCAATGAAGAACTAAACAAATAAAATAATACAAACACACGGAAGCCTTGAGCGCCAAAAGTGTGAGAGCAGCTGATGGAGAGGGAGCTCGAGCTTCAAGGATGGCAATGGATCACAAGAGGCCTTAGAGATTTGTCGTTAGAGTGTCAAGACATCAAAATATAATTCAGTGGTGTTCCCGGCATCCATGGTTTCTTATTTATAGGAGAAATACCCATAAACACTTCAATATGGCCGTTGGAGGGCTTCCGGAGCCGTTGGGGGTCAAAAGTACAAGTCTGGTCAAAGCCCAATGGCTAGTTTGACTGGGCACACCGGCTGGCCGGTGGTGTCTAACCAGCTGGCCGGTGGTCCACCGGCTGGCCGGTGCTGAGCTCCCGGCTGGCCTGTGGTCCAGACAGAGCAGGCTTTCTGTTTGGGTTCCACCGACTGGCCGGTGGTCATCCACCGGTTGGCCGGTGTCACCAGGCAGTGGGTAAGTCTACTGCCTGGGTCCTCCGGCTGGCCAGTGGGCAAGAACCGGTTGGCCGGTGCCCATACCGGCTGGCCGGTGAGGTAGCACTGGCTGACCGGTGGCTCTGGCAGAAAGCAATGCTTCTGCCAGAGACCACCGGCTGGCTGGTGGAAATCCACCGGTTGGCTGGTGGACTCAGAGAGTCCACTATTAGCCTTCTTGGGGCAACTCCTGGGAAACCATTTTCCTAGCATCAAAACACTTGAAAACAAGTTAGAACACGATGAGAGTGATTGTGATCATTAAAATCCAAGAGAGAGGGGTACAACAATCTCCCCCTATTTTGATGATCACAATCACAAAAGAGAAAGCTTTAAAAAGGATATGCCAATTGAAAACATAAATAAACAATTTTGGACATGAAAATATATTAGAGATCATTTCAAAAAAAATTGAAGAGATGTACCATGTATTGAAAATGATCTTAAAAAGAGCACTTTAATCAATTAATCAATTGAAATAGGAAACTAGTAAACAGAAAAATTTCTCCCCCTTTGGGATTATCAAAATAGGGGGGAAAAAGAAAAAAATGAGAAGAAATTAGATAAGCAAAAAAATGAATTAAAATAAAAAAGAGTTAAATATTTAATAGTGCTCATTGATGAATCATTCCTAACTCCCCCTTAATAAAATCAAAACGTTCAACTGGGAGCGGTTTGGTAAAAATATCAGCTAATTGGAAATCAGTAGAAATGAATTCCAAAGTGATATCCACTTTTTGAAAATGGTCACGAAGGAAATGATGCCTTAAGTCTATATGCTTTGTTCTAGAGTGTTGTATTGGATTCATAGAAATACTAATGGCACTAGTGTTGTCACACCGAATAGGGACATGATCGTAGGAAAGGCCATAATCCAAGAGAGTGTGCTGCATCCAAATAATTTGGGCACAACAATTCCCAGCGGCTACGTACTCGGCCTCGGCAGTAGAAAGAGCAACACAGTTTTGCTTCTTGCTACTCCACGATACAAGGGACTTGCCTAGAAGATGACAGGTTCCACTAGTACTCTTTCGATCTAATTGACATCCGCCAAAATCAGCATCCGAATATGAAGAAAGTTCGAAAGAAGTATTAGAAGGATAAAATAAACCAATGTTTTTGGATACTCTTAAATACCTAAAAATCCTTTTGACTGATTTAAAATGAGATTCTTTGGGATTGGCTTGAAAACGAGCACAAAGGCAAACACTGAACATGATGTCAGGACGGGTCGCAGTTAGGTAAAGTAGACTCCCGATCATACTCCTATAAAGCTTGTTATCAACCGGTTTCCCGACTTCATCTAACGTAAGCTTACAGGAAGTAATCATGGGGGTACTAATTTCCTTTACTTGATCCATACCAAAATGAATTAAGAGCTCGTTTGTGTATTTTCCTTGGCTTAGAAAAATACCTTTTGAATTTTGAAAGATTTGAAAACCGAGAAAAAATTTCAATTCCCCCATAAAGCTCATTTCAAATTCTTTTCTCATTAAATCTGAAAAATCAGTACAAAGTGATTCTTTGGTAGAACCAAAGATAACGTCATCGACGTAGATTTGGACGATTAAAAGATCTTTTGATGTGCATTTTAAAAAGAGGGTACAATCATCTTGACCCATTTTAAAATCATTTTCTAAAAGGAATTTTGTTAACCGCTCATACCAAGCTCGAGGGGCTTGCTTTAAGCCATATAGAGCCTTGGTTAATTTAAAAACATGATTTGGAAATTTTGGGTCTTCAAAACCGGGAGGTTGTTCAACAAAGATTTTTTCTGAAATAAAACCATTTAAAAAGGCGCTTTTAACATCCATTTGAAAAAGTTTGAAATTTAAGTGGGCGGCGAAAGCCAACAAGATCCTAATGGATTCCAATCTAGCAATGGGCGCAAAGGTTTCACCATAATCAATTCCTTCTTCTTGATTATAGCCTATAGCTACTAGGCGAGCCTTGTTCCGGGTTATATTTCCTTGATCATCAAGTTTTTTCCTAAAAACACATTTAGTGCCAATAATTGGATGATCATTGGGTCTTTCAACAAGAGTCCAAACATCATTTCTAGAGAATTTATTTAGTTCATCTTGCATTGCAAGAACCCAATTTTCATCATTAATGGCATCATTAATGGTTTGAGGATCTAGGTGAGAAATGAAGGCTTGATGTTCAACCTCGTTGAGGATTGATCTTCTATTATGAGTACCGGCTTGAAGATCACCTATAACATTTTCTAAAGGATGGTCTCTAGAAGGTTTCCAAACCTTAGGCATGGTGGAAGGCAAAGAAGGTGAAGAAGGTTCACGATCATCAACCTCCTTGAGAGGAGAAGAGGAATCATTTAATTCAAGTTTATCAAGCTTATCTTCAACATCTTCAATGACCAGATGGGGTTTTGGAATATTTTCATCAAACTTGACATGAGATGATTCTTTGATGGTTTTGGAACGTTTGTTGAAGACACGATAGGATTTGCTTGAGTTTGAGTACCCAAGAAAAATACCTTCATCAGATTTGACATCAAATTTCCCAAGTTTATCTTTTGTGTTAAGGATAAAGCATTTACAACCAAACACTTTAAAATAACCAACTTTGGGAAATTTTCCTTTCCAAAGTTCATAGGGGGTTTTCTTAAGAAGGGGTCTTACAAGGACTCTATTGATAGTATAACAAGCAGTGTTAACTGCCTCGGCCCAGAAAAATTGAGGGAGGTTGAATTCACTAAGGAGGGTTCGATCAATTTCTTGGAGAGTTCGGTTTCTCCTTTCAACCACTCCATTTTATTGTGGAGTCCTAGGGGCAGAGAAGGTGTGATTGTATCCTTGAGAGGAACACAATTCATCGAATTCTTTGTTCTCGAATTCACCTCCATGGTCACTACGGAGCGATATAATTTTATATCCTTTTTCGTTTTCTACTTTCCTAGAGAATTTCAAAAAGGTTCTACAACCATCATTTTTATGAGCTAAAAATAAAACCCAAGTGAAACGAGAAAAGTCATCTACTAGGACAAAGGTATAGGATTTTCCACCTGGACTTGCTACAGGGGTAGGACCAAAAAGATCAAGATGTAGGAGCTCAAGAGATTTTGAAGTGGACACTTCCTTCTTAGATTTGAATGAAGACTTGTGTTGCTTTCCAAGTTGGCATGGCTCACAAATCAAATCTTTCTTAAACTTAAGTTTAGGAAGGTCACGGATGAGCTTGTTCTTATTAAGCTTTAGAAGTGAATGAGAGCTACAATGCCCCAACCTTCTATTCCAAAGACAAGACTCATTGTCAAGAGCACTTAAACATTTAACATTTTGGCTAGCTAAAGACTTTAATTAAAGAGGTGCTACCAAATCCAATGGTGCCTATTCCGACGATCTTGCTTTTTGAATAGTCCCCGAAGGTGACGTATCCTCCATCAAATTCTTCAAGGGAGTTGAACTCGGAGGGATCACCACACATGTGCCTCGAGCATCCGCTATCGAGATACCACGAGCCTTTCGAAGTCCTACTTCTTTGGCGTTTATCCTACAAAATCAAGAGAGAATAGATTTTGGTACACATATAAGTTTGGGTCCGGAAAGATTAGCTAAAAGATACTTTTGAACCCATATTTATCTAGAGGGTTTCCATCTAAAATACTCATCCGAGTAGGTAATGGTTTTGGGGCTTCCATACCTTGCATTTTTACAATCACATTTATAAATCATGTGCCCGGTCTTTTTATAATAATTACAATAATTATATTGAGAGCTCCCCTTACAAAAGTAGTGGGTGCTCTAGAAGAAGTGGCTTGTTTGTTAAAGCCATGTCCATGTGTTGTTCTAGCCAAACGCTGAGAACCTAGTAATTTGGTCAAATTTTGTTCACCTTGGGTGAACTTGGCAAGAGACTCCCATAGATCTTTAATGGTTGAATTCAAAGAATCAACATTTGGAATATCTTGGATCTTAAGGGTAAGTTCCTCATTCTTTTTGAGAAGTTGTTCTTTTTCAGAAATGAGAATTTTATTTTTCTTTTTCAAAGCCATAAATTTAGAGGTATGTTCGTGAAAACCTTCCTCTAATTGATCTCTCGCATTTTGGAGATCTTCATAGGACATGTCATTATTGAAAGAGGAAGATGAGGAAGAGGAGTCGGAAGAAGATACCTCATCAAATGCCATTAGGCATTGTTCACCTTCATCGCTTGAGTCGCTTGAAGACATGGAGTCATCACTTGCACTCCATGTGGATGCTTTGAAAGCCTTCTTGTTTTTATTTTCTTTTACCCTTTTCTTTAAAATGGGGCACTCCGGTTTGATGTGGCCTTTCTTTCCACATTCAAAGCATGTAACTTCATTCTCCGCTTTGGGCTCTTCCTTTCGTGCCCTTCGAAAGTTCTTCTTTTTCTTCATGAATTTGCTCATTTTTCTTGCTAGTTGAGCTATCTCGGATTCGCTATCAGTGGAGGAGCTTTCTTCCTTTGCTTTGAAAGCAATGTTCTTTTTCTCCTTGAAGGTTTTACCTTCTTTATCATCTTGCCTCTTCATGGTGATCTCGTAGGTCATGAGTGATCCAATGAGCTCTTCAACCGGCATTTTCTTGACATCTTTTTCTTCTTGAATTGCGGTCACCTTTGGTGCCCATGAGCTTGGTAGGACCCAAAAAATCTTCTTGACCATCATTTCTGCAGAAACAACCTCACCAAGAGATTTTCTTCCATTGCAAACGTCAGTAAAATGAGTAAACATTTCAGTAATTGATTCGTGTGGGTGCATGGTGAAACTTTCAAAATCTTGGCGATACATGTCTAATCTAGTGTCTTTGACTTTGTTAGTGCCCTCATGGGTTACTTCTAAAAGTTTCCAAATTTCATAAGAAGAAGAGAAAGTAGAAACACGGTTGAATTCATTACGGTCTATCCCACAATGAAGAGCATTCATGGCTTTGCCATCAAGCTCAAAATTGGAAATGTCTTCGGGGGTCCATTTGGACTCATCCTTTTTAGATAAAGTATAGCCTTGAATTACAATCCTATAGATAGGATAACCAATGCTTCTAAGAAAAGTAATCATGCGAGTTTTCCAATAAGTGTAATCGGTTCCATCAAAGAATGGAGCCCGAGTCATAGAATACCCTTCGGGATCATGCGAGGAATTAGCCATCACTAAGGATCTTAAGTTTGTAACCGGTTAAGGTATTACACAAACTCACCATCTGATACCAAATGTTGGGTCGTAGAGGATGTCAAGAGGGGGGGTGAATTGCCTTTTCAAAATTAATTAACAATTTAAAACAATTATCAATGCAGCGGAAATAAAAAAGGCAAGACACAATTTGATAACGAAGTTCGGCTTAATTCCCAAGCCTACGTCTCCGCTCCCAACAAGAACCGTTGAGAGATTTATACGTCAGCTTGCTTTTTAATGGTTGTAGCAAGAAACCCACTAGCCGTTTTAAGGTAGGCTAGAACACCTTCGTACAGCTTGCTTTTTTATTATTGTTGTAGCAAGAAAACCAATTGAAAGAAAGAATGGAAATGAGAGGTTTGTTTTAATCCAAACCCAATGAAGAACTAAACAAATAAAATAATACAAACACAGGGAAGTCTCGAGCGCCAAAAGTGTGAGAGCAGCTGATGGAGAGGGAGCTCAAGCTTCAAGGATGGCAATGGATCACAAGAGGCCTTAGAGATTTTTCGTTAGAGCGTCAAGACATCAAAATATAATTCAGTGGTGTTCCTGGCATCCATATTTTCTTATTTATAGTAGAAATACCCATAAACACTTCAATATGGCCGTTGGAGGGCTTCCGGAGCCATTGGGGGTCAAAAGTAAAAGTCTGGTCAAAGCCCAACTGCTAGTTTGACTGGGCACACCGGCTGGCCGGTGGTGTCTCACCATCTGGCCGGTGGTCCACCGGCTGGCCGGTGCTAAGCTCTCGGCTGACCGGTGGTCCAGACAGAGCAGGATTTCTGTCTGGGTTCCACCGGCTGGCCGGTGGTCATCCACCGATTGGCCGGTGTCACCAGGCAGTGGGCAAGTCTACTGCCTGGGTCCTCCGGCTGGCCGGTGGGCAAGAACAGGTTGGCCGGTGCCCATACCGGCTGGCCGGTGGAAATCCACCGGTTGGCCGGGGGACTCAGAGAGTCCACTATTAGCCTTCTTGGGCCAACTCCTGGGCAACCTTTTTCCTAGCATCAAAACACTTGAAAACAAGTTAGAACACGATGAGAGTGATTGTGATCATTAAAATCCAAGAGAGAGGGGTACAACAGGTATTACTATGTATCCTCATGAAAGGAATCAGAACCCACATAGTTTAGTGACACTTGGAAATACACCTTAGAGGTGGCCCATTCCCAAGGTAATGATTGTGGCATATGTATAGGAGCTACCCACATGGGGCTGCTTCATTGGGAATATGTTCCTTTAATGGCTGAGTCATGGTTTCAGGGTTCATTCAATATGGGTGGCCAATTTGGTTCGAATTTGGGGCTTACATCTAGAGAGAAGGATCATTTTATACTTTTGGATCACACGTATGTCAGGATCGCCACTAACCACTAAGACCAGGTGATTCTTGCTCAGTGTGAGTAATAGGGGGAGGTGGTAGATCTAAAGATCACACATCCCACTCCATCTGCTGATAGATTGTGCTAGAGTCCAAAGGGGTATACATAGAGGGCATGGAATGTTCCCATATCCTCTTTTATTTTGGTAAAAATGAAAATAAAATTTATTGATTTATTTGGATATGTATTTGGTGGAGGAAAAGAGGAGAAAATGTGTCCCCACTTGCAAGGAATTCTAGGGGATTATCTCAATAGGAGTTCACTAAAATCTGTTCTAGAGAAAAGGGAAGAATGTTCCACATTGGCCCTCATCAAAGGAAAAGATCAATGGTACCCATTTATCCCTAGAATAGGGAGGTTTGCATGGGAACCCGAAGGTTGGAACCCTCATTACCATGGAAATGTAGACATATGTTCATTTTGGGGGTTCATGGATAACTCATGAAAATCCACTTACCATGGGTACATAAAAAAAGTAATACCAATGTACCCGATGATCCTATCATACATGTCTGGTGGCATCGGAAAAGGCCTTGTCCTGATGCTGTTGGAATGGTTAGTGGAGGGGACAACATGGGGGCTGATGTTGTGATGAAAGAGGACAGTTGGATCTGGAGGGTAGAACACATTGGGATTCCCCAGTATGTGTGTCATTTTCTCATGTGGGATGGGGTTCCATCCACATAGAATATTGCTAACTGGGCAAATGGGTCATCCATGTACAGTCGTGGTACATGGTCCTGGGTTTTGTCCATGTAGTTTTTTTCTATGCGGGGCCAGATTTTGGATGCATAACATTTTTTTACATGAGGCTAAGTTCTATCTGTATATAATTGGGATATTTGGGGTTGGGTTCCCCTGCACAGAATTTTTCTACACTGGATGTGTAACACCCCAATATTTTATAGTAAGTTATTTTCTTTAAAGTAATTCAATAGCTTGTGTTACACGCAACATCGAGTTTCAGCGCACCATAGCTTTCCAAACTAGTCGTTCAAAAGCTATTATGAATAGTAATCACTGAATTTTGAATTTTATATACTTTATAAAATTTTAAAATCCATAGTATGTGTTTCTTAGACATAATATAAGAACAAATTCATTTTTTCTAATAAAAGAAGTATTTTTCAAAAAATGCAATTTTACCACCTTCAAATGGAAAACCCTTTTTAAAACCAATATTTGACACTTTAATATATTAAATATAATTAAATTAAATTATTATTTAAAATCCGGACATAAAAATTTATATTTAATAAATTTCTTGTACTTTTCTGATAACATTTATATTTTTATGAATACTGAATAATACTAAATTTTAATTGAAAATAACTTTTTTAATTGAAATATTTTATAGGGTTAAATAATGAAATTTAATGGTTTGAAAGTATTATTATATTTTTTTATTATTTAATACAATGTTGGTCATTATAAGTAATTTCATATTTAAATTTGACATAAACACATGTCAATATTTTGATAGTATTTACTTTTTAAAAACCTTCTTTTTGGTTTTAACAACAGAAATTAATTTTAAATTAATTAATGAAAATTATATATTTTGAATTTGGTAAAATATAATTCATTTTTGAATTCTGTATATCAAAATTATCTTAGGGTAAATTTTTGGTATTTTCCTGAAAACATTCAATTTTTGATAAATAGTGAAAACAATGGGTTACTATTTATAAACTGACTTTTTATTTAAATAATTATTTATTTTATTTAAATTTATTTTAAGTAAAAATTGTTATATAATACCTATATAAGTTCAATGTAATTAATTGGAGTCATTTTATAATAAAATTAGATGTATAACATTTTATTGAACTTTTTACCGTCTTTTACCGACCTTCTAGGATCATTTACAAATTTGCATAGAACTTAATTTTACCATTTCTATGAGTTGAATTTTAAAAAATTCAACAGACATGGTTTAAATCTATAAGTAAAATGTGGTTTAATAAGACGAAAATAATTGTTTGTGAATAGTGACTTGTGACTTTTATTTACCACGGTTAAAATTAAATAGGGTAATTAAGCGTAAAATGATATTATAATTGCCCTAACACATTCCCTAATTCTATTGGATAAGTGTAATTAGACCATAAACAACCTTAGGAATAAAATATGATCCTCTTTGGACCACTTGGATTAGATTAGGACATTTATTAATATTTTATTTTAATAAGAGTTAAAAGAGTTAAATTCAATGTTTAATAACTAAATCATTTTTAATATATGGTTATACATAAGATAAATTTGAATATAATTATTTATTAGAAATATAAAAACATTTTCTACATAATGGTATTTTATTTATAACTTTTATACATTAAATAATTAAATTTAATTATGACCCAATGATGATGTTGTAATTACCTTATAAATTAAAGATTAAAATAATGGATATTATAAGTATTCAAATAAATGTAATTTGATACTTTTGATGAATTCCACAAATTTTCTAGGTTAATATTACTAGTTAGGGTTGGTTAAATAATTTCTTTTCTAAGTAATCATGTTGTTATTATTTTTTCAAAAAAGAAAAACTAAATAATGTCAAAATTGACATAATTGAGTTTTTATAACAAATAATATATTATTGGTTGATATAATATTCCTAAAAATTGAAGGTTCGAAGAAAAGGATTACATAATATTATATATTTCATTAATGAACCACTTGAGGTTATCATGGGTGTTTAGAGTATGTTTATTAACCATATAGTGTAACAATACAAGAAGACAAGGTAAAAGTTAAACTTTTTAACTAAGAGTTAAATCTAATAGATAATGTTAAAATGGTAACATAAACATTTATAAAACCTATTGTTTGAGAGGTTTTTCGACCCAAACCCACCTATTATTCGAAATAAATAATTTTGGAGCCATTATAAACCGAAAATATTTTCTTATAAAATAATTTTTCAAGGTTTTCGTAAAGTGACCCTCACCTCTCTTATAAAAGGGTTCTTCCCCTTCTCTTAATTTCACACCTCCAAATCCATTTGGCTCAGCCAACACCTACTATAATATCCTTCCAAATTCCCTAAAATTATCCTAGATTCATTACTTTGATCATAAATCAAACTTAAGGATCCATTTTTATCAACTCAAAAGAAAACACCTGAGGAAGACGTAATAATTTCACCAACCTCTTGCAAGTCCTTTTCTTCTTCCACTTCCACTTTATTTTTTGTTTCCACAACAAAATAAAAACTCTTGTACCTTATACATAATTTTATGTTATTATAAATATGGTACAACCATATTATTTATTCTATCCATCTTATAAATGACAAAGTCACCATAAACGCGTACGTACGTCTTACCGTCTCCACATCATGGTATAGTTTCTTATTCCAAAACATAATTATTTTGATGTGTATAATAATGAGTATAACTAATGTAAATAATAAATATAACATGATAATGATTCTTTATTTATGATATACCATCAAATTACATAAGATATACCCATCAATATAATGATATTGTCGCTCGTGCGTATTTACAGATTACCGTCTCTACGAACACGATGAGATTCAATCCCCATCATAATCATTCAAGAATAATATTAATTTTATGATTAAAAATAATTTTTATGAACATAATATGATTATTTATATGAATCAAATACATCTTATCCATAATAAACATGGCTTACATAACCAAGCATATAATGGAAAACAAATCCGTTAATACACGAAATGATGATACTACTAAAACTTTATTAACAATGTAATATTAGAAGATCATATATGATATAATATTTATGTATTTGGTTCTTTTATAATTTAATAACAATTATTTAACAATTATAAAGGATGTTAACCTACCATATACTAAGGAAAATTACAAGGTAAGGGGTTTTTTATCTCACTTTTAATTTCGTGAGATTTCCATTGTTCGCCACTTCTTTATTGTATGTGGTGTATTGTGTTCTTCCATTTGATATATATTGTCATTAATCTCTTTATATTAATGGAATAATGTGATTCATATGGTGGTTATTAACTTTTGGGCATACAACTTGATTGATTACAACATGGTAACGGGTTTTCATATCACTACTTATTTCCGTGAGATTCATGCTATATTGCCACTATTTCCTTTTGTGTTGTCTATGTACTGCCCAAGATTGTATTACTTATCTAATATAATTTAATTTATTAGTATTTAAATCTTCATTGTATTATACTTCTTTCATGGGTTGTAGGTTTCATAAGTCACCAAATCGATAAGGAAATTTCTAATTTTGATTTCAACACATTGGGTTTTACGAAAACTTCATTGATTATTTTACTCCAATATTATGTGTGAAATCACTATTTATTTATGTAGTAATTTCCACTCCCCTTTGTGTGGTTATTCTTTAGATACATATAATTACTCCATTGATAAATTCTCAAGTCATCGATATGAACTTGATAGGAGTAATCTAAACTTAATTTTCATTCATTGAGTTAAACATCCAAGTCATCGGTGTTGTTGTTACAAGAATATGTGTGAACGTCCTATGATTGTTTTTCCCTGAATATCCAATAATATTTAGTTTATTTATATTTTTCACACATAATTACTTCATTGATTTATCCTTAACCTAATGATATGGTCTTTATAATGGATTCTATCTCAACTTACATTCCTTTGATACTTTTTTGTTCTCATGCACCAATTCTATTTTATTTGGTGTATATACTATAATTAGGCATAATATTTCATGAATCCATTTATTCTCATGAAATTATTAATTTTTTATTACCACGATTATTTGTATTCATGCATCTCTCATTTGGTTCAGAACTCTAACTAAAATATCATTTAAAATATTTTAAAATTTTATTCTTTTAAATCTTTCTCATTAATGTTCATGTTTTAAAAATGGTTTTAAGGATTTATTTATATGGAAATTAATGTTTTAAAATTAAAATTTCTTTTAAATGTTTCTAATTGGTGTGGGGAACATTGATTCAAAAATCTATTTCAAATAGCCACTTGATAAATAGTGATACTTTTAAATGTTTTCAAGAAAAAGGGGGATATTTCTCTCATATAGTTTTGATGATTTTTTTCATATTTGTCAATATACTTCATTATTCTAGATTGAGGTAAATTTATTATAATGAAATCTTCTTTATTGTATTGAATTAGTTTTGTTTTACTATGGATGTCCCATTTTTATACCATTCATGGTTTATGATTAAAGTATTTACATTTCGTATGCTAGTTTAATACGAATGTTTATGTTATGTTTAAACATTTTCATATGAGGAATTCATTGGACTTATTAAGTAATAGGGAGAGCTTGATATAGCTCCTTGATGCATCAATAGGTCTCATTAGACAAACTGGTGTCTTATAGAAAGGCCATGACAAAATCTTATTTTCAGTCTTCGCACAAGGCCTTGACTATGTGGTTATGAAGTCTAGAATTGTGAATTCAATCATTATGAAATTGGATATTGATATTACATGTAATTATTAAACTATTAGAATATCCATTTGAATAAGTAAATGGAATTATTTGATTTATCTTTTCCATATTTTGTTGAAGTTTTAGTTTAAAAACCTTGTGTTTTAGTCTTATAAATTGCCTTAAATGTCTATTCTTAATAATTACAGTTTCTGCTATACTGTTATCCTTAATGAGCATCAAATCTCACCTCTTTCTTTTGTTTTATTTTTTCCAGGATTCAAAGAAGTATATTAAAATTAACCTACAAAAATAGTCTAAGGGATATAAGAGTGTTCAAAGGGGACACAATGTTGTTTTTTATAATGTAATGTAAAACTTATGTAGGTATCTAGTACTTCCAAGGCTACTAAACAGATCAGTCTTTCGAGTCATGATTTCTTGTATCATGCCAATGTTACATAATAATTCACCGAATCTAGGTAACTAGGTTTAGTGTTTTACCATTGGTATCAGTTAAAGTTTAGTACAAACCTTGGAAGATATATTTAGGGAAAAAATTTGATTAGGAAACACCACCAAATGATATACATTGATAATTAGTATAGAAGAACATCCAAATTTTTTCATAATTTAAATATTATGTGGGTTTTCCAAGCAATACATCCATGTCTGGATATTAGAGCGTAGAGGTGGATGTGGCATATATCTACCTAGGAGTGAAAACTTTGACATGGAGTTTCGGGCTTGACCTGGGGTATCCTGGTACATGATAATGGGCCTTTATGCACACATGGTTAAAACACCCCGAGGGGATATGCATAGGATAATTCACATTTTCTTTACAAACCTATTTGAAGGATTTTAATATAAGATGAGAATAAGTAAACCTGGTTAATCCTATGTTTTTTTATATTGAAAATAAGGTGTTATGATATTCTCTAAATTATTTTATGACTCACTTTATGCTTTCTTGTGTTAGTCAATGGATGTATTCCAAGGAAGTCATAGTAACATTGAACATGATGTACAAGGTAGGCATGGTGGTTAAAATAAGAAACATAATGGATTGTTGCTATGTGTAAATGATATCTTTTCCATGTCGAATCAGTTTTCCAAAAATATGATCAATAACATATATATTAACCGAATCTCAAACTCAATAAAAAAGAGAAAGACAGTGAATGATAAGCGCTCCAGCAGTGGAGACCATGGATAAAATAAATATCAATTTCCATCATGTAGGAAATGTGGAAGGAGACACCAAGGATAGTGTCTCATGGAAAAAAGAAATGATTTATGTGTGGGAAAGAAGTACATAAAGTAAAGAATTGGTGAGGAATAATGAAGAGTACTATGGAAGAAAATAAAAATAATCCCAAGAATCCCGTTACAATAATTACTCAAAAATGTAGGGGACTTGGGCATTACCCGAGTGAGTTACCTATTATTTAGGATAACCTCTTGGTCAAGGAAGAACCTATGTGAAAATAAATGGATAGAGAAATGTTTAAAAGTATTAGTGCTCTTTGTTGATGGGATTACTTTGGAATACGTTTCTCTTGTATGTGTAACCCTGTAGTTTTTTATTTGAAAATTATATTTTAGGAAGAACTCTCTTTTCTATTATAGTTATAAATAACCATTTGGGTTTATATGATCCTTAAATTTGAGGAAATTACAAGTTATTATATTTTGGGATGAAAATGCGAGGTATGAGATAGAATTTTTGGTGAAATTATGTTATGGTTATTTTGAAAAAATTTTCTAATTTTTATAATGTTATGAAATATAGTTTTTGAAAAAGGAAAACATGCAGACCGTTTGATAACCTGTCGCATCAGACAAAGCTGCAGGAATCTAACCCAAAACCAGAGTGCGATTGAGATTTATCGCATACCATTTGACTACATGAATTCCCTGGTCAGTGTAACTAATTCATTTTAGTAAAATGATTTTATTGATCAATAATAAGTTGATTTGGGATCTTATGTCTTATCAAATAGATATCCTTAGTATAGGAAAATGATTTATTGATTAAGTGATAAATGTTATTTTGGAAGGCTTTTGCTATTTTTGGAACACTATATGCCTAATAAAAATAGAATACTATGAGATCTCATTTGAGGAGTAATGGTGGATTTTTATCTCTATTTTTATTGTGGATTTATTGTGATTTGGGTTATTTATGGAAATGATTAACCTATCATAGAGAATATGTGATTAGGTTAATTACTTTATGTATGTGTCTTTAAGAGTAGTCAATGTTTTTTAGAGATACAATTTATCGTGCAAGACTACATAATAAAATTATTCTATGTTTTGGGTTTCAATATTAGTTTGGATTATATTGAAGGATTTTAAGTACAATTGTTTAATGAATGGTATTTATTGTACTTTGGGTATTGTTGGTCTAATTTTAGAAATTAAGATTAGTATTTCTTTCTCTAAAGGATTATGCTTTTTGGGGATCATCTAATCTTGTACTAACCAATTTGGTTTTGGTTAACCTCTAAATATAATTTAAATATACATTTTATCCATTTTGGATCATGTGATTCTCTAGAAGTTGATTCTAGCGCTTCAGGTGTGACCAAGACATCTTGAATACTCATAGTTTGAAAAAAAGATGAGTTAGTGGTAAAAATTTATTAAAGGATGAAACTATATATAAAAATTAAGTATATCTCTTTATGTTCTTAATAAATATCATAAATAAATTCGTTAACTTTATGAAATGGAACTTAAAACAAATAAAATGTTGTCCGTTTACTTTTCCTACTGGGAAACTAATGACCGTTTATACCATCCCAATTTTTTGGTTCTCTTGTTGTTAAAATTTTCCTGATCATGTTTTCCACCACTCTCCATCATAACTTGACACTTAGTTTATCTTCTATATCCATGTTTTCCTACATCAAATCCTAGTATGGGTTATATTAGGTGACCTTTGTACTTCACTTTCATTCTTATAAAGATATAGTTTTACTGACTCTTTTTCCGATGTATGACTTTAAATGAAGTTCCAAATCCAAATTTTAAAATTGTGAGGATGAAATTTCCAAAATGGGGGAAGAATGTAACACCACAAGATTTTATAGTAAGTTATTTTCTTTAAAGTAATTCAATAGCTAGCGTTACATGCAACACTGAATTTGAGCGCACCACAACTTACAAAACTAGTCTTTCAAAAGTGGTTATGAATAGTATTAACTAAATTTTGAATTTTATATACTACATATAGTTTTAAAATCCATATTATGAGTTTCTTAGACATAATATAATTACAAATTCATTTTTTTAGATAAAAGAAATATTTTTCAAAAAATGCATTTTTACCACCTTCAAATTGAAAACCCTTTTAAAACCAATATTTGACACTTTTATATATTCAATTTAATTAAATTAAATTATTCATTAGAATCAAGACATAAAAATTTATTTTGAATCAATATTTGGTACTTTTCTGATAACTTTCATATTTTGACGAATACTGTAAAATACAAAATTTTAATTGAAAACAACTTTTTTGATCGAAATAATTTATTGAGTTAAATTATGAATTTTAATGGTTTGGTTGTATAATTAGATTATATTTTTACCATTTAATACAATTTAGGTCATTATAAGTAATTTCACATTTAAATTTGACATAAACACGTGCCAATCTTTTGATAGTTTTATTTTTTTTAAACTTGCTTATCAGTTTCGACAACATGAATTAATTTTAAATTAATTAATGAAACTTTTGTGTTTTTATTTCTAAAAAATAGAATTCATTTTTGAATTCGTAATATCTAAATTATCATAGGGTAATTTTTTTTATTTTTCTAAAAACATTCAATTTTTGATGAATAGTGAAAAATACTATGTTATAGTTTAAAATAGACTTTTTATTTAAATAATTATTTATTTTATTTAAATTTATTTTAATTAAAAATAGATATATAATACCTATATAATTTAATTGTAATTAATTTAAGTCATTTTATAATAAAATTAGATTGATAAAATTTTATAGAACTTTTTACCGTATTTTACCCACCTTCTAGGTTCATTTGCAAATTTGCATAAAACATAATTTCACTACTTCTATGAGTTGAATTTCAAAAACCTGAGAGACCCAGTTGACATCAGTAAGTAAAATGGAGTTCAATAAGTAGAGATTAATTTTTGGTGAATAATATCTTTTGACTTTTATTTACAATGGCTAAAAGTAAATAGGGTAATTAAGGGTAAAAATGATATTATAATTACCCTAACACATGTCTTCATTCTATTGGATAAGTGAAATTAGACCAGAAAAACCTTATTAATAAAATATTATCTTCCTTGGTCCACTGGGATTAGATTAGAACATTTATTATTATTTTATTTAAAGAATATTTAAAAGAGTTAAATTCAAACTTTAATAACTAAACCATTTTTAATATATGGCAATACATAGGATAAATTAGAGTATAAATATTAATTAGAAATATAAAAACAATTCATACATAATGGTATTTTTATTATAATTTTTGGACATTAAATATTTAAATTTATTTATGACACAATGATGATGTAGTAATTACCTTATTAATGAAAGATTAAATTAATTGATATTATAAATATCCAAATAAATGTAAATTTAGATATTTGATGAATTCCACTAATTTTATATATTAATATGACATTTTAGGTTTGATTAAATAGTTTTTTTTCGATGTAGTCGTGTTGTTATGATTTTCACCAAAACCAAATACTAAACAATGTCAAAATTGACATAAATGAGTTTTTTTAAAATACTATATTATTGGTTGATATAATATTCCTTAAAATATAAGGTTTGTAAAAATAGATTAAATAATATTATATATGTCATTAATTAACCACTTTTGGTTCCCATGTAAGTTTAAAGTAAGTTTATTAACCATATAGTGTAAGAATACAAGAAGACACTGTAAAAGATAAACTATTTAACTAAGAGTTAAATCTAAATGATAAAGATAAAATGGTAACCTAAACTTGTCTAAAAACAATATTTTGAGCGTTTTTTATCCAAACCCATATTATATTTGAAATAAATAATTTTGGAGCCCTTATAAAACGAAAATTATTTTATTTTAAAATAATATTTCAAGGTTTTCCTAAAGTGACCATCACCTCTCTTATAAAAAGGTACTTCCCCTTCACTTAATTTCACACCTAAAAATCCATTTTACTCTACCAAAATTGTCCGAAATATGATCCCAAATTCCCTCAAATCAACCTAGGGTCCTTAATTTTATCATAAATCCAACCTACTGTGCACTTTTTATCAACTCAAAAAGAAACACCCGAGGAAGAGGTTATAATTTCACCCCCCCCCCACTTTCAAGTTCTTTTCTTCTTCCACTTCCTCTTTCATTTTTGTTTCCATAAAAAAATAATAAATCAAGTACCTTGTACATATTGTGATTTTATTATAAATATGGTACAACCATATTAATTATTCTATCCATCCTATAAATGAAAAATTCACTATACTTGAGTTCGTACGGCTTACCATCTTCAGGTCATCGTGTAGTTTGTTATTCAAACACTTCATTTTTTGGATGGGTATAATAATGATTATAACTGATGAAAATAATAAATATAACATAATAATTATTCTGTATATAAGATATACCATCCAATTACAAATGATTTCACCATCAATATAATGATATTGTTGCTCGTGCGTACGTACGGATTACCGTCTCCACGAACAAGGTGAGATTCATTCCCCATTGTAATAATTAAAGAATAATTTTCATTTATTGATTAAATATAATATTTATAAACATAATATAAATCATTATATGAATAAAATACATCATATCCATGACAAACATGACTTATGTAACCAATCATATAAAGGAAAACAAATCAGTTAACACCCGAAACGATGATACTACTGAAATATTATTAACAAAGCAATATTAGAAGATCATATATGATATAGTATTTATGTATTTGGTTCTGTTATA
The DNA here is from genome assembly GCA_963277665.1 of Viscum album. NCBI lineage: Eukaryota > Viridiplantae > Streptophyta > Magnoliopsida > Santalales > Viscaceae > Viscum > Viscum album. The sequence continues at coordinate 1,831,698,256 of OY728137.1, read as the reverse complement.
ATTTAATAACATTTATTTCACCATTATACAGGTGGTTAACCTACCGTATACTAAAGAAAAGTACATGGTAAGGGGTTTCTTATCTCACTTTTAATCCTGAGAGATTTCCATTGTTTTCCACTTATTTATTGCATATGGTGTATTGTGTTATGCCATTTGATATAAATTATCCTGATTAGTTTTATATTCATTGTATTCTATAATTAATTTGGTGGTTATTAACTTTTTTTCATACGACTTGATTGATTACAACATGGTAATGGGTTTTCATCTCACTTCTTATTTTCGTGAGATTCATGCTATATTTCCAATATTTCCTTTCATGTGGTGTATGTACTACCAATGATTGTATTAATTATGTAATATACATTAATTTATTGGTATTTACTTCTTCATTTTATGATCCTTCTTTCATGGGGTTTAGGTTTCATAACTCACCAAATCGGTAAGGGAATTTCTAATTTCGATTTCCACTCATTGGGTTTTATGCAAACTTAATTGATTATTTTACTCCAAGATTATGTGTGAAATCACTATTTTTTTATGTAGTAATTTCCACTCCCCTCCATATGGTTATTATTTAGATACACATAATCACTCCAGTGATAAATTCTCAAGTCATCAATATGAACTTGATAATAGTAACCTTAACATAATTTGTATTTATTTTCCAAGTCATTGGTGTTGTTCTTACAAGAATATGTGTGAATTTCCTATGATTGTTTTACATTAAATATCCAATAATATTTAGTGTATGTATATTTTTCACACATAATTATGTCATTTATTTATCCTTAACCTAAGGATACAATCTTTATAATGGATTTCATCTCAACTTACATTCCATTAAGACTTCTTTGTTGTTATGTGCCAATTCACTTTTATTTGGTGTATATACTGTACATTGACATAATATATCATGAATCCTTTTATTCTCATGATATTATTAAGTTTTTATTAGCTCAATTATTTGAATTCAAGCATCTCTCATTTGGTTAGGAACTCTAACTAAATTATCATTTTAAATGTTTTAAAAATTTATTCTTCTAAATCTTTCTCATTAATTTCCATGTTTTAAAAATGGTTTTAATGATTTGTTTATATGGACATTAATGTTTTAAAATTAAAATACCTTTTAAATGTTTCAAATTGGTATGGGAAACTTGGATTCAAAAATCTATTTTAAACATTTTCTTAATAAATAGTGATACTTTTAAACGTTTTCAAGAAAAAGGGGGATATTTCTCTCAAATAGTTTTGATGATTATTTTCATCCATGTCAATATCATTCATTATTCTCAATTGAGGTAAATTTATTATAATAAAACCTTCTATATTTTATGGAATGCGTAATGTTTGACTATGGATGTGTTATTTTTGTACCATTCACGGTTTATGGTTAAAGTATTGACATTTCATATGCTAGTTTAATACGAATGTTTATCTTATGTTTCATCATTTTCGTATGAGGAATGAATTGGACTTATTAAGTGCTGAGTGTAGCCTGCTATAAATCCTTGATGAATTTGTATGTATCATGAGAAAAACTAGTGTCTTGGCATAAGGCCTTGATAAAATGTTTTTTGTAGTCTTGGCACAAGGCCTTGACTATGTGGTTATGAAGTCTGGCATTATGCATTCCATCATTATGAAGTTGGCTATTGAAATTATATGTGATTATTATACTAGTATAATATCCATGTGAATAAGTAAATGGAATTTTTTGATATATATTTGCCATATTATGAAGAATTTTATGTTTAAAAAGCTTGTGTTCTAGTCTTATACAATACCATAAATGTTTGTTCTTATTTATGACAGTTAACGCTATATTTTTATCCTTACTGAGTATCTGAGCTCACCCCATTCTTATGTTTTATGTTTTAAATTATGCAAAGAAGTATATTATTATTAACCTGCAGGAATAGTCTAAGGTATATAAGAGTGTTAAAAGGGGACACAATGTTGTTTTTTAATAATATAATATAAAACATAGGTATGTATCTAGTACTTCCAAGGATTCTAAACTAATCAGTCTTTCAGGACATGATTCCTTGTATCATGCCAATGTTATGTAATAATGCACCGAATCTAGGTAACTAGGGTTGGGGCGTTACAGGATGCATATGTTTAAAGGGTCCACTGGTTATTGTCTTGCAGGAATTATGTCCATACATGGTTTTTGGGATCACATACTACTGAATGAGTTTTTATTTCCTCCTTAATGTTATGATTTAGGATTTACCTATGGGGAATCACCAAATGATTCCATCTTTTATCATGCTACATGTCATCTCTCTACATATTTGTTCATCTGTGTGGCCCTCCTTCTGTGAGTTTATCCATTTATTGGTTCCCCTTCGGTTCAATTTATAGAGAAATTGAATAATTGGATATTGGCATATATAGTTGTCCATTGTGGCCCACAGATTGTATTTCTAGAAGACCATGAAGAACTATGTTAGAAGGAGGCCTTCTGTGTGAGCCAAAATTCACTCCTATCCCCACAAAACAACTTCATGTTGTTTAATGAATTCAATTCACACTGCCTCTCTTTGTGGATGATTTAGTATGCATGGGTCATTGTTTTAGAAACAAGAAATTGACGCCCCTTTATACAAATGACTTAGTTATTTTTCAACTGTTTGAGGGTACATCATAGAGGGGATGAATTAAATGTGGATTAGTAATCCACAAAGGGGATTTCCACTCATGGTTTTCATTATCCTTCATGATTTTTCCCCTTGAACTTTTTTTCTTGAATTGTTCCTTCCATGAAGGGTTTTCCTCTCATGGATTACGTCACTCTTCATGATTTTTTCCTATTGAACATTTGTTCTTGATTTTATCCTTTTATTTTTTTTCTTCCTCTTCCAAATTTATGAAAGAATATTATTTTTCTATAAGAAATTTTTAGGACCCAAAAAATTCTCCCATAAAAATGGGTTTTGATCGGGATGAAGGGGAGGTTATTATAATGAAAGAAGTGTTTCTGTTTTGAAGCAATTTTTTTGTTATGGTGGACCCATAAGAGGGGACCAAACCTTTGTATACGGGTCCCAGGGTCCCATCTCATTTGTCATTTACCGATTCTCTTGGAAAACTCAATGCTCCCATAAATCCTTGATTGCATACAATTTCTACTAATTGACTCCTCCAATGTAAATTTTTATTTAATTTTCAATAGAGCCCACTTTGGGTAAATTGTTAAAAATTACTAAATAAACAAACCACTGCAAAAAAAACATTTGGAAACCCAAAACAAAATCTTAACTTACTCGATAGGTTGTTCGGGTAGATCAGCCCAGTACATCCATGCTATGTATTTGATTTCAGTATCTGGGTGTGAGGAAAAAACACCCTCTAACTTGATGGCAATAAATTCCATCAACTCCAGAAATGAGTACATATCAACCAGAGGTCCAAACATTAGGAAAAGCCATCAAGTTGAGATGTGCAGCATGACATATATTCTAAGATGAGATTATCTAGATACCTTCCCTTATTGAGCCTATCCTAATCCTCCATTATTAAGGCTTCATCCCCATGTCTTGACCTACTGATACCTTCTTTTTTAGACTTCCTGAACTTACTAATTTCTTTGTCCATGAGATGAGTTTTTTTTCATCTGGGAACCAAAATAATTTAACCATAAAAGTTGAGTTTTGATTTCTTCATAAAATGGGATTTATTTTGAATTTATTATTCGATGAACTATCAATTTTCTAGCCAATTATTTTTCTAGATAGTTGCGTCATGGACCATCAAGATGTAGTCTAATAGTTTTCCACAAATTGATAGTTCAAAAACCTATACATATTTGAACTAATAGTTTGTGTGAATCTATATAATTTTCCATTTTTTATTTTAATGTTGATTCTAAAAAGATATTTCTAAATTATCATAGGAATAAAATGTCTCTAATGAGGACAAATGAAATTATAAGATTCAAATCCATGGTTGATAACATTTAGGAGGGTATTTGATGCCAGATTATTCCTCTAGATGGTATTCCGAGGAATCTATTTTCCCAATAAATTTTTCCATATCCATTTTCTACTAGACTACCAATTTAAAATTTTGGTCTTCAAGATGATGTTCCTATTAGTCCATTTGATCAAAATATCCCTCCTACCTAGTTTGATCTAGTTAGGGACTATGTTAATGTAAACATTTCTTCCATAGGGAAAATTAGTCACATCTCAGGATTAGAGTATATATTCATTCTAAATGGATCCTTATAGACACTAAAAAGATAGAAAGAATATTATACCTATTTATAATCAACTATTCAATACTATCCATCCATTCCCACTCTCTCATGAGACCACACTAATGGAGGTTGGATCTCTAAGTTGGATTTTTGGTCTGAAGGGAGCTTCACAGATGAATGGGTCTAGGAATTTTGGGTACACCTGAACTGTATGGAATTTCATAAACCATAAGAGGTTGTTAGATTATATTAGGTCATGTGGGTATCTTAATTTGTTATTTATTCATCGACCTAGGTGATTCCTTAACTGATTAGTCATTTGTTCTTGAGAACCAACACATTCCAACTATCTCATGGTGATTTCGGGATCAGTTTATAGGACAGTTATCAACTGAGGGAATCCCCATTATTGGAAACACGTATGATTAATTTCTACCTTTCACCAATACCTAAGACAATACCAATAATTTATATTCATTGGAGATGGATTCATTGACCGTGGAAGAGGGGTCACATGGTCATTCCCTCTATGCCTGCTCACTCATTCCATTTGATGACTAAATAAATTAATTTTTTAAAATTAGTAGTCTGAAGATGAATGTTTTCTATAGTGAAATCACCCTACCCAAAAGATGTGTAAAAATTTGGGTTCATACTAGGATTCCCTTGATGTGGGTCAATACACCACACGGTGTTACAAAATCCACTCAAGCATATCTCATGGCTTCAAGCTAGTTAGTTTTTTTCCATGTTTTTAGCAGATTTCTCTTCGCATAGAAATATTATTATACTGGTGTCAAGTTATGTACCCTATTGATGGTGACCAAACCAGTATAAAGACACCCTTTAAACCTAGACATACCCACCCTGGCCCACATTTATGTACTATTGGGTGACATGTAGAAGTGTAGGCCTCTGCATAGTATATGCAGTCCATTATAATTCTTGTATAGAAGGGTTGAAGAACAATATTATTATTATTATAAATACAAAAATAATTAAAAAAATACTCACCCTTCCATTCACCATATATTACTGAATATTTATATAATCCTCATGATATTCCTTAGTATCAAGGTATTTGTTCAAATTGTGAGTGACTTGTCCAATTTCACCATTATCCCTTATCATGCAACCTCAGGCACCATGGTCGGTAATAGAAAATGGACCTTGAAGGATCATTCTTATATCTTCTCTCTGCGATATGTACTTCTAGATGTGTGGGTGGATGGAGTAACCATCTGTGAATTATATGATTCTTACCAATTTTCCCAACAATTTGTGTGTATACAACGGGTTTCCCCTTAGCCTCTCTCATTGTTTCCAAAGCCCCATGCAATCATATGGCAACATCTATCACATATAATGATTCACGAAGATTCTAGAATGTAGATTACATTACCATGTGAAGTAACTTCAGCCAATATTTCCCAAGATTATACATGAATGTGGAAAGAATACAACCCTGATGGGATACTAGGAAAGGTAGTTCTAAGGGTTTCTAAGCCGCTAACCTCTACTATACTAAGATCTGACGTACACTCCTCATCAGTTTTAAGGAGAGAATGACTCATGTCCCTACTATGTAAGATTTTTAGGGGAGTCTCATACTCTAATCCACTCCTCAGTGGAGGTGATGAAGATCTGGTCCTTTTAACCAATGCTGATGACAACCCTACTGATGTTAGTCCTAGTGGGATTACCGTAGGGACCCCATCAACTAATGTTGAAGCTATGATCCAGATTCCAAAAGTTGGGATGTAGGTGGAAATGAAATATTTCACCTCTTTGGAGCCATTATTTAATCCAAAAATGTCTTCTTTGGATGAACTTCTTGATTATATACCATTGGAAGCCAACAATCAAGATCAAGAGCTCCGTATTACAGTTAAACACTATGTTGTGTAAAGACGAGCTTTTCTCCAACATTGTTTCATCATCATAGACACCTTTTTGGAGGATTTGGATGGAAAAAATGAATAGATTACATCTGATTTTCCTTCACCTAGGTTTAGGTGGGTTCTATTATCAACCCATGGATCTCCTTATCCACAACATTGTCATAGATCAGGAAGGTTTAGTCTATCATGAAGGAGAAATCACTCATTTAAATGTTTTCCATTATCAAATAGAAGCTCTATGGGAAATCGCCAATGTACTACACCAAGTATCTACTAAGGAAGAATGTTCTCATGATCAATTGGTTAGATAAAATAAGGATCTATGAGAATTATTGGCTCACATTTCATGGTTAAAATCACATCTTTTATCAACAATATCAATACCTGAATCCATCTGGTAGAGAAATCTAGATATTATGGCTGTTTTCCAAAAAAAACCTCCCCATATTTGAGACTAAGGCCAAGCAGAGGATATCTTAAGAAGGGTCCCTTGATGGCCCATGGCAGGCGGTGTTCAATTTACTGGCCAAATCGAATCAAGATCTATTGTAACTATATTTTCTTCCATATGTCTCTTTTCATTTTATTTTCATAATACTTTCTAGGAGATACTCTCAGATTTGGATGATCCTATATTCCCATTTAATGGAATGAAAATTTTTTCTCTCCTGTGACTCTCCATTATCTTTTCCTACAATGTGAATTAATTATAACTGGTCACTTTTTTAATGATAATCTCTACTATATGTTAATTTAAGTCACGGTCTAGGATAATCAAATTGGAATGATCACGTCATGCTCTATTTTTTTCCAGATCCCAGGGACTCTATGAGTGCAACTTTGACTATTTTTAGGGTTATATGAGAGACCTTACAAACTTTGACCCTTTTATATTATTATTCTCCTTTTTTCCTAAACAAAATTTGGCATGATCTTAGTGGGAATAAATTGATTTTTTATTAGGCCTCCCTTTTTTGTTTTTCGACCTAACAAGATTTGTGCCTCTTTATTTCTTGATTACTATATATTTTTTCTAAACTCTATGAATTGAAAGCCTAGCTAGATGATACTAAACCACTATCAAGGTTGACATTTATGGGTTTTTACACTGACAAGTTTTGTGTATATTTTTATGGGTAATTTGATGTCTTTATAATTGGATTAAAATTATTGATATTTTATTTCAAATGGATTTGAACATAAATTTTGGTTACTACTCATATACATACCACAATTTAATGATTTTTAAATCCAAAACATGATATTTGGTATGTATATGAGGAGTAACCACGATAATGGTTTCTAACACGATGTTGTTTTCGGGTGTATAAAGATAAAAAGCCTATCTGAAGGATGAATTTTCCTCTGGTTAACAAGACATTTTTCTATGAAACTTATGTAGATCCAACTGAGGAATATTATGAATATTCAAAAAAATGTGACCTTAGGAATCCAACCTTCTACTTCGGATGTCCAGGTAGGATTATGGTGATTCAAATATTTGCTGACATAGAGTTTTGATTATGAAAGGAGGGTTTCTAGGTATATAAGAAACATTTTGACCGTGATTTTCCAAGGGGTTGGAAACTCCCAATATAGATCTGACTCATAGGGAGGGGTGATATATTTTTCATTGATGTTACCTGAATGAGGGACCAGAATTCAATATCTCTTGTATAAATTTGCATACAGAAGGTAGAGAATGTAATTTTCCCATTTTTCATGGCTAAGCCTAGATCATAGGGTTGAGGAGTAAAGATATGACTCATTGAAATGTGAATAAGGACACAGATAGTTATTGAGATACTATTTATTTTAACATCATGTGGTAAGGACAAAGATGAACTGACAGGGATGAGGGGGAAACGATGTTGTTGGGTTGCGTCATAAGACCTTGACAACACCAATTATTTTATCAGGGTAAGAATCAATTAAAAGGATTCATTAAAAGGACCCTTATGTAGATTTGATCTATACATAGGGAGTGGGGGACTATTTTTTAACTGTAGATGGACCCAATATTGGTGATCTAGGTGTCACTATGTATCTTATTGAAGCATGAATAAATACACACATTGTTCTTGATAGTGATTTTCTGTACAGTTCTGATCCACACACAGGGGAGGATTCTTTCCCATTGTTTGTGGTTTGGAATAGGAACTATGGGCCTGGTGTCACTACATATATTTCATTTCAATAATCAATCCAAATATAGTTCAGGAGAAAAGGGGATCCTTGGGAAGATCTGACTCATACACAAAGAGCAGGGAATTTTCGAACACAACATAGTGGATGACCAATGTCAGGGGCTCTGTCATCTCTGGTGAGGGCAACATGATGGGCCTATGTAGTTTATCATCGTTTGGAAAGGATGTCGACATAATAGTTTGATTTTATTTAATGATTATGGGGATATATCTACATATACCATGTGGATTGGAATCAAGAAATACACAATTATTGAAAAAATATCCATGTATAGGTTTGGTCCATATTTAGGGAGAGAGTAATTTTTAAGTTAGTGGTGGTTGGAATATGATGTAGAATTTGGGAATCACTGTGTATCTAGTAATAATAGGAATAAGTCCAGGTAGTGTTCTATAATTTGGAGTGGTGGATGACTGATACTAAGGGAAATGTTCTCTATAGTGAGAACACATTGGGGCTATATAATTTAACTTCATCTAGAAATGACATTTATCTTTAAAATATATTTTCATGTGATTCAGAAAATTTATGTATAGTTTAGTGTCATATGATAAGGAAAAAGATTTCAAATAGTTTATCATTGTATAGTTAGTAAGAATTGTAACACAAACCATGAATATAATTGGGGATAATCAAGATAGGATGTTGTGACATGACCCAAATGTGAATGAGGCGGAATGTGTAAACCAAGATACCATGGATTCTCATATTAGGAGGAATGATATGGTAAATGAAATCCATTAGGGCATATGGAAGTAGGAAAATAATCTACTAGGGACTAATTTTCCATTGGTTGAGAGGTGTTTTTTGTTGGAAACTTATGCATATCGACTAGGAAATATTTTTCACAGTCAAACAAAGGTGTCCTCAGGACATTTTCCCTCCATTTCTGATGGCTGTAGGAGGATTGTGATGATATGAAATTATCCAAGGCATAGAGTTTCATGAATCGAAGAGATGTATCCATACATGTTAGAAACATATAAAATATAACATACATGACTTATTTTAAAGTAATGTTTTATGTAATATCCATTCTTTCTTTGTTTCGAGAGATTCCCAAGCATTTTTGAAGGAAATGGTGGGTTTTCATGATTGGACCGAAAAAATGAGACCATTTCTAGATTTAAATGTATTTTGTTTTCTTTTATAACTCCTTAATTTTTTAACATTTTCCACCCATTCCACTTCCCACTTTTCCTCCCCTAACCTATTAAAACTAACATATCAATTTGAACACCATAGTAATCCATAATCATGCTGGATTTGGGTTATTTATTAAGGTATTGAGCCATATCGTAATCTAATTTCTAGTTTATAAAAAAATATTTTGTTTATTTTATATCATATTCATTTTTTAATATGTTTTGGTGATTCAAACTCTCATGTAATCCCACAAACCCAAGGCACAACCCCTGTTGGTTTATCCCCCTTGGGAACTCATCTTTATCGAGGATTTGGGAAACATTTTTCTGGATTTCTCAAATCATCCAAATTTAAAAAGGTAATTTTTTCTTTCTTAATTCCTTAAATTTTTACTATATTCCCCCATTTATATCCCTACATGACCTACTATGCTTTATTCAAACTTCCCAATCAGTTTTTCATTCTTGTAGATTCACTTATTGGTGTATTTGGGGTGATTTTTTCAAGATATATCAAGTATGTGGGTTTCCTTCCTTCCTACTCCCATTTTCTTTGTATTGTTTTCCATTTTTTTGATGTTACTAATTTCAAAAAAGTAGGTATCCAAACCTAGGGTTTTATTATGTGTTTATTGGTCTAATATTATGGTTTTAGGTTTGATTTAACACCCTTGTGGTGCGGTAGTGGTGTGGTTGAACTTTTTCCCAATGATTTGGTGTTTCTAACACTTGTGATAGGTGAATATTTGTGTAAGAACTACTAGATGAGTTATTATTGATTTATTTATATTTTTATAATTCCACTACTTCATTTTTATTACTTCAAAAATTATTTTTGGTGTAATTTGTTAAACAATTGATTTTCCAATGCAATTTTTTTGTGTGAAAATGGGTGTTTACATGTGTGTTCCATGTTGTACCACTTGGGGATGTTTTATAATTCATGGAAGGTTTTTTTAAAAAAAACTTCTTCTACCAATTCTGGGTTGGGTTAATATTAGTGGGTATTGTGTTTTTAAAGTGGTCTTCTAGATGAATTTTATGTTAAAAGTTTTGTTACATTCCAAGATATTGTTTTATAGAAATTCTATGTTGCTAATTGGTTTATATAAAGGGTGAAAAAATGTGTATCTACAATATTAAATGTGAGTGATCAGAACTTATGTTTTTATGTGAAAATTTATTTTGGTAACATAAGGAAATTGTTTGAGAAAAAAGGGGGATGCCCGAGTACCTAGGTGGGAGGACGTGTACTAGTTTTCTAGTGATCCGAATTTGTTTTGTCCCTATTTCACTTAGAAATTTGGACATTGAGAACACTAAAAACGATAATGATGATGATTTGGGACCACTAGTTTATTGGTATGATCTCTACTAGTAGACCATTCTTGAGAATAGATATTTTTATGGTTACATTACACCAAGATATGAGGTACAGGGGGCCAAAAAAACTAACTAGTGCCTAGGGGTGTTCCTAAGATTAGTCCTCATTGACTATATGGTATTTATCATTGGATTATGGTGTGTTTGGATGTAAAATTCAGAAACATACACGTTTTATTGAAATTTTTTCACTCTTTTAAAATTCCCTTTTAAAACTATTCACTTTTAAAAGTTTTCTTCTATATAAATTATTTCCATCATTTCTTGTTTCTTAAAACATGCTTTCTTTTTAACTTATATTGCATAATATATGGAATAATTTTGGTGGTATACTATTGCGATTAGTCTCACCCCATACTTACATCCTTTGGGGGTCTGTATACTTTATCATGTTTGACACAGGTAAAGGTAAGCCCTTGGGTGACGACGATTCGGGTTGTTAGTTTCCTTCATGGTTTGGTGTTGTGGAGACAGGTTGTGGGTGATGAACTCATGGCCATGTGGTGTTCCTTGGGTTATTTTGATGCTACTTTTATGTATCATTGGACCTCTTATGCCATATTTAGACCCATGTTATGAGTTTTTAATTTTATTTAAGGTTTTTTTTCATGAATTTGTAGAATCGGATTATTGATTATTTTTTGTTGTTTTATGTATCCATATGTGGGGAAATCATTCAGAAAACTATATTTATGAAACCCATGCACTTTTAACAATGCATGGGGATATGGAACACCATTCAGGAGTTTCTATGGACTTGGCCAGGATCTGGTTTGAATTGTGACCAGATTCAGTTTTTGACAAAATGGTATCAGAGGAGGTTAATGTTTTTAGATTATATTATTATTTTGGGATGATTCATGCTAGAGAAGAGATATGAATATCAGGGATATGAGTTCTAGTTTCAAGTAGGGTGCATATCCTTAACCTCTCGTGACAGACCTCATGTCAGCATGGGATGTTGGAATTTCTTATTTCACTTCACTACTAGTTGTGACATGTGGGCTACAGACTACACATGGACATCGGGAGTGGGTGAAGTAGTTGAATATTTTGTTGTTGTAATGTGTTTAAGATTATTTATATTTGAGGTTATTGATGAAAATTTTCTGAACTATTGTAATGATTTTTGATATTGTGACTATTTATTTTTGTAGCAATATGCCTCATCGAAAAGATTCCATGCACCCATGGGAGGATGCCAGAAAGAGTTTCCCCTCACTGATTGATCAAAGGCTAGTAGAGGCTATGGGTAGGGATGTACAAGATCTATGATAGGGAACATATCATATTATTTCTTCTGTTAGAGAAGATGAAACTATTACTAGGAAGAAATAATCCTATGAGTTTCTAAAAAACAAGCCTACTACTTTATGAGGAAGCATAGAACCCCAGGAATAAATGGAGTGGCTCAAACAGATCGGGCACATGTTTGAGTTCCTAGACACACCTATGGAGGTCTGGGTGAAATGTGGCCCTTTTTGTTAGAGGGTCCTAGCTGTTAGTGGTAGGAATCAATTATTTAAGATGGGAAACACAAGAAAATGAGTTGGAAGGACTTCAATGTTATCGTCAATGAAAAGTACTATCATGAATTTTTGGAATATGCTCGATCTCAAGAGTTTATGGAAGTTGTTCAGGGGAATATTTTAGTGATAGAGTATGACAACTATTTTTAATTGTAGGTCTGGTATGGTATAGAAATTGTCTCCCATGAGTAGATGAAAGCCCAAAAGTTTGAGAGGGGTTAGTGGCTATAGATTTATTCCCAAGTCTTCTTGTTAAAGCTCCAAACCTTTTCTGAAGTGGGTGATAGAGCTTTCATGGTGGAGATCAACAAAAATGGAAGGGATTTTTTTTCTCAGATAGTATTAGGAATGGGTAGTGGTAGTTCTTATGAGAAGAAAAGGAAGCGAGAGGAGTAGGGGAAGAAGGGAGGTGGCTGCTTAAGCCAACATTAAAGGAGGTTTTCTTCAGTGGCTTCTGATGCGAGGTTCGCCGTGTGAAACAAGTGTGGGAGGAAAAGGCACATCCAAATAGTATGAACATCTCCTCAAAATACATGTTATTAGTGTCGAGGTATGGGAAACTAGTAGTGATTTTTTAGTATTGCACATCCACTCCATAGTTGGGTAAGATATGTGGCTTCTAGAGGGGAGTCACTTTAGTAATATCCATCTAGAATGTTGGGATCTCAGTTCAGTGGCCATGTTGGTTGGGTTAAATCTTATTTTTGGTAGATCTGGTTTATGGAAGAGCCACATGAGAGTGGTCATTCTCAAACAGAGATTAGACATCTTCATGCAGTGGATCACACACCAGCGGGATCGTCGATTGTCCAACATACCGTTTTGTTTGCATATTATATAGTTGCTTCACTTTTTGATACTGGAACCTCTCCTTCATTCATCTATATACCATTTTTTGAACATGATGAATTTTCAAACTATCCTTTTTTCTATTGCAATGGAGTTATTGACTCCACTGGGAAAGAATAAGGATGATGTCTTAGGTGTCCATCATGTGTACTTTCCGTGTTAGGGGTTGAGATGGAGTGGGGCCTAATGGTATCAGATATGGATCTATTTTACATGATACATGATATGAATTGGCAGGTAAAATTTCAATCGCACATTGATTTCTATAGGTGGCAGGTCAATTTCACAGCACTTGATGGGAGTCGTCAGGTTTTCCATGGGCACTGGGACCAAAGGTCACGTCGCGCAGGACCACTGATCCTAGAGTTGGGGAATCTTTTCTTCCTGTTATGTTAACTCATTCTAGAGGATGATATTAATTCTCATGAATGTGTACTAACTCATGTTTTGGATGATTTTCTTAGGGTATTCCCAAATTATTTTTCGATCTTTCCTCTGGAGTGTGACATGGAGTTCTCGATTGATTTGGCACTGGTAACACAACCAATACCTCTTCCCTCATATCATATAGCCCCCATCGAGTTGAGGGAGTTAAAGAAATATTTGGAGTATTTAGAATCCAAATTATTCATTCACCCGAGCATCCTTTATTGGGCATCTCTTATTCCCTTTGTAAAGAAGGACAACAATTCCCTCTGGTAAAGTATTGATTACCAGAAGCTAAGCAAGGTAACCATCAAGAAAAAATATCATTTTCCCCAACTAGATGATTTTTTTGACCAGTTAATGGAGGAAAATTGGTTCTTAAAAATATATTTGTGTTTGGGTTACCATCAACTCAGAGTGAAAGAGTCGTATATCCTGAAGACCACCTTCCAGAGCATGTACATCCACTTTTAGTACTTGTTAATTCCATTCAAATTGACCAATGTTCCAATAAACTCTATGGAACTCATGAATAGGTTGTTACTCTAGTATTTTGATTATTTCATCATGGTATTCATGGATAACATCATAGTTTAATCTGGATCTGAGGGGAAACACCAATATCATTTTTAGATCATGTTGGGCACTTTACGAGATCACCACCTCTTTGAAAAGTTGTCCAAGGGAATTTTATGGATCAAGGAGGTGATGTTTCTAGGGCATGTGATCTCAAATTAGGGGGTTTCAGTGGACCCCTACAAGATCAGTGCAGTTATTCCATGGGATAATCCAAAGAACATGTTCCAGATCAGGAGTTTCCTCGGCCTCGCTGGTTACTACATGATTTTTTGTTCAGGATTTCTCTAAGAATTAATCTCCCAAGATCATACTCACCTGGAAAGGGGGATGTTTTTATTGGTCCCAGAATGTTATGAATCCTTCGATGAACTGAAGTGTTGGTTTAATACCACCCTCGTGCATATTTTTCTTGATTATGGAAAGAGGTATGTGGTGTATTGAGAATTTTCACGTATTGGTCTAGGTTGTGTTCTTATGCAGGGTGATCACATGGTGGTGTATGGTTCTCGCAAACTCTGACAACATAAAAAGAATTATCCAACCCATGACATATAGTTTGCAGCTGTGATGCATGATTTGAAGACTTAGAATCACTATCTATTTGGGGAGAATTGATTGGTCTACACTGATCACAAAATCCTGGACTACATATTCTTTCCAAAGGATCCCAATCTGAGGTAGCGCCACTGGATCAAGTACTTTCAGGGGTTTAAATTTGACATTAGATATACCCTAGGAAAGGGAAATGTAGTGGTGGAAGATTTGAGTGTAAAAGTACCAGTGAAATTCTGAGGAAGTCCAGTGATGAGTGGAATCTTATATGGATCTTTTCTCAAATGCATGTATAGACTAAGAAGCACAGCTGCGGTGCGTTCTTTACGAGCTATTAGTTTAATATTTCTCTCTTAAAGTTGATTCAACAAGAACAGCCCAGTGATGAGATTTTTCTACGATCATGGTAGTTTCTTCATAGTGGGGAGATTTCATCTGGTTGGTCATTGTATCTTGAGGGAATCTTGTGCTTCAACAGCTGATCAGTAGTTATGTCATCTTTGTGGAAGGTGGTGATGCATGATACCCACCCGTCTCAATGGGTTTTCCATCCAAGTTCCACCAAGATGTATTATGTTGTGTTCCAATAGTTCTAGCGGATAGTTATGAGATGAAACATAGCAAGCTTTGTGTCAAGATGCAATATATGTCCTCAAGTGAAAGCAGAGCCCCAAAGGCCCTCCGGTTTTCCACAGACATTACCAATTCCTACATGGAAGTGGGAAGAGCTCTACATGGACTTCATTATTTTCTTTCCTCATACATCGTAGGGTAGTAATTCTACATGGGTAGTGATTTATCGTCTGAAAAAATCATCCCACTTCTTTTCGATCAAATATGCATCTAAAGTGGATGAGTTGGGCTGTTTTTGTCTTCATTAGGTGATAATACTTCATGGTGTGCCATTAACAGTTGTCTTAGATAGAGACCCCCATTTTACTTCTCAATTTTGGGAAGGCCTTAAGAAGGCCTTGGGGTTTTAGATTAAGATGGGAATAACATACCATCCTCAAATGGATGGTCAGACAGAGCGGGAGAATCAGATACTAGAGGATATGATTCGTTCAAGTGTTTTGGACTTTTGAGGTCCTTCAGATATCCATTTAGGATTGGTTAAATTTTTCTATAACAATAATTTACAATCCTCAATTTGAATTGATCCTTTTGAGGTGCTCTATGGTAGACCTTGTTAGTCCCCCAATGTTGGGATGAGGTAGTTGAGACTTCACTGTTGGATCCAAGCCTTGTTCAAGGGATTTCTGAGAAGTTCAATTTGATCAGGCATCACTTATTAACAGTTATTATTCTCCATAAATCATACATGGACTAGAGGTGTAAAGATATAAATTTTTCTATGGGTGACCGAGTATTTTTAAGAGTGGGCCCTCATCTGGTACATCGTCGTTTGGGAAAGTAAGGGAAGATGACACCATGGTATGTCAGTCCTTTTTAAATCACCGAGTTTATTTGAAATGTGAAATATAGTTTGGATTTGTCTTCTTGGTTGACATACATCCATTATGTCTTCTATGACTCTTAATTTAATAAGTACAAGATGGATCTATCCCCTGTCATGAATTAGGAGGAGATAGATATAGTACATGATTTGTCTAATTTTGAGAGGCCAGTGCAAATAGTCGATTCCCAAGAGAAGGTGATTATTATAAAGTCTATTCCATGGGTTTAGGTCCTTTTGCCACATGGGAACGATGTCTAGGAATATTTGGAGAATAAGTTGTGGGTTGAGAAAGAGTACCCATTCTTATTTTTTGATCAAGATTTAGGTTGAATTTCTGGGTGTAAAGTCTTTCATGGTGGGTATAATTGTCACATACATGACTTATTTTAATGTTATTTTTTAGGTATGTTCAATTCCTTCATTTTTTGGGTATTTCCCATGAATTTTTAGAGGAATGTGTGGGTTTTCAAGATTTAGGGAAAACCATGATCCCATTTCTAGATTTATAAAAAAATTTGATTCTTTTACAAATCCATTGTTTTTAAACATTTTCCACCCATTCCACTACCCAATTGGTCTCCACTAACCTATTAAAATTATAATATACATTTGGACCCCATAGGAATCCATAATAATTGTGGATTTGGGTTATTTATTAAGGTATTGCGACATCCAGTGAGCCCATTTCTAGTTTTAAACAAATAAATTTATTATTTTTTATATTATTCATTTTTCAATATTTTTTGGTGATTCCACCTCTCACTCAAACCCACAGACCCTAGAAACTCCAAAATTCTCGTTTATTTCCCTTTGGAGTTCATCTTAATCATGGATTAGGGAAAAATCTCTCAATCATTCTAAAATAGTGTAGATTTGAAAAGGTAATTCATTTCTTTCATAACTCCTACATTTTTTACTCGTTCCCCCCATTTTAGTCCAAACATGACCTACCAATACTTATTCAAACCTCCCTATCAGTTTTGGATGCATAAATATTAATCTATTGGTGTATTGGGGGATATTTCATCACGATCTATTATGTAAGTGGGTTACCTTCCTTCCTCATCTCATTTTCTTAGGGTTTCTTCCATTTTTCATGAATTTCTTAATGTATAGAAAATTAGGCTTCGATCCTAGAGTTTTTTCATGGGTTTATTGATATATTTTTCTGGGTTTAGGTTTTATTTAACACCCTTGTGGTGCGGTGGTGGCACAGTTGAACTTTCACACAAGGATTTGGGGTTTTTAACAATTGTGCTAGGTGATTCCATGTGTAAGAAGTACTAGATGAGTTATCCTGGTTTGATTTATATTTTTAGAATACTCCTACATCATTTTTATTGCTATAGAAATTATTTTTTGTGTAATTTGTTAAGGAATTGATTTTTAAATTCCATTTTTTGTGAAAATGGTTGCTTTACAAGTGTGTTCCATGTTGTACCACTTGGTGTTGTTACATAATTCATGGAAGGGTTTTATTAAAATGTACTGATGTTGATGATTCTGGTTTTGGGTAATATTGGTGGGAATTTGGTTTTCAAAGAGGTCTTTTCAATTAATTTTATGTGTAGTGTTTGGTTACACTCCATGAAATTGTTTTATGTAAATTCTAATTTGTTTATTGAGTTATATAAATGGTGAAAAGAATGTGTATCTTCTGTTTTGAATGTTTGTGACTAGAAATGATGTTTCATTTAGTCAAAATGGATTTTCATAACATGTGTAAATTGTTTGAGCACAACTATTGAATCTTGGGAATCTACGTGGGCAAACGTGTACTTGTACGCTAGTGATCCAGAGTGGTTTTGTCTCTATTTCACTAAGCAATTTTCAAAATTGAAAACACTAATAAAAATATAATGATGATTATTGGGGACTAATAGGTTATGGTTATGTTACCTACTAGTGGATCATGCATGAGAATAGATATGGTTATGGTTACTTTACACCGAGATATGTGGTACACGGGGCCCAAAACTAACTAGTTCCTACTGGTGTTCCCAAGATTAGTGCTAATTGAATATTTGGTATTTATCATTGGATTATGGTGTGTTTGATTGGAAAATTCATAAGCATACATTTATTATTGAAATGTGTTCACTCTTTGAAATTTCCCTTTGAAAAATATTTACTTTTAAAAGTTACTTTGTTTAGAAATTATTGGCATCATTTCTTGTTTAATAAACTTGAATTCTTTTTGTCTTGTATTGATTACTATATGGACTATTTTGGGTTATATCATATTGGGACTAGTCTCACACCCTACTTACTCCCCTTGGTTTTAATTTGACTCAATCAGGTTTGACACTTGTAAAGGCAAGGCCTTGGGTGATGGTGGTTCGGTTTGTTAGTTTGCTTCATGGCACGGTGTTGGGAAGACGGCTCGTGGGTGATGACCCATTTACATTTGATATTAATTGGGATGTTTTTATTCTAGTTTTATGTATATTTGGACCTCATGTGTTAGTTTTAGACCCATGTATTTATTTTTTATTTTTATTTAAGTATTTTTTGGCATGAATTTTCAGATTCAGTTTATTGATTGTTTTTGGTTGTTTTATGTATCCATGCATGGGAAAATCATTCCCAAAACAATATATATGATACCTGAGAACTTTTTATATCCCATGAGAATAGGTAAAAACCTTCAGGACTTTCCACAAACTGGGCTGGGTTCCAGTTTTAATGGTAACCAGATTCGTTTTGTGATATAAACCTTGATTTTCCTTGATGTATGAATTTAATTAAATAGATCTCATTCCTATGTTGGGAGGGAACATTGATCCCTTAAAAAATATATGATCTAAGATATATAAATTCAATATTATTCATATATATTTATTTATATACAGATTACAGATTCATTTTTCTTTTTCTTTGGTCCATGGCTGGAACTAGGATTCCATGCCTAGGCGTCACTGGGTATCCTATGTGTGCAAGAATCAAGCAAAACGTAGATCTAGATAGACATCTATTCCTTAATCTAGTTCATGAATAGGAATAGGGTGCCTTGTTTAAAGTGTTCCTATGGTTAGACCTTCTTTGAAGTTCACTGCCTCAAATTTGTTTGTACATAGGGGAGGGACCATTTCCAGTATTTCATAGATGGACCCGAGATTAGAGATTCAGATGTCACTACGTATCTCATTATGAGGATAATCAAATGGGGAATAGTTCCATGAAGTTCCCTATTTAATTATAAACCATATATAGGTAAGGGGAATTTTTTAGTGGGGACTGGGTCAGTATGTAGAATCTATGAATTACAACATATATTGTCAAAACATGAATCAAGCCATGCCTAGTTCTAAATGAAAATTCCCTACACCAATCTGACCCATGCATAGGAAGGGGGAAATGTGACTTTTTATTTGGGGTGTATTGAACTAGATATGAAATATAGGAATATCTATGTATCTAAAAAAGACAAGAATCAATTTGTACGTATTTCTTGAGGAACCGTTCTATTTAACATCGTACGGTAAGGACGTGGATCACCCAACGTGAAAGTTTATAGATCCACGTAGTTTTACATCATGCTGTGAGGATGAGATGGTATAGTTTAACATCACATAACAAAGATGGTAGGTTCTAGATATATAATTGATGATGTAATAACTATGTGAGAAACACAATCTAGGTATGAAAAGAGTCCTTAAGGACAATTGCTGGCAAGAAAATCATCCTAAGAATGAGGGAAATTTTGTAGTTGGTCCCATAATGTGATGTTTGGGAAACACTATGTATCTGATAGAAATGATTTTAAATCCACACATATTTATTAACAACATTTATCCATGCGATTTTGACCCGTACACAGAGAGAAAGAGGTATTTTGAACCATTCTTTATAGGTGGTTGGACTCGGGTGTAAAATCCAACCCTATCTATGTATCATGTGTGGAAGGAATAAATCCATACAGAGTTCTTGAATTTGTCATGGGGGATGACTGATGCCGAGGGAAATGTTATATCTAGAGAGAATACTATTGTGCTATGTAGTTCAATCATCTTGCAACAAATAAATTTATCATGAAAATTAATGTCGTATGACAGGATGATTTTCGTATAGTTTATCATCATGTGGAATGGATGATATTTCATGCAGTTTATCATCATACAGTGAGGACTTAGGTTGTTATATAGTTTATTATCATGTCACTAGGACATGAACCCTAAGTTTTACATCATTTGATCAGTACATGAACTTCTTTTGGCAATAAGAAATATTTCTTTAGAAACCTTGCATTGGTGGGGGCTGTACTGAGATACCCATCCATTGAAATCATTGAGTAAGCTCCATTGGATTAGACCTTATGTATGGTGTAAGGTCCCTCCAATTTTTAATTATACTTCAGAGGCTTCATTCCAGGTATCACAGTGTCCAGAGGACCAATACCATTTCTTGTTCAAGGAAAGATTATAGGCAGTCCTTTTAATTGAATGCTCATGCAATCCAGTTTGGGTGATATTATATTGAATGCAATGTATAAAGTCATTTCTCATCCAGTGACTCTAATTCATCTAGTCATTTTTGGGATTTAACATATGTGGATAGTTTATCATAGATGGAAATGTTTGTTGAGGGTAACTGAACTTCGATGGGTAGGACTCTCTCCATCTTGTATACTAATGAGTATGGGGATTCCTGTGTGGAAGTGTGGTTCATGGTCTGATAGGCCCACAAATCATGTATGAGCTTGTTCGACCATGAATGTTTCTTTCCCATTTACTATCTTATGGAGTATATTGGATAGGGTCTGGTTGAAGGACGTTATTTTTATTCTTCCACTTCATGATAACGTGATAAATGGTTGGTCAGGATACCATACTCCTATGATAGTTTCTAAAATTCCACAGAATAGAAATTGTTTTCATTATCCATCATTATTGTATGAGGGATAAAAAAATCTATTAATGATGTTGTCTTTAATGAAGATGACAATGTTCCTTTCCTTGACCTCTTTAAGGTGTACAAAAATTACCCATTGGGAAAATAAGTCGGTTTTTATGAGAAAATACTTGAATTGTTTTGATTTGGTGGGAGGATATAATCCCATGATGTCCATAACCCATATGTAAAAGGGTCATGAGAACATGGCTGTTTGAAGTAGCTCTAGGGGTTGGTTGATGAAATCAGTATGAAATTGGAGGGAATGGAACTTCCGGGTGAATTTAGTGGAATCTTGTGTTACAGTGGTCCAGTAGTATCCAAGAATTAAAATTTAATGGGAAATCATGAATCCAAATTGTTGGGTTCCATAACATCTAGTGTTTACTTATTTCATGATAGTAGTGGTTTTTTCTCCAATAATGCACCTGAGAAAGACCCCGTCAAGGATCTTCTTATAGAGGACCTTTTGTTTATTTATGTCATCATATAGAACAAATTTAATTTCTCATCTTCAAATTTTCTCTCTTAAAAACCTATCTAGTGGGACCTCTCCCTTTTGAAGGTAATACAAAATGGGGGTCATCTAACTGGTGGTAGTACCATATGGATCAGGTATAGGGCTAATATCATCGATCTCCTCCATGTTAGCCTGAATGAATAGTGAGACCATCTGGTGATGCAAAATGTTGAGGAATATCTCATCCTGGTCTAGATTAACATGAGTTATGGATGAATTTTTCAATACATCGACTTGGGAAATTTTCGATCAAGTTACATGAGACAATGTCGGTTCTGAGGGAAATTCCACCATTAGACTATGGATGTGGGATAATAAATGGATCATCTCATTATTTTTGATAGCATAATCATTGTTTACCTACTTGATTACAAATTCTGAATCACCTTTTATCTTCAAGTGTTTTACTTGTACTTAAGGTGATGGCTTTATCCATGTAATGAGAGCCTGATATTATACTTTATTATTCACGCACCCTTCCAATAATAGGAAGTAGTAAGGAAGAATAACCTTTTCTGGATATATGAGTATGACTCCCAACCCCACTTTGTTCATCTTGGGATCCTCTATCCTCTTCCATGTCAGAATTATAGATGCACCATCAAAATGAATCTCCTAAATCTTGGGGTCCTCTTGAATAGGGAAAACCTATTCATCAGGAAACTTAGTATCCAATGAGGTAATTTCTCTCAAGGGGTGCTCTGCCAGAAAATATTCTAACTCCTAGCCCATGAAATCATTCTGAGGAATTAATTGAATGTAAAATTGCTGCAAGATTACCACCAATGATGATAGATATTTGGTCAACATTAGATGGCTGAGAATGTTTTGAGTGGGTTTTTGTGAGAGACTAGATGGACCTCATGATTATACATATAGTGCCTTAGTTTCTAGACTACAAATTTTAGTTCCCAATAACTCTTTTCAAAATTGAGTAACGAGTACCAATGTCGATCATGGTTCAGATAAGATTATAAAGGTTGTTTTCTCTTCCAGTATTATTCTTTTGTGTGAGTAAGGAACCCAAAATTTATTAAGTGTTTTCACATACCAAAATGAGATGTATTCCTTTGATAGATGACATTATCACTAGAATACATAAGAGATATTTTCTGAGAGTGTCTAACAATTATTGAAAATCTTCATTCCATTGATATGAAACCACTTTTATTATCAATCTAGTGAAATTAATACATTTTCTTGCATGTTTGGCTATGAAGAACCAAATATAGTCAAAGTGTCCTTGAATCCCTCTTATCATGGTGATGTTGGGAGGAGGTGACATTCCAATGATATAATTTGTCTTCAATCGGCCATCTTCGATGTGAAAATGGTATAAAATGAAGGTAATGAATTTTCTTATGGTAACACTAAATGCACATTTCAATGGGTTAATTTTCAGAATATGTTATCATAGTTTGTTGAAGATGATTTCATGATCAGTCAAGAGATCCAAGAATTTTTGTGATTAAACAACTAGGTTTTTAACATACCATTCTATGAACATTGCTAGACAGGGTTTGAAGATCCGGTGAATGACATGATGATATGTAGCACCAATATTCTTCAGGACAAAGGGTGTGAACTAATAGAAAGATACTCTTTATGGGGCCTTGAAGGTGGTGGATTCTTCATCTTCTTAGGCCATTTGATTTTGGTTGTATCCTTATTAGTCAAATATGAATGAGAGATCTTGATTTCTGGTAGTTTCATTGATAATTAGTTATGTAATCAGGACTGGGAAATAATATTTCAGGTATTTTTGGTTGAGATCTTTGAAATCGATAAAAAATAAGATTTTTCCATTCTTATTTTTTATGGGGAAAATATTTTCCATCTATATGGGATCTTTGAACTCCTAAATAAAGTTGGATATGATGAGCTTGTCTAATTTAGCCTCTATTTTGGCATCATGTGTTGGGTGTGTCCTCCTAGAGGCTTTTTTATAGCCCCAATAATCTTTTGGTAGGCCCAAGTGGTGAGTGGCCACCACATGATCGAGGACTATATTTTTTTGTAGTTGTAAGGGAAAAAATAAATTCTACCTTAGGAGATAGAAATATTCCCATTTCTCTTCAGAAGACATGAATTCACTAATCATGGTGGGTGGTGGATCTTCTTCTTTACCCAGATTTATTTCCTTTAGTTCATCCAATATAGTGGAGATACCTTCCCCAAATTAAAGTGGGGAATCCCTAAGGTCTTATTCATCATCTCTATCTTCTTTCTCTTATTTCTATAGTGAACAAATTCTTGATATGAGTTCTTCAGAATTGGGAGATGAGTCAAACTCTTGGTATTTGGAAGATGAAGCAGCTACTTATAACCTGACTGACAGTGGGGAACTATCTGGAGAGAATGGAGTGAGGGATGAAGGAATATCTTCTTCCTCTTATACATCAATTGGTGAGACATGGATATTATGGAGCTATGAGGATGGATTGACAGAATTTCCATTCCAACATTCACCATTATCTAGGGGTTGTATAGATTCTTAAATGTTGCTAGACATAGTGTCCATGACTAAAATCAGGAGGACTATTGAATATGTGTCTAAACATGGACTCTCACACTAAGCCCGGTTGAAGGGAAGTATGAATTCTTTATCAATTTGTTTAAAGGGGTCTTCTAGTACTATTTCCAAATAGTTTGGTGGGGTGACCTTATCACTACCATGAACCGAGGGTCACTTCCCTTTATTCTTGTAAAATCCTGTATTGATATAGTGTGACTCACAAGATTCATATAGGGAATTATTGGCTTGCAATGTCCCATTTTTTACATTAATATAATATTTTATGCACTAATGGTACAATGAGGGAATTCATGCATACTAATGTAACTAAGTCCTTCCTATAAGTATATTAAATTCCATTTTTTTGAACAAGTAGAAATTATAAGTTGGTAATGAGGTCTGTAAACCAATTTTTGAGCATGATTTATCCTAATATCTTCTGAAAAAAAATTTCATATCCCAAAAATATTATGACAGAGGGTGTTAGGTTATCCTCTTGTAGTCTAACTGATGAAGTGTTTATAATGGGATGATATAAACTCTAAATCCATTATTAAAGAATTCTTTTCAAATATCAACCCATTTATCCCATTAGACACATATATGTGTATTATGTGGCCTTGAATGATGAATTATTCATATTGATAGATGAATGAGATAATTACATGGAATTTTGTAGAATTGTTCTCTGTTCGATATAACATGATGGCAGTCATTACATATTCAAACTTCTGGGAGCTTAGCAAAGCATTTATGAGTTCTTTCCCAAGGTATTATGACAAGCTTGGGAAATTTAGGATTGATATCATGGATGGAACTGGGGATTACTATTTCAATATTTCACATTTGATATCTAAAGGTTGGTGCTTCCCAATGTGAGGATTCTATTTTATAGTTAATTTAGTGGCTTGTGTATTAGATAAAGATTGATTGACCCGTGGGATAGGATATCGAGGGGATTCTGTTCTTTGTGGGTTGGGCTGGGTAGGTCTCCCTATACATCTAGGGAAATTGGACACCAGTGCTGTTTATGATGGATATTCTAAAATTATTGGTTTGGATTGGCTTTTGGTAGGTGAAGGTGAGTTTTATTATTCATATGGGGTCAACTGAAGGCATCTTCCATGAGTTTCTATAGCATTAATGTTTTGAGTAGGGGTGCATCCATAAGTTTTGTTTATGCCATGACTGCATCTCCTTTGATATCCTTGGCATCTCCAACCTCTTACTCTAGTTCCCCGATCGGGTGTGGGGAACTTAAGTTCATAGTAATACTCTTCATCGAAGAAGGTATCTAATAAATGAATTAAATTAATGGATTTGAAGATCAACTCCTCATATGATTATTACTCTATATGACTGGATACTTCTGGTGGTGCCGTTTTAAGGGTAGTGCCCATTTCTTAGGTATGATTGAATAAAGTCCAAGAGGGTCAAAGTTGACTTTTATACAAGACATGAGTTCAAATTATTTCATTTTTTAACTACCGTTATGGTCAAACTACTTCTTGGGAGATTGAACTTTATGTGGTAGTGGGGATGAGGGTGTTATTTGTGTTATAGTAGAAGCAACAAAGGGAATAGTTGGTTGTTTCAACTGTTCTTCAAGAATAACATGATTTCAGTTGATTATTTTAGAGTCATCCAACTATCAAATTTTTGTGAACTCTTACTGGAAACTTCTTTCCATTCATACCCTTCATTAAAGGAAGTAGTTGATACATATTCCTCTTTTGATGGTTGTGGTACCAGTTTGAATTTCCCAGAATCTATAATTCTCTACCAAAGGTATTTTTAGATGAAACATTTCAGAATGTTGTGTAACAATATCTGGTGAAAGGGAAAATAATATGTAGGGTCTTAAAGACCGAGATAATTGGCCCTTTTCTAATATGGTATATGGGGAAAAGTTCAATTCATTGTGGATAGAGTATTTCCACGGACTTAGTCATCTCAATAAAGTAAAATTTATTCCTCTATTCATCAAATTAATTTTTCCTGGGTCTCCTCCAATCATCTTATTGAGGTAGGGATGTCGTTGATACCCAAGGGGACTCTCATGATCTAGTGAAGGCCTCAGAGCTGGAGTAGGTGCAGTGGATGGATTAAGCATGGTAGATTCCACTTCAATTCTCCCATGAATTTTTCCATGGACTTGTGGGGATACATGAGACATCAGTTTAGTCCATTATATGGACTCTTCTATTATGTGGAAAGTGGTAGATAAATCCAGAAACCTACTTGTATATTTCACTTAGAGGAGCAAGATTTATAGATCGTCACAGAGTTTATTGATGCCCATATAAAGAATCTCTTCCTAGGGGAGTGGCTAATTCAAAGATTAGGACATCCCTTTCCATCTATAAATGAAGTTTGACACTCTCTCATTTTTTTATCTTTTTTTAGTTTGAGAGGTTTCTGACTGTTTTCCTTGGTAGCGTGGAGTAGAATTGGAAAAGGAACTGTCATCTGAGATCCATCCATCCTATTATTGATTGACCTAGAAAATTAGTGTACCAAACAAAGCATGACCCTTGAGAAGTTCACATGAGGCATCTAAGTTTCACTACTTCTTATTGCTTTGGGGTTACCATAATGTGATCACAATAAGTTTCATAGTGAAAAAATGTTGTTCCAAGTAACACAATACATTGAATTTCAAGAGAAAAATTCTTCTAAAATTTGGTAGAGGTGGAGGTTTATCACCCAATTGGGGTAAGGATTCAGTTTCAACTCTACTAGAGTGTGCTGCTCTTCCATAGATTCCAATCAAACTGCTAATGACTCGATAATATTGATAATACCTTGTTGTATGTCCTATTAAACCTGATCATGGGAGGCAATATCTAGGGGAAATATTTGACATTCTAGTTATTCTGGTACATGAGGTGAATATCCAACCAGGGGAATATTTGGAGGATTTACCTACACCTATTCTGGTTGTTTCCTTAATGGGGGGGAATATTGATATCCATACTCAACTACGTTCAGTTAGATCAGTGTCCCATGAGTCATGTTGGGTGGATATATTGGATTTGCTTCATTTTTTGGGATAAACCCTTATGACTGAGGTACACCTACTAGAAGTGTATGTTGAGGCTCTTCATTGGGAGCATATTCTATTAGACTACTTCTTCATATCACCTCATCATTGATTCACCCGACCTCTTTTATTTATTCCTCCTTATGAGTGAATCACTCCTCGGTAATAAGGTTCTCATTATCATTATGAGGAGAAGGTGGGTGGTATGTTAGATCATTTTTATTCTTCTCATTGTGAGGGATTTGTGGAGTAGGTGTAAGAGGATTGATTATGGGAACACCTAAAGTTTGAGTGATGCTCTAATTCCGAGTAAGAACACCTTCATTCTCAGTGTGGATTAGATTATATGTTAAACCTTCCTCTACCTTCTATTCTATATTTACATCATTTTTAGTGTGGTATGTATAATTGATTTCAATGAAATTCACTGATGTATAATGTATTGGGGGTGGCATACCTGCTACCGAATGGTAGGAGAGATGTTAACATATTTTTTATTTCTTCTCCTTCCACTATGAGATTTTCTTCAGGATTTATTGAAAACATTAACTCATATGGATCATTTGTAGTACCTATTCATTCATCTCCCATATGGGGCGAAGAGATCATGAGATGGGATAGAATGGGGGACCTGTAGACTTGTCTTTCTCCCCAAATAGGAAAATACTAGCATTCATTGGGTAGGTGGTTTAGGTTAAAATTCACCCCGTCCCTATGGAATGGGGTTCTTCCCATTCCCTTTTTGTGTGCCACGACCCTAATTTTTTAGTCTTAAAGGGAAATTTTGTGTTTAAAATTCCCCATTCATATGAGATAGGGTTGATACCATACGGAGAAGTAGACTTGGTCCAAAACAAAACATGAATATCAATACTGGATAATTTTCTTCTTAGAAGTAACATATCATTTTTTTTCTTCCCTGGGAGACTCTTCTACTTGATCTTCTGAACAATGCTGTTTCTTGATGATTTTTTCCCATGTAGTGGGGCCAGTATGGGTCTCGTTGACATTTGAGCATTTCAGATGTGGTATAGAAGATGAGCATTGCCATGGGCCATCTCTTGGTTGAGAAATTATGTCACTTGTTATGGATAGGGTATCTGACATACTTGTACCCATCCCTCCAAGAGCATCCGCATATGAGGTCTTTCTTGCATTTGATTCAGTAAGGGGAGGAAACCCCCTAAAATCCCTAAAAATCCAAAACCCATAAAAATACTAGAAAATACCAAAAAAATAACTAAATATATAAAAACCTATTAAGACCTTAAAATTCCCTAATAAAACATTAAATACAAGAAAACACTTAAAACCCCTAAAAACCTAAAAATTCTAAAAAATATAAAATACCCTAAAAGACCCTAAAACGCAAAAAAAAACCATAAAAATCATAAGAATCCCCAAATACACATAAAAACCAAAAAATGAACTAAAAACATTAAAACCCCTTTATAACCCTTAAAACTATTAGAATAATAAAATACCTTTAAATCCCTAAAAAACATAAAAACCCCTAAAACCCAAAGAAACACAGAAAATCTGATGTTTCATTTGGTTTTCGGTTTTCAGCCTCGAAACACCCAATGGCTCCGTTTCCGATGATGCACGGACCTGCTTTCCAATGGAAAGCGTTCGTCAGATGGTCTGACTGGCGACTCTTGAGAACTCACATTGGTCGAGAGGATGGGAAGTCGGGCTCATCGCACCATTTTGAGGGGAATTATTTACTGTTTCGGGACTCTCTTATACATTTAAGATGTATTCATATGTTCGTGAATCTTTGGTTTATTCCCAAACATACTATCCATGGATTTAACCCTTGATTGGCGATGGTCAACTGGATGTAAGGGATTCAGAATCATTAAGGCCTGAGGTTTACCATCCCTCATTGGATTAATGACCCCGTGGAGTCGGAACTCATTGAGGTGGAACAATGAGTGACTCGGTGAACCGATGTGAAGATAGTCGGATCAACCGGTTGTTGGAATTGAACCTCGGGGAGGATTCTTAAGTACCCAGACTAGGAGATCGGGATCAAAGTCTACGTAGTTCAAATCGGCTTGGGACATATGCTCTGATGCGGCCCGGAATGATGGATTGGGGATTACACTCTGAGGAGACCCATAAGAGGATATCGTGGTCAATGAT
Organism: Viscum album; assembly: GCA_963277665.1. Classification (NCBI taxonomy): domain Eukaryota; kingdom Viridiplantae; phylum Streptophyta; class Magnoliopsida; order Santalales; family Viscaceae; genus Viscum; species Viscum album. The sequence continues at coordinate 1,831,668,896 of OY728137.1, read as the reverse complement.
TACTCTAATCCCACGTGAGTCATACTCGGTGTGAGAAACAAGAGGCAGCAGGGACCAGAGGATCATCTCGCAAAAGGTGTGTCCGTGGGATGTGGAGTGGGGCTTACGCATGAGGTCGGCCCATGGTGATAGATTGGGGATTACACTCTAAGGAGTTCCATGGTGTCTTCCTTATGTTTGGCCATTAGGGAATCCCATCCCATTGGTGGGTTGAGGAATATAATGGTGGCCAACGCCTATTTGTAAGTGCATAAGCAGGATAACGACAAGGGCATTGGAATCAGTACAAACAAAGGGAGATGAATAGTGTGAATCACATGCCCGAAATTGGGAACACAACGGGGGTGGCATGGTGATGGAGGATAACTATTGACCATGTTCAAAACATAGCATTTATATCACATTTTCCCGAAATGGGGGCGAACAAATGAGGGTCGACTGCTGACTGTGTTCGAAACACAGGAGCTATCTCTAAGTGTTGTCCAATGTCTTCCGGGGCGTTGGCCTAGGACGGTAGGTGAGCCGAGGCGGTATGGAACTAGGCCGTTGGGGGTCCCCTTCAGACATTCAAGGGAATGATGATCCAAATGAAGGATACGCAAAGCGTGGGGTGGAGTGATGGAATGTTTGAATGGATTCCAGCGCTCTTGAAGTTACACCACTATAAACATAGCACAAGGCATCTATTTCATATAGTAAGAGGCATCCAATTATTGAATTATAGGGAATGATACAGTTTATAGTCATGTAGAGAGGACTACTTTCATATAGTTTAACGTCATATGGATAGGACTACTAGGTAGGAGATACCTAGCAATGGTTGGTGTGGGACTTACAAAAGGGTAACCCTTTCTGTACGAACATAGCAAAAGGGGCTAGGAAATGGGGTTATAGGAGAGTCATGAGGAGTATCTAGACTCATGGAATGTATAGGATGGATGTTGGGGTGGCACAAGGGTACAATGGAAAATACTGTTGACTTAGCCCAAAAAGTTTGCGGTGAGACTCTCCATTTTTCATGGGGGTCAGTGATGGTAGGGAAGGGACCGGACTGGAGGGCCGGGACCACAGCTCAACACTAAGCCCAAGCAGGGGTGTGGGGTGTATCCCCCTGCGGTTTGGACTATTGAGTGCATGGGGTTTTCCGCATGGGGCTGGCCATGAAGGAGCTGGCCGTGAGGTGCGTGCCATGAGGGACTGGCCGCAGAGGAGTTGTCCGTGAAGGATGATGTCCACGAAAGAGTAGGCCGTGAAGGAGGCTATCCTCGAAGGATGAATATTTATAGAGTTGGGAGGACACATTCTGCCGAATCCCATGAAGGAATCCCTCACCCGCAGCCGACTCTCTCACCTAATATTTGAGGAATCGAGGCATGCGGGGTTGCTTCGCGGTGGCACATCAATCCGCCTCCATTTGGCGAAGGACAACACCCACGGTGCACAAGGCTCCGCCTCTATTCCGCGAGCAACAAGGTCCGTGACGGTAGAATGGGCCGTCTTCATCGGCGGTTTTCTTGGTTTTCAGCCGTATAGGTGCTCCGCCCATTTCGCGAACGACAGCGTCTATGGGAAGGCGGTTCACCGAAGTGGCCGCATACTGTTGATGGGAGCCGGTGCACGGACCGGTTCAGTCTTTTCCCATGTTTTTGGGTAATTTTATTTCCCCCTTGTGTAATTTTTAGGACCCTACAAATGCCCCCCATAGGAATGGGGTCTGATCAGAATGAAGAAGAGGCTATTCCGATGTAGAGTGGTCCTGAAAATCGATGAGTGATTGGACAAAGCTCTAAATTTTGCCTGAGCCAAGGGACTCAGTGAGAACAGTTCGACTTTTTATAGGGTTTTATAGGAAAACCCCACAAACTTCTTGTCACTTCTTTTTAATGCCCCGATTTTTCATGGGCCCATTTAGTGTGGAACTAGCGGGTATGGCCCGACTTTTTCTTAGGTCACCCTTTTCAGTTTTTCGGCCTAACAGGCTTTGTGCCTCCTTTCTTGGGTAGTATTAAAGTCCCGCCATCAAGACTATCATTAATGATGTTTTAGGACGAATATATTCGACCAAACATGGTGGTGAAAGGTCCCCAATGGGGTTTGGCTGATTAAAAGATGTCTCAATACTCTTCAGACGCACGTGGGGGGAAACATGTTTAAATTTGAAAGATAGGCAGGGCATGTCTCAAGGAATGGGAGCCGCATCGGCGTACAAAGGTAGGAGGAGCATTGCTTAAATAAATATTGCCTTTTGTAGAAATGCCAGGGGCGATCAATACACAGATCCACTGAGGGAATGGTATGCATAGTCATGTAAAGGTGTCCTTAAGTCAATGACTCTCCATTTCTGATGGCCATAGGACTTCATGAAAGTCCGGATCATGGAAACCACCATGGGTGGCTTCGAAAATTATGAAAACCACTAGGAGTGGCTCAGAAGGGGAGTGTGACATCTGAAAGGGTTTTGGGAACATCCGTACTAATCAGGATCATGGTCAGGAGACCACTTCCCTACGCATTTAGTTAGCGTAAGGGATGGCTGAGGCTTGGTGCAGTTTAAAGTCATGCAGCTGGAACATCATTTAAAATGGAACAGCTTCTTCTAGTTCTCAGTAATCTTGTCAAAGACGTTTGACCATATTCAAGCAGGGTTGTGAAAGAGGTTGGTAAACTATAGCTCAGATATTTCCCAAATCTTGGGATAGACATGGGGGCTCAGGGGCCAAGAGGTGTATGAAGAGAAGTATTTCCTAAAGAAATCTTGACTTTGGTAGACGGGCTTGGGGCGATCAATATGGAGAGCCGCTGAGGGCATGGTATGCATATTAATGCAAAGGTGTCCTTAGATAATTGGTTGTATTCCTTTGATAGCAAAGAAACTTCAGGGATGTTGAGTTTTGGGACCCCCAGGGGTGGCTTATGAGAGTTCGTATTTTTCGGAGTGCAGAGTATGGTTTATGATGAGAGGGTTCCTGGATATGGGGGAAACATCTAGACTGAACTTCCCTAGAATGGGTGAAGTAATCCCTTCTCACGCGTGTGTGAGATGGTGACTTGTGCCAGTATGACCCATGCACTGAAGGATAGAGAAAAGCATATGTTCCTTACTGAACCTGTGGCGGGTTTGACCGTGAAATTTAGCGTCCTTCTTTATGGATGAGAGAAATTATTTTAAGGTTTTTGTGCAGTTTAATGTCATACAACGAGGAAGGGGGGAATTTTTTTAAGCTAGTGAAAATGCTTGTGGTTGGAGGCATTTCCCTGGATGGTTAATTCGTGGTCTTTGCAGTTTTATGCCAAGTGGCCAAGATGTATCTTGCAGTTGAAGGTCATGCGGTAAGGTCTTAGTTTCAAAGGCCTATATTCATTAGAATGTTACTGGACATGAATATCTCAGCATGCCCCAGACATGGAGGGGGTTGATTGGTGTAAATTATGGTTCTGGGGCTTCTTGGATCAGGAGAGATAATATGGGGTCTCTACAGCCGGTAAGCGTATGGAGCTAGGAAGAGTATCGCCTATGGAAATCTTACCTTTGGTAGACGAGCCAAGGGCTATCATTATGCAGATCCACTAAGGGCCTGGTATGTATAGTCATACAAAGGTTTCCCTAGGTCGACGACTTTCCACTTCTGATGGACATGAATGGTTATGAAGATCCGCAATTTATCTGGGCCACGAAGTTTGTCATTTGGTAGGAAATATTGATTGGACATGTCGGGAATACTCGTCCCTGGTGGATGTTAAGTATTAGAGATCTCCCTGTGCTAATTTCCTTTGTTCGCGGGGGTGTACATTTACTCCATGTAGTTTAACGTCATGCGAGAAGGACGAAGTACTCCTAGTTTATCGGTCATAGAGCTCGGACCGTTGGATGACTATTGCTGCAGTCACATGAAGGATAATTGGGTCAACATGTTCTGATATACTTGGAACAAGGTGGGGGATGAGGGTTGTAAACTGCAACATTGAGTTTTCTCGAATCAGGAGGTGTGGTGTGGGGGCTCTGAGGCCGGTAAGCGTACGGAGCTCGGAATAGTACCGCCCGAGGAAATCCTTCCTTTGGTGAAAGAGCCAGAGGCTATAATTATGCAGAGCCATTGAGGGAATGGTATGCATAGTCATACAAAGGTGTCCCCGAGTCGATGACTTTCCACTTCCGATGGCCATGAATGGTTATGAGGATCCGCGATTTCTCACAGTGCAGAGTTTGGCATGTGGGGATAATGGTGTCCGAGTATACAAGAAACATCTTCACTACAATTGTCCATTGAGTCAAAGTAGCCTAGTCATGGCTTGATGTTCATTGATGTAGGTCGCTATGTGAACCACTGATGGACACATAGGCTAGCCAAACAGGGATACCCTGGAAACACCTAGATTTGAAAAGGGGAATGGACTTGTAAACCACTTCTCCATAAACTTCTGGATTAGGAGGTATGGTATGGGGGCTCTGAGGCCGGTAAGCGTATGGATCTAGGAAGAATGTCGCCTGTGGAAATCATTCCTTTGGTAGACGAGCCAGGGGCTATCATTATGTTGAGATGCTGAGGGCATGGTATTCATAGTCATGCAAAGGTGTCCACGAGCCGATGACTTTCCACTTCCGATGGCCATGAGTGGTTATGAAGATCTATAATTATCTGGGTCGTGGATTCGGATGTATGGAGTGGATGCATCCAAATGTGCAAGGAGTATCTCCATCTCGTATTTCCTTGTGTCTTGGGTGGGTTGTGATGAAGTCCGTGCATTTTAACGTCATGCGGTGAGAACGGAGTCTGTGCAGTTTAACGTCATGCGGTGAGGATGAAGTCCATGTAGTTTAACGTCATGTGGTGAGGACGAGGTATAAAACTCGTGCAGGTCTGGTCCATATATGGGGAAGGGGCGTTTTTAACATTATCATCCATGCAGTTTAACGTCGTGTGGCAAGGATGCAAAAATACACCCCATGCAAGTCTATCCCATACATGGGGAAAACTGAGCATTTTTAAATCTTTCTATCTGTGTAGTTTTACGTCATGCGATAAGGACGAGAAGTACACCCCATGCCGGTCTGGTTGGTACACAGGGGGAAAGGTCATTTTTATCTTTTATTCAGGGGGTCGGGCCAGGATGGCAAACCATGGAATCACTACGTATCCTGCGAGGGTAGGAATCAAGCCTCACATAGTTCCCTAAAATAAGTACACCCCATGCAGGGTTAGTCTGTACACAGGGGAATGAAGACATTTTTAACTTTTATTCCATTTCATTTGGAGGTGGCTGGGCTAGGACGTGGAATCCTGGCATCACTACGTATCCCGCAAGGGCATGAATCAAGTTGTATGTTGTTCTTTGAAATACGTTCACCCCGTACAGGGCTGGTCCATACACGGGGGAAGGGGCATTGTTAAAACTCATTGTCTGCGCAGTTTAACGTCGTGCGGTGAGGACGAGGGATACACCCTGTGCAGTTCTGGTCCATACATGTGGGGAAGAAGGCATTTATTAGGGAGTGTATAGGCCAGGATAGGGGATCCTAGTGTCACTACGTATCCTGCAAGGGCAGGAATCAAGCCCTACGTAGTTCTCCGAAATCCGTGTAGTTTAACGTCATGCAGTGAAGATGAGGTCCATACAGTTTAACTTCATGTGGTTAGGGAGAGGGGTATTATTGGATTCCATGCAGTTTAACGTCATGCAGTGAGGACGTGAATACACCCCGTACAAGTCTGGTCCGTACACAGGGGAAGAGGCATTTTTGTTTCTGAGGTGGCTGTGCCAGGGTGTGGAATTCTGGCATCACTACGTATCCTGCGAGGGAAGGAATCAAGCCTCATGTAGTTATCTGAAAGAAAATAATCCCCGTTCAGGTCTGGTCCATACACAAGGGGAGAGGGAGTTTTTAAATCATCTTGTTTGGACCGTTGGGAGCTTGGCAGTTTAACGTCATGAAGATCGGACGAAGGGTATGCCCCGTGCAAGTCTGGTCCGTACACAGGGGGATAGAACATTCTTGAATCTTATTATCCATGCATTTTAACATCATACGGTAAGGAAAAACTACTATTAGTTTAAGGTCATAGTGTTTGGACTGTTGGGTGCTTGGCAGTTTATTGTCATGCATCTCGGACAAACTCCATGCAGTTTAACGTCATGCGGTAAGGATGTAGGGTACCCGACGTGAAAGGAAAAAGGGGGGTCTGCACAGTTTAATGTCGTGTGGTGAGGACGATTTCCATTCAGTTTAACGTCATGTGGTAAAGAAGTTTTCCACTTTTTGTTTCTATGCGAAATACTTCTTCAGGAATCTCACATTTGTAGGAGTGGTTGTAAATTGTCCGTCCATGGAGATCTGGGTATATGCTCCATTGGAGTAGACCTTGTGTACAACGTATGGTCCCTCCCACTTGGGATCCAACTTTGGAGGCTTCTTTCCAAGTATCATTGGGGTCCGGAGGACCAATACCAATTCTCCTTACAAGGAAGACCGAAGATGAACCTTTTTATTGAAGGCTCGTGCGATCCGGTTCCGGTATACCTCCAGATGGTGCAAAGTGTGCAACCACTTCTCATCCAACTGTTCCAATTCACCTAGCCACTTTTATGACTGCTCATCATCAGATAATTGATAACATATGACAACACGGAGTGAGGGATGTTTGAGTTCAATGTGCAGGACCACCTCAGTGTCGTACACCAATGTGTTTGGGGTAGCCTGAGTAGTGATGCAGATTCTGGTTCGATAAGCCCACAATGAATTGAGGAGTTTATCCAGTAATAAATTATTGTCTTTATCTACCATTTTATGGAGAATGTTGGACATGGTCTTGTTGAAATCTTCTATCTATCCGTTGGCCGCTGCATGGTAGCGGGATGAGTGGTTAGCCTTGATACCATACTCATGGTATAGTTTCTCCAATTCAGCAGAGCAGAAGTTGGTGTCGTTTCCTGTCAGTATGGTATGAGGGATGCCAAATCTGGTGATGATATTGGTATTTACAAAGCTGACAATATTCCTTGCCCCGACTTCTGTGAGGGGTATGGATTCTCTCCATTTGGAAAAGAAGTCGGTTTCCATGAGGATATACTTCAACTTTTTGGTCATGGCGGGAGGATATGGTCCCACGACGTCCATTCCCTAGACTGAAAATGGCCAGGAGTACTTAGATTGATGGAGTAACTCCGGGGTTTGATGTATGAAGTTGGAATGAGTGAAATTTCGTGGTAAAGAGCTCACAGTCTTATGCCACTATGGGCCAGTAGTACCCAAGCCTTCAAACCAAATGGGAAAGCTCGGTCCCTGGTTGATGTGCTCCACATGCTCCTACATGTACTTCATTCATTACGACAACAGTTTCTTCTCCATTAATGCATCTGAGGAGCACTCCATCAAGACCTCATTAGTCGAAGACCTCTTGCGGACCCGCGCCGCCATATAGGAAAAAATTGATTTCCTTTCTCCGTATTTTCTCTCGTTCAGCCCTGTCTGATAGAAGCTCTCCCTGTTGAAGGTATTTTAAAATGGGGGTCATGCAGTCTGTGGTAGGAGCATATGGATCGAGGAAATGACTGACTTCGTGAATTTCTTCCGTCTTGGTCTGAACAAATGGAAATACCATTCGACGCTGAGCAATAATGATAATTGTTTCATCCCAGCCTGGGTCAGCTGGGGTTGTGTCCGAGTTGGCTAATGCATCAGCCTCGACATTCTGAGACCGGGGAATATAGGTTAATGTTGGTTATATGAATAACTCTGCCATTAACCCTCAGACATGGTCAAATAGGGGGATTAGATCCTCCTTTTTAATAGCATAGTCACCATTGACTTGCTTGATGACCAGCTCTGAGTCACCATTTACCTTAAGGTGCTTTACTTGTGCCTGGAGTGCGAGTTACAGGCCTGCAATGAGGGATTGATATTCTGCTTCATTGTTCGTACATACTTATGATAGGAGGAAGGAATATGGAAAGACTGCCTTCTCTGGGGACACGATTATTATCCCCAAACCCACTTTGTTGAATTTCAAATCCTCCATCCTCTTCTTGGTTGGGCTTTGGGATGCACCGTCAAAGTACATCACCCATGATGGGAGCTCCTCTTGAACCAAGAAGACGTTTTCATCAGGTCGCTCAGCGTCTGGTGTAGTGGTCCCTGTCGAGGGAAGCTCTTCCAGAAATTCTGCTAGTGTCTGGCCCTTTATGGCATTCTGAGGCACAAACCAGATGTCAAACTGTTGCAGGATGACCGCCCATCGGGATTGGTGTCTGGTTAGCACTGGGCGGCTGAGGATGTATTTGAGCGGGTTACCCCATGAGATCAAGTGGACCTTGTGATTCTGATGATTATGTCATATCTTATGAACTGTGAAGACCAATCCCAAATAGTTCTTCTCGATATTTGATTATCGAGCCTCATGATCAATCATTGTTCGGGTGAGGTAATAGAGAATGTTTTTGTTGTTAGCATCATTCTTTTGTGTGAGGAAGGCTCCCAGTGATCACTCAAAGGCTGTCACATACATGATGAGAGGTCTTCCTTTGACCAGGTGCATGAGCACTGGTGGGATTAAGAGGTACTTCTTAAAGTTGTCGAATGCCTCTTGGCAGTCATCCGTCCATTGGTACATGACCCCCTTCTTCATTAACAAGGTGAAAGGAAAACATTTTCCTTCCATGTTGGCTATGAACCACATGATATAGGCCAGGTCTCCTTGGAATCCCCCCAACTCAGTGAGGTTGCAGGAAGATGGCAGGCCAAGGATATCCTTTGTCTTCTCAGGGTCGACTTCGATGCCACAATGGCATACGACGAAACTAAGGAATTTCCTTGAGGTAACCCCAAAGGCGCATTTCAAAGAACTCATTTTCAAGCTATGCTATTGGATCTTATTGAAGATGGTCTCAAGGTCCGACAGGTGATCCGAGCGCTGTCTGTACTTGACCACTAGGTCATCCACGTAACATTCAATGAATTTCCCCAAGAACGGTTTAAAGATCCCATGCATGGAACACTGATATGTGGCGCAATAATTTTTGAGACCAAAGGGCATGAAACTGTAACAAAATACTCCTTGGGGGCCCTGAAGGTAGTGGCTTCTTCGTCTTCTTATGCCATCCTAATTTGATTATATCCAGAATAGCCTTCCATGAAGGATAGAGCCTCGTACCCAGCCATCTCATCGATTAACAACTCGGTGATTGGAAATAGGAAGTCATCTTTTGGACAATGCCGATTAAGATCTCTAAAGTCGACACAGACACAGATTTTTCCATTCTTTTTCATTACAGGGATGATGTTGGCCAAACAAATGGGGTACTTGGCCTCCCAAATAAAGCCTGATTTAATGAGCTTATCGACTTCATCCCCTATTTTGGCAGTATGTGAGGGATGCATCCTTCTGACGGCCTATTTATAGCCCCAGTGGTCTTCTGGAAGACCCAGGTGATGCGTTGCCACTTCGGGATCGAGTCCCTGCATTTATGTGTAATTCTAGGAAAAAACATCTCGATTTTGCTTCAGGAAAGAGGTATATACCTCGTGTTCCTCGGAAGACATGGCTGCACTAATGATAGTGGGCCTCAGATCTTCCTCGGAAGACATGGCTGCACTACAGTGGTGGAGATACCTTCCTCAAATGCTGGAGGTGCGTCTCGAAGATCTTCCTCCTCCTCTTCTCCCAAGTCCTCGTCTTCTTGATACAACAGAGAGAGAGTTTCTGGTCTGATCCCTTGAGGGTTTGAGGGAGACACATCATGGGAATCCACGTTTGAGTAATCGTCCTTAGATCGAGGGTTGGTGGACGTTCCTGCAATGTTGTTCTCGGACATCGTGGAAGAAGTCATAAGGACATCCGAGCACATGTTCGTACTTGAACTCCTACCCTCAACATGGTTGATGGGCAGGACATAATCCCTACCGAGCTTCCTGGGGGGGGTCATCAGGGACCATCTCTAGACCATTTGGAGTGGGGATCCAATCGACACCATTGACCAAGGGCTTGTTTTTCTTTTGCTCATAGAACCCGGCATCAATGTAATGTGACTTAGAGAACTCGAAATGGGCCTTGTCAGCGTGTAATGTTCCACTTTGTCGAATGACGCAGTACTTGATACACTGGTGATAGGATGAAGAAATGACCATGTGATTATGGAGCCACGACCTTCCCAGAAGGGCATTGAATGTTTTACTCTACCGAACCACCAAGAATTCTGTGTAGGCTACCAAGTCACCAAAATGGATCTTTAGCTTAATCTGTCACATTGGCTTCTGATCGCTCTTTTCATATCCTAAAAAAGTTGTGGTCGAGGGAATTAGGTTTTCCTCACTGTACCCCAACTTACGGAGTGTCTGTAGAGGAAGCAGGTTAACTCCAGAGCCATTTTCCCTAAAGACTTTCCTGATCTCAATACCATTCAGTGTGCTGGACACCTATAGTGGTCTGAGGTGTCTTTTCATGATGGCATGTTCATCCTGATAGGTGATGGAAATCACCGCATTGCATTCAGTCGGGTCAGTCTCTGTACGGTAAATATCGGTGGCAGCTACCTCGGCTTGAAACTCATGAGGGCTGATCAATGCTTCTATAAGCACCTCCCTGAGGTCTGTTGATAGACTCAGGGCATCCAGGATGGAAAGATTGGCTGGTACCGATGCCAGTTTCTTAAGGATATCATATTTCTGCTCTAGCGGCTGACGCTTCTCCGTTGGTGGGAGAGTCTTGGTGGGTACTTTAGGGGTTGAAGCATTAGACGAGGAGGGACCGGTCGCAGGGTCGGATATCGATTTCATTCCCGTTTTTTGAGGACTTGGCCCGAACGGTCTGTTTGTGCGCACTAGGTGGCTAGGCACTTGCTTATCTTCTGGTGGGTATCACAAACAACAGGTCCAGAGTGGTTACTTATGGGGGTGAAGGGGAATTCCTTCTCCTACTGAGTCCGTTGAAGGGCTCTCCCACGGGTTTCTGCAATATTAATGGTTTAGGTTGGGGTCCAACCGTAGGGCTGGTTTCGGTCGCGGTTGCACCTCCCCTGGTATCCCCTACCCCTGCGATTCCTCCTCCTGGCTCCTCATGTAGGAAACCCGGGTTCATAACCATACCCTTTGTTAGGGAATGATTCCATAAGATGGATGATGTTAATAGAACCAAAGAATGTCTCTTCATCCTTTGACAGGTCAACCTGGTCGGTTGTCCCTAATGGTGTCATTTGGTGGGTCAGTGCCCGTGGTGCCAAATTCGAGGGCATATAATCTTCCAGGGTCGGGACTAACTTCGGCCTCGTCATGGACTGCTCCTCTTGTGATTGTTTCCTCCTTCTTCAATTATTCCTGGATGATCGGATCGTAGAGGTTTGCGAGGTCGATACTATTGTCTCTGCGGCATCAGGAGCTGTTGGTGGCAACATCGGCTGCCGTAGTTGAGCTTAGAGTATGCCCTGGGCTCCGTGGATAGTCTTCCGAGTCATCCAGTTGTCAAATTTCTGCCCCTTCTTGATGGTGACTTTCTTCCACCCCTCCTCTTTGTCGGAGTCGGTGGTAGAGATACATGCCACATGTGCTGGGGGTGGTCCCAGCTCGACCTGTCCAGAGTCTACCATCCTCTGCAGGAGGTCTTTGAAAATGAAGCATTCTCAGATACTGTGCCCTAACATCCAATGGTAGGGTCTGTAATATGAACTGTCATCGCAGCTGACCACTTCTGGTTTCCTCGGCTCCGGAATGCGGAGAAAGTTGTAGTACATGGAAACAATGAAGTAGCCGCGGACATGATTGTATTGGAACGAGTATACCTTTTGTCTTTGTTACTCAAACTTATTCTACTTCGGTCCTCGTTGATCCTACCGTTTAGGCGGAGGTGGCCACTGATATGCAGGAGGGCCTTGACGATTTGGTGGAGGCCTAAGCGGTGGAGTGGGAACAGGGGCCGGCTTGAGTGTGACAACGGATGGTTTGACTCTAGGGTCTCTTTTAACGGGATTCTGTGAGGCTATTCGGGACTTTTAATTAGTCCACTACAGGGAGTCCTCAATTTTCTGGGCAATGGCTGAGAGATGGCAGAAGCCAGTGGTTCACTCCACTGGTATGAGTGGCATTCGCAGCTCATCTCGATGATTATCAATGCATATGGCTAGCATCACATCTTGAGGCATTGGCCTTTTCAAATAATAGGTCATACCTTTCCATATGGCGATGAAATCTGAGACCCTGTTGTTCTCCCTCTGCTTGAAGTTCATGAGATAGCTAACCGTTGTTTTAGGCAACGTTGAGATGAAGTGGAACAGGAACTGCTGCCGAAGGTCCCCCCAGCCCTTTATTGACTGGGCTGACAGACTCGTATACTAGACGAAGGCGGATAATTGCAAGGTTTGTATGAAGCATCTGAGTTTCACTACATCTTGTTGTTCTGGTGTTCCCATCATAGGGTCATAATAGGATTCATAGTGCATCAGATGCTGCTCTGAATTGCCTGATCCATTGAAGATAGGGAATACAGGGCTTCAAAAATTGGATGGAGGTGGTGTTTTTGTCACCCAATATGGGTATGGTTTCTTCTCTGGCTGTATTAGATCGCTTCGACCTTCCATCGCTTTCAATCGAGTCGTGAGTTCCTCGATGGTGTTGGTGAGACCCTGGTTTACATACTGTTGGTCACGGTCCCAAGCAAGCGTAGCCTGAGGCACTTCCTGGGGATTCGGATTGGCCAGCACCAAGGGTGTGTGTACTGTTTATGGCACCTTCGGAGGGTCCAAGCGTACTCGCTCCGGTTTCATCTTGAGTGGAGGTAAGTCTTGGTATTCATCTGAATCTATGTTTAGATAGTTGGATGGGCCGGGCGCCTCATTGGACGGGAGCCCTGACCGTATTTACTTTTCCAGGGCAAACCTTAGTCTTTGAGGTGCACTTGTTGGGAGTGCATGATGTGTCTCCTCCTGGGACGAACTTTCCATAAGGCGGTTCCTTTGGAGTAGCTCATAGTTAAGCCACCTCAATTCTTTCATCTCCTCTTCCTATTGAGTGAATCTCTCTTCGAGCGTGAGTGGCTCATTTTTGTCGAGAGAAGGAGGCAGGTTAAGGGTAACCAGTATTTTATTTTTATCTCTGTTGGAAGCTCGTAGGGTAGGCGGAAGAGGGTTGGCTAGAAAGAGGACCATATTTAGGGCGGCCCTCTAGCTATGGGTGTGCACACCTGGTGGTTCGTTGTGAGTCACAGCCTAGCTGGAACTATCATCTCCTGATCCATCCGGATTTGCAGTATCACTGGTATCACACGTGGGGTCAACCTCTATGACGTTGATAGATACATATCGCGGGGTAGAGAAGATGTCATCTTCCAAATGGGAAGAGGATCTTCTACATCTCCTGCTGGCCTTCCATTTCGTGACCTGGGATTTCCTTCGGACTTCTTGACGAAGGGTGAAACGGTGAGTTCATTGATGCGACCTTATGGTGTGCCTTCCTCTCAGAGGGGATGATGATTCAAATGATGGGATAGGACGGGAACCTCCTCTTCGGACTGTCCTCCCTAGATGAGATAATACTGATTCTCGTGGGGGAGGTTGTTGTTGAGGGGGTAATAATTCCCCCATCCCTGAGGGCTGGGGTTGGATCTGTTCCTTGGACATTGAGTCTATTCCTGGTTGTATTGGTCTTACAGGGGCATTTGTTGTTAAAAATGCCCCCAACCCTACTGGATGGGGTTGACCCTAGATTGCGGTAGTCACTGTGGCTATCGCTACCTGCCTGATCTTGCGTGCCCCCATTCAGGGGGGAACTGGGTTTGATGCCGAGTTCTTCTGTGAATCAATCCCTTCTCGGGAGGTAGGAAAAGATCATTTATTGGACTCTCTTAGGCGAGAGGCATGTTTTATTCCCTCGGTGGCCTAATTCAAGAGTTCTTGAATGGCTTGTTCCCGTCGGGCCTGACGCTTCTGGGACATACTCGGGGCCCGACTCTGCTAGGTGTGTTTCCTTTCCTGAACAGGGGGACCACTCGATTCTCATCTTGATGCGACAACATTGAAAGACACCATGTCGAACGGGTTTTTCTGGGTGGGGAGCGGGGTGAAACACAGAGCTCTGTATTCCCCCCATCCCCTGATATGGACTCCCATTGGAGCGTTACCGATGAGGCGGTGCAGTTGGTGCAGTGCACGGAGATAGGCTATCTCCACGTTTCCTTTAATCCTATTGGGTTTTTGTTTCCATGATGAAGGTAGAGACTCCAGGTCGATGGGATGCAAGAGGTCTCCTATTGTCTTGAAGTGGTCTACATACCTGTCGTAGGGTAGGAAGCTTGATTTCAGCCGGCAGAGGGTCGTCCATATACTATGGAGGATGTCGTGCACGTATTCTTCCGAAAACTCTCTAGGTATATCGAATTGAGAGGTAGTCGTAGGCCAAAACATAACTGGTATGTCATCCTTAGCCAGTCGTTTCCTCAGGCGCAACATATCGGCATAATCCTCCGCTAGTGACTCCTCTACCTGGTCCACCCAACTAAGACGCTCTCTGTCAATGTGGTCAGAGGCAGTGGGACCGGTAGGTGCTAAGTCATTATGTGGGAAATTCCGAGGTGGTTCAGAGGATGAATGCAGCTCTGTACCATCTCTTGATTGTATAAGGATGTCATCGGTGACTAACTGGGAATCTAACATGCATGATCCCATTCTTCTGAGTGCCTCGGCATACAAGGGCCTTTCAGTGCTTGATTCGGCGGGAGGGGGACCTTCCTGTGGATATGATATGCCATCCTTGGGAGGACCTCTATAATGGCGGCCGTAATGGATAGGACTACCATTATTGCTTGATGCTTCACCGCATAGAGGACTTTTGCAGTGCACACACTTGGTAGGACAACTAAGGTGTGTCGCAGCAAGGGGAGGACCTTCTGGCTACGTAGAGTCGTTACGAGGAGGAACTTTGCAACAACTTCTATCATGGTGAGGATGACCATCATGGATTGACATTCGATGTGCATCCTGGGGAGGGCCTTCAAGACACACTGTGACAAGGGGATGAATTTCTTGTTGCTTCGGGTCAATGCGAGGAGGACCTTCGCAATGGAAGTCGTGGTGGCGAGGACTACCATCACAGCTTCGGCAATGGAGAGGACTACCATTACTGCTATCGTAGGGAGAATATTTGTGGGATAAATCCTGGGAGGGACTCCAGAATGTACTGCAATGAGGGGAGAGCCTTCTTGTTTCTCGACATCTCTACGGGGAGGACCACCATTATCAGGGTGGTGAGGACTACGACCGTGATCTGATGCATGGCTGCATGGAGTTCTGTTGCAGCGTAACCCATGGGGAGGACCTTCAGGGAAGGACACGACAAGGGTAGGACCTTCTTGTCGTGATGAGACGTTACTGCGGGGAGGGCCTCCGCAGTTGCGACTATGATAGTGAGGACTACTGTCATAGTCTGTGGTGCCACTAGAAGGAGAGTGATTTCAGTGTATACCCCAGGGAGGACCTTCAGGGTGGACTACAGAAAGTGTAGTACCTTGTTGATGCTCGATCTTCTGGTCATGAGGAGGGTTTCTATGACTCGCATCAAAAGAGAAGCTCTTGTGATTGATCATTATATGCCCGCGGGGGAGGCCCCCCCAGGTGCTCTGCGGAGGACCTTTAGAGCTGCTGGTAGGGACATTTCGGGGAGGAACTTCGCAAATGCTACTGTCACTCCCATAGTATGGTAATGGGTGGGAAGGGTTCTGAGCCTTTTATGTATGCTTAGCGGCGTTGGGAACCCCATCTTCCAGCAGGGTAAAGTCATGAACTCCCCCTTTATTTTCCGACTGCCTTCGGTGCGTTCGAGGTGCTTTCTTGTGGGTAGCCGGGACCGTCTTTTGTTGATAATAGCCTTCACCTTTGGTTCCATGTATAATTGGGTCCCATGATGCTGCCAGGATACGCCGACGAAAATCTTGACTTTTAAAAAAGATATATGCCTGCTCTAGAGCATCCAACATGATGGACGGGTGTCCCCCAGTTAGAACGAGTGAAGCTGCTCAATCTGGTTGCCCTTGCGTCGCAGAATATGGCCGACAACCATCCTGGTCTGAAGCAAGGATGCAGATCTGCTCCGAGGCGGCTATCTCGTCTCTTATATGAGTCACCTCAATTAGGGAGACATGATCATGGGCCCGAGTCCTTGCTGTTGCCACTGATGAAATTAAATTCTGGAAAGTCTGCAAGATATGATCTGGGATGGATACCTACTCCTCCATCATTTCAAAGATATGTAGAGAGACATATTTGGCTGGAATGGGTATGAAGGCCCATTCCGGTATAGGAGTAGGAATATCCTACTCCGGTCCTCCATTGGTCAGTGGGTACTGAAAATTATCCTATGTCGGGGAAGGTGAATGAATCTACCCCTGTACCAGGATACGCCAGTTTTTCTCTCTATTTTCCGCCACATCGTGGTGGCAGAATTTACTTGCATCTATAGGGAGCTGGCCCTGCATATATTGGTTTCCCACCGTATCGATTCGGTGGCCTTTGTTGGCGGGGAGACATGCTCACCTATGATTTGCCGCCACATCTGGGAGGAGAACATTGCTGATCGTCACCATATCAGGATGGCGGGCGTCAGAAGCATCTACTAGGAGCTGGTCCTGCAGGCGCCGGGTCGCCACCACGTCAAGCTGGTGGGATTCACGACCCGTGGCAGGGAGAGGTGCCTACCTGGTAAGTGCCATCCCGTGTGAGCGACAGGCTTGATGGATCTCGGCGGGGATGCACGCCAGCTTGTATGACGTCGCCATGTCTGGAGGGCGGGCTCGGGAGGAGTGAATAGGTGTAAGTGCCTATTCGCGGTACATCTTTGGTTGGGCAGCAAAGATACTCCTCAGGGACCAAGGTGATGACCGGTCCCCGATTGTACATCTTCTGCCCTCGTCGGGCGGTCTGAGGGGCCGGAGCTTGGGGAGTGTGGGTATGAATCCTCAGGGAGACATTCTCCTCGGTGTGAGGATGTTGAATCGCGGTGTGACTGCGATGACGTCTTCCTGTGGGGTCCTTGGAGAGGAAACCTTGTTCGGCAGGGATGAAGTCCTCAGCGACGAACTCATCCGCCTCCCTGAGATAAGGGAGGTTTGCAATGTCACGTTCTAGGGATAGACTCCCGAAATGGTTAGAGACAGCAATAGGGGCTGTCTGGATCTGCCATTGTGGCTGCTACTAGGCAGGAGACCGGCTAGTTCTGGCGGATTGGAGGGCGTGCATGGCCGCCTCCACAGTTGGGAGAGTACCATTTACATGGTACTCTCGGATCAGCGCATCTGAGACCCTGCGTTGAAGATGCTGGCTGGGTGACGGGGTCCTCTGTAGGTGAGGACATCCAATCATTGTGTTGTCGGAAGCATACACTTGGGAGTTTCTTTGCAATGCCATTGGATCAAATGTAGTTCTGTTTAGTACCTGTAAAACATTTTAACAAATACAAGCAGAAAACCCGTCAAAGCAGCATCTCATCATCCCATGCGTAGTTAATGACCTTGCTTGGCCCTCCTTGTGAGTAAAAGGGGCACAGGGTGGGATTAAGTTAAATCCATCATTATTGGTTAACAATTCACGTCAGTTTCACCATTTTTGTTTCATTTTGGCTTTCGTCCTTGAAACGCCCAATGGCTCGGTATCCAATGATAGATGGACCTTCTTTCCAAAGGCAGGGGTTCGCCGGATGGTCTTACCAGTGACTCTTAAGAACTCACATTGGTCGAGAGGATGGGATGTCGGGCTCATCACACCCTTTTTAGGGGGAAATTATTGCTTGTTTTGGGGCTCTCTTATAGATTTAAGATGTATTCATATGTTCGCAAATCTTTGGTTTGTACACAAAAATAGTATCCACAGATTTAACCTTGGTGGGAAATGGTCAACTAGACGCAGGGTTCAGAATCTTTTATTCCTAAGATTTACCACCCCTCGTTGGATTAATGACCCTATGGAGTCTGGAGTCATTGAGACGGTGCTAGGATCAGCTCGGTGAACCGATGTGAAGATAGTCGGATCGACCGGTTTCTGGGCTTGAACCTCGGAGAGGCTTCTTATGTACCCCACCTCGGAAACATGGATCATATTCTACATAGTTCGGATTCATGTGGAGAATACGCTCTAAGGAATTACAAGATGTGGATTGGGGCTTACACTCTGAGGAGGCCCAAGATGTTGGTAAATCGACGTGAAAGGGGGTCAGAATGGCCCGTTGTTGGGCTTGAACCTCAGAGAGGCTTCCTACGTACCCCACATAGGAAACAAGGATCAAAGTACATGTAGTTTAGATTCAGAGCATCGGAGATCCGACGTGAAGGCAGACCCGGGGGTCGGTTGGGGGTCGGGCTTGAACCTCTGAGAGGCTTCCTACGTACCTCAACATGGAGACAGGGATCAAAGTCCACGTAGTTCAAATGGCTTGGGACTTATGCTCTGAGGCGGACCGAGATGTTGGATTGGGGCTTACACTCTGAGGATGTCACGACCCGCCCTCGGGGTCCGTGCCGTGACTACCCCAAGCCCGCCTTCCATAGGCCAGGGGCTGGCGACTAGCACCAAGGCGTAAATCCCGGTAAAAAAGGGAAGGCATTGCCTTTGTAAAGTAAACAAACACCACAGAGTAAGCAAGCGGAAAGTAACACTAAGCAAAAACAGAGTACAACTAAAAGTGCGGAAAGTAAAAAGGGGCCGGAAATACAATCCCAACTGTAAAGTACAACTCGAAAGGAAAAACAGCAACTGAAAAGTAAAGCTGCTACGCCGAGCTGACCACTGGAAATCCCACCTGAAGGGTGGGTACAGATAGCTCCTCTGCTCCTCGGGTCCCGCCGTCTGCTCCGAGTATGTCCCGCCCAGTGGTCTGCCTCTGGGTACCGCCTCGTCGTATAGTCCACCTCCAGGTATCGTCCAGTCCTCGAACACTCGGCCTCTGTCAGTACTGGTCGTCGTCTGCAACCAACACAACGAGGTGCGGGCATAGCCCGTGCAGGGGTGAGTATAACGATACTCAGTAGGGACCCCGAGACCCTCAAGGTCTCACTAAAACCAACAAGGATAACCACAAGAAGATCTCAACAGATAAACTCTACTTAGGTATATGCCCATACATATACCTAAGTTATCAAGTAACCCATCTCAAGCATGAGGAAACACAAGGATTGTGAAAACGACGGATAACCACTACCCGGGTATATGCCCATACATATACCAAAGTTAGCAGGTGACCCATCTCAATCATGAGGTAAACACAAGGTCAAAAGTCTCAGCTCAAACCAGGATTTTCATTATCGAAACCGTAACTGCTGAAGAGCTCCGTCTCGTCACAGGGGTCTCAACGCAACAGACGGCGCGTCAATCGGACGCCCGGTCTGTGAGTTATTAGCCTTTTCGTCCCAGGGGCCCGGTTGGTTTCGAGAGCGAAACCAATCCCGGCCGTATCTCAACTGTACCCCGAACTCCCATAGGGTAAACTCAAAGGGACCGTTACTCAACGTAACCACCAACGCCGCTGACGGCTCGTCAAGCGGTCGTCCTGTCTGTAAGATATCAGCTTTTCCGTTCCAGGGGCCCGGTTGGATTTCGAGTACAATCCAACCCGGCCAACTCCGACTGTATCCAAAACTCGGGCGGAGTATGTCAAAAGTTCCGTCTCATCAAGAGGAAGTCAACGAAACAGACGGCGCGTCAATCGGACGCCCGGTCTGTGAGTTATTGGCTTTTTCGTCTCCGGGGCCCGGTTGGTTTTTAAGGCAAAACCAACCCGACCGTACTCCACCTGCGTCCAAACCTCGGGCGGAGTATGCCAAAAGATCCGTCTCTCTAAGAGGAACACACCGCGGCTGACGGCACGTCAATCGGACGTCCGTAGCACAAGATATGAGCGTTTCTGCTCCGAAGGCCCGGTTGGTTCCGTGAACGAACCAACCCGGCCGAACTCAAAGTAAACCGAAACCTTGAGTGCGATATACCGAAACGACCGTCTCGATCCAAAGATCGCGTTGCCGCAGACGGTTCGTCATTCGGAGGTCCGAGGCTCAAGTTATTAGCCAAAAACCAAATCTGGTTCGAAACGGGGGGGTCCGGGTCCGGGCCGACCCGGCCCGACCCCCCCCCCCCCCTGGGGCGGCGCGGTGGTGCGGCAGCGCGGCGGCGGCGCCTGGCGCCGCACGTGGGTGGCACGCGGGGGCTAAGCCCCCGCTTCTTGGGTGTCGGCGCGGCATATAGCCGCGCCCCTTTGATTGAAACCGCCCCCCACGTGGGGGCCGGTTTATTTAAGAGAACCAGGGGGGGCCGGCTGCCCCCCTCCTTCAAGAACCCCCCCCCCCCCTCTTTAAGAGGGGGGTTTTTATGGGAAGGCCGGGGGATTAATTCCCCCGGTTTTTAAGACATCCGGCCGGCCAGCTGGCCGGCCGGTTTTCTCAAACGGGACCGGAATTTCCGGTCCCCTTCTTCGGCTTCCGACGCCGGCGGCCCGGCCGCCGGTCTTCACATCCCGCCGCGGCCTGGATCCGGCCGCGGTCTCCTCGTCCCGCCGCAGCCCGGAACCGGCCGCGGTGTTCGTCGTCCGGCGCGGTGCGACGGCACCGCGCCCCTTTCGCCGCACTTTAAGTTCTTTCAATGCGGCGCGACGGCGTCGCGTTCTTGATGTTTCTTCCATGGTGTGCGCGCGACGGCGTTGCGTAAAAATAAACGAACAATCATCCGCGTGGTGCGACGGCACCACGCCACTTGCTTCCATCCGAAAAAATAAACAAGAACGATGGAGGGGGTTCGGCCGTGTTCGTACGGTCCGGCCCCCTCACGTTAAATTAATAACGCAACTTTAAATAAACAACATCCTCACGTTAGTCATACGAACCACGAGCAAGAATGAGATAATTAAATATTAAATCAACATCCCCTACCTCGGGTATAAGTTCGAGGATTTGACTATGTCCGCAGAAGACGACGTCGCGGAGGTCGGGCGACGCGGTCGTCGTTCGTCAAATTCAACGACGAAGAGGCGCGTCCGAAGAGGCACGTCGTTGGCGAATCCTTGTACGCCGACGGAGGTTGTCCGAGGAAGGTGCGGTGTTCTCTCTCGTTGACACCGAAGACGAAGAAGAGCGGAGCGGCGTTCTTCGTCGGAACTTGAGCGTTCTACGTCAAGTCTCGAGGAAAGTCAAATAAAAAGGAAACAACGAACTCAAGAACCCTTACCTTGATAGTCGCACGTTGACGGAGTCGTGGAATATCGGTGTCGATTCCTTTGACGTCGGAGGAAGAGTCGTTGTCGAAGGCGTTCGTCGCGGAAAACCGTCGCGGAAGAGATGACGCGGAAGAAGTACGTCGCGTCGCGGATACGGCGTCGCGGATGGATCGTGTTCTTCGGCGGAGAAGTTCTTCGTTGAAGAACGACGTTCTTCGCGTTCTTCGTTGAGTTTGAAGAAGAAGAAGAGGCTCTCCAAAAGCTCTCAAGGAGACAAAACAAACAACCCAAAATAAAATAAGACATCTTCTTATTTTATTATTACAATACACATTAGAATTTCAAAAGTTTGAAATTCAAAAAGGTTAAACTCCCATAATTAATTAAGTAACTCAAGTTGACAACATTTAAAGAAAAGAGTTAAAGGGGAGGTTTTGAGAGAATTTGAGGAGTCGGGGTTCGTGTGGACCCCACCTCACTTAATCCTCCCAAGGGAGGTTAAGTGGATGTGGGTCCCACTCCCAACTCCCTTTGGTAGGACTTAACTAGTTAGAAATAAAATTTGTTCCTCACAAATTTTATTTAACTTAAACTAAAAACCCAAAAACTAACTTTCAACCCGCAACAAACGCAACTCCCGAAAAGGACTCTTTAAGCGAATATCGGCGCTGCGATTTTATCGGTGCCCTCGGATTTAAATTCCGAGCACCGGATCAAAAGTTAGGAAAACCCGCTCGTTCGTTCACTGAACGTACCCGAGCCAAACTTCGGAAATTAATTCCGGGCACTCCGGGCCTCGGAATCAGGTGCCGTCAGAAACCGCGTTCTTGTAAAATTCTAAAGAAAATTAAGAAAAAAATTCCCTTGAATTTTACGGGTCTTTAAATTACTCCCACCTCAGGGATTTACGTCCCCGTAAAGATACAACAAAAACTAGGGAAACAAATGAGGGTACTGAGCACGCATCTGAGCCTCCCGCTCCCATGTGCTCTCCTGGAGATTCCCTTGCCGCCATCTATTGCGCATAAGAGGAATCGATTGCCCAAGTAGGACCCGCTCCTGTCGATCCTCTATCTCCACCGGGACCTCCGTAAAAGTCGCCCCAACGTCAACGTCAAGCTCCCCATGATCAAAGATGTGCGTCGGGTCGTGCACGTATCTCCTCAACTGAGACACGTGAAAGACGTCGTGCACCCGGTGCAACTGAGGTGGTAGAGCCAGGCGATAAGCCACCTCACAAACCCTGTTGAGGACTGGAAGGGTCCGATGAAGCGCGGAGATAACTTGCCGCCTCGGCCAAATCTCCGAATACCACGTCGAGGTGAGACCCGCAAGAAGACGTGGTCACCATCCTCGAACTCTAGTGGCCTCCGCCTCCTGTCAGCGTATGACTTCTGCCGGCTCTGTGCTGTCCTTATCCGCTCCTGGATGACATGGACCTCCTCTGACGTGGCCCGGACCATCTCTGGTCCCACATGAGCTGCAAGATTTCTTCTTTGCCGATAAGAGAAACCTGGTCTCATCCCCTGGATGAACCACATTCTTTGCCTAAAACAGTCAATCCTAACATGGATGATACTAATCCATACCAAGGATGACGTCGTAAGGCCTCGACGCTACTACTAAGAGATCCAACCGTTACTCTCGCCTCCAAGGGTTGAGTCACACTGTCGGCATCAGTGTGTGGTAACTGGTCTCCTCCAGTAGATGTCTCACAAGTGAGGGTCAAGTCAACAGTCAACTGGAACCTCTTAGTAACATCACAAAAGAGGACAGGAATGAAAACATCACAAAGGATGCGTCATTATTATTGCAGCTCATAATACAAGACGCTACACAAAAGCAACATCAACATGGAACTAGAAGTACAAAAGACGTATCTACTAGTTCCTCCCCTGTCCACCTGCTCCCAGAGCTCCTTGATCGTAAGCTTCAGCTGCCTGAAGCTGTGCTCTCGCATGTTCACCTACTCCCTGTGGTCGGGGTGGACCTCCTGGTGGTGGTGGTGGCAGAGCCTCAAAGCGTCGTCCACCACCTGCTGCTCGGCCAGCTCCTCTGGCTCGTCCGCCTCCTCCCTGCGGACCGCCACGGTCGAACCTCTGCCTCTGCCTAGGTGGTTCCTCAACCGTCTGCTGCTCCTCCGCATGGCGGGTCGGGCAGTCACGAGCCATGTGGCCTTTCTCGCCGCATGCAAAGCACTGTCTTCCACTCAAAAGACTGACTCCGCGCTGTGTGCCCTGCACTGCTGAGCCAGTGCCCTGAGGTCGTCTGCCTGAAGGTCTGGTCTGTCTGGACCCCTGAGTCATCTGTCGGCTACCTGCTACCGAAGACTCCGCTACGTGCCGCCCTGAGGTGGGTCGCTGCGCTGGTGAAGACTCAGCAAGGAAGCTCTCAATCAGAAGGGCCCGCTCCAGTACTCCTGTCTGAGTCGGTAAGCTGAGGGAGATCAGCGATGCCCTGATCTCGTGTCTCAAACCCTGCTCGAAGGTCCGGGCCCGGAAGAATGGGTCCCGTACCATGTCGGTCGAGTAGCGCGAGAGATCGGTAAATCTCGCCGAGTACTGAGCGACCGTCATGCTGCCCTGCCGCAGCTGCAGAAGCTCCTGGATACGCACCGCACGAAGGGTGGCTGGGACGAACTCCGAGCGGAAGAGGCTCTCAAAGTCCATCCAAAGTAGAGATGCCTCATCGTGCACCTGGAGCATCAAGCTCCACCATCGTCCTGCTGCTGCGTGTAGTAGGCTCGCAGCGAGGATCACCATGAGGTCTGCTGGTGTCCTCACTAGCCTAAACACTCGTACTACTGCCTCCAGCCAGTCCTCTGCAGCCTGGGGATCCGTCTCCCCGCGAAACCTGGGCGGTCGCTGGCGCTGAAACTCATGCAGTGCGCTGAGGCGACGTGCATCGTCAGCGGCTGCTGCTGGAAGCATCGGGGGCTCGGCGGGTAGAGCTACCACCGGTGCCACTGCTGACAAAGGGCCCTGCACCGAGGCCTCGTCGCTCGGTGGGCTGTCGTCACGTTCGATTCTCGGAACCCTAGCTGGCTGCCGTCGTGGGGCCATCCTGAAAGAAACAACGTAACACGATCAAACGATTATACCTGGTGAGCTGACCTGGTTTGAGCTGTTTTAAGGGGAAAAACCTTTGAAAACACACACGCAATCAGTGTTTTCGTGCACAAAGTCGGAAATCAGTTGTCAGGGTCCTGGTGTATGGATACGTCGGCCGCCCGCACCAACACTGGACTCCCTGAACTGAAAACCACACTCGGTACCCTTAACACTATTGCTTCACAGAAAGAAAGATCAGAGTTATAAGTTCTGCGGTAGAACCGAACTCCTCTGATACCAATTTGTCACGACCCGCCCTCGGGGTCCGTGCCGTGACTACCCCAAGCCCTCCTTCCATAGGCCAGGGGCTGGCGACTAGCACCAAGGCGTAAATCCCGGTAAAAAAGGGAAGGCATTGCCTTTTTAATGTAAACAAACACCACAGAGTAAGCAAGCGGAAAGTAACACTAAGAAAAAACAGAGTACAACTAAAAGTGCGGAAAGTAAAAAGGGGCCGGAAATACAAGCCCAACTATAAAGTACAACTCGAAAGGAAAAACAGCAACTGAAAAGTAAAGCTGCTACGCCGAGCTGACCACTGGAAATCCCACCTGAAGGGTGGGTACAGATAGCTCCTCTGCTCCTCGGGTCCCGCCGTCTGCTCCGAGTATGTCCCGCCCAGTGGTCTGCCTCTGGGTACCGCCTCGTCGCATAGTCCACCTCCAGGTACCGTCCAGTCCTCGAACACTCGGCCTCTGTCAGTACTGGCCGTCGTCTGCAACCAACACAACGAGGTGCGGGCATAGCCCGTGCAGGGGTGAGTATAACGATACTCAGTAGGGACCCCGAGACCCTCAAGGTCTCACTAAAACCAACAAGGATAACCACAAGAAGATCTCAACAGATAAACTCTACTTAGGTATATGCCCATACATATACCTAAGTTATCAAGTAACCCATCTCAAGCATGAGGAAACACAAGGATTGTGAAAACGACGGATAACCACTACCCGGGTATATGCCCATACATATACCAAAGTTAGCAGGTGACCCATCTCAATCATGAGGTAAACACAAGGTCAAAATTCTCAGCTCAAACCAGGATTTTCATTATCGAAACCGTAACTGCTGAAGAGCTCCGTCTCGTCACAGGGGTCTCAACGCAACAGACGGCGCGTCAATCGGACGCCCGGTCTGTGAGTTATTAGCCTTTTCGTCCCAGGGGCCCGGTTGGTTTCGAGAGCGAAACCAATCTCGGCCGTATCTCAACTGTACCCCGAACTCCCATAGGGTAAACTCAAAGGGACCGTTACTCAACGTAACCACCAACGCCGCTGACGGCTCGTCAAGCGGTCGTCCTGTCTGTAAGATATCAGCTTTTCCGTTCCAGGGGCCCGGTTGGATTTCGAGTACAATCCAACCCGGCCATACTCCGACTGTATCCAAAACTCGGGCGGAGTATGTCAAAAGTTCCGTCTCATCAAGAGGAAGTCAACGAAACAGACGGCGCGTCAATCGGACGCCCGGTCTGTGAGTTATTGGCTTTTTCGTCTCCGGGGCCCGGTTGGTTTTTAAGGCAAAACCAACCCGACCGTACTCCACCTGCGTCCAAACCTCGGGCGGAGTATGCCAAAAGATCCGTCTCTCTAAGAGGAACACAACGCGGCTGACGGCACGTCAATCGGACGTCCGTAGCACAAGATATGAGCGTTTCTGCTCCGAAGGCCCGGTTGGTTCCGTGAACGAACCAACCCAGCCGAACTCAAAGTAAACCGAACCCTTGAGTGCGATATACCGAAACGACCGTCTCGATCCAAGGATCGCGTTGCCGTAGACGGTTCGTCATTCGGAGGTCCGAGGCTCATGTTATGAGCCAAAAACCAAATCTGGTTCGAAACGGGGGGGTCCGGGTCCGGGCCGACCCGGCCCGACCCCCCCCTGGGGCGGCGCGGCGGCGGCGGCGGCGCCTGGCGCCGCACGTGGGTGGCACGCGGGGGCTAAGCCCCGCTTCTTGGGTGTCAGCGCGGCATATAGCCGCGCCCCTTTGATTGAAACCGCCCCCCACGTGGGGGCCGGTTTATTTAAGAGAACCAGGGGGGCCGGCTGCCCCCCTCCTTCAAGAACCCCCCCCCTCTTTAAGAGGGGGGTTTTTATGGGAAGGCCGGGGGATTAATTCCCCCGGTTTTTAAGACATCCGGCCGGCCAGCTGGCCGGCCGGTTTTCTCAAACGGGACCGGAATTTCCGGTCCCCTTCTTCGGCTTCCGACGCCGGCGGCCCGGCCGCCGGTCTTCACATCCCGCCGCGGCCCGGATCCGGCTGCGGTCTCCTCATCCCGCCGCGGCCCGGAACCGGCCGCGGTGTTCGTCGTCCGACGCGGTGCGACGGCACCGCGCCCCTTTCGCCGCACTTTAAGTTCTTTCAACGCGGCGCGACGGCGTCGCGTTCTTGATGTTTCTTCCATGGTGTGCGCGCGACGGCGTTGCGTAAAAATAAACGAACAATCATCCGCGTGGTGCGACGACACCACGCCACTTGCTTCCATCCAAAAAAATAAACAAGAACGATGGAGGGGGTTCGGCCGTGTTCGTACGGTCCGGCCCCCTCACGTTAAATTAATAACGCAACTTTAAATAAACAACATCCTCACGTTAGTCATACGAACCACGAGCAAGAATGAGATAATTAAATATTAAATCAACATCCCCTACCTCGGGTATAAGTTCGAGGATTTGACTATGTCCGCGGAAGACGACGTCGCGGAGGTCGGGCGACGCGGTCGTCGTTCGTCAAATTCAACGACGAAGAGGCGCGTCCGAAGAGGCACGTCGTTGGCGAATCCTTGTACGCCGACGAAGGTTGTCCGAGGAAGGTGCGGTGTTCTCTCTCGTTGACACCGAAGACGAAGAAGAGCGGAGCGGCGTTCTTCGTCGGAACTTGAGCGTTCTACGTCAAGTCTCGAGGAAAGTCAAATAAAAAGGAAACAACGAACTCAAGAACCCTTACCTTGATAGTCGCACGTTGACGGAGTCGTGGAATATCGGTGTCGATTCCTTTGACGTCGGAGGAAGAGTCGTTGTCGAAGGCGTTCGTCGCGGAAAACCGTCGCGGAAGAGATGACGCGGAAGAAGTACGTCGCGTCGCGGATACGGCGTCGCGGATGGATCGTGTTCTTCGGCGGAGAAGTTCTTCGTTGAAGAACGACGTTCTTCGCGTTCTTCGTTGAGTTTGAAGAAGAAGAAGAGGCTCTCCAAAAGCTCTCAAGGAGACAAAACAAACAACCCAAAATAAAATAAGACATCTTCTTATTTTATTATTACAATACACATTAGAATTTCAAAAGTTTGAAATTCAAAAAGGTTAAACTCCCATAATTAATTAAGTAACTCAAGTTGACAACATTTAAAGAAAAGAGTTAAAGGGGAGGTTTTGAGAGAATTTGAGGAGTTGGGGTTCGTGTGGACCCCACCTCACTTAATCCTCCCAAGGGAGGTTAAGTGGATGTGGGTCCCACTCCCAACTCCCTTTGGTAGGACTTAACTAGTTAGAAATAAAATTTGTTCCTCACAAATTTTATTTAACTTAAACTAAAAACCCAAAAACTAACTTTCAACCCGCAACAAACGCAACTCCCGAAAAGGACTCTTTAAGCGAATATCGGCGCTGCGAGTTCATCGGTGCCCTCGGATTTAAATTCCGAGCACCGGATCAAAAGTTAGGAAAACCCGCTCGTTCGTTCACTGAACGTACCCGAGCCAAGCTTCGGAAATTAATTCCGGTCACTCCGGGCCTCGGAATCAGGTGCCGTCAGAAACCGCGTTCTTGTAAAATTCTAAAGAAAATTAAGAAAAAAATTCCCTTGAATTTTACGGTTCTTTACAGAGGAGGCCCACAAGAGTATTTCATGGTCAATGCTTACTCTAAGCCCACGCGAGTCATGCTCGGTGTGAGAAACAAGAGGCATCAGGGACCAGAGGATCACATCGCGAAAGGTGCATCTGTGAGAAGTGGAGTGGGGCTTATGCATGAGGGCGGCCCATAGAGATAGATTGGGGCTTACACTCTGAGGAGGCCCATAGTGATAAAGTGCAGCGAGAGAGGGAAAAGGGTTGATCCTATCCACATCTCCTCTCTTGCAGTGCATGCAGACTTCCTTCTGATGGGTATTTCACCACCCTGAGAAGCCCTTAGCAAGTGGAGAGGCATAAAAGGGATTCTTGAGCTCAGACCCAGCATTACTATGGGAATGTGAACCCAGGAATGGTTCAGGAATCTGCTCAGGTGTCAGGTCAATCCCTTCGCCTAGATTTACCGTGGGTATGTGAACTCAAAATGGTGCGCTGATGCACCAAAGGGTTACACCACACGGGTCCAGTGGCTCCGGTGGAGGCCTCAACTCAAGGCCGATGAGTAGGCCCGTGAAGGAGTCACGGGGGATTGGGCCGAATTGGAGGAATTATATCTGGCTTGGGAAATGGAAACTCTGAAGGTTATGGTGCCCTTCGCTCCGATAAGTGCTATGCAGCTGGAGGGGTCGTCGACAAACCAGGGTGGTCCGCGGACTAAGAGGCCGTCCACGAACCAGGAGGGTCCGCGGACTGATTGGCATCCCACGAACCAAGGTGGTTCATGGCTCTGGGTTCGATCCGTGAACCAGGGTGGTCCGTGGAGGGTTCCACGCGATTAGCGGCATGCAAGGGCGGTGCCGATCGGGGGTTTGTCAGTCAAGGCTTCGCCCGCATATGTGGGTACTACGTGGTGCGGCAGATCGGAAAAGAAGCATAAACACCCTGGTCCGCAGGGAGTACATCTGTAGAGGGGCTATGGTTCGCGGTTCACCAAATTATTTTGCATTTTTGGTTCTTTATTAGTTCGTTCCCAGGTTTATTCCTACTGTGGTTTGCAAACTGGAACTTCGTTGTTTGTGAAATCCAAAGCCTTCCTTCTAAATCCTTCCACCCGAGTCTGATCGCTCTTCTCTTCCTCCGCCTTCGAATCGTCGAAATCTGAATCCTCAAATCTCTGAATCCCCGAATCTCATCTCCATTCCCCCTCGGTCTCCTTTTATAGAGTTCCTAAAGGGATGTATCTGCGGTCATGCGGCACCTTTTGCCGAGGCCCATGACCGAATACCAAGTTTACAACTGACTTGGTCAATCCGCGATTCGTGGTGTGTATTGAACGCTTCTCCCCCCGTGAACCGAACTCATGGAGTGATTCGCAGCCGCAGAGGGTCTCGCCTCCATTCCACGAACGACAGCGGATGCATCTTGAACCGGTCGATGCAGTACGCGGTTGGGGCGGTTCATGACAGTGAACAAGATCGGTGTCCATCCTGCCTCGTGATCGCCGAGGATCTCCGCCTCCATTTTTCAAACGACGCTGGTTCGTAGGGGTTCTTCGCGGGGCTGATCACATTGCGTTATCATGGGACCAGTCCACGGACCGGTCCTACTTTTGTACCTTTTATTTTTCTTCATTCTTTTCCCCAATTCTTTGGGGGATTTGGGTAAAATCTTCTTTGTGGGGTTTTTTGGGACCCTACACCCGAAAACCCTAAACAAACCTAAAAACCCTCAAAATCCCTAATAACCCTAAAAACCCTAAAAATACTTAATAACCCCAAAAACCCAAAAAATAGTAAAAATAAACTAAATATCCCTAAATATGTAAAACCCCTCAAAATACCTTTAAAATCCTAAGAAAACATAAAATCTAAAAATACTTAAAACCCCTAAAAACCATAAAAATGCTAAAATCATTAAAAACACTAAAAATACTAAATAACAATAAACCCACTCAAAATACCAAAATACAATGACAAAAAATAAAAGTCCTAAATAATCCCGAAAAATCCCATAAATCGTAAAAAACTCTTAAAACCATGAAAACCCTGAAAACCATAACAATATCTAAAAAACCAAAAAACTCTCAAATCCCCAAAAAACCTAAAAAAATACTAAAAAATATAAATCCCTAAAATCATAAAAAAATATGACAACACTCAAAATATCTAAAAATCCTAGAAACCCATAAAAATCCTAAAAAATCCAAAAAGTCCTTAAAACATAAAAAAACATAAAAATCCTAAAAATCCTATGAAAACATTTAAAACCTATAATATTTAAAACCCAAAAAAACATAAAGAATAATAAAATAACTTTAAATCCCTAAAACCCTTAAAATCCCTAAACCCCACAAAATCTCTAAATAACAATAAAACAATAAAAATCCAAAAAAACCCCTAAAACCCTAAAAATTAAAAGCACTAAAAAACCTAAAACCCATGAGAAGAATATAAAAAACTAAAAACACATAAAACCACTAAAAACATAAAAAATTATAAAAACCCTAAAAATCATTTAAAGTCCATAAAAACCCTAATGAAAATAAAACCCCCTAAAAATATTAAAGCCCTAAAACCCATAGGCATGAAATTAATTAATAATATCATTCTAACAACATTGGATGACGGAAACCAACTCAATGTGGAATATAGAAGACTTCTTTAATTTTGTTTTGACTATAGAAAAATTGGTCATTTTAATGACACATTCCATAAAAATGTGGTTTTCTCTTTTTGTTCTCTGAAAGGGAATCGTGAGGAATCTTATTAGAAGAAATTAAAGAGGAAAAAATGCAGAATGTTATGGATGGCAGCATAATTTCATCATGGAAGAAACCTATGTCTAAGGTTGAGGTTGATTTATTGAAGTAGAAGGAATATTCTTGAATGATGAGTCATGGTCCTAAGTTTCCGGTTGGTTCTCAAACTCCAAATCCTTTCATGAAGGCTTATCATATGGAAGGATCACAATAAAGTGTGCAATAGATAGGTTGCAGTCCTATCTTGGATAAGAATGTATATGTGGATACATCTACTTCTGGCCTATGTGGTGATGGCATAAAACAAGATATGGTAGTTATATATAATATTCATACCCATTAGAGTGCTTTATATGATTAATATATATGGTCACATTTGGGGAAAGGATGCACATAGGTGGAGTCTTTTCATCCTTCAAGCCCACTATATGATAATTTCAATCAAAATGATGATAAAAAACATATGGATTATCATCATGAGGTTCAAAAAGTATATAATTGCACTCAAATTTCAAATACATGGGGGAGAATCATTGATGATGAAGGTGTGAATGTTAATACCCCTCTAAATTAAACAAGCATTGGAGGTCATTCCTTTTTTAAGGATGCATTCATAAAAGGAAAGGCAAAGGTGAATGACACTAAGAGTTTCACTCCCATTCCTTCAAAGAGAAGGCTATAAAATGACTACTACAACACAAAAAAGACAGTGTATATAAGATCTTATAAAATGTAAAATAAGGATAATGAAAAAATACTTAAGATCATCAATCAAGGTAAGCCCCAATTTGAGTGAGAAATTGATGTCGACTTTGAATATGGAAATGTCATGTCATATTATGATCATTAACTCAAATGTCTAATAGATGAGGGAAAGTCCCTTTGTTTGACCCAACCTATTTACCTTACATGCTTTCCTTCATTTTTAATAAATGGATAGAAACATTTATTTTAGATGGAATTGTTTGATATAAAAACAAGCCAAAAAAACCAAAAAACCAAAAAACCAAAAAACCAAAAAAAAAAACCGAACATCATCAAATTCCTTAAAACCCAGAAAATTCATAGAAATCATAAAAAATATTAAAAAACCCCCAAAAACATAAAAAACATTTAAACCATGAAAACCCCATATAAAACATTAGAAACCTAATAACACTTAAAACACCTAAAACACAAAAATTCTAAAAACCCTAAAAACATAAAAAAAAATTAAAACCCTCTAAACCCCTAAAAACCTTAAAAATGCATAAAAATAAAAAATCACCCCTGAAAAATCCCTAATAATTTAAATAACCCTAAAAACTCAGAAAATCAATAAGAAAAACATACAAGTATACAAACAATTGAAACCAATAAAAAAACCTAAAAAATATAAAAAGTATAAAACTCTAAAAAACCCCTCAAAATACCAAAAAACCTTGAAAAACCATAAATACCATAAAATACCTAAAAATATAAAAAAATATAAAAATCACAAAAAAACTAAGAAAACCTTAAAAACCTAAAAACACTTAAATCCCCTAAAAACCTAAAATGTTGATAACCTAAAAAACCCCATAATGTCAATAAAAGTCCTAAAACCCCTAAAAACCATAAAATACCTAAAAAACATACAAAATATAAAATCCAATAAAACCATAAAAACCCACTAAGACTCTAAGAACCATTTAAACCCTAGCTAATGTGAAAAAACTCTAAAAATGTGAAAACCCTAAAAAACGAATGAAAACCACTAAAAACCACTAAAAACTAAATAAAACATAAACAAAATCAAAAAAAACCTAAAAAAACCAAACACCCCCTCAAACCAGAAATCCCTAATAACTATAGAAATACAAAAACATCAAAATATCCCCCAAAAAGTTAAAACCCTACGAAACCTAAAATACCATAAGAAATTCTTAAAAACCAAAATATTCCTAAAACCCATAAAAACCTAACAAATGATAAAAAACATAAGAGACCCATAAAACCTATAAAATCCCTCAAAATTTAACAATAATATAAAACCAAAAGCTTCTTGGAAAACCCATAAAATACCTAAAAACTTAAAAAACCTCAAATCCTTGAAAAACCTTAAGAAAACCGTAAAATAAAAAATAAAATAAAATCCCTTAAAACCATACAAATGCAAAAAACACTAAAAAACCCAAAAACATTAAAAACAATAAAACCATAAAAACCCCAATGACCCTAAGAAACCAATAAAAACACAAAAAACTCTTAAAAAACATAAAAACTTTAAAAAACTCATAAAACTGTAAAATACCAAAAATACCAAAACCCCTAAAAAACATAAAATAATAAAAAACCTAAAACCCCCTGAAACCCTCAAAATCCCTAAAATTATAAAAATTATAAAAATCATAAAAAAACACTAAAAAATCATAAAAATGAAAAAACACTAAAAACCTACAAAAATCAGAAGAAACCATAAAAATCTAAAAACACCTAAAACCCCTAAAAACTAAAAAAATGATAAAAACCTTAAATAAATCTAAATGAATCTAAATGCCATAGATCCCTAAAAAATATAAAACCCCTAAAATCATTTGAAAACCATAAAACCCATAAAAAATCAATAAAACTACGAAAACCATTAAAAACCCCTTAGACCCATAAAAACATGAAAAACTATAAAAAAACATTAAAAACCTAAAAACATAAAAAACATTGGACCCCCTAAATGCTATAAAATCCCTAAAAAATCTAAAACCCATCAAAATTCCCAAAAAACCTAAAAATCCATAAAAAGCTAAAAATTCCCTAAAAATCCCTAAAAACCTAAAAGAATATAAAAATCATGGAAAACATTATGAAAACCTTAAAAACCTAAAAATAATTAAAACCCCTACAAATCTATTTATTTTAAAACCCTAAAACCCATAAAACCATACAAAACCATAAAACCCTAGGAATCATTAAAATCCATAAAAACACATAAAAATCCAAAAAAGAAGAAAAAATCTCTAAAAATGAAAAAAACCATTATATCCTAAAAATATCTAAGAAAAAATTAAAAACCTAAAAACAATCTACACCCCAAAATAACCTAAAATCAATAAAAACCCAAAAACCCCTAAAAACCCAAAACCAAAAAAAACTATCAAAATCCCAAAAAACCCTAAAAACTGTAAAAAAACATAAAAGAATCCATAAACACATTAAAAAACATAGACAAACCCTAAAAACCAAAAACACTTAAAACCCCTAAATAACCTAAAAAAATAATACCTTAAAAAAACATAAAACCACTAAAAACATTAAAAACATAGAAACCCATAAATGCACTAAAACCCTCTAAAAACATTAAAAAACCATTAACCCCAAAAAAATGTTAAAAAACCATTAAAAACATAACAGCTCCAAAAAACAGAAAAAAATGTAAAAACCAAGAAAATCCATGAAATCCCAAAAAACCCAAAAGTCTTAAAAAATCCTAAAAATCCCTAAAAGCGTTAAATGCACTAAAAACACATGAAAACCCATAACCACACATGTAAAAACTAAAACATAAACAGATTAAAAAACATAAAAGTGATAAAAAACCTAAAAACCCTAAATAGTCCCCAAAATACCTAGAACCAACAAAACCCCCAATAACCCCTAAAAACATAAAACACTAAAAATGCACAAAATCACTAAAAACCACAAAAAACCCTAAAACCCTTTAAATCCATAAAAATGTTTAAAATCTCTAAAAAACCATCAAAACCCTAAAAATAAAAAAAAAATAAAAAACAAAAAATAATAATAAAAACCCAAATAACCTAAAAAACCCAAAAAACCCTCAAAATCATTAAAACCTGAAAAAAATATTAAAATCAAAAAGGCCATAAAAATATAAAAACATTAAAAAACACTAAAAACCCTAAAAACCTTAAGGAAACCCTAAAAACATAAAAACACATAAAACCCCTAAAAAACTAAAAATGCTAAAAACTATAAAACGCCCTAAAAATAATAAAAAAACCCTAAAAATCATACAAAAACATACAAATTATAAATTTTTTTAAAAATCCCTAAAAACATAAAAACCCTAAAAAATTGGAAAACCCTAAAAACCTAAAAAAACTCAAAATCATTAAAAATATAAAAAAATACTAAAAAAATACTAAAAAAATAAAGAAACACTCAAACCTTAAATAACCCTAAAACCCATCAACATCAAAAAAATTCCTAAACCATAAAAATATGAAAAAATAACTAAAATCCCAAAAAACAAAAAAAAACCTAAAACCATAAAAACCCCCAAGAAACCCTTTAAATTCTAGAAACATCCAAAACCCATAAAAATTAAAAACAGTAAACTCAAAAAGACCCTAAAACCCTAAAATCACTAAAAACCCATTAGAACCATCAAAAACCAAAAAAACCTAAAAAATAATAAGAATACTTAAATGCACCTAAAATCCCTAAATATGTAAAAAACACTAAAAATCCTCAAAAACTGTTATAACACCTCAATAAATTCTTAAAAACACTAAACACCTAAAAATGTTTAAAACCCTAAAAACACACAAAAGACCCTAAATACCCAAAACCATAAAACCCTAAAAACCTAAAAACCCCATATAAACTCTAAAAACCACTGAAAACTCTGAAAACCCTTTTACCCATGAAAACTCTAAAACCCCATAAAAATTTTAAAAAACCAAATACATCCTCTAATAACCCAAAAAACCATAAAAACATTAATGTTATGGAGCTCTCTTGTGGATGAATTGACACCCCGAACCATTGTGTCCCCCCTACAGGGGAGGGATCTTTACCTAATGATGCTTGAGATTTATTCTTCGTATCCCTCCTATACCTTAGATTCGTCCTCCATTCCCTCAAATTAATCATTTAATAGATGATTCTGAATTGTATAAAGGTTACCCAAAATTACCCATATCAATTTCAGAGTTTCATGCAGCTTCCTTGCTTCACATCTGAATTTTTTTTTCCATTTTCTGGAATCTTCGACCATCGGTGGACACATTTGATAGATTCATATTCAAATCTTGGGACCTATATGATTTAGTTATGATTGGGTGTCTTGATGGATTCCATATCTTGATTCAATTTTCAATGGAGTAATATTTGATCTGCGCTTAGTCCTTGACACCTCGTAGCTTCATCGACGTCAGATTCTTTTTCCTCAGGTGGTGCTTTGATCTTCATATGAATTGAGATTCAGAAATGATTACTTCATGGGTTAGGTTTCTATAACTCCCTCTTCCTTTATAAAATTCATCTATCATCTATAGGCTCAGAAACCTCAGGGGTCATTTTTTGTTCTCAGACAGTAGGACTTGGGAAATTTTCCAACATGTCACTCCAAGGGCTTGTGATGAGGTGGGCGCATCAAAGGCATTAGTTGATTTTGTTTGGATTGTTGTAGGTGAGGAATTTTGGTATATTCAACTAGTTATTTTAGAATAATTTGTGGTTATTTGTTCTAACTGCATGAAACTGGGTCATTTTAATATAGATTATAGTTGTGGGATTAGGGGAATAGGATCTGTGGGGCTGGTTCTTGGAGCACTCGGTGTAGGTAAGCTGGCTAGATATACTAATGTGCCTCTAATTGATGAATATGTTGAATTAGTGGTTGATGATCGTGCTGCTGCGGTAGCAGGAGATATTCCACTGAAGATTTCTTGGTAGTCACCATCTGAACCGAGGGTCTATGTAGTGTTTGAGAGACTGAAACGGGACCCGTGAATTGTGTCTAATAATGGGGTGATGGATACCAAGGAATGGTGAAATAGACTAATGATGGTGGAGATTTTGGCTGAATATAGATCACTTCCTATGTTGTGCCCTCATTTTGGTGCCTTGGGGGAGGTCGGGGATCCTTCGGAGCAACTGTAAGTTCACATGAAATGTGTGGAGCAAGCCAATGTCCATTTTCACAATCAGTTTGATCGTTTGGATTTTGGGGAGATGGATCACATGCAGTATGATATACAAAAGAATATAGCCAATGAAAGTGATGTTGGTATTGAGGTATGGATTTGGAAGCTTGACGGTGGATGGAGGAATGATGCTAACGATGGAATTGTTGATGAACAATGCGGGAATGTTTCTTGCTCTAGGCTTAAGGGAGGAGAGTGTGAAGAGTAGGTTAATGGTTTTCAGGATGCCTTAATATCTGTTGATGTTGTAGTAGATGGTGCAGGGGAGTTTTGTGACTCTGTAGATGTGGATTATGATACTATAAATGATGAAAAGGTTGTTGAAAAAGGGAATCTATTTCAGATTGTAGTGGATGATTCAACGATTCATGTGCCTATGTCAAGCGGTGATGTTTATGAGCAGACTAAAGCACAAGACATGCCTCGGATTCAGGCCTACAGTGATGGTGCTGGGAATGAGGAAGGACAGAAGCTTTGTGATGGTTCATAGACCCCTTAATGTGGTGTGTATGAAGATGTGCAGGGTAGTCGGGTTCGAAATGCATATGATGAACTTGAGGCAGAGTTGGACCATACGACCATTGTTGTGCATGGGGGAGTACATGCGCTCAATTTTCTTAATATGAGGTTGAGGTTGTATTGTTGGGTGCTAAAATTTCGGACTAGCTTTTGGACTAGAGAAGAATGTAAACAAGTTATAGTATTGAAAAAGAATATTATGACCATTAATTGGTTCCAGTGGGGAATGAGAGATTTCAGTTGGGAATTCTAAATGTGTGATCATGAAGGAAATAGTTTTAGAGGACATTAATGTCTTGTAGGTACTAGTGCAGAAATTCCTCTTACAAGAGAGATTGGACTCAAATGTTTCTGATCAATGGGGGGGGGGGGGGTTGGTACTGATGATGATAGCCAGATGAACACCAACATGGCTCAGATCATGAGGGATAAGGCATTGATTGAGGATCCTTTTCCACATTGAAATGAAAATAAATATGTAGGGTTCATCTCTGCTCCCCCCAAAGAGGAAACTAAGGAAGGAGAACTCCAATTTGTGGAAGAATGTTTCTACTAGAGCCTCCTCTAAGGATCCAATGATTAATGGCTCTGGTAAGAGAGGGTAGTCTGATAAGCACTCCTATGAGGTACAACTAACTACAAAGTAAATAAGGCTCAATGATATGTACAATGAACTCTTCGAGTAGTATGAATTAGAGTAGGAGTTGGCAGTTGTTGAAGCATATTTTGGATATGTTCTTGATGGTGACCCATACGGTCTAGCTTCTAATTATGGCGACGGTGGGTATGTTGATCACTGGGGCATGTAGCTATTTTTGGGTGTAGGTCATTTGACTCCACCCATCCCTTGTTTACCTTTTCTTTTTTCTAATAATTTTGTTGGGGCCAAGAATATCTTGGCCTTGCACATTTTTTTCCCTCCCATAAAAATCTTAAAACCCCTCAAAACATTAAAAATATCTAAAAAAACCTTAAAATCTGTAAAAATCCTAAAAAACCCTCAAAAAATAAAAAACCATAAAAACCATAAAAACTCTTAGAAAAGTTAAAAAACACTAAAGACCTCTAAAAAACAAAAAATTGATAAAAACTCGAAAAACCCGAAAAACCCTAAAAACCCCTAAAATAATCAAAATTCCTAATAACCATAAAAACAATAAATATCCTAAAAATTCCCAAAAATATATTAAATTTAAATAACTCTAAAATACATGAAAACCCTTACGAAAAACATTAAAAAACCTAAAATCACAAAAAACCCCTAAAAATTAAGAAAATAAAAAAAATCCTAAATAAACCCTAAAAACTATAAAAAACATGAACATCCATAAAAATCCCTCAAAAATTAAAAACCCTAAAACCCTTAAAAACCAAAAACCAATTAAAAAATCTAAAATCCCTTTGAAAACCAAAAATTGTTAAAAAACCCTAAAAACATTTTCAACCCCAAAAAACCCAAAAAAACAATGAAAACTCTAAAAACTCTAAAATCCCTCAAGATCCCAAAAAACCCCTAAAAGCAATAAAAATATAAAAAGAACTCTAAAAATCCATAAAAACATAAAAAATGAAAAAGAACCTGAAAAAAACATAAGAAAACCTTAACATCCTAAAAAAACATAATAACCTGAAAACAAACTTAAAAGCCAAAAAAACCCAAACACCACTCAAAAATCCAAAACACGCTAGAAACCATAAAAATCATAAAAAATAAAAAAGAACATAAACACACAAAAGCCCTAAAACCCCTAAAAACTAAGAAAACTATGAAGGCATTAAAAAAATAAAAAACTCATAAAAACATTAAAAATGAAGAAACAAAGAAAAACCCTAAAACCCTAAAAACCCTAAAACTCGTAAAAACTATAAAAATACCATAACCTAAAAAATCCATAAATCCCTTAAAAATTACAAATAACTCTAAAAACCCTTTAAATCCCTAAGAAAGTTAAAAAACACCAAAGAACCT
This sequence comes from Viscum album, assembly GCA_963277665.1. NCBI lineage: Eukaryota > Viridiplantae > Streptophyta > Magnoliopsida > Santalales > Viscaceae > Viscum > Viscum album. The sequence continues at coordinate 1,831,629,682 of OY728137.1, read as the reverse complement.
TAAAAACTGTAAAAATATCAAAAAAACTATAAAATAAAATAAAACCCTAAAAACCCTAAGAGCCCCTAAAATCCACAAAAACATTAATCCTATAAAATCCATAAAAATCCCTAAAACATGAAAACCATAAATACCATGAAAACCCCTATGAAAAAATTAAAATCTAAAAACATACAATACCCATAAAAACAAAAAAAATGATAAAAACCCTAAAAATCCATTAAAACTATAAAAAACACAAAAAATTGCCAAAATCCATAAAAACCCTAAAAACAATAGAATTCAAGAAAACCCCTTAAATTCCATGAAAACATAAAAACCCATAAAAATCATTGAAAACCCCTAAAAATACATAAAAACATAAAAATGTAAACTCATAAAAAACAAAAAATATGATAGAATCCCTGAACGACACTAAATACCCTAAAACCCATAAAAAGAATAAAAACTATTAAAAACCAAAAAAACTCTAAAACCACATAAATTTGAAAAAAACTAAAAAATATAAAATCCATTTAAACCGCTACAAACATTAAAATATTCTAGAAAACATTAAAACCCCTAAAACTCAAAAAAAACATAGAACACAAAAAAACCATAAAACCCCTAAAAAATGAAAAAAACTGAAACACCTCATAATCCCTTAAAACCAAAAAATGGTAAAAATCCTAAAAAATTATTAAAAATATATAAAATCATTAAAAACATACAAAACCAGAAAACCCATAATAAACCCTTAGAAACCAGAAGACACTTAAAACCCATAAAAACCAAAAAAATGTTAGGAACCCATAAAAATACCTTGAACTCCCAAAATCCTTAAAACCTTTAAAAACCCATAAAAACATAAATTATCCTTAAAATCACAAAAAAACATAAAGAAAACAATGAAAATCCCAAATAAAACTTTAAAAATCTAAGACCACATAAAACCCATAAAAACCTAAAAATTTATTAAATCCCTAAAAACCCATAAGTCAACCCAAACACCCCTAATACCATAAAAACCCACAAAACCTTAAAAATACTTTAAAATATTAAAAACCCAAAAAATCACTAAAATCTATAAAAAAATATTTAAAACCATAAAAACATTAAAATAATATAAAAAAATTATATCCCTAAATACCATAAAAACCACCAAAACCATAGAAAAACAAAAAACCTTAAAAACCCTAACAATAACTAAAAACCATAAAACCACTAAAATCTTAAATAGACCAATAATGATAAAAAAACCTTAAAACCACTAAAACCACTATGAAAACCATAAAAACTAAAAACACTTAAAACCATCAATGTTCAATGAAATGGATAAACCCTTTAAAACCCTTTAAACCACCCAAAATCCCAAAAAAGACCAAAAATCCCTTAAAAATCATATAAAATCCTTAAAAATCACTAAAAATATAGTCGCATAAAAATAATGAAAAAACATTAGAAATCATTAAAAACCTAAAAATAGGTAAAACACCAAAAAAAATAAAAAATTCTAAAAAACCTACAAATCCCTACATCCCAAAATCCCATAAAACCAATAAAAACCTTAAAAACACTAAAACTCCATAAAACCCTAAAAACCATTGAAACCATGAAAAAAACATTAAACTCAAAAAATCGTTATAAAAATTATAAAAACATTAAAAATACTAAAATACCCAAAAAAAACCCTAAAACCGAAAAAATACCAGGAATACCCAAAAACCCAAAAAACCCAAAGAACCCATAAAAAAGACCAAAAAACCTGAAAAACCATAAATATCCTAAAAAGCCAAAATTTCCCTAAAAACGTAAAAAACCTTAAGAACCCTAAATCCACATAAGAAAACCTTAAAACCCCCAATACAATTAATCTCTTAATAACATTAACAATGGTAAAATCCCACAAAACACTAAAAATTCAATAAAACCCTAAAAATCCATAAAAACCCCAAAAAACCAAAAAAAACCAAAAAAACCTAGAATGCCTTAAAAATATAAAAAAATTTGAAAAACCCTAAAACATTGGGAAACCCCTAAGAAAACATTAAAAAATGGAAACATAGAAAAACCCCAAAAAAAGTAAAAACATTAAAACCCTAAAAACCAACCCCCCCTAAAACCATAGAATACAATAAAAATTCATAAAATCCCCTAAAAACCTCCAAATACTATAAGAAACCTTTAATCCCCTTAAAACGTAAAAAATACATAAAAACCCTTAAAAACTATAAAAATTCAAAAAACCCAAAAAAACCAAAAAAACCAAAAAACCCTAAAAACCAAAAAACCAAAAAACCCTCAAAATACCAAAAACCATTAAAATGTAAAAAACCATTAAAATTTCTAAACATCACAAAAATGTAAAAAACTACTAAAAATATTGAAACCCTTAAGGAAACCTTAAAAACCTAAAAACAATCAAAAATACAAAACAACCCTATGAAATGCTAAAAACCCTAAAACCCCATAAAAGCCTAAAAATCCTAAAACCAAAAAAACTCAAATGAAAACATAAAAATTTAGAAACGCATAAAACCAAAAAATTCGTAAATAAATATAATTACATTGAAAACCCTAAATACCCTAATAATCATATGACCCGCTAAAACCCATAAAACCCCAAAACCCTTAAAATCCATAAAACCCCTAAAAACCATAAAACCCACTAAAAAACCTAAAAAAATTTAAAGAACTAAAATCATTAAAATATATAAAAACTATAAATAATATAAAACCCCCAAAAAAATAAAACACCAAAAATTCATAGAACCCTATAAACCCTAGAAACTCTCAAAATCCCTAAAATCCATAAAAGACCATAAACAATTTTAAAAATCCCAAAACATTCCTAAAAATTTAAAAACACTAAAAACCATGAAAATCCTATGAAAACCTTAAAAATAAAAAAATATTTAAACAAAAAAATTGCTAAAAGCCCTATGAATCCAAAATGAAACAAAAAACCCTAATTCTCTAAAAACCCTAAAAACCCTAAAACCATAAAAATCCAAAAAATCCCTAAAAATGTAAAAAGTCCTAAAAAACCTGAAAACCCTTATGAAAACATTAAAAACATAAAAACACATAAAATCCTTAAAAACCCAAATAATCTTAAAAATCCCTAAAAAAATCCTAAAAACATAGAAACCCCTAAAAACACAAAAAATCACTAAACCCCAAAAACCATAAAAATTTAAAAACCCGCTAATAGTATAAAAAAACCCTAGAAACCAAGAAAACCCCCAAAGAAATTCTTAAAACCCGAAAAAAAATTAAAACCCCTAAAAATATTTAAATATGATAAAACCCCTAACAACCAAAAAAGAATTTAAAACCCCCAAAAAACAATAAAAACCGAAAAAAACATAAAACCCCTAAATTCCCAAAAAATCCCAAAAACCCAAAAAATCTCCAAAAACCTTTTATACTGCTAAAAACAATAGACAACTATAAAAACCATCGTGAACCCTAGAAATATCAATAGTACCCTAAAAACCCAAAAACCCAAAACCCCCAAAAAACTCAAAAAACCCTAAAAACCCCAAAAGCCCTTAAAACCTAAAATATAAAAATAAAAAAAATACCTAAAAAACAATAAAAATGTAAAACCCCTAAAACATTGAAAAACCATAAGAAAACCATAAAAACCAAAAAACGCTTAAATCTCTTAAATTCACAAAAAATACTAAAATTCCATAAAACCCTAAAAGGATTCTCAAAACCCTAAAAACTCTAAAAACCATAAAAACTAATAAAAACCATTAAAAACCCAAATACCAATAAACCCCATAACAATCTCTAAAAACTCTAAAAACCCATTAATCCTAGAAACACGTTAAAATGGTATAAAAATGTTAAAAACCCAAAAATACACAAAAAAATGAAAACCCAAAAAACCATAAACACCTCAAAATCCGTAAAAACCCTAAAAATAATAAGAATCCAAAAAAACCTAAAAATGCCTAAAAATGTAAAAAACTCTAAAAAACTGAAAACCCTCAATAAAACCATAACAACCTAAAACACTTAAAACCCCTAAAAAAATAAAAAATGTTAAAAACTCTAAAACCCTAAAAGGATTTGAAAACATAAAATCCCTAAAGATTATAAAAACACCTAAAACCTTAAAAAACCCAACCACAATAAAAAACTAAAATCCCAGAAAAAATATAATACGCTACAAGCCCCTAAAAACGTTTAAGAACTCTAAAAATCGCAAAAACCCAAAAAACATTAAAAAACCCTAAACCCCCCAAAATTAAAAAAACCCTAAAACCATAAAAAAGCCAAAACCCGGAAAACCCCACAAAACACTTACAAACCACATAAAACTTTTTTAAAACCACTAAAATCCCTAAGAACATAAAAAACCCTGAAAACATAGAAAAAATGTAAGAATCCCATCAAAACCTAAAATAATTAAAACCTCAAAAATTCCTAAAAAATGAAAAAATACAACAACCATAAAAATCCATAAATACACTAAAACCCATAAAAATCCTAAAAAAGAACTAAAAAACCTAAAACCATAAAAAACAATAAACCCCCCAAAACACTAAGAAAACCATATAAACCAAAAAGACCTAAAACCCCCCAAAAATCTAAGAATTTTTAAATGCCCTAAATACCCAAGAAACACCCTTAAAATATTAAAAACATTAAAATATCTAAAATCATAAAGATACCAACAAATCCATAAAATTCCCTAAATATGTAAAAATCCCTCAAACCCACTTTGAAATCCTTAAAAACCAAAAAATATTTAAAACCATAAAAACATAAAAAATGGTAAAAACCCTATAAAACCCTAAAAATTCTAAAGACCCTTAAAACCATAAAACCCCACAAAACCCTTAGAAACTATAAAAAAGCATTAAAAACTCCAAAAACCCTTTAAACCCCTAAAAACATTTAAACAAACTAAAAAACATAAAACCATAATAACTCCAAAACCCCCAAAAAATTAATAAATATCTTAAAACCATAAAAAACATAAAAACACTCAAAATCCCGAGAAAACCTAAAAAATCCTTAAAAATGATAAAAATATTAAAAAGATATAAAAATCACTAAAAATGTAAAAAATCCTTAAAACCATGAGAATCCCTAACAAAACCTTAGAAACCAAAAAACAATTAAACCCCTAAAAGCAAAAAAAAATACTAAACACCATAAACCCATAAACCCTATAAATCCTAATAATTATTATTTATATAAAATTCATAAAAATAAAGAAAAAGACCAGAAAATCCCTAACAACATAAAATACAATAAAACCCTGACAAAAAGAAATATAACATTAAAAACCTAAAAAGAATTAAATCCCCTAAAAACATTGAAAATACATAAAACCCTATAACTCATAATATTCTTTAAAACCCAATATCCCAAAAAACACATAAATACCATAATACCCCAAAACCTTAAAAATCCTAAATACCCATAAAACCCTAAAACATTTGAAAACACTAAAAATCCTTTAAACCCCTAAAAACATTAAAAACTCATCATAACATTAAAAAACTTAATGAAAATAAAAACCCCTGAAAACAAAAAAAACCCAAAAAACCTCAAAACAATAAAAATCCTAAAATCCTCAAAACACCCAAAACCCCTAAAAACCCATAAAAATTATTAAAAATCCATAAATATACGTAAAAATATCATAAAACCCTAAAACCATAAAAACCTAGGAAAAATGAAAAAACACATAAACCCCCTTAAAACATAAAAAATGTTATAAACCCTAAAAACCCCAAACCCCTAAAAATATAAAAAACCTTTAAAACCATAAAAATAAAAAAATCTCTAAAAACCTAAGAACCCAAAATACCCTAAAAATCCCTAAGGAAACCTTAAAAACCTAAAATCACTTTAATCCACTTAAAATTATAAAAAACACTTTAAATATATAGAAATTTGAAAAAAAAATATAAAAAACATAAAAACCCCAAAAAACTAAAAAATACTAAAAATTAAAAAAATCTATATAACACCCAAAAACCCTAAAAAGACCTAGAATCCCTAAAAATCCACAAAAAACCTACAAACCATATAATCCTAAAATCCCAAAAAAATCACTACAAAATTAAATAACTCTAAAACCTAGAAAACCCTAATAAAACCATTAAAATCCAAAAACACTTGAAACCCATAAAAAACATAAAAAGGCAAAAACCCTAAAAAACCATAAAACCAAAAAAACCATAAAACCCCTCAATATATCTAAAACCCTAAAGACAATAAAATTCCTATAAAAGTAATAAAATCACTAAAACATAAAAAATACTAAAAACCTTGAAGAACCATTAGAAAACTTTAAAAACCTAAAAACACATTAAACCACTAAAACATATAAAAGACCATGAACCCCCAAAAATTTATAAAAGTCCCTAAAATACCCTAAAACCCCAAAAATTTATAAAAACTCTAAAAAAACTAAAAACCATAAAAACCCTTAAAATAGATAAATATGAAAAAACTTGTAATTTTTTTTCAAACCCATTAAACCCCTAAAAATGTTGAAAACTCTAAAATACCTTAAAAACCAAAAAATTTCAAACAACACTAAAAAACCCAAAAAACATAAAAACCCAAAAAACATCAAAATATCTTAAAACCATACAACCATAAAAATCCAAAACAAATCCTAAAATCACAAAAAAACGTTTAAAAAACTAAAATCACTAAAATCCCTAAAAACCCTAGGAAAACATTAAAAATCTACAAAAATTAAAACCCCTAAGAAACCAAAAGCATGATAAAACCCTAAAAACCCTAAAAACAATATCAACCCCTAAAAACCATTAAAAACATCAAAAACCATAAAAACACTCAAAACTCTAAAATTCCTTCAATCCAATAAATTTTTTAAAAATATTAAAAAACATTTACAATGCTAAAATACTCAAAAACAACCATTAAAACCACAAAAATAAATAATAAACCCCTAAACACCCTCAAATGACCTAAAAACCCTAAACACCATAAAATATTATTAAATCCTTAAAAACCGTAATATGTAAAAACCTATAAAAACCACAAAAACCCAAATGAAATATTAAATAAATAAAAAACCCTATTAAAATCTATGAAACACTAAAAACCATAAAAACCTATAAAACATAAAAATACCTAAAAATAATAAAAACCCTTAAACAACACAACAAACCCTAAAAACCCATAAAAACACTAAAAACACACTTAAATGCTAAAAACCCTTTAAAACCCTAAAAATTTTAAAAATCTATAAGAATCATAAAACCCCCAAAAAAACATAAAAAACCAATAATCCAAAAAAACAATAAAAATCTAAAAACCCCTAAAAACCATAAAACCCTCAAAATCACTAAAAACCCTAAAAACCATTAAAATCATAAAAATATCTAAATATCACTAATAAAATAAAATAATAATAATTCCATTAAATAACCTAATAAAAATATAAATCCCTAAAAACACATAAATCCCCTAAAACCTAACATAAAAGATTATAGAGACCCAAAAAACTAAAAACACCCAAAATCCCTAAAACCCATAAATATTCTAAAAAATCTCTATAAATCCCCAAACATAAAATACCCTAAAAACCCTGAAAACCCTTAAAACCCCCTAAAAAACATAAAAACATAAAAACATTTATAATCCATAAAAAACCATAAAAATTATAAAAAACCTTAAAGTCCATAAAACCCCTAAAAACCCCAAAAAACAATAAAACCCCTTAAAAACATAAAAAACATCATACCCAAAAAACCTAAAAACCCCCTAAAAACTCAAAAAAGATATCTAATCTCCTAAATATTTTAAACACCACTAAAAACTCATAAAATCAATAAAAAAATAAAAAAATATCGTTAAACCCCCAAATACTCATAAAATCCAAAAAACCCCTCAAAAGCATTTAAAATGGTAAAACCTCATAAATGCCCAAAAATCCAAAAATAATCCACAAAAACATAAAAATTCTAAAATCCATGAAAACCCCTGGAAAACCTTCAAAACCTAATAGCACATAAAACCACCAAAAAAATTAAAACCCCAAAAATCCTAAGAAACCTCTATCACTCCTAAGAAACCCTAAAACCCTAAAATCCATAAAAACCATAAGAAATATAAAAATTATAATAAATATATAAAAAATACTAAAAATGTAATAATCATTAATACCCTTGAAAATAACTAAGAAAACCATAAAAACCTAAAAACACATATATCACCAAAAAAAATACTTAAAACTCTTCAATACCCTAAAATTCCTAAAAATAAAAAAACCCACTAAAACCACAAAAAACCTAAAAATATATAAAAATCTCAAAACCCTAAAAAACTCAAAAAAAAACTAAATACCCTAAAAAAGCATAAAACCTAAAAACCCTAAAAACCCCTAACCTCCCTCAGAATTCCTAAAACCATAAAAAACTATAAAAATACAAAATAAATCACTAAAATTCATAAAATGTAAAACCTCATAAAAAATGAAAAAAAAGAAACCAATTAAAACATAAAATTATTAAAAACCTAAAACAAATAAAAAATTCCAAAACCAATAAAAACCATAAAACCCCCTAAAAACACTAAAAACCAAAAATACCCATAAAAACATTAAAACCCCAAAACCCATAAAATGATAAAAACCTACAAAAAACTCTAAAAACCATTTAATAACATAAAAATGTTAAAAACTCTAAGAATTATAAAAACCTTGAAAACAAAAATCCCCCCTAAAACCATAAAAAATCAATAAATTGTCTATAATTTTTCAAAATACCTAAAAACCTAAAAAACCCAAAAGACCTAAAAAGCCTTAAAAATACCTGAAAACATTAAGAACCTTAAAAATACATCAAACTTCTATGAAAACCTAAACAAAATAAAAAATAAAAACCTCTAAAAAATCTCCAAGACTCTAAAAACCCACAAAAATCCTAGAAAAAACTAAAAACCTCAAAATCCCTAATAACCTTGAAAGCCTGAAGAAGGAAAAAAATAGCAATAAATTCACTAAAAACATAGAAAAACCTAAGACCTCTGAAATAACTTAATAAAAACTTAAAAATATTAAAACCCCAAAAAACATAAAAAACACTAAAAATAGTAAAAGACACCAAAAACCCGAAAATCTCTAATAATTAGAAAAAAAACCCTAAACACATAAAAACAATATAACCCACCCAATCCCAAGAAGCTACTTAAAACTAAAAATACCATTTAAAATCCCAAAATCATTTAAAAACTCTAAAAAAACTTAAAAATCCCAAAAAACACAATACCCCTAAAAACCCAATAAAAATTCAGAAAAATCCCTAAAATCCCTAAAAATGTATAAAAACCTGAAAACCCTGAAAACCCAAAAGAAAATCTTAATAACCCCAAAAAAATTAAAACCCCAAAAAATTTTATTAATAATTAAAAACCCTAAAAGACCATAATAACTCTAAGAACACCTAAATCCCTTTAAAACCCAAAAACCAATATGAATAATAAAGAACTACTAAAAAATACTAAATTCCCATTAAATCACTAGGGAAAATAAAAAAATATAAAAACTTACAAAATTATAAAAAGCTAAAAAAACCATAAAAATAGAAAAACCCATAAAAATCCAAAACAACGAAAAACCTAAAACCCACAAAGTCCCTAAACACCCAAAAACTCTATAAAAATACTTAAAATCTATAAAAATCCTTAAAAATTGTAAAAAAATTAAAATGATGAAAAACCCTAAGAAAAAAATAATTACATAAAAACACATAAAACCACTAAAAACCATAAAAACCCTAAAAAAACCTGAAAACCCAAAATACCATAAAAAACCTTAAAACCCAAAAAACACATATAAAACAAAAAACAACTAAAAACTCTAAAAATCCTTTCATCCCCAAAAAATGTTAAAAAAAGAAAAGAAAAGGCTAAAAGCCCCTAAAAATAGAAAAACTCCAAAAACCATAAAAAACCAAAGAAATCCCTAAAATGATAGAAAAAACTAAAACCCTAAAAACACTAAAAACAGAAAAATCAGAAAAATACCTAAATAATTGCAATTTTTTTATCTTGATTTTCAGGTGAATATTGATTTGGAGAATATGGAAAAGTAGATGAATAAGATTAATAAAATATATGCACACTTAAATGGACATGTATAATTAATTATACAAGTGGTGAACTAAGAGGAATTAGAAGTAGGACATTTTAAATCCTAGAAAATTTTTTGGATTCTGCTTTGTTATAATGTATTTCCACTAAAATGTAAAATAAGCTGGTTCCATGAGCTAAAGGTCCTTTAAAAGTGCTTGAACCAGTGGGAAACAATTACTTCAAAATTTATTTACCTCAATATTTTGGTAGTTTTTCTCTATCATTCAATACTAGTGACTTGTATCCATACATTAAAGAAGGAAATTCCATAGATTTGAGGTAAAATCCTCTCTAACCAGGGGAAATGATATAGATCCAACTCAACCTACGGAGTGTAATTTTGGTATGGAAGTTTTTTAACCCCAATTGTTATTCAAATTGGACCAGTCCACACTTTTTAAAATATAACACCATGGTGGACCACAACACACTTATATGGGTCCCAATAGGTTTATCCACACTTAAAAGGATGGAAATTTGTAGCATCACTTCAAAGTAGAGAGGAAACCTGAAAAAACACTATTAAGTTGGAATTTCCCTACTTTAGTTGTTGGGGTCATTAAATAGCACTGGGAAGTGTTTTTTCCACTTTTTATGTTTCTTTTGAGTGCCCCTTGACTTGAAATTTCATTTTCATCATTTTTCCACTCTTTATTTTTTCATTGTAATTTTTTTACTCCTATGTAATGGGTTAACATAAATCTTTTGAATTTAGGAATGTTATTCCTCTTCCCATTGCATAGAATTTGTGGTGCATCTCCACTAAAACCTAAAAACATAAAAACATTATAAACCCTAAAATATCCTAAATACCCTAAAATTGCCTGAAATTCATAAAAACCATTAAAACCCATTAAAACCTCAAAAACCATACAATCCCTCTATAACAACTCAAAAATCTAAAAACACTTTATAACCCTAAAAATGTTAAAAACTATAAAAAACCATAAAAACAAAAAAGCACCTAAATAAACCATAAAAACCCTAAAGAACCCTAAAAAGTCTTAAAATCCATTGAAACTCAAAAAAATCATAAAAATTATCTAAAAATCCATAAAAATGTAAAAAAATATCTAAAATCTTTGAAACCGCCTAAGAAAACCATAAAAGCATAAAAAACCTTAAAATCATTAAAAACCATAAAAATGATAAAAACCCTTAAAATCCTTAAAAATCTTAAATTCCATAAAACCCCTAAAATCATAAAATAAACCAAAATACCCCAAAAAACCCTAAAAACCACAGAAAAGTGTAAAACCCATTTAAACGCAAAAACATTTAAAACACAAAAAAATGATTAAAAACCTAAGAAATAATACCCCCTAAAAATCCAAAAAACACTATCAAAACCAAAAAGTCCCTAAATAAGATAAATCCCTACAAAATCAAATATAAAACCCCTAAAAAGTCAAAAAGTCCTAAAAATCACTAATTACGTAAAAACCAATACAAAAATTGGATAATCCTAAGAAATACATAAAAATATAAAAACACATAAAATCCCTAAAAGCCTAAAAAATTCAAAAAATTTAAAAAAACCTAAAAAACTCTTATAAAACAAAAATCTAGAATTTTTTTTGAAAACCTTAAAATCCCAAAAAACCCAAAAAACCCAAAAAACACTAAAAACTAAAAAAAATTCTTCAAAACTCTAAAAATGTTAAAAAATCTAAAAAATCATAATTTTTTAAAAAGAATTAAATCCCATAAAACCTAAAAACATAAAAACCCCAAAACATTAAATATCCCTAAAACCCTTTATGTCTTTAAAAATCCTAAAAACCATAAAAATCCAAAAAAATCACAAAAATCAAAAACAATATAAAAAACCATAATAACCCTAAAAACTCCATGAAAGAATTAAAAAATATAAAAAAATCTTAAAACACATAAAAATTCATAAAACATTTAAACCCTATATCCCCCAAAAATACCTCAAAAGCATAAAAACCATAAAAATGCTAAAAACCTTTAAAAACCCTAAAACCCAATAAAAACAATAAAACCACTAAAAACTCTAGAAGCCCTTTAAACCCCCAAAAAATTCAAATAACTCTAAATAATAAGGGAAAACCTAAGAAACATTAAAAAAAAGCATTATAAATAAACCCAAAACAGAAATAAAAATCAACAAAACCCCAATAAAACCTACAAAATCCAAAATAACACTAAAAATCGATGAAAATTTTAAAAAATACCAACAAATCACAAAAAATATAGAAAACCCCCAAATATAAAAAAACCCAAAGAAAACCTTAAAACCCTTTTAACAATTAAAACCACTAAAAAACCGAAAAATAGGTAAAACCCAAAAAACTCTAAAACCCTGAAACACCCTAAGAAAAACTTTAATACCTAAAAAACATAAAAACCCTAAAAACCCTAAAATCCAATAAAATCAATAAAAAGTAAAAACCTTAAAACAATAAAACCCCTTAAAATCACTAAAACCCCAAAAACTATAAAAATCTTAAAAGCCTTAAAAATCAATAAAAACGCAAAAAACCAAAAAAAAACCATGAAAATCCTTAAGAAGCCCATAAAAACATAAAAACACATTGAACCTCTAAGAAACCTAAAATATGTTAAAACCCAAGAAACCATAAAAAATAAAAAATACTAAAACCCACTAAAATTCCAAAAAACCTTTAAGAACCCAAAAAACAAATAAAAACCCTAAAACCACTAAAAACTCTAAAAAAAGTTTAATCCCCTAAAAATCACTAAAAACTATGAAACCCCCTAAAATACCATGAAAAACCATAATAAAAACATAAAAAAAAAACTTCGAACCTATAAAAAACATAAAAATGTTAAAACCCTAAAAAACACAAAAAAACCCAAAACCCACTAAAATTCCAAAAAAACCTATAAAATCCTAAAAACAAATAAAAACCCTAAAACCACTAAAAACAGTAAAAACCCTTTAATCCCTTAAAAACATTAAAAAACACTAAAAACCCCAAAAATCACAACAAAACTAAAAAACCAAAAAATACAAAAACTATAAAAACCCAAAAAAACACTGAAAATCCCAAAAAACAATTAAAACCCATAAAATTATTAAGAATCCCTAAAAAATCATAAAAATATAAAAAACACTATAAACCATGAATAATCTTGAAGAAAATCTTAATAACACAGAAATACATAAAACCCCTAAAAACCCAAAAAACCCAAAAAACCCTAAGAAATGTTTAGAACCATAAAAACCCTAAAAAACCATAAAAACCATAAAAGGCACAAAAACATAAAAAACAACCATAAAAACAAAAAACACCCTAAAATCCCACTAAAATATCTAGTAACACTTTAAAACTCTAAATATTAAAAAACTTTAAAAATGATAAAACCCATAAAAACTAAAAAATCCCTAAAATACCAAAAAATAGAAAACCCCAAAAACACAAAAAACTATAAAACCCTCAAAATAACTAAACACACTTAAAACCAAAAAAATCTTAAAATTCTCTATATATATCCCTGAAAATGTAAAATCACTTCAAAACCCTCAAAACCCAATGAAAACCGTTAAAACATTAAAATAGATATAATTCATAAAAATCCTGAAAAAGTTAAAAATATTACAAAAACCCATAAAACCCCTAAAAACCCTAAAACCCAAAAAATTCACAAAATAATATCCTTAGAAACCCTAAAAAATATATAAAAATAAAAAGAAAAATAAAAAACCCAAAAAACCTTGAAAAAACATATGAAACCCTTAAAAACCTAAAAATATTTTAAAAATGCTAAATACATTAAAACAAAAAAAATGACCCTAAAACTCAAAAGAAACATAAGACTTTAAAAATTCCTATATAAAAAACTATAAAACCGTAAAAAAATTAAAAACTCTTAAAAACCATTAAAATGATCAAACATTAAAATAATATAATTACCATGAAAACTTTAAAATCTAAAAAATACTGAAACCTTAAGAAAACATAACTCCCTAAAAAACTAGAATCCTAAAACCCTCAAAATTCATAAAATCCAAAAAAAACACTAAAAATCATTAAAACCACTAAAAACTATTAAAAACACAAAAACCCCTAAAAACCATGATTTTCCATAAGAATAAAATTAAAACCTAAAAAAACATAAAACCCATAAAAATCCTGAAAAATGTTAAAATTAGTACAAAACCATAAAATATATACAAACTAGAAACCCCCTTAAAACACTTAAAACCCCAAAAAATACTGAAAATTCAAAAAACCCACTAAAAAATATAAAACACTTTCAAACCCTAAATACATTAAAAATATAAAACCATTAAAAACCTAAATATTAAAATCCCGCAAAACAACCAAAAATCCTTAAAATCCAAAAAACCATTAAATCCCCAAAACCCTCCAAATCCATAAAACCCAAAAAAACCATAAAATCATGAAAATGCCCAAAATTCCCTAAAAATGTAAAAACACTAAAAAACATAAAAAATCAAAATAAAAACATAAAAACCAGAAAACACTTAAAATCCCTAAAAACGATCAAAACCACTAAAAATATTTAAAAACCCTAAAACCCCATAGAAACGCTAACAGAACACTATAAACTTTAAAAACCCGTTAACACTCTAAAAATGTTAAAGAACTATAAAAAACATTTAAATACCTAAAAAACTAAAAAACCCCTAAAAACCTAACAAACTGAAAAACTATAAAACCAATAAAACCCAAAAAACACACTACATCTATAAAACCCATAAAACCCCATAAATATCATATCAAATCCCTAAAGATCCACAAAAACATAATAACCATCAAAACAATGAAAAAACCATAGAAAACCATAAAAAAATATAAACACTTAAAACCCATAAAAACCAAAAAAAAAATTAAATCCCCTAAAACCCCATAAAAACCCTAAATACCCTAAAAAACCCTAAAAACCATAAAACCCTAAAACCCATAAAAACCCTAAAAACCAACAAAACAATATGAATCCTTCAAACCCCTAAAAATTTTAAAAAAAATAAATGAACATAAAAATATTAAAAAGTAAAAAAAACACTAAATACCCTAATAAACCAAAAAAACCCATAAAAACCCTAAAATCCTAAAATCCCTAAAAACACTCAACATCCTTTAATACCCCAAAAAACTTTTAAAATCCTAAAAAATCCATAAAAATACCTAAAAGCATAAAGACCCCTAAAACCTTGAAAAACCCTAAGAAAAATTTTAAAACCTAAAACATTACACCACTAAAAAACATGAAAATAAAAATTAATAATAAACCCTAAGACCCCTAAAAACCTTAAACCCCTAAAAATCTCTAAAAACCGTAAAAATAATAAATATCATAAAAAACTGAAAACAACATAAAATTTATAAAAACAAAAAACCCTAAAAAACCCAAGAAAACCATAACATACAAAAATAATTAAAACCCATAAAAACCTAAAAATTTAAAAAAACCCAAAACCCCAAAAGACCCTAGAAACCCTAAAACCCTTAAGAACCATAAAAACAAAAAAATTATTTAAAAAAACAATAAAACCAATATAAAAGATAGAAAACCCACTAAAAATTGTAAGAAACCCGTATTCCCTAGAATATGATAAAAAATATAAAAACATGAAAAACCCATAAAAACTCAAAAAAAACCACTAAAAATCCAAAAACCCATAAAAACTGAAAAACCCTAAAATACCCTAAAAACTGTAGAGATCGCTAAAAACCCTAAAAACCATAAACATATTTAAAAACCCCTAAAACTACCTAAAATTATAAAACCCCCTTAAAACATTGAAAAACCCAAAGAAAATTTTAAAAACCTTTAAACTCTAAAATCCCAAAAACACCTAAAAAGCCAAAAATCCTAAAAAACCATAAAAAAATAAAATCCATAAAACCTTTAAAAACCCTAAATATCCCTAAAAACCCAAAATAACCTTAAAACCCACTAAAAGAACTAAAAACTCTAGAAAACCTTAAAAAACCCAAAATGTCAACAAAACCCTAAAAAACAGTAATACCATTAAAACCATAAAAAACCCTAAAAATACAAAAATCCCTAAAAACCGTAAAAACACTGACAATCCTAAAAAATCCCTAAAAATCACTAAAAACTTCATAAAATACAAAAAACCCTTAAAAACCATAAAAAAACAAAAAAAAAATCTAAAAAATAATTAAAACCTTGATAACAAGTAAAGTCGCTAAAAACCCTAAGGAACCCTAAAAACTCTAAAAACCATAAAAAACACAAAAAACCATTAAAACCCCAAAACCCAAAAAAACCCCATAAAATCCCTAAAAACCTGGTAAAAATTATAAAAACCCATTAGACCCCCAAATCAATAAAAAAACTAAAAATCCATCAAACTACAAAATAACTCAAAAAAATAATAAAACCTAAAAACATAATAAATCCTAAAAAACAATAAAACCCAAAATCCTTGATATACCCAAAAATCATCAAAATCCATAAAAACAATAGAAATTTATAAAAATCACCAAATTCCTTAAAAATCCCAACATGTTTTAAAAATTCCTAAAATCCATGAAAGACATTAAGAAAACCTAAAATAACTTTAAAACCTTGAAAACATAACCCCCCCAAAAAAACCCCTTAAACCCCTAATATCCCTAAAAACCATAAAACCCATAACACCCATAAAAAACCATTAAGATCAAAAAACCCCATAAAAACCCTAAAATGAACTAAAATTTATAACAACCCGTTAATCTCTATAAATATTATAAAAATCTAAACAACATTAAAAAATCCTAAAAACACAAAAAATACATAACAACACAAGACATCATAAAACCCTACAAACCATAAAATACAATAAACCCCCTTTAAAATCCCTAAATCCCCTAAAAACCATAAAAATCATTAAGAGGCCCTAAAAACCCTAAAAATGAAATAAACCCAAAAAACATAAAAAAATAAAGAAAAAAACTAAGAAAACCATAAGAACCTAAAAACAGATATAACCTAAAAAAGTAGAAGAAATCTCAAACACTAAAACCATAAAAAACCATAAAGATGTCAAAAAACCTTTTAAAACCCTAAAAACATAAAAAACCCCAAAACCACTAAAATCTCAAAAAAAAACCCCATTAGACCCCTAACAACAACAAAAAACTCTTAAAAATTATAAAAACCCTAAAAAACTCAACAAAAAAATAAATCCTCTAAAAAAACATAAAAACCCTAAATCCCCAAGGAATTATGAAAACTCTCAAAAATCTCGAAAAAACTCTAAAAACCATAAAAATCCTAAAAACCACCAAAAATCCTAAAAAAATAAAACAACATAAAAATTCTAATAAAAAATTAAAAACCAAAAAGCACTTAGATCCCCAAAACAATTGAAAGAAATCAATAAACCCTATAAAACCCTATAAAACCCTAAAAATACTAAAATCCTTAAAACCTTTAAAACCCATAATAAACCCTATAAACCCCTAAAAACTCTCAACCCAATAAAAAATATAAAACCCTTTAAGTTCCTGAAACGTAAAAAACTCTAAAAACCCTTAAATCCATAAAACTCAAAAAAAAATTACAAAACCCATAAATAATGCTAAAATGAAAAAACCCATAAACCCCTCAAATCCTTAAAACCCCTAAAAACCATAAAAATATAAAAAAATACCTAAAAATATATAAAACTATTATTATCCCTAAAATCATCCAATGAAAACCCAAAAATAAAAAATTAAATAAAACCCCTAAAACCCCTAAAAAATGAAAACCCTAAAAATTGCTAAAAACCCAAAAAAACCCCTAAAACCCATAAAACCATAAAAAGTAACTCAAAACACTAAAAACCTTTAAAACCCTAAAAGTCCTTAAAAATATCTAAAAACCCATTAAACCCTAAAAACACAAAAAATAATAAAAGTAAAAAACCTAAAGAATACTTTAAAAACAAAAAACAGTTAAAAACCATAAAAACATAAAAAACAATACAGTCTCTAAAATGACCTAAAAACCTTAAATACCATAAAATCAATAAAAAAAATAAGACACCAAAAAACCCCATAGAAACCATATAAAAAAACATTATAAGCACTTTGATCTGATAAAAAAATTTAAAAATTCTGAAGAACAATATAAAAACCTAAAATCTAAAAAAACACCAAAATCCCCAAAAACAATAAAAACCCTAACCCCCCCCCCCCCCAATATCAAGTCTCTAAAAACCATAAAAATCCTAAAAGGCAATAAAAATACCTAAAATAATAAAAAACACTAAAAAAACTAAAAATCCCTAAGAAAATGTTAAAACCTTGAAAACACTTAAAACTCCTAATAACCGAAAAAGTCTGACAACCCTAAAATCCCAAAAAACCCCAAAAAAACTTAAGAACCGTAAACTACTAAAAATATTAAAAGAACCTAAAAACCCATAAAAACACTAAATCCACTAAAAACACTAAAATCCCTTTAAACAGCTAAAATGTTAAAAAATTATAAATAGCTATAAACCTCTTAAAAATAAAAAAAACACAATAAAACCCCCAAATACCATAATAACCCTAAAAACCAAAAAATTACCTAAAACCTTAAAAACATAAAAATCAATAAAAATCCCTAAAATGTAAGATCGGTCCGAGGTATAGGTGGTTGTGAACATGGATCCTCAACCCTTGAATTCAGTTCAGGTTGAGTATGGTAAAGGGGGTCAGGATCGCGTGGGGGTTCCAATCAAGGAGGCTGTAGTGGCTAATTCGAGCAGGCATGAAAGGATCGGTGCAGAGGGGGTGGAATCTGCAGTTGGTGATCACAAATTATGGAATGTATTTGATCAGTTACATATAGAGCCCAAGGTAAGTGATATTTTCAAGGGATTGAGGAGTGAATGGAAGCTTTCAGATGCTGTAAGTTCTCTATATAGGGAGGTTGCATCTAGTGGGAGGTTTGTTCCCTCTGAGGGCAATATGAAACAGAGGCAAGAATCCATTTCAACTTTCAACCACTTTGATGGGATGGAGCGTGAGGAGGAGGTAATAGGGTCTCAATTTGTTGATGCTGCGAGTACATAGACTACTGTACAGATACATAGTTATGTGTAGGCCATCACAGCTGGGAATGATGAAGGTATTGTGGCCCAGAATTCTAGTGATGTTTAGCTAATGGTGAACACAACTAGTAACCTGGATGGTGTTTTTGACCAATAGAAAATAGACTTGAAGGTTCTTGTTCACAATATTTATGGGATTTATGCGGATGAGTGGAATGGAAGCAAGCTGCCTTATGAGGAGGGGCCGGGATCTCGAGTTCCTTATGTTGTGAGTGCGAGGTTTGCTATGCCAGTGCTGTCTGTGGTGTAGGTTTTCACTTCCAGCTATAGTGTAGCACTTTTGGAAGGGAAGGTGAATAAGAAGGGTAAGGGAGTTAAATAGAGAGATGTGGTCCACTTCAGTCAGGTGATGGGGGAGGAGGCTAAGAAGGGGGATGTTTCTGGGCAATGGTAGTTAGCGGAACAGTGTTCTGTGGTGATGGGGGGTTCCCCATGGCATGTGTAGGGGCCATTGGATTTGATGGGGGATGAGGGGGTTTCGGCTGGTGAGTCTTCTTGTGAGTCTTTGTAGAGGGCTCTGGCTTGGTAACTCATGGGAAGGGGGAGGCTTCTGAACATTGGGAGGTGCTGGAGCTGGTTGTGGTGGTTTTCTAGCTACCTAGGGAGGAGGGGCGATTGTAACTGGCCCTGGCTAGTGTGGTGTCTCCTAGCATGCCACCGTGTGGGGTTCTTACCGACTTCTCCCTAAATTAGGAAGCCTCTTTCATCCTTGAACAATTCCAGGAGGATGCTCAAAGGATATCATATAATACATCTATGATCATTAAGGAGAGATCCTTGCTTGAGGTGTCTATTTCATATGGGAAGGAAAACAAATCTACAGGGGACTCTTTATACCCTCGAAAGAGAAAGATGAGGAAGTACAATTCTAGTTTTCCAAAGACAGTGTCCACGAGAGACTCCTGCAAAGTTAAGGAAGTTTCCTCAGGAAGGAGAGGTCGGTCTGTCAAGGCACAACTAAATGTGGTTCAGCAACATCTCAAAGAGTACTACATACATTCCTTAAGCAATAAGAATCATTTGAATGTGAGTCAGTGGATTCAGATGGTTCCTCTGGTTATGGTTCTGATGGAAACCCATATGGGGATGGAGACGTTGATTTGTAGTTATTTATTATTTCTTTTCTACACTTTGGGTCTTTTGGGGTTTTGGTGTCTTGTGGGGTCCAGGTTTTTCGGTGTGGGATGTTTGGCCCCACCCTGCCCTTATCAGCTTTGCTTTTCTTTTACTAAATTTTGGGGGGGCCTGGAATAGCCTGGAATCACAACTTCTTTGCCTAAAATGTATGAAACCTTAAAAACATTGAAAAATCATACAAAAAACATAAAAACATAAAAACATAAAAACATAAAAACACTCATAACCCATAGAAATAAAAAAAAAGCTAAAAATCACAAAAACCATAAAATCCCTAAAACCCTAAAACCCCCAAAAAACCCAAAAAATCAATAAAAATCGTAAAAATAATCTTTATCCCTAAAAAAATAAAAAACACTAGAAACCCTAAAAACCCCTAAGAAAACATTAAAAAAGAAAAAAACTTAAAACATCCAAAAAACCTAAAAAACGTTGAATCCCCTTAAAACCCCAATAAATAACCTAAAATCCCTAAATCCCATAAAAACTATACAACCCAAAAATACATAAAAAACCCTAAAACATATGGAAACTATAAAAACCCAATAATACTAAAAACATCCTTTAAACCCCTAAAAACGTTAATAAACTCAAAAAACCATTAAAAACGTCAAAAAAATATTAAAAAAAATATTAAAACCCTAAAACTCAAAAAACCATAATAACCAAAAAACCCAAAAAAAACCTCAATGTCCCTAAAAAATTATAAGAATCCATAAAATCCATAAAATATTTAAAAAATAACTAAAAGAACCCATAAAAACCCAAAAAATATGAAAATGCCTATGAAACCCATAAAATAAAAAAAACACTTAAAACCCCTAAAAACACTAAAAACACCAAAACCAATATAAAACTGTAAAACAATTTGAACCCTAAAAATTATAAAAAACTATAAAACCCATAAAAACCATAAAATCACATAAAAACTGTAAAAACCACTAGAAACTCTTAAAAAACACCAATCCCCGAAAATAATAAATGCTCTAAAAACATAGTAGCCCTTAAATATAAAATAATCCATAAAAAACCCTAAAAATAATAAAAAAAATATTAAAAATCCTAATAAATCAAAAGGCCCAAAAAACCAAAAAAACCCCAATAGACCCAAAAAACTCCCACGAAAACCATAAAAATCATAAAACCCTCAAAATGCATATAACGTTAAAAATCGTAAAAATGATTAAAAAACCCCAAAAATTCTTTAAAATTAAAAAAATCGTAAAACCTTGAAAAACACTATGAAGACCTTAAAAACTAAAAAAACCTTAAATCTATAAAGAACATAAAAAACTAAAAGTAACCTAAAAACATTAGAAACCATAAAATCTACGAAAACATTAACAATCTTAAAACCCTATAAAAACCCTAAAAACCACAAAAAACTTTAAAAACACTTTAAATTTCTATAAATTTTAAAAAAAACATTAAAAATTATTAAAACCCAAAAAAAAACCTAGCAATAAGAAACACCCTTAAAACCATAAAAATACCTAAAAACCCAAAAAAACCATAAAAATTCTAAATTATCCGTAAAAATAAATAAAAACTATAAACCATAAAACCTAGAAAACCCCTAAAACATTAAAATCCCTAAAAACCATAAAAATCTAAAACCCACTAAAAATGTAAACACCCTTTAAATTTCTAAAAATAATAAAAAAGTCAGAAATGCCTTGACACCCAAAAAAATCCCCAAAAAACTCAAAAAACACAAAACCCAAGAAACCATAAAACCCAAAAATATTTAAAACCCCCAAAAAATAATAACAATCCTAAAAAATCTATTAGAATCCATAAAAATGTAAAAAATGTTGAAAAACAAAAAAAACCTTAACTACCTCAATATACTTTAAAACTCTAAAAAACATAAAAATGATGAAAATCCAAAAAAACTATAAAATCGTAAAAAACCATACCCCCCCACTAAAACAAAAAAACACACAATAAACCTATAATCACTAGAACTCTAAAAACCTTGTAAATCTCTAAAAATGATAAAAATACTAAAAAAACTTAAAAAAACTAAAAACACTAAAAACAAAAAAAAACACAAAAAAACCCATAAAAACCCTAAAAACCCTAAAAACATAAAAACCCACCAAATCATTAAAAACTATAAAAAATGATAAAATTTTTAAGAATCCATAAATATCTCTGAAATGTATAAAACCCTAAAAACCCTAAAACCCCTAAAAACACAAAGAAAAACATAAAACCATAAAAACACATAAAACCCCTAAAACAAAAAAAAAACCCTAAAACCCTAAAAACCACAATACCAAAAAACCAAAAAACCCCTAAATACCATAGAAAACCCTCAAACCAATAAAAATTCTAAAAGCTTATAAAAACTCAAAAAAACATTAAACCACTAAAAATGTAAAGAGATCTAAAAAACATTCAAAACCCTACAAATCTCAAGAAAACCCTTAAAAACCCAAAACCATAAAAAACGTAAAATCCATAAAACCCTCAAACTCTATAAAACCGTAAAACCCCCAAAAAATAAAATCAATAAATATCCCTAAAAGCATAAATAACACTAAAAAACATAAAAAAATAAGAATACCTTAAATCCTAAAAACCCATAAAACCCCTATAAACATAAAAAATGATAAAAACCCTAAACCATAAAAATCCCAAAAAGCGAAAAATACTAAAAAATTCTATAAAACCCATAAAACTCCTAAAACCTTAACACCCCATAAAACACTTAAACAGATAAAAATCTAAAAACCAATTAATCATCTAAAAGCATTAAAAAACTATAGAAAACCTCTAAACACATAAAAAACTCAAAAAAACCTAAATACCTAAGGAACCAGAGAAACCCTAAAAAACATAAACCCCTCTAAATCTCTAAACCACCCCAAAATGCAATAAAATATTTAAAAAATCCCTATAAAACCTTAGAAATGTAAAAAAATATAAAAACCCTGATAATCCTTAATAGAAAATTAAACTCCAAAAATCATTTTAATTCCCTGAAAAACATTAAAAATGTTAAAACCGTAAAATCCCAAACTTGGAAATACATAAAAACCCAAAAACTAATAAAAAAACTCAAAAAACCCTTTAACCCCCTAAAAATATCAAAAGCACTAAAAACACTTAAAAAAACCTAAATCTCCAAAAAAACCATAAAAACAATAATACCATAAATACCCTTAAAACCAAAAAAACCCTAAAACCTAAAAAGATAAAAATCCTAAAAAATCCTTAAAATCCCATGAAACATAAAAACACAAAAAACCCAGAAAATCCTTAAGAAAATATTAAAAACATAAATACACTTTAAACCCCCCAAACCGCAAAAAAAAATTACCCCAGAAACACCTAAAAAACCTAAATCCCCTAAAAATCCTTAATAACCATAAAACCAAAAAATCCCCTATAAATAACTTAATTTTTAAAATACCATAAAAATAGATAAAAATACTAGGAAAACCTTAAAATCCTAAAAATACTTAGAATCCCTAAAAATTATAAAAAACCCTTAAACCCAATAAAAAATTCATTGAAACACCTAAAATCCTCTAAAACCATAAATACCGCTAAAAACTATAAAAACCCTAAAACCCTAAAAACTATAAAAACCATTTAAAACCTTAAAAATGTTAACAAAAATATAAACACAAAAGACCGTAAAAACTAAAAAAACTAAAAACCAAAAAAAAAAATATAAACCATAAATACCCAAAAAATAGTCAAAATCCTTAAAACCATAAAAATACAAAAAAATCCTCAAAAATCCTCAAAAATCAATAAAAATGTAAAAAATCCTAAAAACCCTGAAAACCCCTAAGAAATACATGCAAACCTAAAAACACATAAAAACCTAAAAAGCACATAAAGCGAAAAATCCCAAAAAAAATCTAAAACCCATAAAACCAATAACGATCCATAAAAACCCTAAAACCACTGAGAAATATAAAACCCCATTAAACTGATAAAAATGTATAAAAGATTAAATAATTTTAAAATCCCTAAAAACAATAAAATTCATATAGCCCCCAAAACCCAAAAACCCCAAGAACCCTAAAATTCCATAAAAACAATAAAATAAAAAAAACTCATGAAAACATAAAACCTAAAAACCATTAAAACCTAAAAACACCTAAAAAATGATAAAAACCATCAAAAACCTTAAATTCCATAAAATCCCAAAAAACATAAAATCCTAAATAAATCCATAAAGACCCTAAAAACCGCTAAAAACTCTAAAATAAATTTAAACCCCTAAAAATGTAAAAAAAACTCTGAAACCCCTTAAGAAAACAAAAAACTCAAAAAACACAAAAACCCTGAAAACCCCTAAAAACCCTAAAAACCCATATATACCTTAAAAATTCATAAAAACATAAAACCCAGAAAATTCCAAATAATCCCTAAAAACAAATAAAAAAATAAAACAACCTAAGAACCCTGAAACCATGTATGAAAATTTTAAATACCTAGAAATGATAGATCCCTAAAAATATCCTAAAACCCTTAAAACCCTAACAACCATGAAAACCCCTAAAAACAACAAAAACCCTTAAAAAACATAAATCTCTAAAAGCCCACTAAAAATTATAAAAACACTATAAACCACTAAAAAATAAGAAAAATAAAAAAACCTTATAAACCCAAAAAACTAAAAAAAACCAAACAAAACAAGTAAATAATTAAAAGAAAAATACTCTTCAAGATACTAAAAACCATAAAAATTTATAAATACCATAAAAACCATAAAAATAATAAAAAATCCAGAAAATCCAAAAAAATGTAAAAAATCCTAAAAACATAAAAATCTCTAAGAAAATATTTAAAACCAAAAAACACTCAAACCCTATAAAATAACTAAAAACTATAAAACCTTAAAACTATAAAAACCCCTAAAAACATAAAACCTATAAAACCCATAATAACCATAAAAATACAAAACACCCTATAAAACCTCTGAAAACTCTAAAAACCCTTTAAACCCCCAAAAAATAAAAAAACTCCCAAAAACCATAAAAACCCTAAAAATATCAAAAAAAATCCTCAAAAACAAAAACCCCTAAATATCCTAAAAACCAAAAAATCAAAATCCCTAAAATCCTTAAAACCCCATAAAATCATAATAAAATCCCTAAAAACGCTACAAATGTAAAACCCCAAAAAACCCTGAAAACCCCTCTAAAAACATGAAAACCAAAAAACACATAAAAACCCTTTAAAAACTAAAAACGCTAAAAACCCAAAAATAATATAAAATCCTAAAAAACCCCAAAAAATAAAAAAACTCAAAAATTCATAAAATCTATAAAAACTGCTAAAACACTAAAAACCCTTTAAATATAAAAAATTACAAAAAACACAAAAAAATTATTAAACTCCTAAAAATCAAAAAGAAAACCTAACACCAAAAATAAATTAATACCCCAAAAACCCTCATAAACACTAAAAGTATATAAATCCCAAAAGAACCTAAAAGCCATAAAAATCCTAAAAAATCGCTAGAAATCCCTAAAAATGTAAACAACCTTAAAACCCTGGAAAACCTTAAGAAAACCTTAATAACCTGAAAACACATAATACCATTAAAAATCGACAAAATTATGAAAATCCTAAAAAACCATAAAAACCCTAAAGACCCTAAAAACCATTAAAAACATTAAAAACCCTTAAACCCCATAAAATAATAAATCCCCACTAAATACTCTAAAAGACATTTATACCCCTAAAAATGTCAAATAACTAAAAAACTCCTCCAAACTCCAAAAAACATAGAATGTATCATAAATACCATAAAAACCATAAAACCATAAAAACCCTAAAAACCCATAAAACCCTCAAAATCCCAAAAAACACATAAAAATCCTTAAAATCCCAAAACCACCCTAAAAACATAAAATCCCCCAAAAAACATGAACAACCAGAATAAAAAAATTAATAATAAAAAACACTCAAACTATAAAAAACCTAAAAACGCTAAAAGACCAAAAACCCAAAAAACCATTAAACCCATAAAACAATAAAATAATAAAAACTCATAAAAACACTAAAAACTATGAAAAATATTGAAACTGCTCAAATTTATTAAATACTCTATGAAAACATAAATAACCTAAAAAACAAAAAAGACCCTTAAACCACCAAAAAACCAAAATACCCTTAATAACTATAACAAACAATGAAATACCTCAAAATGACTATATCCAAAAAAACCATAAAAAGCAAAAAATCCATAAAAATCCTTAAAATGTAAAAAACCCTGAAAACCCATAAGAAAACCTTAAAATCCAAAAACACATAAAACTCCTAAATAACTGAAAAAATTCTTAATCCTAGAAACCCCAAAAACCCTAAAAATTTATTAAACACTAAAAACCCTAAATCCTCTTAAAACCCTCAAAAAACATCAAACCATAAAAAGTCACTAAAATAATCTAAAATCTCTTTAATCCCACAAAAAAATTAAAAAATTTCTAAAACCCTTAAAACCCAAAAAAACAATAAAAATACCACGAACCCCAAAAGAATCATATTATTCAAAAGACTCTAAAAACCCAAAAAACCCAAAAAATCAATTAAAACCTGTAAACATAAAAAAAATCCATAAAGTACCTAAAAGCATAAAAACCATAAAACCATGAAAGCCCATAAGAAAATCTTATAAACCTACAAATACATAAAACCACAAAAAATATAAAATTCCTAATAACCATAAAAATTTCTAAAAATCGTGAAACCCCTAAAACCATAAAAATCCATAAAAACCCAAAAATTCATAAAACCCAAAAAAATCAATAAAAATACCTAAAATTATCAAAAACACAAAAAAATCGCTAATAAGATAAAAACCTCTAATAACATTTAAAACCATAACACCAACATAAAAACATAAAAACACACTAAAAATTCTAAAAACCCATTAAACCCATAAACACTATAAAAATATCTAAAAACCTTAAATCCACAAAAAAAACTCGAAAAAACTATAAAACCCCAAAAAAATAAACACTATAAAACCCCCAAAACAATCAAAATACCTAAAAACCCTAAAACCCGTAAAATTAATAAAAAGCACTAAAAATCATTATTATTGTAAAAACCACTAAAACCATAAGAAAAACATTAAAACATAAAAACACTAAAACCCCTAAATACACTAAATACCTCAAAATCCTTAAAAACACAAACACCCCATAAAAATTCTAAAAAATCCCTAAACATCCCTAAATACATAAAAAATAAATAAAACACTGAAAAAAATTACGAAATACATAAAAACATAAGAACACATAAAACCCACAAAACCAAAAAAAGGCTAAAAAATACAATATCTCCCAAAAAACATTCAAAAACCCTAAAACACCTAAAAAGAATTAAAATCTCTAAAACCATAAAATATAAAATGCTCTAAAACGTTGAAAAATCCAATGAAAAGCTTAAAACCCCTAAAATCCAATAAAATGATAAAAACCCTAAGAAATCCTAAAAAACCTAAAAACTCTAAAACTGAAAAATTCCCTAAAAACCTAAATAACCACAAAAATCTTAAGAATCTATAAAAATCTATAAAGACATAAAAAACCCTAAAACCATGAAAACGCCAACGAAAACTATGAAAATCTAAAAGCACTTAAAACCCCTAAAAACCTAAAAAACAATAAAATCCTTAAAAAAATACATAAATACCCTAAAAACCCTAAAACCCCTAAAAACCACAAAACCCCTAAAACAATAAAAACCCTAAACCACCATAAAAATCATAAAATAACTGAAAAATCTAAAAACCCTTGAAACCAGAAATATTATAAAAAACATTAAAAAATTTAAAACCCTAAAAAACTCAAAAACATAATAAACTAAAAATCCCAAAGGACCTAAAAACCCTACCCCCCTCCAAACCCCCTCAAAATCCCAAAAAAACCTAAATATCCCTAAAGATCTTAAAAATACCACTGAATGTAAAAACCCTAAAGACCCTAAAAACCCAAAGAATCTTTGAAAAACTAAAAACAATTAAAGCCCCTAAAATACCTAAAAAATGAATAAAACCCTAAACCCGAAAAAACCTTAAAGACCATAAAACCCTAAAACCCTTAAAAATTTTAAAAACCCAAAATAATACTATTAAACCCTAAAACCCACCGAAAATTCTAAAAACCCTTCAAACCCGTAAAAACATTAAAAAACTCAATAAAACCTTAAAACACCTAAGAAATCAAAAATATTTCTAAAACCCAAAAAATACAAAATCCCAAAAATTCATAAAAACACTAAAAACCCCTCAAAATCCCTAAAAACCCTAAAAAACATAAAAGTCCAAAAAATTATGACGAATCCTTAAAAACCCAAACACCTCTAAAAACCCTAAAAACCCATAATAAAACCATAAAAACATAAAAACACTTAAAACCAAAAAAAACCTAAAAATATAAAATACATAAAATACCCTAAAAGTACTAAAAATTCATAAAAACGCTAAAAATTCCTAAAATCCATAAAAACAAAAAAAATCCATAAAAATCCATAGAAATATTATAGAACATGAAAACCATTAAAAACTATAGAAAAACATTACAAATAATAAAACATTCAAAACCCCAAAAATCCTAAAAACACTAAAAACACAAAAAAAAAATAATTAAAACAATTAAATACCATAAAAACCATAAACCCATTTAAACCATAAAACTACTAAAAAATCAACAACCCATTTAAAACCTAAAAAACGTTTATATCCTCTAAAAACCTTAAATATAATAAAAAACTCAAAAAAACAATAAAAACCAAAAAAATTATAAATCACCAAAAAACCAAATAATCCCTAAAGCCACTCAAAATCCCTAAAAGCCCATTAAAACCATAACATTCTAAAAACCCAAAATTTCACTAAAAACAAGTAAAAATATACAACCCCTAAAAATCTATAAGAAAACCATAAAAATCTGAAAACAATTAAAACAAAAAAAACCTAAACATTTTTAAAAAACCAAAAAACACTAAAATGTATAAATCCCCTAAAAACCATAAATATTCCTAAAATACCATTATACCCACAAAGACCCACTAAAAACATTAAAAACCCTTCATACCCTTAAAAATGTAAAAATTAACTCTTAAATAATAGAAATCTCCTAAACAACCAAAAAACCCTAAAACCAAAAGAAACTATAAAACATCTTAAAACCCTAAAAACACCCAAACCGTAAAAATCCCAAAAAACCCTAAAAAAATAAAAATAATAAAAATCCCTAAAAGTACTAAAAAATGTAAAAAATAATAAAAACTATGAAAAAATCTACGAAAAACATAAAAACATAAAAACACTTAAAGCCACTCAAAACCTATTAAACATTAAAATTAATAAAAAATTCTAAAAATAAAAAATATCCAAAAAATCTTAAATCCCAAAAATCACCTAAAAATGTTAAAACCCATAAAACCATAAAAATAACCAAGAACTCTAAAAACCCATTAAATCACTATTTAAAAAAACCTAAAAAACCTTAAAAATCCTAAAAAAATTAATAAACACTAAAACCCCCCCAAAAAACAACAAAAAAACTAAAATACCGTAAAACCCTACCCCACAATCCTTAAATCCCCTAAAAACAATAAAAATTATAAAAATCCCTAAAAATCATTATAAATGTAATAAAACATAAAAACGCTAAATACCCTATGAAAACCCAAAAAATATAAAACACATTAAACACTTATAAAACCTAAAAACGCTAGAAACCAAAAATTCCAAAAAAAACATAAAACAACGTAAAACCCTAAAAAACCCTAAAACCAATAAAAATTAAAAAAAGGCCTAAAAATCCCTTAAAAAATAAAAAACCATAAAAACCCTAAGAAAGCCTTGAAAACAAAAAAGCACTTGAAACCCCAACAATCCTAAAAATTTCTAAAAACCCTAAAATCCCTAATAACTATAAAACTCCTAAAAATCATAAAATATACTAAAACCCATAAAATCCCTAAAATCTTATAAAAACAATAAAAAACCTTTAAACCATTAAAAATGTAAAAATCTCTAAACACCCATTAAAACTATAAAAAAACATAAGAAATCCCCTAAAAACCCAAAACCATAAAAAAGCCAATGGTTACCAAGTTTATCTGATGGATCCCTCTACTCCCCACATGGATTAAGGTTAACGTGGATGGTGCAGCCTTAGGCGCGCTAGGTCCTAATGGGTGCGGTGGAGTTTTTTGCACATACCGGGGCTTCTCCAAAGGTTGTTTCCCTCAATTCATTAGTGATGGGAGTGGCCTTGAAGCTGAACTGTGGGCCGTGATAAAGGCTATTGAGTATACTGCCAGATTCGAATAGAACTTCATATGGATTGAATCAGAGTCCATGCTTTCTTTGACTACTGTCCAAAATAGGTCTAGGTGCATCCCCTGGAGGATCCTCCCCCAATGGATGGAATGCCTCAACATGTGCCAAAGGCTGAGTTTTACTGTGACACATGCCTAACGGGAGGCGAATGCAGTTGCAGATGCTCTCTCCAAACAGGCAATTGTGGAGAGGTGTTCATTGTGGTACTTTGTTTCCACGCCCTCCTGCTCATTGCCTGTGGATTCTGACCTGAGGGGTGAGTTGCACATGCAGTTATATACCCCTCCATTGTAGCACTATGTTTCTCTCTTTTCTCCTTGGTATAATATTTGGGGGATCGAGGTAGCATGGTCTCAAGCCTCCCTGGCCCCAAAACATAAAATCACTCAAAATCCATAAAACCGTAAAAAATACTAAAAACCATGAAAAACTATAACAAAACCATAAAAAGAAGAAACAAATAAAACCCCTAATAACATAAAAAATTATAAAAACCCTAAAATTATAGAAATCCTAGAACGCCTAAAAATACTAATAAACCTAAAAACTATAAAACACAAAAAACATTAAAAACCCATAAAACACATTGACCAATAAAAATATAAAAACCAATTAAACCCCTAAAAGAATTAAAAACTCTTGAAAACCTCTAAAAACATAAAAATATCAAAAAAACCTAAAAACCCAAGAATCCATAGAAACCCAAAAAACACTAAAACCCTCTAAATTCCAAAACCGCACAAAATGCAAGAAAATATTAGAAAATCCCTAAAAACCCTAAAAACGTATAAAAATATAATAAAAATGATAATCCTTAAGATAATATTAAACTCCTAAAAACACTAAAAATACCTAAAAACATTAAAAATGTAAATATCATAAAATCCCATAAAACCCAAAAAACCAATGAGAACCTTTGAAACACATAAAAACCCTAAAACCACTAAAAAATCTAAAAACCCTTTAACACCCTAAGAATACCAAAAACACTAAAAACACTTAAAAAATAAATCCCAAAAAATCCAAGAAACCAAAAAAAATATAAAAACCATAAAAACCCTCAATACCCAAAAAACCCTAAAAAGAAAAAATAATAATAAAAATACTAAAAAGTCCTTAATATTCCTTGAAACGTGAAAACCCCTAAAACACTGAAAACCTGTAAGAAAACATTTGATACATAAATACACTTAAAACCTCCCAAAACAACAAAAAACTCTAAACCCAAAAACAACTAAAAACCCTAGAAACCATAAAACCCAAAAAAACTCAAAAAACCAAAAAACCATAAAATCCCCTAAAATCACTAAAATCATAAAAAACCTGAAATTTGTTAAAAATACTAAGAAACCATAAAGCCTTGAAAATAATTACAGTCCCTAAAAATAAAAAAAAGATAAAAAACATGAAACCCCTTAAAAAGACCTTAAAACCCTAAAATCCTCTAATAACCTTAAATACCACTAAAAACCCTAAAACCCCCTAAATACAATAAAAACCCTAAAAACTATAAAAACCATTTAAACCCCTAAAATGATAAAAACATTAAAAACACAAAAGACCCTAAAAGCTAAAAAACCTAAAAACCTAATAAATAGAAAAACCATAAAAACCATAAAAACCCAAACAACCCTCAAAATCCCTAAAACCATAAAAATCCATAAAAATCCTAAAAAATCTATAAACTCTAAAAAAATGTAAAAATTACTCAAAACCTAAAAACCCATGAGTAAAACTTGAAAAACTAAAAACATAAAAAACCCCTGAAATCCTAAAAACATTAAAAGCCAAAAAATCTCAAAAAAAACATAAAAACCTTAAAACAACTAGAGATCCATAAAAACTCCCAAAACCACTGAGAATTTTAAAAACCCTTTAAAAAAAATAAAAATTATAAAAATATTAAATAACCAAAAATCATGGGAACTTTAAAAAACCCCTAAAAACTATAAAAAAAATATTACCCACAAAAACCCAAAAACCCTAAAAATCATAAAAATCCCAAAAAAAGCCTAAAAACCATAAAAATAAAAAAAACCCAATACAATACCAAAAATATAAAAACCCCAAAACACAAAAAAACTAAAAAAACATAAATCCTAAAAACTATCAAAACCTCAAAATACCTAAAAATGCTAAAACCCCCTCAAAATACTAAAATCCATAAAAATCCAAAAAAACATAAAAATCCATAAAAATCCATAAAGACCCTAAGAACCGCTAAAAAACTAAAATAAATTTAAACCCCAATTTTTTTTAAAAAAATATAAAACCCTTAATAAAAAAACTCAAAAACCACAAAAAACCCAAAATTTCCAAAAAACCATCAAAAATCATAAATACCCTAAAAATCCCTAAAAACATAAAACCCAAAACATTCTAAATAATCCCTAAAAATAACTAAAAACATAAAACACCTCAAAACCATAAAAACCCTAAAAAACCAATAAATCCCTAAAAATCCACTAAAATTAATATAAACACTTTAAAAAACTAAAAAAATTAGAGAAATAAAGAAAAAACCTTCTAAACCCTAAAAACTCAAAAAAAAACCAAAAAACACAAGAAAACAATAAAAAAATAAAAAAACTCTTCAAGACCCTAAAACCCTTCAATATATATAAATACCATCAAAATCATAAAAATACTAAAAAATCCTAAAAATATAGAAAAATGTAAAAAATCTTAAAAACCTAAAAATCCCCATGAAAACCTTAAAAACATAAAAACACTCAAAACCATTAAAAGACCTAAAAACACTAAAACACTGAAAACACTAAAAACCCATAAAAACATAAAACCCATAAAAACATAAAAATCCATAAAAAATTATAAACCCTCTAAAAACTATAAAAACACTTTACACCCATAAAAAATAAAAAAACTCTAAAAACCATAAATACCATAAAAATATCAAAAAAATCATAAAAATAAAAAACTTATAAATACCATAAAAAACCTCACAATCCCTAAAAACCCATAAACCCCATAAAAATCATAATAAAATCCCTAAAAACCCTAAAAACATTAAAACCCTAAAACCCTAAAACACCTCAATAAAACTAAAAAACCAAAAATCACTTTAAACCCCAAAAATCTAAAAACGAAAAACCCCTAAAAATAAAAAAACCCACCCACTTGCCCACCCCCCAACGAAAAAACCACAAAACCCTAAACAACCTAAAAACCGTAAAAACTGTCAAAAACACTAAAACCCCTTTAAACAGAAAAAAATACAAAAAAAACATTAAAAACACATTAAACTCATAAAAATCACAAATAAGCCCTAACACTAAAAATAAATTAAAAACCCTAAAACACTAATAAACACTAAAAACAATATAAATACCTAAAGACCCTAAAAACCCTAAAAATCATATAAAATCCCTGGAAATCCCTAAAAATTTAAAAAAACCTAAAACCCAAGAAGTCCCTTAGAGAACCTTAAAAACCTAAAAACACATAATACCTTTATAAATCCAACAAATTCTGAAACCCCAAAAAAACCATTAAAACCCTAAAGACCATAAAAACCATTAAAAACATTAAATCCTCTAAAACCCCACTAATTACTCTAAATGAAATTTATACCCCTAAAAATATCAAATAACTCAAAAAACAATAAAAACTGCTAAAAAAATTCGAATTGATTATAAATACCAAAAAACCATAAAAACCCAAAAAACCCTCAAAATCCCCAAAAACACATTAAAATCCTAAAAATCTGTAAAACCTATAAAAATAAAAAAAAAATCTACAAAACCTGAAAAACTAGAGGAAAAAAATTAAAAATCATAAAACACTCAAACCCTAAAAAACCTAAAAATGATAAAAGACCAAAAAAACCCAAACCCCTAAATACAACAATAAAACCAAAAACCCTAAAGAACCAATAAAAACTCTAAGTACCCTCAAACCCCTAATAATGTTAAAAACTCTAAAAAAATTCAAAACCTAAATAAAATAAAATAAAACCATAATCACAAAAAAACCCATAAAAACCATAAAACCCCTTAAATACTAAAAAACCCTTGAAATCCCTAAAAATAATAAAAACTATAAAATTCCTTAAATAGCCATAAAAATCCCTAAAAATATTAAAAACCCAAAAAACCCCTAGAAACCATAAATACCTAAAAATACTTACAACCTTTAAAAAAACTAAAATTTCTAAAACCCTAAAAACTCTAAAAACTATAAAACCTAAAAACCCCTAAAAGAAATAAAATAGTACTAAAATATCTAAAAATAATTAATCTTATAAAAACATAATAAAACTAAAAAAATAACCCTAAAAGACTAAAATAAACCCTAAAACACCAAAAACCCATAAAATCAAGAAAAAATCTTAAACCCCCTCAAAATACCTAAAAACCCTTAAAACCATTAAAATCATAAACATTCCCTAAAAATATATAAAAATTTAAAACCCACTAAAAACCCTGAGAACCCCTAATAAAACCTAAATAACCTAAAAACACAATAAATCTCGAAAACCCTAAAAAATAAAAAGTCCAAAAAACCCCTTAAAACTCCTACATGTACAAAAAACCTTAAAAACAATAAAAATAAAAAAAATCCATATAAATCCCTAAAAACATAAAAATCATTAGATACAATGAATGAACCTATGAAAAAATAAGAAAACTAAAAAAATTAATATACATAAAAAATCTAAAAATTCTAAACACCCAAACAAATCTAAAAACACAAAAAACCCTTATAAACATCCATTAACACCCCTAAAACCCAGAAAAAACCCTAAAAGAACTAGAATCTCTAAAAACCCTTTATACCCCTAAAAATGTAAAAAAAACTTAAATACCTTTAAACCCCTAAAAACACAAAAATCCCTTAAAACCCAATAACAAAAAAAACATAATACACAAAAGAACCTAATAAAACTCAAAATCCCTACAACTCTAAAAAACTATAAAACCTAAAAAATCCATAAATATCACTTAAAACCTAAAACTAATAGTAACCTTGAAAATCCCTTAGAAAACAGAAAACCCAAATAACCCTTAAAACTTCAAAAAAACCTAAAAAGTGTTAAAGCCCCTATAAACCCTAAAAAAAATTAAAGCCTCTAAAAACTATTAAAAACCTTAAAACCAACAAAAAAACATAAAAATAACTAAAAAATGTAAACAAAATTTAAACCCATAAACACCTTAATTAAATATAAAAACCTTAAATCCACAAAAAAACTCAACTAACTATAAAACCCCAAAAAACATAAGAAGTATAAAAACCCTAAAAACCCTAAAAATAACTAAAAACCCAAAAACCCAAACAATTTCAAAAAAATCACTAAAAATACATATAAATGTAAAAACCAATAAAACCCTAAGAAAAACATTAAAACATAAAAACACTTAAACCCCTAAAAACCAATAAAACACAAAAAAAACTAAAAACCCTTAAAACCATATTTCACTAAAAATCATTATAAACCATAAAATTCAAAATAATCCACTAAAAACTTTTTAAATTATTTAAACCCACAGAAACATTAAAAAGATTAAAAAAACAAAAAACTCCTAAAAATATTAAGAAACCCCAAACACCTAAAGCAATAATAAAACCCTTAAATACACAAAATACCTTTAAATCCTTAAAAACCCAAAAAACCCATAAGAACCCATAAAAATCCCTAAACATCCGTAAATACATAAAAATCTAGAAAACCCAGAGAAAACCTAAGAAAACCTTTATACTTAAAAATACATAAACCCTCATAACCAAATGAATGCTAAAAAAATATTTAATCCCCCTAAAAACACTCAAAATCCCTAAATACCGCTAAAAAGAATAAAAATCCTTAAAAATCTGTAATATCTCTAAAACATAAAAAACACTAAACCCTTGAAAAATCCAAAGAAATTCTTAAAACCCAAAAAACACTTAAAACCCCAAAAAGCCTATAAAATGAAGAAAACCCTAAAAACACTAAAAAACCTAAAACTGAAAATTCCATAAAAACCTATAAATACTACGAAATTGTTAAAATCTATAAAAATTTATAAATACATAAAACCCTAAAAACAAAAAAAACCCAAAGAAAACCATAAAAACTAAAAGAACATAAAACCCCTAAAAACCTAAAAAAACCTTAAAATCTTCAAAAATCCATAATGACTCTAAAAACATTAAAACACATAAAACCCACAAAACACCTAAAAACATAAAAACCCTAAAACCCCATAAAAAACAATCTCAAAATCCTTGAAACCATAAAAATTATAAAAAACTAAAAAAAATTAAAAACCCAAAAAAAACTAAAAAAACATAACAACCCAAAAAATCCAAAAAAGGCCTAAAAACCAAAAACACCCCCAAAACCCCTCAAAATCCCAAAAATCCTAAATAACCATAAAGATCAAAAAAATCAACACATTGTAAAAAACCCTAAATACCCTAAAAACTTTAGAAACTTTTAAATACTAAAAACAATTAAAGCACTTGAAATACCTAAAAATTGATTAAATCCCTAAACCCCAAAAAACATTAAAGACCCTAAAACCAGTAAAAATCATAAAATCCCTAAAAATAGATAAAACCATAAAACCAAAATAAAAATTCTAAAACCCTTCAGACCCATAAAAACATTAAAATACTAACAAAACCCTTAAAACCACTAAAAACATAAAATAACCCTAAAACCAAAAAAATAAAAAAACCCTAAAAATCATAAAAACACTGAAAAAAACCCAAAACACCCTAAAACCAAGGAAGATGGAGCCTATCCTTCTCTCTCTCACATGATGGTGATTCTCGGCTTCGTTGATGATGACGTCACTATAGTTGATGGTTGTGGCGGCGCTGCCCCTCCCTAGGATTGGAGGGGCGGTAGATGGGGTTCCCCTTCAAGTTGAGCAGGATCGTCCCCCCCTTTTCCCAGAGATTACAATTTTCCCGAAAGTTCCTCACTACTAGAACGGTGTGCCCATGGTCCTGATTTCTACTCAAGAGTTCTCTTTGGCCTCTATTCTTCTGGTTCTGATGATGGTGGTTTGGTTTGGGTGGAACTGGCCCTATATCCACGATTTTGACAGGTTCTTTGCCTCTTCATAGAATCTTCATGAAAGAGATGTTGTAGGGTTACTTGATGCCCGTCATTTTTTTTCTCGTTTTGGGAATGAGGATGATTTGATTTCGGCCTGGTCTGTGGTTCCATAGATTGTCATCAGTTTTCGGTTCTACTTATTCTGATGGATCTTTGATTTCCACCTGAATCGTGACCCCCAAAGCACAGCGTTGTGGGTAAATCTTCCTAGAATGGCACTCCCCTTCCATAATCTATCCATAATTCGTGTCATTGGTAACCACATTGGATGATTTCTTTGAATGGATTCTCAGATGAGTTCTTCATGTCATCCCTTTGCGCCACGGATTTTCATAGAGGTGGACATGTCTACGTCCCTGGTCAATCTGGTTTGTGTTGAGATTGAACGTGAACTCCGATGGAAACAATAGGTCTACTTTGAATCCTTGTTCTACTTATGCTTGAATTGCTGCAGGTTAGGCCACACTTCATCTATGTGCTGGCATGGAAGCAGCTCCTCCTCTTCTGTTCCTAGCCTGTCTGATGCAGCTCCCTCAACGTTTGCTGAGATTGTGGGTGCACACAGCATTAGGAAAGTGGATGTGTGCCAACCAGATCCTAAAGTGAGTTATATCTTCAAACACTTGAGGAGTTATTTGAGGCTTCTAGATGTTGGATGCTCTCTTAGCATGAAGTTTGCTTCTAGTGGGATGCCTATTTCCTCTGACAGCAGTCTTAAGAAGATGAAGGAATTGGTTCCAACCTTTAACCATTTTGAAGGGATGGACTTTGAGGAAGAGGTGCAAGGGTCCCCAATTGTCTTTGCGGGATGTGTGATTCTTATTGAACAGGCATAGAGGAAGGTGCCGGCCGATGTCACTGGGCATGGTGGATGGAGCGTTAGAATGATTCTCTCGTGGTTGATGCTGTTGTGCCAGAATTGAGCTATGATGAAAATGGTAGTGATGATGTGTAGGTTATGTTGATTGAGAGTAATGTAATGTCTGAAGAAGATATTATTGAAGCTGGGTAGGGGAAGGTGGATGTGTCGGGGGTGCTGGATAGGAAGTAGGTGGTGGTTGAGTAGGTGGGGGAGTCTTTGGAAGGGAAGGTGCTTGAACAAGAGGAGGGGAATGAACAAGTTGATACACCCTCTCTTATCCAGGTGCTGGAGAAGGAGGCTGAGCAGGGGGAAGTACCTTGGCATGGGGAGCTTGTAGAGAAGAGTTCAGTTGTGTTAGAGGGATCTCCGTGGCCGGGACAGGGGTCCTTGGTTTTGTCAGTGCATGAGGGTGCTTCTGATAGTGAGGCTCTGCTGGGGTATTCAACTCGGTTTGATCTTGAGCAGGGGGAGGCTCCTGAACATAGGGAGGTGATGGAACCAAGTATGGAGGTTTGCATGTGGTCTAGGGAGGACATGAAGTTACAATTTTACCTTGCTGGTGTGGTATCCCCACTTTGCATTGATTTCGATGATTCTGCCTTGGTGGTTCATCATATGTCGGGGTGCGGGGCTCTTGTTGCTTTCCCCCTAAATCAGGAAGACCCATTTGTCCCCGATCAATATTTTTTCCAGGAAGGAAGTAGAAGGGTGTCTCATAATATGAATTTGACCATCAAGGAGAGGTATTTTATTGAGGGGGCCACTCCTCATGGGAAACAAAACAAAACTGCAGGGGTCCATTTAGATCCCCGAAAGGGGAAACCGAGGAAGGACTACTCCAATTTTCTAAGGACTGTGTCTACGAGGGCTTTTTGCAAAGCCAATTTCTCTGCCAAGGGAGGTCAGCTCGTCAAGGTGCAGCTTGATGTGAAGCAGCAACATCTCAAAGATTACTACACCACCTTCCTAAAGCAATACGAATCATCTGAATGAGAGTTAGTAGAGTCAGATGCTTCCACTGGTTATGGTGCTGATGGGGTCTCATATGGGGATGGAGATTTTTGACTTTTGATTGGTTGTTCCTGTTTTTTTTTCTCTTCTGCTTTCGGTTCTTTTGGGGTATTGGTGTCTTGAGTGGTTTTGGGCTTTCTAGTGGGGGTTGTTTGGCCCCACCATGCCCTTGTCTGCTGCGCTTTTTCTTAAAAATGGGGGGGGGGGGGGGGATAGCCTGACAGTCGCATCTTCCTTGCCCCTAAAACAAAAAAAATCAAAAAATTCCAAAAAATCCTGAAAATTCTTAAAAAACAAACACCCCTAAAAAATCTAAAAACCCATAATTAAATCTTAAAAACATAAAACACTTAAACCCCCAAAAAACCTAAAAAAAGATAAAATATCCTAAAATACCATTAAACACTAAAAATTCATAAAAACACTTAAAATTCCTAAAATCCATAAAAAACCAAAAATCCATAAAAATCAATAAAAAATTAAAATAACCCCTTAAAACATAAAAAACTGTTGGAAAAATTTTCAAACACAAAAACATTCAAAACCCATAAAACCTAAAAACAATAAAAATCCCTAAAAATCATTAAAACTATTAAAACCATAGAAACCATAAACCCATTTAAAAAATAAAACTACTAAAAAGATATAAACCAATTTAAAACCAAAAATACATTTATAACCTCTAAAAACATTATAAATCATAAAAAACTCAAAAAAAACTAAAAACCAAAAAAATCCCCTAAAATCAAAAAAATCCTGAAAGCCAGTAAAAATCCCTAAAAATCCATTAAAAACATAACATCCTAAAAAAAACGAAAATACATGAAAAAATCTGAAAACTCTAAAAATCTAAAGAAAATTTTAAAAATCTAAAAACACATAAAACCCCCAAAAAACTAAACATTGTTAAAAACCCAAAAAACCCCTAAAATGCATAAAGCCCCCTAAAAACCTTAAATAACCCTAAAAGACCATTAAAACCCATAAAGAAAAACTAAAAACATTAAAAACCCTTCATACCCCTTAAAATTTTAAAAAACAATATAACAACAAAAATCCCCAAAACAACATAAAAAACCCTAAACCCTAAAGAAATCATAAAACCCATAAAAACCCTAAAAACCCCCAACGCATGAAAATTCCTAAAAACTATAAAAACGTAAAAATAAAAAAAATCCATAAAAGTACCTAAAAATGTAAAAAATTATTAAAACCCTAAAAAACACTACAAAAACATAAAAACCTAAAAACACTTAAAACCACTCAAAACCTAAAAAAATGTAAAATCCCAAAAAACATGAACATCTTAAATACCTTAAAACCAACAAAACCACTAAAAACAATAAAACACAGAGGACCCTGAAAATAATCAAGAACTCTAAAAACCCTTTAAACCACAATTTTATATAAAAACACTAAAAAAACATAAAAACCCTAAAAAA
The DNA here is from genome assembly GCA_963277665.1 of Viscum album. NCBI lineage: Eukaryota > Viridiplantae > Streptophyta > Magnoliopsida > Santalales > Viscaceae > Viscum > Viscum album. The sequence goes on along the minus strand of OY728137.1, from coordinate 1,831,588,663 downwards.
CTCAACATACACTATAACACCCCAAAAAACCACATCCAAGTAGAAGAATATGTTTCTATAGTTAATGTCCCTTTTGATTCCTTGATTAAAAAGGAATTAAGTATTATGGAATGATTAAAATATTTTACCATGAAGGAAACCCCTCATCCAAGTAGAATAATATGTTTCTATAGTTAATAAGGGGGGCTTAATTCATCATTCTTTTTCAACTTATTGAAAGCCAGATTTAATTCATCTAAACAGGTACTTTTTCAAAAGGTTGATGGTTCTATTATTTCTAATCTAGGTACCATTATTAGTGGGACTATTGGATTTTTTAGTCATTGATTAGGACTTCTCATGTATTATCCTATTCATAGAGAGCAATATTAGATCCCTTTTTATCTCACTATATTGCTTTGTTCTCTTGCAATTTGTTAGATAAATCTAGGTAGCTATCAGAAGTTCATCATTCACTTTTATCTCTACACCTTTTTAAATCTCTAAGGCCAGATAGATTTAATTCCATTTTCTTCTGTAAGTCTTGTTTTTTGGTTAGTTCCAATGTGATAGGTTCTATTTTAGAAATATTTATAAATAGAAAATTGATTTAGGAAGCTAAGATATCTATTCTTTCTTTGATTCCCAAGGTGTCGAATGCTTTATCGCTTTTTTTTCATGGCAATTTCATGCTGTAATAATATTTATAAGTGTATCTCCATGATCTTAGTAGAAAAAATGGTAAATTCATAAAAAACACTTAACACCCAAAAAACCCCCAAAACAATTAAAAAATCTAAAAACTCAAAACCCCCAAAATACCAGTAAAAATTCTAAAACCCCTTAAACCCCTAAGAATGATAAAAAACTATAAAAACAATAAAAACTCTGAATTACTCAAACAGACCCTAAAATCCAAAAAACTGTAAAATTTCTAAAAACACTAAAAAACATTAAAATCCCCCCAAATCACTAAAAATACTAAAAACCATAAAAACACAAGAGACCTAAAAATCCCTAAAAATTCCACAAAATTTTAAAACCCTTGAAAATTCATAAGAGAACCCCAAAACCCTAAAAACACATAAAACCCCTAAAAACAACAAGAATTTCTAAAAAACATAAAACCCAAAAATACCGCAAAATCACTAAAACCCCTAAAAACTACAAAAATCCTTCAAAACCCCAAAATCCCTAAAAATATAAAAAATATAAAAACCCTAATAAAATTTAAAAATATAAAAACATTTAAAAACCCTAAAAACTAAATGAATTATAAAAACCCTAAAAGTCCCAAAAACCTCCAAACCCCTAAAACCATAAAACTCCTAGAAACCATTAAAAATCCTAAAAATCAATAAAAATCCTGACACCATTAAAAACTCTGAAAACCAATTAAACCCTAAAAACATAAAAAATAAAAAAACAACAAAATCCTTAAAAACATAAATACCCTAAAACCAACAAAATCATTGAAACCCTAATAACCCTAAAATCTATAAATCCCTAAAAATCACTAAAAACCATAAAAATACTAAAAATGCCCTAAAATTACAAAAAAAATAAACAATACATTAAAAACGTAAAAATGCATGAGATAACATTAAAAAAAACTTAAGACCCCTAAAAACAAAAAAACACTAAATTCTTGAAGAACCCGAAAAACCCAAAAATCCTTAAAACCAATCAAATACGTAAAAATCCTAAAAACCCATAAAAAATCGACAAAACCCCAAAAACTATAAAATTGTAAAAACTCCAAAATACCCTTAAATCCCTTATGAAAACCTTATAAACCTAAAAGTCTTTAAAACACATAAAAAAAGAAAAAAACTTAAAACCATAATATCCATAAAAACCCATAAAACCCTAAAAATCCTAAAAAATCCTTAAAACCCATAAAAAACTTTTAAAAAAACTCTAAAAACCCAAAAAAATTAAAAACGCTACAAAAAACATAAAAACCTAAATCACATAAAACTACATAAAACATAAAAAAATATAAAAACCCAAAAAACCCTAAAAATAGCCTAAAACCATAGAACCCTTAATATCCATAAAAACATAAAAAATCATAAAAAATCATATAACCTGTAAAAACCCATAAACCCACTAAAAACATGAAAAACCCTTTAAACCCCTTGAAACGTTAAAAAAATATGAAAAATACATAAAACCATAAAAAATACGACACCCCTAAAATCTTAAAAAACCATAGAAACATAAAAACCCACAATATGATAAAAAATTCTTACAAATACCTAAAAAATAAAAAAACACTAAAACACCGAAGACCCCTACGAAAAGCATAAACACATAAAACCCAAAAAGAACATAAAAATTAATAAAATACCTAAATAACCCAAACAACCCAAAAAAATACTGAAAATCCCTAAAAACAAAGTAGACCACAAAAACTATGAAATTCCATAAAAACAATAAAAAACCTGCAAAACCCTAAAAGGCCAAAAAGCCACTAAAAACTTCTAAAATCTATGAAAACCCTCTAAACACCTAAAAAGTTTTAATAAATCTAAAAACCTTTAAAACCCTAAGAACTCAAAAAACCCCTAAAAACCATTAAAAACCCCATACAACTATAAAACCCTTCAGAATCCCCAAAAACCCTAAATACCATCAAAACCCATAAAAATCTTTAAAAATCCCCAAGACACCAAAAATCCAAAAAACCTAAAAACACTACGAAAAATGAAAAATCATAATAAAACCATAACAACCTAAAACACTTAAACCCCCCCAAAATCTAGAAAATAATAAAAACCTGAAAAACACCAAAAACCCTAAAATCCACAAAACCCCTAAAACCCTTAAAGAACCTAAAAACTGATAAAAACCTAATAACCCAATAAAAAATTTAGAAACAATTTAGACCCCAAAAATGTTTAAAAAATATAAAAAATCAATAAAACCCTAAAAATCTCAAGCAAAAACTAAAAATAAAAAAAACAAAAAACCCTATAAGCCCTAAAAATCCATAGAAACCCCTAAAAACCATAAAATTCCTACAAAAATCCATAAAAATATCTAAAACATAAAATGCACTAAAAAACAAAAAAAACCTAAGAAAACCGTGAAAACCATAAAAACGTAAAACCCCTAAAAACCAGGAAATTTCTAAGACCCCAAAAAACCCAAATAACATTGAAAACACTACAAATGCCTAAAACCCTAAAAACCATAAAAATCCTAAAAACCATAAAAATTCTTTAAATCCCTAAAAATCCAAAAAAATTAATGCTAAATTTTTTTAAAATTGTAATAAAATCCATTAAAACATAAAAACACTTCAGACTACTTAAAATACAAAAAATAAAACAACCCTAAAAGACCTAAAAACCAAAAAAACACATAAAAACCAAAAAAAAACAAAAATACATTAAAAACACATAAAAAACAATAAAACCCAAATAACCATTAAAAACTCTAAATAACATTTAAAATCATAAAAATGATTAAAAAAATATAAAATACCATTAAAAATATAAAAAACTCAAAAACCCATAAAAAAATAACCATAAATACACAAAAAACCTAAAAATAATAATACTCTTTAAAATCCATAAAAACACTAAAAAAAATAAAAATCCAAAAAATCCCTAAAATTCACTAAAAAAAGAAAACCCATAAATACTTTGAAAACCCCTAATAAAACCTTAAAAGGATAAAAGAAGATAAAACCCCTAAAGATAATAAAATCTTAAAAACCCATAAAATACATTAAATCCTTAAAACATTAAAAATCCTAAAAGTGACATAAAAATACCTAAAAACATAAGAAATATTAAATCATGAAGACCCCTAATGAAAAAATTAAAACATAAAATCACTTAAAACCCCTAAAAACCATAAAAATGATAAAACCCAAAAAAACGCTCAAAATCCCTAAAACTCCTAAAAACCGTAAAATTCAAAAAATTACACAAAATATAAAAAAATGTAAAAAACCTTAAAAACCATAGATACCACTAAGAAAACCAAAAAAACAAAAAAACACTTTAAATTCCTAAAAATTCTAAAAACAAAAAAAACATGATAAACCAGAAAACCCTAAAATCCATCAAAATTCCTAAAATCCCTAAAAAAACACAGAAATCTAAAAAGACTTTAAAATCCATAAAACATAAAAACCCCATAAAAATCCCGTAGAAAACCTTAAAAACCTAAAGACACTTAAACCCATTGAAAACCTAAAAAAGGATAGAAACCCTATAAGACAAAAACCCAAAATATCCCTAAAAACCATAAAACCACAAAAAACCATAAGAACCATAAAACCCCATAAAATCCATAAAACCCACTAGAATTACTAAAGACTCTTTAAACCCCAATAATGTAAAAAACTCTAAAAATACATTAAAACTCTAAAAACATGAAAAAACATAAAGACCCTAAAATACCCAAAAAAACCCAAATACAATAAAAATATCAAAAAAACACAATAGAATCTTAAAAGTCATAAAAAATCATAAAATCCTTAAAAATGTAAAAAAAAACCAAAAACCCTAAATATCCTATAAAATCCTTAAAAACAAAAATAATTAAAGACATTAAAAATATAAAAAAAACTATAAACCCTAAAAATATCTAATAATATTTAAAAATCCCTAAAACCCTTAGAAAACCTAAAATTCCCTAAAATCCTATAAAATCCCTAAAATAGTTAACAACCTAAAACGCCATAAAAATCCTATAAATTCCATAAAATCTCTAAAAATAAAAAATATCTAATAACCAAGAAAACACGTAAGAATGCTTCAACAATAAAAAACACTTAAAAACCACAAAAACAAAAACCTAAAACTCTTTAAACTCCATAAAAATCCCCAAAAACATGAAAAAACCCTAAAACCACTAAAAAGACTAAAAACCCAAAAAATCCCAACCCCCCCCCCCTAAAAACTATTTCAACCATATAAACCACTAAATGATAAAAAAAACTCTAAAAACGGTAAAACCCAATAAAAACACAAAAAAATCATAAATTCCAAAAAAAATAAAAACCTTAAAATCCCTAAAACCCCGAAAAAACTCAAATTCTAAATAAAACCCCTAAAAATGTAAAATTCATAAAAATACATAAAAACACTAAAAATGTATAAAAAAGAAAAATCTTGAAACACCCAATGGATACCATAAAAACCAAAAACACTTAAAACCCACAAAAACAAATTATGATAAAAATAATAAAAACCCCAAAACCCTAAAAACCCCACACCCAATCAAAATTCCTAAACACCATTAAATCAATAAAAATTCTAAAATCCCAATAAATCCACAAACACCTAAAAATCCTCAAAAATAAAAACCCATAAGAAAAAAATAAATTACAAAAAACACTTAAACCCCCTAAAAACCTAAAGAATGTTAAAATCCCTAAAACCAAAAAACCCTCAAACCCATAAAACACTAAAAACTAACTAAAAACTCTAAAATACAAATAATACCCAGAAATAATTTAAAACCAAAAAAATCTAAAAACCCTTGAAACCCTAAAAACCCTAACAAACCTAAACCCCTCATAATCCTTAAAACCCATAAAAACCTAAAAAATACCTAAAAATCAGTAAAAACAAAAAAAATCCTAAAAAATAAAAACAATTCTTAGATATACTTCAAAAACTAAAAACACTTATACCCCTAAAAACTAAAAATGGTAAACCCCCTAAACACCTAAAACCCCTAAAAACACTTAAAATCCCACAACATCCCTTAAAATAAATAAAAAAGATAAAAAATCTATAAAAAATTTATAAACACTATAATCATAAAAACTAAGAAAACCTTAAAAACCTAGAAACACTTAATTCCCTTAAAAACCTAAAGAAAAAAAACCAAGAAACCTTAAAAACCCAAAAACCCATAAAAAACATAAAAACCCAAAAACCCATAAAAATCTAAAAAAACCTCTAAAAATACCTAAAAGTGTAAAACCCCTAAAAACCAGAAAATCATTATGAAAACCTTTAAAACATAAATACACATAACACAACTAAAAAGCAAAAAAAATCATAAAACCACTAAACAACCCTAATACCCATAAAAATCCATAAAACTATTCATCATTCCTAAAAAACAAAAAACCCTAAAAATCCTAAAAATACCTAAAACTGCCTAAAATTGTAGAAAATTATAGAAACGATAAAACCCCCATATGGATGAAATAAAAACCTAAAAAAATTAAAACACCTTAAAAATAAAATATCGAAAAAACATTAAAAACCCTAAAAACCCCAATATACCAAAATAACCTAAATAACCTTATATATCAAAAAGGCCCTAAAAATCCCAAAAACATAAAAAACTAAATAACCTAAAAATTCCTTAAAACCCTTAGAACCATAAAAAACCTAAAAACCCCTAAAAATCTCAAAAAGCGTAGAAAACTCTAAAAACTCTAAAAACCCTAGAAACAATATAAACTCCATAAAATCATTAATCATTAAAAAATGTTTTAAAACCTTATAACCTCTAAATACTCAAAAATTCCCCAAAACCCCCATAAAAATTAAATGAATAAAAATGCTAAAAGCACTCAAAATCCATAAACCCTAAAAAATATTAAAAATCATAAATATCACCAAAAATAAAAAAAAATTGAAAACCCTAACAAACTGGAAAAATAATAAGAAAATATTAAAAATATAAAAATAATAAGAAATCGATAAAACCTAAAAAGTACTAAAAACCATTAAAACATATAATACCAACAATCCAAAAAAAACCCCAACATCCCAAAAAATCATAATAACCCATAATGATCATAAAAAAATATAAAAATCCATAAAAATACATAAAATAGAAAAAAATACTAAAACCCATGAAAACCATAAGAAGAACCTAAAAACATAAAAACACATAAAACCCATAAAAACCTAAAAATTTGAAAAAGGCCTAAAATCCCCTAAATATCCCTAAAACCCCTTAAAACAAAAAAAACCCTAAAAATCACTAAAAATCCCCAAAAAAAATTAAATTAAAACCATGACAAATACAAAGAAAAAAATGAAAATCTAGAAAAAATTAAAACCCTAAATCCCCTTAAAAATGCTAAAATCCATAAGATCCACTAAAACAAAAAAATTCTTATAAGTCCTTAAAATCTATAAAATCCCTAATACCCATAAAAAACCTAAATACCTATAAATCCATAAAAACATAAAATCCCCTAAAAATGCTGAAAAATCCCAAGAAAACCAAAATCCCAAAAAATGAAAAAACCATCAAAGTCTCTAAGAAAACTAAAAACGTCTAAAAATAATAAAACCCCTAATAATATAAAAAACCTGAAAATACCCCAAAAACAAATAAGACCCACTAAAAACATTAAAATCACTTTAAATCCCCAAAAAATTTAAACAAATATAAAAACCCTTAAAAATACTAAAAAATAAAAAAATTTCTTAAAACCAGAAAAACCCATAAAATCCATAAAACCCTAAAACACTGAAAAATCCCTATAATTCATAAAAAACCTAAAAAATCATTGAAAATACATAAAAGAATAAAAATTCCAAAAAACCCAAACAAACCCATAAAACCTTAAAAACACACAAAATGAATAACATCCTAAAAATGCTAAATTTCTATAAACCCTGAAAACCATAAAAACCCTCAAAACTCCAAATGACCCTAAAAACATTAAAATTATAAAAAACCCCTAAAACCCATAAAAACATATAATAACCATATAAAAACTGAAAAACCCTAAGAAAATCATTCTTTGAGGATGCAGCCTCTGGATATGGTGCGGATGGTGACCCTTGCGGTGCAGCTTCTATTTCGGACTTTGGTAGTGATGTTGACAGATTTTGTTTCTTTTTTGGTCTTTTATCACTAGTGTAGAAAATGTTATTTACGTCACCATTTTTTACATCGGTTATATATAACTAACGTGATAATCTGTGAAACGTGGTTTTTTACATCGGTTATTTTATATCTGACGTAACAAATGCGGTGAGTAGATTTTTAACGTCGGTTATATTAATAACCGACATTACAAATCACGCGTGTTTGGTTTTTACATTGGTTATAAATTAAACGACATTAAAACTCAAAGAGCGGGGGTTTTTTACGTCGGTTATTTGATAACCGACGTAAAAAACCAAATCGCAGGGGGTTTTTTATGTCGGTTTTAAAATAACCGACGTTATAAATTTAAAAAATTGTTTATAACGTCGGTTATTATATAACCGACGTTATAAAACATTTAAAAAATTAAAGCCCCATGGATTGTCATTTATGATTTTTTGATTGACAGTCCGCCCGCTTGTCTCTCTCATGCAGTAAACCCTAATCGGCTCGTCGATTGACCAGCATTAAACTCATTTTGGCTTCATCGTTTATCTTCTTTACTCCTCTCGGATCTGTCATCTCAACTCGTAACACTCAAGTAATCCTTCCACGAATTTATTTCGTTCTTTTTTTTTCACGGATAGTCTATAATTATGTTTTGCGATTTTTTTGTTTAAACTAGGTTACATTCTTCCATTTCTAACCCTATTACATCTTTTTGAATATCGTTGGCTTTTTATTTCCTAACCATCCACTATGAATAAAATAATTTTTTATGTATGAATTATGAAATGTTATTTTCTATTATAGGAGTGATCCACCACTGGATTTTTATTTCCTAACCATCCACTATGAATAAAAAACAAAATTATTCTTATTCCATTCATTTTTGAATTCCATGTTTTCTATTCCTTTTATTGAAGGGAGTTCAACAATATATCATAGATAAAATGATTGAGAAAATTATTGACTAAACTATATACTCATTATTTATATGGTTTCAATACCATATAATCATTGAATGGTATCTACCAAGAAATTTATTTAGTATCATTTGGAACCCATTTATATTACATGGGATTATCATGTTTATTGATTGAATTATAAATTTTTTATTTATATGATTCCATTTTAAATGGATATTAAACCCATTTTTTCCATGTATTCTTTATGATATAATGATTATTGATTTTATATCTCACACATACATATGGATGTTGATGGGTGGGGTCATATATCATCATCAACTTCATTGATTTTGTTTTATATCTCATAAGATAGTAAGTTGTGGATATAATGAGTTTGTTCAAAATGGCATGGGAATAATTTTTTTTCACACATGTTAATGTGTGGACATAATGTGTGGACATAATGAGTTTATTTGATGTAGTTTTTTCTTTTTCATGGATTACTTCATAAAGTGGTCTCGGTTCATTTGATTTTGTGTTTCCTTTGACACCATCCCCCCTTAATGACTATGATCTCTCATTGCCAAGTTTTTCTCTAATTGTTCTCTCATAAACCTTTTGGATTTGATGGTTGATTACAAACATATTTATTCAAATATTTAATCTTGATTATATGCATGTTTTAGGATTATATTGCTGTTTTATGCCACTTTATTTACTATTCTATCCAATACTAAGACCCTTTCTAGTAAGAAAAATTTCATAAAAAATACGATTGGATATTTCATCATATTTCATGAAACGTTTTTAAAAAAAATATGTTATATCAAAGATGTGGAAATGGGTGGTGTCCGGGGGGTGTCCAAGGGGGTGGGTGGGTGTGAGTGGCTGTCCACGTGGGTGGGGGCCTGTCCATAGGGTTTTGGGGGTTGTCCGGTGGGGTGGGGGGATGTCCAGAGGGTTGGGGGGTGTCCAGGGGGTGTTCAAGGGGTAGGGGTGGGGGTGGTGTCCAGGAGGGGTGGGGGTGCTGTCTAGAGGGGTGGGGGGCTTTCCGGAGGGTTGGGGGGTGTCTCGGGGTGGTCCAAGGGGGTGGGTTGGTGTGGGGGACTGTCCAAGGGGGTGGGGGCCTGTCCAGAGGGTTTTGGGGGTTGTTCGGGGGGTGGGGGTGATTCTCAGGTTTACTTCATTTTCTCCAATTTTCTGTCAACTATGTAGGCGTCATGGTTTTCCTTGATTCAATGAAATTTTAAACTATTATATCTAACTATATTTTGTTTTAAAAATAATATTCAAGCATATTTTTTTGAATACCCATAGATTTGTTTTATATTTTAAATTGTTTTTCATTAAAATTATGATTTTTTTCATATAAACATATATTTGTCTTATCTTACAAATATATATTTTTATTTTTTGAAATTTTTTATTGGTAATAATGAGTGGAAGTTGGATTACGGCACATCGAATGAGCACTGAATTTGAGGAAGGTGTTGATGCCTTTTTGGAATTTGAAAATTGAAATGTTCCAAGTAGTGACATTTTTTTCTGTCCATGCTTGAAATGTTTGAATATGAGGAATTTAAAATGTAGAGAGATAAAAGATCATCTGATTTGTCATGGTTTTAATCTGAGTTACAGCCCTTGGATTTGGCATGGTGAAACTGGACGGAATGTCACTGATGATGATGATTCACAAGATGGTAGCTCCGATGGAATTGAAGAAATGATTCACGATATTGTTGCAGAACAAATTGAGATAGAACTGACAGTTGCACGTCTATATGGTGATGCTGAAAAACTATTATATCCTAGTTGTAAAGATTTTACGGTTTTGTCGGTGGTGTTAAGATTTATTAACCTGAAGGAGAAACATGGATGGAGTGACAGAAGTTTTACAGAGCTGCTACAACGATCTTCTAGATTCACATTACAAAGCCAAGAAAATATTATGCCCGATGGGATTGGAATAAAAGAAAATACATGCATGTCCAAATGACTGCATTATATATAAGAAGGAATATGAATTTCTGTCAGAGTGTCCTAAATGTGGGACATCACGGTATAAGGTGGAAGAAAAATCACAGGATGGTGTAGAGATTACAAAGCTCCCTTCAAAGGTATTTTGGTATCTTCCTATAAATAATCGTTTCAAACGTTTATTTTCTAATTCACATGATGCAAAAAAGGTTAAGATAGCATGCTGAAGAGCGGGTATGTGATGGAAAAATACATCATCCAACTGATTGTCCACAATGGAAGAAAATTGATGTGCAATATTCAACATTTGGAAATGAAATTAGAAATATCAGACTAGGGTTGTGCACAGATGGAATGAATCCATACCGAACACTCAGTAGCACACATAGTTCATGGCCTGTTTTATTGGTAATTTACAAACTCTCTCTTGAAGTTTGTATGAAGCACAAATATGTCATGTTGTGTACAATGATCTATGGTCCAAAGCAACCCAGTAATGATATTGATGTTTACATGTCACCGTTGATTGATGATTTGAAACTGTTATGGGCTGATGGTATTAGGGTGTATGATTCTTATAAAATGGAATATTTTCAACTGCATGCAGTGCTACTGTACACTATAAATGACTTCCCAGCGTATGGAAATTTGTCTGGATATAGTTTTAAAGGGCATAAAGCATGTCCAATTTGCGAACAATAGACGTCATATTTTCAATTGCATCATGGGAGGAAAACAGTCTACATGGGTCATCGAAAGTTTTTGCCTATGGAACACCCTTATAGAAGACTAAAAAAGGCATTCAATGGCTCACAAGAATTTTTTACTACTCCAAAACCTTTATCCCCTGATCTCTTTTTTGATAGGGTGAAAACATTAACATGACATTGGGAAAGACACAGAAATTTGGTAATGATAGACATATTTGGAATAAAAGGTCAATTTTTTTGAGTTACCATATTGGAGGTATCATGAAGTTAAACATAATATTGATGTCATGCACGTGGAGAAGAATATCTGTGATTCTTTGATTGGAACATTGTTAGATATTAAAGGAAATACTAAAGATGGGTTGAATGCAAGATTAGACTTACTATCAATGGGAATACGTTTGGAGTTATCTCCCACTCTTAAAGGAAGACGAACATTTCTTCCCCCGGCTTGTCATACATTATCAAAGAGGGAGAAAATTATATTCTGTCTGGGACTTCATGATACCACAGTGCCTCAAGGTTATTCTTCTAATGTAAAAAATTTTTCTCATTGAAGGACTTGAAGTTGATAGGTATGAAATCACATAATTGTCATGTCATGATGCAACAAATTCTACCAGTTGCATTGCGTGGAATATTGCCCATTCATGTCAAAAAGACTTTAATGAAGTTGTGTTATTTTTTCAATTCAATTTGTAACAAGGCGATTGATGTGAATGATTTGAACATTTTGGAAAAGGATGCAATTTTTATACATTGTAAATTGGAAATTTATTTTCCTCCAATTTTTTTGATATAATGGTGCATTTAATGATTCATCTGGTTCGAGAAATAAAGCATTGTGGACCTGTATATCTTCGTTGGATGTATCCTTTTGAAGGATATATGAAAATATTAAAGGGGTATGTTAAAAATCTATATCGACCTGAAGCCTCCGTTATTGAAAAGTATATTTCTAAGGAGGTAGCAGAGTTTTTTACGAGCTACTTGGCTGCGGTGCAACACATAGGTTTTCCTCCATCTCGCCATGAACGAGTTAATAATGAGGGAAAGGGGATTCACATCTTGGAAGTCAAATCATTGTTAGGTGAACAGATGAAGAAGTTAGAATAATACATCTTGAATAACCTAGCTGATGCTCAACTGTATATCACATTGCATATTAATGATTTGAAACAATGTCATCCAAAGAAGAAAGAAATGTGGATTCTGAATGAGCACAACAAAACTTTTTGTCATGGATTAAAAAGACTTTTCTTGGTAGATCAGATGTATCAGAGACATTAAAATGGATAGTGGGTGGTCCATGTTTAAATGTGATAACATGGTCTGCTTATGACATTAATAGTTATAAATTTCGTACGAAAGCTCAGGACAACAGAAGTGCAGTTTAGAATAGTGGTGTATCGGTGTTTGTAGAAGCAATGCATTTTTCGAGTGCTAAGGACAAAAACCCAATTTCTGCATCAAGTGCATATTATGGAGTGATTGAAGACATATGGGAGGTTGATTACTTTAGAATTAAAGTTACCGTTTTTAACTGTAAATGTTTTAACGGTAACAAAAGTGTCAGACACGATGAATTTGGAATGAAACTTGTTAATCTGAATAGATTGGAAGACATAGCTAATTCTTTTATAATGGCAACACATGAAAAACAAATTTTCTATGTAGTAGATCAATCAGATATGAAGTGGGATGTTGTTTTACAAGGGAAAAACAATATGTTGGTGAGGAATAACTTGATGAATATGCTAATTTATGTGAGATCTCTACTTCCATGGAAAGATTAACAGAACATAATGATGATCATGTTGAAGTCATAGTTTTTTCCATAAGGAACGATCACGACGAAGGAATATGGGAAAACAATCCATTTGTACATTCCTAAAATTATAGGTAACATATGTTTATTTCTTGTTTACATTTATTTTCCATTAAATGTTAGATATTGTAAGTTTTTTATTTATTAAAACATGTTTTAAAACAAAATAAGTATATGTTTTTGTTTGTTTTAAGTTTTTTAGTTTACTTTATCATGTTTATAACCATTACATGAATTATATATCTATTTTTTTTGTTTGCTGACAATTACTTTACCATGTTTACCATGATTACCAGGTTTACCATTTTTACCATTTTTTACCATCATGACCATCTTTACCATCTTTACCATTGTTTAACATGCTTACCATATTACCAATGTTTACTATTATGTAACTTAGTACACTATTCTATTTTCTGATTATAGTAGTATTAAAATATTTGAATTTGTATATTTGTGAATTGACATTTTTTTTTTGATTTCAATGATAATGACAGATCATTCAGAAGATCAACCACATGATTCTGTAGAGGAGTATATTGCTGGTCATACCTCTGGGGATGAACATTCACATGCTCCTATTACGACAAAGAGTTCAAAGGTTGGTAAACGTGGGTGCACACGTTTAGCAAAATTATCACTTTCCCGTACGCAGGATCAGAGGATAGTCGTTGAGTTTGATGATGATGATATTCCTAGAGGTCCGAACGCAAAAGATTTTAAGAGTTTTGTAGCAACACATGCTAAGAGCAAAGTAAGCATTCTATATGATGACTGGAGAAGTGTGGATAAAGGGATTATCTCTCAGTTGTGGGAGACAATTTTGGTAAGATCTTTTGTCATTGTTTGACCATTATTTTAAGGTTTCTAGTATATATAATATGCTTAACCACTTCTTTATCAGATTACATTTGATATTCCTGACACTAGAGGAGTCAGGAAGAAATACTTATCATTGGCTGCCAGGAGATGGAGGGATTTCAAATCAACCCTCTCATTTGATTTCATTTATGATCATAGGAGTCATGACAATCCATGTCGTATATATCCTTTTATAGAGGAAGACACATGGAGATAGTTTTTTGAAAGTAGAAGAAAAGATTCATTTCTGGTAAGGGAAATGTAAAATTTTATAAACTTTCTTATATAAATGATTTTATTAATGTTTTGTTAATGATTTCTTATTCTTAAATTACATCAAACAAGGAAATCTCATCAGGAGATCCAATCTAAAAACTTATACCCTCATAGTTTATCTTGGGGAGGGTATGCATTATTGGAAGAACAAAAGATGGCGGAAAAATTTCAACAACTAAGAACTGAGTCTTCAAGCTCTGGAGTGGTGGCCCCTCCATCCCCTCCATCTAGACATGAAAAATGGAAGTGAGCTCGGAAGGGAAAAAATGGAAATATCTTTCGGAAGAATCGAGAATCATAGCTGAGAGGATTGTAAGATATCTATTTAATTTATTTAAGTTAACTATTTTCTTCATATAATTTCAATAATTACAGAAATTTTCAATTAATTAATACATGACTATATTGAGGAGTAGAGTTCAGAGGGGACATTTATAGCTACTGGGAGGGAAGATATTTTATTTGCAGCATTGGGAAGGCCCGAACATCCTGGTCGTGTAAGAGGATATCTGGTAGGTTTATCGGTAAGAAAAGTGTTTCCACGTTCTTCAACTTCTATCATTGAGGGGGTTTATAAAAAAATAGAATCCTTGGAGGATGAATTTCATAATATTAATTTGACGATGGAGGACAAGATTAGAGAGTCGGTGCTATCTATGTTTGCAGAAATGCAAAGACAATTTCAGACTGCAGCTCGCACTCCTCCACCTATCCCTACAGACCCCATTATTTATCCTCCACCTCCTCCAATAGCTCCCCCTCCCCCACCTCACCCTGCGGACCCCATTTTTTATCCTACGCCTCCGCCGCAGCTTCCTACATATTGCGATTTGTATGTTGACGATTCTCAACATCATATAGTAGCATATGAGTTGGTATATTGTATAGGAGATACAATTCATCATCAACAATTAGAGGTCGTGAATTAGAGGGTCACTGTACAGGATATTATAGATAGATCAGCTAGGGTACCAATACCTACAGATGAGGTGGCGACAGTTGGATAGAGTATTAGCCATTTTTTATTTTGGCCATCCAGACTCCTTCGACTCATTACCATAGAGGTATGAATGTCATATCTTTTATTTTATTTTATTATTAAAGTTGTTTTATCATTTGAAAACTAATATATTTTTCAATTTTTTTTACAGGAATACTTCGAAGGTAAATAAATACTTTATAGACAACAACAAAGACAAATGGCAATGACATCAGATACAGATTCAAATGGTCTTGAAATATTTTCAAGATATTCACATTTGTTGTTGGGTTATTATGAGTTTCCAAGGGAATCTCATGTTTGTGGAAGTGAAATAAGTGTTGGGGTTATAAAAACTGATATCATGGAGCTTGTTGATGGAGATAAGTTGGGCATTAACATGGTGAATTTTTTTTCCATGTAAGTCTTAACACCTTTTCCCTACATTATATTTATTAAAAATGTATACTTATGTTTGTTTTTTATTAGGTATCCTTATAAAATTTGTGAGAGAAATGAGCTGGCAGAAGTATATGGATTCATGGACCCGCAATTGATTTCCCCTGAAGCATGTGCATTGAATGAGGAACAAAGAATGGTTTATATTGCTGAAAGATTTGAAAAGAATATAATCACACAATGTTGGATGATGCCTTTTTGTGAGAGGTATGAAACACATTTCTCTCAAAGAGTTAATTATATTTTAACATAAAAAAACCACTAACGTTAAATTTCCTTTTATCAGTGATCATTGTATGTTTGGGGTTTTTTTCCCAAGAGAGAAAGCTCTTTATTGGATATTCTCTATCCATGGTGATGTGAGGGAAAGTTTTAAGAATATATTGGAAAAGTAAGTTTCAATTTCTCAATAGTTTTATATATTATAATGAATTTTAAATTTACCCCATTCGTATTATTTTCTAACAGTGCATGGGCCTACTTTCAAAAAAACACACAGAAAAGAAATGAAAAGACCACATATGTAAATGTGAAGGTAAATTTCCATTTATAATTTTTACTTTTTGATTTATTATTAAAAATAATATATTGAATTTACACTCATTCAAATAGAATTGTCATGAACAAAAAGGCCTCATCGAATGCGGATATTATATGTTAAGATTTATGTATGAAATAATAACAACTGGGACAGTTGTGAATTTTGACCGGGTACTATTTCCTCTTAAACTTTTCCATAATATTTCAATTTTATTTATTCATTATACACGTTAACTAACTTCTTTTTCATTTGTAGCTTTTTGATGACCCTAAACCCTATACTGCTGAAGACATAAAACAGTTACAAGTGGATTGGTCAAATTATTTTACAGGTTTGATTGAATTTTAGTTGATTGTAATGTAAAATGTAATTTTGAATATTGTCGTTGTAATTGTGTATTTGGTAGTTGTTTAGGTTGGATTTAGTTTTTTTTAAGTTGACAGTGTATGTTTTGAATGTTATATAAGAGAATGTTTAATTTTTCACTACTTCTTGTTTGGTTTACTTTTGATGGTTTTTCTGGTATGGATTTGGGTCTATGGGGGAGGGGTTCCATGGGTGTGGGGTGTGTTCAGTGGGGTTGGGGGGTGTCCAGCGGTCTGGGAGGGCTGTCCGGTGGGGTGGGGGGACAGTCCTGGGGGGGGTGGCAGGGCTGTCCAGGGGTGTGGGAAGGCGGTCCAGGGGTGTGGGAGTGTTATCCAGGGGTGGGGGGTATACCTGAGGGTGGGGGGTTGTCCAGGGGTGTTTGGGGATATCCAGGGGTGTGGTGGGGGCTGTCATGTGGGGTGAAGGGGGTGTTATTCAGGTGGGTGGGGGTTGTCGAGGGGTGTTTGGGGATGTCCGGGGGTCGGGGGGGCAGTCCAGGAGTGTGGTGGGGGCTCCAATGTGGTGGGGGAGGGTTTTCCAAGGGGTATACATGAGGGTGGGAGCTCCAATGGGGTGGGGGAGGGCTGTCTAGGGGGTATACATGAGGGTGGGGGCTCAAACGGGGTGGGGGAGGGCTGTCCATGAGGTATACATGAGGGTGGGGGCTGTCTAGGGGGTATGTTTTATATGTTATCAATGTACATGCTTAATTTTGATCTACTTCTGTTTTTGTGGTACACTTTCTTGATTAGTTTTCTTATTGATTCTGGTGGAGAGAAAATGAATGCATTCAATTTTTTTAAAAAACAAATTGGTTTTATCACGTTGGTTATTTAATAACCGACGTGATAAAAGGCCTGGAAAACGGTTTATCACATCGGTTATTTAATAACCGACGTGCTAAAAGGCCTGGAAAATGGTTTATCACGTCGGTTATTTAATAACTGACGTGATAAAAGGCCTGGAAAATGGTTTATCATGTCACTTATTAAATATCCGACCTGATAAAAGGCCCAGAAAATGGTTTATCACATCGGTTATTTAATAACCGGTGTGATAAACCCCCCCCCCCCGGTTTATCACGTCGGTTATTTAATAACCGACGTGATAAACCCCCTCCCGCGGGTTTATCACGGCGGTTATTATATAACCGACGTGATAAACACCCCTCACCCTAGTTTATAACGTTGGTTATATAATAATCGACGTGATAAACCCCCCTCACCCCGGTTTATCACATTGGTTATATAATAACCAACGCGATAAACCCCCCTCACCCCAGTTTATCATGTCGGTTATATAATATACGACGTGATAACCCCCCTCCCCCGGTTTATCACGTCGGTTATTAAAAAACCGACGTGATAAACCCCCCTCCCCCAGATTTATCACGTCAGTTCTAAAATAACCGACGTCATAAATATCACGATTTTTTGTTTTTGACATCAGTTTTTAAATAACAGACATCAAAAACATTATTTATAACGTCGCCGGTATTAACGTCGGCTAGAAACCGACGTAAAAAATGAAAAATACCCGACGTAAAAAACGTTTTCTGCACTAGTGTCTTTTCTCGTTTTTTATTTTTCTTTTTGGGTGTTTTGCGTTTTGGGTTGTAAGGGTTTTTGGGTGTGGGTCGTTTGACCCGTCCCCTCCCTTGTCTATTGTGTCTCTTTTTATTTGTAATAAATTTGGGGGGGGGGGTTGGGAATAGCCTGACCTTGACATCTTCCTTTCCATATAAACCTAATATAAGAAAAAATCTGTAAGACCCTAAAAACCCTGAAAACCCTAAAAACCATAAAACCCAAAAAAAACCATAAAAGGTAACCCCCCCTAAAACTACTAAAACATAAAAAACCATTCAAACACCTAAACAATTATAAAAACTAGAAAAATATTAAAAACCCAAAAAACAAAAAAACCACAATCCTTTCAAAAACCCTAAAAACAGTAAAACCCCCTAAAATTACTAAAAAATCCCTAAAATACCTAAAATGATAAAAAAAACTAATAAACCAAAGAGAAACCATAAGAAAACCATAAAAACATTTAAAACAAATAATCCCCTAAAAACACAAAAATTGAAAAAACCTATAAAACCCTTAAAACCCCAAAAAACACCTAAAACACTAAAAACCATAAAAGTTCTAAAAAATCACTAAAATTATTAAAATTGTTAAAAAACCTAAAAATATTAAAATTTATAAGAAAACAAAAAAAAATAATTCACATAAATCAATAAAAACCTAAAAAATCTAAAAACACTAAAACCCCTAAACAACCTAAAACCCCAAAAATCCCTAAAAACCCAAAAACAATAAAAATCCTAAAAACCCTCAAAATCCATTAAAACATTAGAAACACTAAAAAATTAGGAAAATGAATAGAAAACCATAGAAACCTTAAATACCTAAAAACACTTAAAACCACTAAAAACCTTAACTATATGAAAAACACAATTAGACCCTAAAATCCAAAAAAAACACCTAAAAACCCTAAAACACTAAAAACCATAAAAAACCTAAAATTCATAAAACCCTACAAACCAATATAAAAATTAAAACCCATTTAAACCCCTAAAAAATTAAAAACTCCTAAAAAACCTTCAAACCTATAATAAACTAAAAACCCTTAAAACCACTAGAACCATTAATATTTTAAAAATTTACAATATCCATAAAACATCAGAAAACTTTGAAACTTTTTAAAAAATCCATAAAAATATTAAAAGCCTAAAAAACTAAAACCGACTATGAAAACCATAAAAAACATAAACCACTTCAATCCCCTAAAAAATTGTAAAAACTATAAAAACCCTTTAAAAACATCAATACCTCAATCCCCTAAGAAATATTAAAACATATAAAAATACTAAAAAAGACATAAAAATCCCTAAAATCATAAAACCCATAATATAAATGAATACCCTAGGAAAACAGTAAAAACCAAATAAACACTTAAAACACCTAGAAACCTAGAAACACAAAAAGACTTAAAGGACACTAAATACCCTAAAAACCAAAAAAAACACTAATACCCATAAAACCCCCAAAACCGTAAAAAACTTAAAATACTAAAAAAATCATAAAACCCACTAAAAACCCTTGAAATCCTAAAAACAAATACAAATATCTAAAAACAATAAAACCCATACAAAAATTCAAAAAATAAACCCTTAACCACCAAAAATACCTTAAAAATCATAAAAAACCAAAAAAAAAACCAAAAAAAACCCTCAAAATCCCTAAAAACACTAAAAACCCATAAAATAGTTTGTAAATTCCTAAATTTCATTAATACATAAAAACCCCTAGAAAAACCCTATGAAAATAATAAAAACATAAAAAAAAATTAAAACCCATGAAACATTAAAACCATAAAACCCCTAAAATACCCTAAAACCATAAAAACCAAAAAAAACCCTCAAAATCCAAAAAAACCAGAAAACCCCATAAAATCCTTAAAATCACTATAAATATGTACAAATGAAAACCCCTTAAAAACACTAAAAACATTAATAATACCTAAAAACATAAAAAAACATAAAACCCCTAAAAATTTAAAAAATGATAAATACCCTAAAAGAAACTAAAACCCCAAGGCACCCTAAAGACCGCACAAAAATTAAAATATTCAAAAAACATAAAATAATAAAAACCAAAAATATTTATAAAACAATAACCCCCCCCCCCCACAACAATAAATTCTAAATCACTAAAACCCCTATAACCCCTCAAAATACCTAAATACGGTATAAACAATAAAAATACCAAAAATCCCTAAAAATACATAAAAATATAAAACAACCTAAAAACCCTAAAAACCCCCAAACAAAAACTTATCTATAAAAAATCAATTAAACCCACTAATAACAAAAACACTCTAAAAACAATAAAATCCACTAAAAAGCCATCAAGATCCTCAAAAACCCTAAAAAAACTAAAACCCATAAAAGACTAAAAAATCCTAAAAAAGTCACTAAAAATATAAAAAACACTAAAAACCTAAAAACCCCTAAAAACATAAAAACATAAAAAATATTAAAACCCCTAAAAACCAAAAAATCCCAAAAACCCCTAAATGTACCGAAAACGCCTAAAACCCATAAAAATCTGAAAAACCCAATTTCCCAAAAACCCAATAAAAACCGTTAGAGGACACTAAAAACTGTAAAAACCCTTTAAACCCCTAAAATGTTAAAAATTATGAAAAAATAAAAACACTAAAACTCTAAAAATCCCTAAACCCCCTAAAACCATAAAAGTCCTAATAAATCCCAAAAATGCAAAAGACACTAAGAACCCTGAAAACCCTATGAAATCCTTAAGAATCTAAAAACACTTACAACCCCTAAAAACATAAAAATTCTAAAACCCAAAGACCCTAGAACCCCTATAAATGTTAAAATACCCCAAATCTCTAAAAAACCTAAAACCCTTAAAACTCCTAATAAAGCCATAAAAATCAATAAAAGCATAAAAAAATCCTATGAAAGCCTTAACAACCTAAAAGCATTAAAACCCCTAAAAATATTAAAAACACTAAAACCCAAAAACAACCTACAACACTAAAAACTAAAAATCCATAAAAACTCCTAAAACCCATAAATTACTCTAGAAACCCATAAAAGCCAAAAACCCACTAAAAACTCTAAAATTCCTTTAAACCAAAAAAAAAAACATAAAAACCATAAAAAACCCAAGAATCCTAAAAAATACATAAAAACTCTAGAAACCCTAGACACCCAAAAACCCCTCAAAATCCCTAAAAACCCAAAAAATCCAAAAAATACATAAAAAAACTTAAATACCTAAAAAAATTAAAAACCCCAAAACACTAAAAACCCAAAGAAAATATTAAAAACCTAAAAAAACATAAAACTCTAAAAAACCAAAGAAATGACAAAACCCATAAAAACCCTAGAACCCTAAAATCAATCAAAATCCTTTAAAAACATATAAATCATAAAATCCTAAAATACTATAAAAATCCACAAAAACTTTAAAACCCCTAAAAACACTAAAAACCCTAAGAAAACCCTAAAATCCTGAAAATAATTAAAACCCATGAAAACTTAATAATGCTAAAAATCCAAAAACACCATAAATCCCTAAATACCATAAAAACATAAAAACCACTGATAACCCTAAAATCCATTAAACCAAAAAAACAAAAAAAAACTCTAAAAACACTTTGTACGCGTGGAAAAGTTAAAAAGAAGCTCTAAAACCTCTAAGAAACTAAAAATAAACCCTAAAACCAAAAAAACATATAAAACACTAAAATCCCTAAAAAACTTAATATCAGGTACCTTCCATATTTTATTTATATTTGGGGACCAAGTTGTCTTGGTCCAACACCTTATTTACATAAGCACCCCAAAAATCCCTAAAAACCCTAAAAATAAAAAAATCCACAAAAATCCCCCCAAAACCATCAAAATGTAAAAAAACTAAAAACCCACAAAAACCACAAAAAACCATAAATTCATAATAAACATAAAACCCCTAAAAACAAAAAGAACACTAAAAACCCTAAAATGCCACAAAAACCCAAAACACCCCAAAAAACAAAAAAACCTATAAAATCCTTAAAATCTCATAAAACCATAAAAACCACTAAAAGATCTAAAAACCTTAAACCCCAAAAAATGTGAAAAAACTATAAAAACATTAGATATTCTAAAAAAATCAAAAAACCCTAAAATTTGAAAAATCCATAAACCTTAAAGACTCACAAAATCCTTTAAAACCATAAAATACAATAAAAACACTAAAAATCCAAAAAATCCCAAAAAGGGTAAAAACCCCTAAAACCCCTGAAAACCCGAAAGAAAGCCTCAAGAAATAAAACCTCTTAAAACCCTAAAAAACCTAAAAAACACTAAATCCCATAAAACCCCTAAAACCTTCAAAAACCCAAAAACCCTCAAAATCCCTACAACCTTAAAAACCATATATATCCCTAAAATTACTTACAAACCCCTAAAAACCTAAAAAATAGTAAAAACGAAAAAAATGTTAACACCCATAAAAAATTAAAAACCATAAAAAATAACCACAAACTCCCAAAAAATAATAAAACCCCTAAAAATCCAAATAATGCTCAAAGTCCCAAAAATACCTATAAAACAATTAAAATCCCAAAAAACCCTAAAAAACATGAAAATTATATAAAACCCTAAAAACCTTGATACCCCAAAGAAAACTCTAAAAACCATAAAATAATTAAAACACCTAAAAATCAAAAGAACACTAAAATCCATAAAAGGGCTTAAAAACACTAAAAACCCATAAAAATATAAAAAACTTAAGACACCCTAAACCCCATACAAACACCAAAACCACTAAAATTGTAAAAAAACCTCTAAAAAACAAAAAAAAAATTGATTAAAAAATCTAAAAAGCATTAAAACACTAAAAAAATCCCTAAAAAAATAAAATCATAAAGGCTATAGAACCTATAAACCAATAAAAATAGAAAAAGACAATAAAAATATAAAAATACAAAAAACCCCTAAAAAAGTTTAAAAAATTAAAAATTCTAAAAAGTTGGAACTACCCTTAGAACACCATGTAATCCTTAAAAAACATAAAACCCGTAAAAAACTAAAAAAACCAAATATTCAAAAACCCTGAAAACTATGAAAACATAAAAATCAATACAAATCGTTAAAAAACTAAAAATCCCTAAAAACATAAAATCCACTAAAAACCCTAATAAAACCATGTAAACCCAAAAATACTTAAAACTTCTAAAATCCCAAAAACGACTAAATACCAAAATGACCCTAAAAATTCTAAATACCCATAAAAAAATAAAAACTTCTAAAAACACATAATAACTCTAAAACCCACTAAAAACTAATAAACATTTCAAACCCCTATAACATTTAAAATCATTAAAACACTATAATAAACAAAAAATCAAAAAATAAATTAAACCATAAAAATCTGAACCTGCTGAAAATCAATAAAAATTCTAAAAATAATAAAAAACCTAAAAAATAATAAAATTACCTAAAAACATTTAAAACCCTAAAATGATGAAAAAACAAAGAAAAACATAACAACCTAAAAATACTTAAAACCCCTAAAAACATAAAAAATTCTAAAAACCAAAAATAAACCCCTAAAACTCCATAAAACCATTAAAATACTTAAACCACTAAAAGTAAAAAATCCTTAAAAGAAAAAAATCCCTAAAAATGTAAAAAACACAAAAAACTTTAAAAACCCCATAAAAACCTTAAAACACGTAAAATCCAAAAAATACGATAAAATAAAAAATCCCTCAAAAATTAATAAAAAACCTAAAAACATCAAAATCCATAATAACCATGAAAAGAAATAAAATTTTTAAAAAAAATCCAAAAAATCCTTTAAAACATAAAAAACCTGAAAAACCCAAAAACCCCTAAAAAGAATTAAAAATTTAAAACACATAAATCCAATAATAACCTAAAAATGTTAAAAATCATAAATACCATAAAAACCCTACAACCCTAAAAATACATAAAAAAATTATAAACAATTAAAATAATAAAAGGACCTAAATTCCAAAAAAATTAAATAACCGTAAAAACCATTAAAACCCCTAATAAATAAAATATAAATTAAAATAGAAAAACCCTAAAAAACTAAAAAAAGGATAAAAATCCTTAAAGAGACTAAAACAACTAATAGCCATAAAAACCTAAAACCCCACTAAAAACTCTAAAAACTCATTTAACCCCTAAAAATAATAAAAAATATAAAACCACTTAAAAACCATAAAAAAACCCAAAACCCAAGAAAGTCATAAAAATCCCGTAAAAACCTAAAAAACCCTAAAGAAAAACATAAAATAATTAAAACAATTAAAACAATTAAAACCCCAAAAAAATAAAATATAAACCCCCTAAAAAACACTGAAACCATAAAAACCCTAAACCACTCAAAATTTATAAAAACCCTAAAAACAATAAAAATCCAAAAAACCCCTAAAATAACTAATCAAATAGAAACCTAAAAACCTGAAAAACACTAAGAAAACATTTAATACCTAAATACAATTAAAACCCCTAAAAACCTAAAAAATGATAAAAACCATAAAGGATAATAAAAACCCAAATAAACCTAAAACCATAAAACCCCCTAAAATCCTTAAAATCCCTAAAAACCCATAAAAACCCTAAATGCCACTAAAAACTAAAAAAAATCATTAAATAGCTAAAAACACTAAAAATATTAAAACTCCTAAAAAACAAAAAAAAACCAAATTTCTAAAAAAAACAATAAAAAACAATAAAAAACCCTAAAAACCATAAATATCCCTAAAACCCCTAAACACCCAAAAAAAATATGAAAAAATCCCTCAAAATACTTAAAAAGTAAAAAACCCAAAAAAACCAAAAAAACCAAAAAAACCCTTAAAACCAAAAAAAACATTTAAAACCCCTAAAAACTAAAATATAAAAAATCCCCTAAAGAACCAAAAATACCCTAAAACCCAAAAAAACATAAAACCCAGAAAACTATAAAAAATGTAAATGTTCGAAAAATCCTGAATGACATAAAAAACCCTAAAAAACCTAAGAAACCCTTGAAAACCTAAAAAAATTAAAGCCCTAAAAAGATAAAACCCTAAAACACCTAAAACACTTGAAACCACTAAAACATTAAAAACACAATAAAACCATAAAAAATAAAAAAACACTAAAAACTATAACAAAGTCTTTCAAACCCTATTTTTTAAAAAACTCAAAAACAAATCGTTAAACCACTAAACAACTTAAGAAAACTAAAAACCCAAAAAACCATAAAAATCATAAAAACCGTACCCCAACCACTAAAAATCCCTAAACACAAGAAAAAAATTAAACCAATGGAATCCATTAAAATCCCTAAAAATATAAAAACCCTAATCCCATGAAACCCCATAAGAAAACATTCAAAACCTAAAATAAATAAAAACCCTAAAATACCCTAAAACCCTTAAAACCCTTTAAGATTTATAAAAAACTAAAAAATAATAAAAAATCCCTAAAAATTTAACAAACCATTAAAAAAATAAGAAAAACATAAAAACCAAAAATAACTTAAAACCCATAAAAACCAAGAAACTTTAGAAAACCATAAAACCCATAAAATTACTAAAACCAACTAAAAAATAAAACAACTTTAGACCCCTCAAAACCTTAAAAACTATAAAAATCATAATAACCCTAAAAAATTCAAAACAACCCAAAAACAAAAAACCTTAAAGCCTAAGAAAAAACCTAGAGAACCTTCAAAATCCATGAAAACTTGGAGAACCCATAAAATCAATAAAAATTACAAAAATATATAGAAGCATAAATGTAAATAAAAACCATGAAAACTATTAAGAAAATCATAAAAACCCTTAGAATATGTAAAAACCCTAAAAACCTAATAACACAGGAAACCTAAAAACCCCTAAAAACCCTAAAAAACTCAAAAATCCAAAAAAAAACACTAAAAACTATACAAATCATAAAGAATCCTAAAAATCATTAAAAACATAAAAACCCATAAAACAGAAAAAACCCAAAATAAAACCTAAAAAAGTAAAAAAATATAAACCCCTTAAACCCTAAATACAATTAAAACCCCAAAAAACACTAAAACCACTAAAACCCTCAAAACTCTCAAAAAATAATAAAAATCTATAAAAATACAATAAAATCTATAATAACCCCTAAAACATGAAATAAACTAAAAATATTAAAAACCCTTAAAACACATAAGAACCTTGAAAACACTAAAAACCCCTAAAACTAAGAGAAAAATCTAAAAACCCTTTAAATCCCTAAAAATGATAAAAATGTATAATAAAACATAAAACTCTAACAACTCAACTGCCCGCAAATACCCATAAAAACCATAAAACCATTAAAACCACCAAACCCTAAAAATCACTAAAAAACCTAAAACAAAAAAAATCCTAAAAAAGTCAATGAAAATTACATAACACATAAAAACACTAAAAACCCAAAAAATCCATATGAAAACTTTAAAATACTATGAAAAATTAAAATCCCTAAAAATTTTATAAACCCTAAAATACCCTTAAAACCCTAAATATATAAAAACCATAAAACCCATAAAAACCTAACATCCCATAAAAACATGAAAACCCATAAAACCATCTAAAACATCTTCAAATCCCTAAAAAATTTTAAAGAATTCGAAAAAACATTTTATAAATAAAAAAATAAAAAAGTCCAAAAACCCAAAAAAAACAAAAAAAAAATTTAAAACCCATAAACCCCTCAAAATCCATAAAAACCATAAAACACCATAAAAATCCCAAAAATCCCTTAAAATACCTAAAATTGTATAAAACCATAAAAACCCCTAAGAAAGCCTAAAAACCCTAAAAACACTTAACACCACTGAAAATCATACACCACAAAAAAATAGCTTATAATAATTTAATTTTATTGAGAAATAATATATATATTATAAAACAATGAGTAATTAAAACACATATTAAGTTTTATTATTATTTAATTTATATACCAATAATTGTTTCATCCAACAGATATATATATTTCGGTTGATCATTTAATACCAACAAACCTTTTTCATTCTTTTTAGTCTATTACATTATCATACTAATACCAATATATTTCTACCTATATTTGAGTCTATTATTAGTAATATCTATTACCAACAAATATTTTTCCATTAATAAATTATTTCACAATACATCGTTCAATGATAATAACCAATTTAGAGACACCAATTTATTTATATAGATTATTATTTGTATGACCAAAGTGAATAATTAATTTTAGAGGTTTTAAAATAACTCATTAAATGATTTTAATTTTCAATTTTCACTAAGTATCAATAGTTGTGATTTTTTATAATATTTTTTAATTAATAAACATTTAATCTCTTTTAATAAAAAAATTTAAATCATTAAAAATTTGTAATCTAATAAACATAATAAATAAAAAATTGATAATAAATAATAAAATAAATAAACATAATTTAAATATAATTAATTAAAAATTGATAATTACATATTTATATTTTATTTTATATTATGAAACAAAAAATTTAACTTGTATAAAATTTAATATATATTTTATTTATAATATAACCACAAATTAGGCAATTAGTATTTAGTTTTTACTTATTAAACTGTTATTTTTTATTTATATTTTTTCAGATGTCAAACTTTTTATATATATTATATATTATATATATTTAATTTTATAAAATTAATTTGTTTTCTAGTTTCAGGTATATTTATTATATTTTAATTTAAAATATTAAGTCTAATTTGATAATTTGTTAAAGTAATTTATGTTATTTTTATGAAATATTATATTTTACTATAATGACTAATTTCTAGTCTCTGGCAGCACCCACACCTCCACCTCCCAGCCTCTAGATCCCCAGCTTCCTAGATTCCTACATCCACCTATGTCCTAGGGTTTTTTTCCTAGTCCTTACTATTTTTGAACATCTTCTCCCTCCCATTATTCTCTTTTAATTTCCCTAATCTACATTCGAGAGTTTCCTTCATAACCACTCCTTTATTGGTTCCTTCCTTAGGTGCTCACTCATACGTTCATCTTTAAGCATGAAAATTTCTGATTCCTCACATAAACATACTATGGTATGTTTTACTATTAACAAGATCTCCTCTATTGCTAAATATTACTAACTGTTTTTCATTTTTCTTCTTCATCAATTTCAAGTGAAATGTATAATCAGTTTAGTTTATTGTCAATTTTTTCACTATCCCTAATTTCAGGGTTCTATTAAATTTCATTACCTTAATTCTAAAATTTCATCACTCTACCCTAACCAGTTTCCCATTTCATTTCATTAGTTATAGTAACAAACATTTTATAAAAAATTACAAATTATTTATTCATGGAATGTAACAATTCCCACTGATAATAATGCTTGGATAATATTCATAATTTTTTAAAGATGTTTGTTTTAATTTTCTAAAAATTCTTATTTACTATTAAATTTTTTTGAATTTGTTCCAATTATAATCTTTGTATTATAGTGATTTAATTATTATGTGGAATTTTTATTTGTATTTTATTCTCTAATATATTTATAATTTATTTCAATTTATGAATCAAAATTTCTTAAATATTTTCTTTGATTCAATGAGATTATTCCTATTTAAAAAAATTCATATAATTTTCAATGTCAATCAATAGCCACAAATAATTACTTTGTTGAAAATGACATGGTTAAGCAGTTGTGTACTATCATTATATACAATCTGTAGCTTGCAATCAACAGATTTCAATAATGATCACTTATTATTTACTTGAATTTAATGAAATATTTTCATATTAATATAACTAACTTCTACAATGAATTAGTTAACATAACTAATCAATCATCATTCTTTTAATTTTACTCTTCTAATTTATTTCACCCAATTTCAATTTTCCAATTATAACAATGAAATTTCAGTGATTAATTAGAATCCTTTTAAACTATTACACGAGTATTAACTATGTAATTTCAATGTTACGACATATAGATATGTATTCTCACTATACATATACATGAAATTTCACTATATATTCAATCTAACTACTTTTTCACAACATGAAGTCAAATATTTTACTGGAAAAGGGATTCATTAGCCATTTTAAACTATAGTTTCTAGTGATACTATATACTCTCAATATTCTTACTCATGTATAATTATTGTACATCCACTAATAATTTATATTATTTCCTTTAATTATTTATATAGTTTCCCTAACTTGTCATCTTTTTATTTTACTGCAACCAATTCTGCTTCTTTAAAGCATTTCTCTCACTCTATATCTGCTTCTTGTATTCTCATTGTAGTGAATTAATTATTTTTATTGATATGAATTTTTTTAATTAAAAAATTATATTTACAATTAAATAGAACATTATATTTATGTTTTATTGATATTTTATTTTTTTCAAATGTTCTGGAAATGTAATTAAAATTCATTTTTAGTAAATATTATATACTATACAACACCTTTGTCATGATTTCACTTATCGAGGTCAGTGTTCTCGCATATCAAAATTATATTTCATTCACATCCATTTATAAAATGAAATGTTCATATATATATATATATATATATATTGTCACAAATATTTCATCTTATAGTAAATAATTTCGTAAATTGAAAGTTTAAAAATTTTATTTTTCACATTAAAAGAAGAAATCCAGGTCCTGGAAACTATCGTTTTTTTCCATAACTCTTAAAATTTAATATTCCCTACTAATAGAAGGTATTTATCTATTTTAAATTACTACTGGAAAGTATTCTTGGAATTATTATCTCAAATTATTTTAATAATAATAAATATGTTTTATCTATATATTTCTATCTCTTTCAGTTTTATAGAATTCATATCAATATTCATTGTTAAAATAATTTGAATTTTCATATTATAGTATTAATACAATTACCCTATATGTGTTTTAATCTGATCCATTATTTTTCTTTTATTAATTGTAATAAGTTATGTCCTTATTTTAATCCATTTTAATATTATTTAATTCATATGTCACTTATATCAATTATAATAAATCCTAGTTTCAAAAAAGGCATTGAGTATTTTTTTCTTCATATTTTTATAGTTTAATTTGACCCATTGTGGTTTATTATTTTCCAAATATAAATAATTTTTCAAGTTAGGATGCTTCCTTATAATTCCTGATGAAAAATTCATTTCAATTTAAAATTTTATATAAATATTTGGATTTTTTGTATTAATCAGAATTCTGATTATTCAAAATGATTATTTTTATAAATTTAATGTGATTATGATAAAAAATATAAGTTGTCCTGCAGAAATAATATTGATTTTAGTGGTTTTATATATCTTCTTTATTATTATCCTTTCCTATTTCCTTTTATGTTCTTATTTACTTTCTTTTATTAGGTAATCATGATATGGTTTGGATTTTAAATGGTTGTTCATATAGATAATGAGTTCACCAATCTATTTGTTTTTCCTCTACATTCATATTTATCACAATTCATATAATGGACATAATTTACTTAACTTAGATCCAGGAACATACTATGTCCAATACTACTAGGTTTCTTCCTATATTCATATTGAAATATTCTAGTCCCACTCTTGGGAATTAGACTTCCAATCCCCATCAGTTTTAATTAATCCTATATAGTCATATGTTAAACTGGATTTCCATATTTTAGGTATCAATAATGTTTTAATTTATTCTATTTTTATTCATTCTATGAAATTTTTATTATTGTTTTATTTTATTATTATACACCGTGTTAATATTTTTATTTTTTTCCCTATTTAATTGATTATTCCGAATAATTAATTATTTCCCTTTTACTATCTTAAGATAAAATATGACATAAATATATTACAATATAGTCTCATAACTGTGTATAATCTGGAATCATTTCTTTTGAACTATATCTATAAAAATAGTGAATAATCCCTCTATTTTTTTTACATCCATGATCTAAGAATGTGACGTAATTTTTGTGTAATATGGAATCAATTTGTTTGAATTATTAGGTATTCATCCCAATTGTTGTTCATGTTTTCACTAAAAATAGTTAATAATCCCTCTATTTTCAGTATTCCATTATATAATAATGTTCCTTGATGAAATAAATATTACCAACAATAAAAATGATAGTGATTATTCTTAGGATTCTTTAATTTTAATTAACATGTGTGTCATGAAAAAATATTCCTTTACTTGGAACCCCTGGAGGTCAACTAAATAGTAAAAATGGAAAACACTAATATATATATATCATAACTAATCTGTATTAATCACAATATTAGTTTCAGAACTCATATTAGTTTAGAAAATATATGTATTTTTACTAATATATATTAGATAAATATATTTTTATTGATAAAATATACTTATAAACAAATATTATAATCTAAATATATGAAAACCAATGTTTGTAAAACAAAAAGAATATATATATATATATATTGGTTGATATATGTATTAAAACTAATATTAGTTTTTGCCAATTAAAAAATAAAATATCATATTTGTTCTAAACTAATAATACATATCACATTATATATTTTAGTTTGGAACTAACAAGTAAAATGCATAATTAATATTTATTTTTTAGAGCAATATGTTTTGATCAAAATATCAATTTAGAAATAAATTTCAAAACTAATATTGGTTCAAAACCTATATATATTTCGATCAATACATATTAGAATAAAAGTAATTCAAGTATTTTGATCAATATATATGAGGTTATAACTAACATTGTGATATGGAAGATTTTATAACTATTATTCATAAAATAAGAGATATTACATATATTTATTTCGACCAATATATATTAGATCACAATATTATTTCTGATATTAAATTGTCCGAACTAATATTAAAATATTTGCATTGGAACTATAATTGAAAATTATATATGAATCTGAACTAATATTATATAAGAATTCTATCCAGAAACATGTTATTCCATATTTTATCTTTCATTATATCTCCCTAATATATACTCCATGAATATTTAGATAATTTTATAAAACTCATCAACTATTTCGTGTGATTTTATCCTTAGACATCTCCTATGGTACTATTCAAGGTTTCATCAAATGATTTTTTGAGTACCTTTTCACTATTTTTACTCTAAGACATAACATATTTTTTCTAAAAATTCAAATGCTATTTATTTTATATAATTTCCATGGGAAAATGTGGATATTATATAAAATTATAAGTTTTTAAATCAGATTATAAAACAAACACAAACCAAATTATAGTATTTTATTAACTATAATATTCTATTATTACTTATATTACATAAGTTACTATATATTTTCATGTTCCATGATTTTTGAATGTATTTATGATCTAGATAGTTTATTCATTTCGTTTGATAATTCTTTTGTGGATGAAAAATGGGATATGATACCATACTAAGTACCTTTCTAGCTTGATGACATTTATGAAGTGCGTTTCATCCCTTTTATTTTTCACTGTATTTTATACATCCATGTGTAGTTGTATTTTTGGGTTGGTATATATGTAATGTGAAAGGGGTATTCTTCTTATTAACTCTTGGAAAACTTAATGTGTGAAGCAAAATAAACATCAATGTTTTGTTTATATTTTTGAGGATTATATGAATTCATGCTTATTTGTTTGTTAGAAACTTTTACTGGGATGTATTGTTTACCTTAAAGTTTATTTCTAGATTTAAAACAATCAAGGTTGGTTTGATTCCATATTGAGGTTATCAACCCACTCATGAATAACCTTTTATAATTTCACAAAAATTTCAGATTTAATCATAATTGAATTTTTTTCACCAACCACCCGCATGCTTCCTTTTCTATTAACATACTAAAGTTCCTAAAACACACATAACAACATGTTAACCTAAACTATTTTAAAATAAAATAATTATATCAATATAAGGAGCTTGTACATATGTTTAATTTGGAAAAAACCCATTCTAAATTTCGTTAAAACAATTCATTTCTACAACTATAGTATTTCTACTGCAACATGTTGTTTGTTCATTACAGCTGCTTGGAATAAGAATTGCAAGAACACACCTCTCAAAAACCACATGTATAACACCTTATGTTTTTTATTATGCTCAATAATACTTCATTATAAAATTTAATATATTTCTCTTATCATGTAAAAATTAATCATTGTCTCTTATATAAAGGTTCTCACCTATCCCTCATTATAACTACACTAGCAAACAAATGGAAATTTGTTTCCCCTTTTTTTATAGTATTTCATGAAATTTCATTTTGTGTAGATATTTTATGTTATAATGGATCATGGTTGATTTTATATTTTAAATGAATCAAATATGTTCGGGGGAAATGTAAAATGTAACATTTGAATGGATTTTGGTATCTTTTACACCTAGATAAGTATAAAACATTTTTTCTATGTGCTACTTTATTTCCTTCAGTATAATTTTTTTATTTTGATACCTTACTTTAATTTATTGTTAATGTTTTATGCTTGAATTTTTCCTTTGATGATCATGACCGAACTCATGTATTTTGAGGAGTAGGATTCATTTTATATGAATTCAATGGTCTCAATTTTTCTATAATTCATTCAAGTGGTTTTCATTCATATTATAAATTTTTTCTTGAAACAAAATAGGTGATACATTTACTATACAATATGAATATTCTCATTAACATGATATAATTTTCCTCAAAAAATATATTTACTAGATGAAGTAATTTTCATAGTGTGCATGCCAGTTTGGTTGTTTTATATGTGTTGGGACAAGTAATGATTCAAAGGGATAATGATGAAGTTGGGATAGGTGATGGGACTATCATATCTATGATTACAATAGTCCATTGCAATCAAATGTAAAATTCATTCATGTTCAAATGATGGTGGGGAACTACAATAAAACATAGTGTGTCTTCCAATCAGAGTTGGGACATGCCCAACTTCAAACATAGAAGGGTGGTCCACTGTAATCAAAGTTATGATAGTTAATTTGTGCACGTTCAAATCCACTATAGTAGATGATATCTAACATGATCTTATGGGAGTTCCATGACAGTGACATCCAATGATTATGTGAAATCGATTTTAGACAAATTTTCATCGAGTTCTATGAAAATTCTCTTAGTTTTTGAACATGTTTAAACATGTTTATATTTTTTTCTTAGATTATTTTATTTCTATAAAATTTCAACATGCATTTAAATTATATTCAAAAGTCAAAAAAATCAGTTTTTTTTCATATAATTTTATTTTATAATTATTTACTGATAATTATAATAATAAATTATATATTTAAGTTTAATAATAAATTAAATATAATTATATTAATAAATAAAATACAAAATTGTAACAAAAAATTTGGAATGCATCATTTAATATATATTCTAAAATAGATATTAATTGTTTGCATTTTTTATAAAAGTCAATAATTTTATCAAATGATATATTATCCACATTAATCTATTGATAATCCTTTTGGACAACATATATATTATAAGTTGGTATTATTATAATTCCAGTAGAATCATTTTACCTCTTATAAAAACATTTAATGATAGAGTTTTTACCAGTAGTTTAGTGATCGGAACATATATGTTTGTAAAAACATTTTCCAATAATGAATTTGATTTTATAAACAGATATAACCCTTTTGAAAAAAGGTTAAATTTTTTATAGTGATTAAAATACTAAAAACCCTAAAACTTCTTAAAACCCTAAAAACACATAAAAATAATATAAATTCCGATAAAATTTAAAAACTCATTAAAACACTAAGACCAAAAAAATCTCCAAAAACCCTTTAGAACCCAAAAAACTTTAAAAAAACACTAAAAATAGATAAATCCCTAATAACTAGAAAATCCCAAAACCCCAAAACCCATAAAAACTCTAAAAATCCCAAAACCCACCTAAATCCTTAAAAACCGTAATCCCCCCCCCCAATCCTAATTTTTTTAAAAACCCTAAATCCCATGAATAACCATAGGAAAACCTTAAACCCTAAAAACACCTCAAACATAAAAAAACACAATAAAAACCATAAAACCTTAAAAACTATAAAAACCCTTAAAAATAATAAAAAATCCTTAAATTCCCATATCACCCTAAAGATTGCTGAAAAATATAAAAAACATGTAAATCCGTAAAAATGCTAAAAAAAATTTAAAACCATAAAAACCATAAATCTCAAAAAACCCATAAAAAATAAAAAAATAGAATCTTAAAACCCTAAAACAATCCTACAACCCATAAAAAACCCTAAATAATATAAATCCTATAAAATCAATAAAAACACCTAAAATATTTTAAAAAACTGTAAAACACTAAAAACCCTAAGAAACCCATTAAAAACCTAAAACACATTAAACCGCTAAATACCTAAAAAAATGATAAAAAACAATAAAATACCCTAAAACCCTTAAAAACCCAAAACAAATCCTTAAAAATATAAAAATACAAAAATACTGACATAAAAACACTAAAAAAATCAAAAACCCACAAAAAAATTTAAAAAACCTCTCAACCAAAAAAAAATGTTAAAAAACTCTAAAAATATTAAGTCCCATAAAAAACTCAAAAAATCCATAAATATCCTAAAATCAATAAAATCTCAAAAACCCCCCAAACCCCTCAAATCCATAAAAACACCGAAAAACAAAAAAATAATAAAAACCCAAAAATCAATAAAAATGTAATAAAACCTAACAAAACTATAAAAATCTAAAAACACTTAAAACCACTAAAAACATAAATATGATAAAATCCATAAAAACCATAAAACCAATAAAAACCATAGAACATCTAAAAAACATAAATACCCCTAAAATCCATAAATACCCTAAAACCCATAAAAATTTATAAAAACCATTTAAACCCCTAGAAATTTAATAAACTCTAAAAAACATTAAAACCCTTAAACTCTCAAAAAACACCTCAAATCCCAAAAAATGAATAAAAAACCTAAAAACCCTAAAACCCCTTAAAATGATCAAAATCCGTAAAAAAAATATAAAATCCATAATAATCTTAAAAGCGCTCTAAAAATAATTAAATACATATAACTTTAAAAACCATGAAGACCTCTAAGAAACCCTTAAAAACATAAAAACACTAAAAACACCTAAAAACCTAACATACATAAAAACCTAAAAAATCTATTACCCTAAAAACAAAATAAACACCTAAAACCCATAAAAAACCACTAACCCTCTAAAAACCCATACACCAATTAAATGATTAAGAAACACTAAAAAATATAAAAACCCTAAAAACATGAAAAAAACCCTAAAAAACATAAAAAACCATAAAACCCCTAAAACCCCTAAAAACTAAAAAAAGAAATTAAAACCCCAAATAACCATAAAACCAATTAAAACCCAAATAACCCTACCCCCCAAATGACTAAAACCATAAAAGCTAAAAAATCCTAAAATATCACTAGTTTCCCCAAAAACATAAAAAACCATAAAACCCTAAAAACCATAAGAAAACCATAAAACCTAAAAAAAATTAAAAAACCAAAAAAAATAAAAAAAAATGCTAAAAAATATAAAATACCTAAAACCCATAAAAACATTAATCTTCAACAAAACCTTACAAAATCCTAAAATCCATAAAAGAAATAACAACACACTAAAATCTATTAAATCCCATTAAACCCCTAAAAATTATTAAAAACACTAAAAACCTTTGAAACCATAAAAATTAAAAAAACACTTAAAACATAAATAAACCATAAAACACCTCAAAATCCCTAAAACCCTTAAAAAACATTCAAAACTAAAAACCCCTAAAAATACACAAAGAATGTAAAAACCCTAAAAAATTGATAAATTGTAAAGAAAATATTAAAACCCAAAAATACATAAAACCCTAAAAACAGTAAAAAACAATGAAAAATCACTAAAAACCTAAAAGAAATAAAAATGAAACAAACCCTATAAAATCATAAAAACCCCTAAAACCCAAAAAACCATAAAAATCACAAAATCCCAAAAAACCCTAAAAAACATTAAAATCATTAAAAATCCCCATAAATACCTAACAACAAAAAATACCCTAAAAATATGAAAACCCAAATAAACCATACAAAAAAAAGCACATAAAACCTCAAAAAACCCAAAAAAAATGTTAAAAATCCTACCATTTTCAACCCCAAGACCTTCCTTGTCAGCCTGTCGCAGAGGCAGATTCATTGCTTCCATCTACTTACCAGTAAAACCTCGAGATAAGGGAACATGGACATAAGCCAACAAGATTTCCTCACCTTCCACAATGAGGCCTCCTTCACCACCACCTTGTTGCTCCTTATCAATGTCCTACTTGAGGAAGAAGGAAGTGTACAACCAGAGATGGTCAAGGGAGGGGACATCTTGTTGAAGACTATCCAACATCAGCCACCTGAACCAAAGGTTAGCGAGGTGTTTGTTAGGCTGAGGGGTGATCTGGGGACCGAGACTAGAATGCATGTTTCCTAGGATGCAGGTAATGGGGATGTCTTCACTAGGTCTTTGATGATTTCTCCTGACTCCCATGAACCAGTTCTGATCGTAGTGGATGCATCAGAGGTGCTCGTCCACTTTGGATCACATGATGCTAAATTTTTGGATGATGGGATGACTATGGACAATGAGGATGGGAACTCCAAATGTTTGGTTCTGAAAGACATGGATTTGGAGGACCCTAATGTGATGAAAGTTCCTGTGAAGATTTCTCTATTATAGGAGGGAATGAAACCCCAGTGTTCGATGTTTTTAGGGAGTGGCTCTGATGGTGATTTAAGGATAAAATCCAACGTGGCATAGATTTTAAAGGACAAGGCCCTACTTGTAGATTTTTCCACTTTTGGGAAATAAAACATTGTAGGGGCCTGTCCAGGGAGTGGTTTACACATATCACTGCATGTTTACTCAATCATGAGGACACTGTTATCCATTTCCAGGACAAACATGGTGATGTTGACACTGCAATCCTAAAAGTGAGGAGGCCATGGAAGGACTACTCTTCCTTTCTAAGAACGGTATCTAGAAGGGATTGTATCAAAGCTTCGAATAACTCCTCTAGAAAGGTGGGGAGGCCTGCAAAGAAGCAGCTGAATTTGGAGCAGGTGAAGTTAAGGGAGTATTAAACCAATGGCTTGAAGAAATATGACTCTTCTGAATGGGAGTCAGCAGGCGCTGATGCGACATACAGTTATGGTGTTGAGGGAGACCCCCCGGGTGTGAATTATGATGATGATGGTGGGGAAGGCTGGTAGAACCTATGTTGGTGTTTTTCCTTGTTATTTTCTTCTTTCTTCTCTACTTTGGACTTGTTATTGCTCTTTGTTTTCCTTCTAAGGGTTTGTTTTTGGGTATGGGTCGATTGACCATGCCCCACCTCTGTCTGTTGCGTATTTTTTCTAATTAATAAATTTTATGGGGGTCGGGAATAGCCTGGCCTCACACCTCTTCTTCCCTAAAAAGCCCAAAAAACCATAAGAATGCCTAAAAACCATAAAAATCCATAAAACACCCAAAAAACACTAAAAACTAAAAAAAATATAAAAACCCTTTAGACCCCTAAAAACGTTAAAAACTAAACAAAACCTTAAAAACCCTAAAAAACTCAGAAAAAACTAATATCCAAAAAAACCAAAAATTCCTAAAAACCCTTAAAAAAACCTCAACATTCCTAAATCCCTAAAATCCATAAA
The DNA here is from genome assembly GCA_963277665.1 of Viscum album. Taxonomy (NCBI): domain Eukaryota; kingdom Viridiplantae; phylum Streptophyta; class Magnoliopsida; order Santalales; family Viscaceae; genus Viscum; species Viscum album. Next base: position 1,831,549,751 of record OY728137.1, on the reverse strand, counting down.
AATATTTAAAATTTCTGTAAATCCCAAAAAATTTAAAAAACCCCAAAACCATGAAAACAATAAGAAAACCAAAAAAACCTAAAAACACATCAAACCCCTAAAACATCCAAAAAAATTTCTAAAAACACCATAAGTCCCTAAGACCCATAAAAACACCTAAAACCTTAAAAACCATTAAACCATTAAAAACACTAAAAACCTTTTAAAACCCTAAATATGTTTAAAAAACTAAAAAAGAACTTAAAACCCCTAAAACCCAAAATAAAACATAAAACCATAGAAACCCTAAAAAACCTAAAAATCTCAAAAAATAATAAAAAAATCCATAAAAACCTAAAATTGTTAAAACCACTAAAAGACCAAAAAACCCAAATAAACATTAAAAACCCTAATATCCTATAAATCCTAAAAAAACCATAGAAACCCATTAAAACTATAAAGCACATTAAAATCCTCAAGATGTTAAAAAACTATAAAATGATTAAAAACTCTAAAAACACAAAAAAAACCCAAAACCTAATAAAACCCAAAAAATCCTCAACACCATACAATACCATAAAACCTGTCAGAATAATTTAAAACAGAAAAATTTCATAAAAATGATCAAAATACCTAAAAATATGAAAAACTATAAAAATCACAAAAACATGAAAAGACATAAGATAAAGAATCATAAAAATCCTAAAAACCTTAAAAATACCTAAAAAAATGAAAACCAAGAAAATTCATAAAAAAATCCGTAATAAAACACTAAAAACCTTAATAACTCTAAAAACCCTAAAAGACCCTAAAATCCATAAAAATCCATAAAAACCATAAAAACCAATAAAACCGTAAAAACCCAAAACCCCTAAAACCCACTAAAAACTATAATAAACCTTTATCCCCATAACGATGATAAAAACAATATATAACCATAAATATTACAAAACAATTGAAAAAACCCATAAAAACACAAAAAATCCTAAAAACCCCAAAAATCCCTAAAACCGTAAAAATCTATAAAAACCCTAAAACCACTAAAAATCATAAAAAAACCACTAAAAATTCCAAAAAATGTAAAAAACCCCTAAAACAACAAATAACCTTAAGGAAACATTAAAAACCTAAAAACACATAAAACCCATAAAAACCTAAAAATATAAAAACCCAACAAAACCCAAAGAAACCCCTAAAAACCATAAAACCAAATAAAAGACATAAAAACCCATAAACCCTATAATAGCCTTAATCATCACTACAAACCCTAAATCCCATTTAGAACCCTAAAAAAATTAAAAACCTTAAAATCCTAAAAACCCTAAAAAACTAAAAAAACATAAAAACTGATAAAACCCAAAAATCCCAAAACACCCCCTCAAAATCCCAAAAAGCTAAAAATCCTGAAAATTCATAAAAATGTACAAAAACCCAAAAACCCGTCAAAACCATAAGAAACTCATAAAATCCTAAAAACACATAAATCCCTTAAGAAACCCTAAAAATAATAAAGTGGTAAAGCTCCTAAAAACCTCTAAAAACACAACAAACCATAAAACCCCTAATGCCCCATAAATACAATAGGACACTAAAAACTCTAAAAACCCTTTAAACCCCTATAAATTCTAAAAAACGTAAAACCATAAAAACCCTAAAAACCCAAAAAATGAACAAAAACCATAAATATGATAAAAACATAAAAAATGCCTAAGAATACATAAAATTGTAAAAACAGTAAAATACCATAAAACCCTATGAAAAATTTTAAAAACTAAATACAATTAAAACCCCTAATAAAACCCAAAAACCCTTAAAAACATCAAAAAAATTAAAAACCCCTAAACCTCTCAAAATCCATAAAACCCCTAAAATCCCTTCAAAATACAAACATATTCCAAAAATCTCAAAAATCATAAAAACAACAAAAAACCAAAAAAACCCAAAAACATTTCAATATTAAAAAATTATAAAACCCATAAAAACCAAAAAATAATAAAATGACATAAACCCCCCAAAGACCATAAAACTATAAAATACCATAAAAACTTAAAAACCTTTAGAAAAATTAAAACTAGGTTGTTATTGGTGATTTTTTACATTGTTTAAATCATGTAAGAGAAAATTTGACCCAAATTCCATTACTCTTCTTCCGAGGATTTTTCACATTGTCTGCCTCAATGTGAACTCACGGAAGTTCTTTTTACTGAATCATCCTTCACTTGGGGAAGGTTCAAAATTAATGGAAGGTAGGATATAAATCTTGATAGGTGCTTCTGTCTCTTTAGTGAAAGGATTTCACTCATCGATGTCTATGGATTCACTCTTCCTAAATTCAACTCAGACTAAAACCCCCTTATTTGTTGATATTAAAGAGGGCATTGCAAGGTCAACCCCTATTCATTTTAAAATTAACAGTTCTTGGCCCATGATTCCTAGTTGTAAGGAAGTGGTTATTAATGGTTGGAACAACAATTTTCATGTAATCCCTTATTATATTGTGCCCTCCAAAATAAAGAGAATCAATGGTTTTCTAAAATAATGGGGCATGAACTCTTTTTTCTAGGCTAGATGATGACATGAAGGCTACTAAATCTCAGCTTTCCTCCTGCCAAATCACCAACTAGTAGTAGAACATGACCAAAATAGAGAATTTGAAACCCCATTCCAAGCTTGATCATCTTCTAGATCATAAAGAGAGGATTTCCAAGAATCGGTTCAATGTTGGGTGGTTAAAATATGGGGATAGGAACTACAAATTTTTTCAACATCTTCAAAAGTATAAAAAGGATAAAAAAATCTTGAATTTTTTCCATATAAAGGGATCCACATTCTCATATGTAGAGGATGTTTTCAATGTGGTGGTGTATTATTTTATGGGGATATAAAATGATGATAGTGGGGACCACTCCCTTCCACTTTCAGACTCCATTATTCTACATATTTATGATCATCAAAACCTGGCCTTAACAGATTCCCCTTTTCAAGAGGAATTTAGACTCTCTTTGTTCTTTTTAAACATGGAATAATTAGTGGGCATGAATGGATTTAGTAACAATGTTTTCATGTTTTTTTGGGATATTATGCCTGAAGGGATTACAAATGTAGTCAGAGATTTTTTTCCACTCCAGCTCCTTGCTGCATGGAACTAACACTAATTTCATTTCCTTGATCACTAAAAAGGACATTGCTATTGATATAGGGGAATTTCTCCCAGTTGCTATTGGAAACAATATCACAAATATATTCAGAAATATTTTTTTCATTAGGATGGGGAACCTTGAAAGAGATATCATTACCCCAAATAAATTTGTTTTTTTCCTAGGGAGGAATATCCAAATTGCAGTTTTACAGCTTCAAAGCGTATTAATATCATGAGGAATCCCAAAAAACATTGGAATTTTTCTATGAAATTGGATATATATATGGATTTCAACACAATCAAGTGGAGATTTATCTTTTATGTTCTTAGAAAATGTGGATTCTCTAGATGTTTCATCAAATTGTTTACCTATATATTTTCTAGTGTAAGGGATTCCATCTTATCAATGGCTCTCCCAAAAGATTATTTATATGCTTTCTTAGAGTCAGGCAGGGGGATCTGTTCTCAGGAATTCTTTATGTGATTTTTGAGGATTATTTGAGTAGGTGTATCATTGATCTTCTATAGGCTAGGATTTATAATCCTATAAAGGTAAGGAAATATATGTATATTCCATCCCACCTTTTGTTCGCTGATCACATACTCTTGTTAGGGAAATCCAACAAGAATACTTATTCTTAAATTAAAACTATCTTCCTTAATTATTAATGAGTGGATGAAAAATAAATTACTTAGATAAAATCATCAATTGTCTTTAGGAAAGGTGTTTCACTAACTAGAATATTAAGAGATTCTAGGTCCCTTGAGGTGAAGAGGGATTCAGTCCCCTTTGTTTATCTAGGTGTTCCCATTTTCTGTGGAAGGGTCAAGAGATTCCATCTTGAGAGTATAGCTACTAAAATGACCCTTAAACATACTAAATGGAAGGGGAAGTGTTTATTATATGAGGTAAGAGTCTTCTTAATCAACTGGGATATCTCCTCTTTGTTTGTGGATGATTTATCTATTTATAGATGTCTCTTTAATCTTATTAAAATCCTATATGTATATATTAGGTAATTTTCTTGGACATGCTTCATTTGTGAGAGAAATATAGTTTTGGTGTCTTGGAAGGAATACACTAAAACATCAGATTTGGGGGGTGGGCATTAAAGATCTTAGGAGGTTCAATGATTCCCTACTTTCCAAGTTTACCTAAAGGTTGTTTGAATGAAATGGTGATGGCTTGGGATTCATTCGAGAAAGGTTTGTGTGGAAAATATGCGATGAATACATAGGATATATTCCCTACTCTGTATTTTCATCAATAAAACCATCCTACGATAACATTGTAGTTCATTCCAAATATATTTTTTCAAAAAAATTGGATCTGAACTGTTGGGTTAATGTATGACTAGACATGCATGTTCTTTATTTTGTGACGCCTCCTCTGATTTTAGAGGTGTTTCTATTTCTGACCTAAACCAAAGAATCAAAGACGCTAAGGTGAACTTACTGAATGATATTATATTGAAGATTCATAGATAAGTGTTTTCTGACTCTGAAACCCTCATTTGGAAATAGAATCTGGTTTGAAAACAAAATATGTAGAATTTTTACCAGCATAAGTTTGCATGGGGAAATGTTCCTATAGCTTGGCCCTCATGTTTTAGGTGGTCTTTCATCCCACATACAAACCACTTGTTGCTATGCAAAATGTGGAAGAACTAACTACCCCTTCATGATTAGTTGAAAAAAGGTGGGTTACAATGTGTCTTTGGATTCTTTACTACGTCTACAGGATGAAGAAAACGCCAAACGTACCTTTTTTCAGTGCAGGTTTGCTGCTATACTTTGGGAGTAATTACATCAGCTGTTCGGTTTCCATCTATGTATGAACATGAATCTATTTGACATGATGAGATATTTATTAAATTGTAAATGTGGTGAGTAGGTTCATCATATTTTTCACACAATAATTTCTTCATTGTTTTCACATATATGGGCAGCCCAAAATGCAGCCTCCTTCAATAGAGAGTGTCTCTAATTTCATGGTGGTGTTGTGATGATTAGTAATGCTATATAGGTAGTGTCTCAAATCCAAATAGGTTATGTGGATAATTATGTTAATGATCTCATTACATTTTTATTTCTTGGAGTTTCTATAACGTAAAGAAATCCACAGGTTTTCAATTTTATCAATTGGATCCCCCCGATTCCCCCTTGGATCAAAGTCAATGTGGATAGGGTGACTTTGGGAGCACCAGGTCCCTCAGGGTGTGGCAGTGTTTTCAAAATGTATAGAATATTTTTTTAAGGTTTCATCTATCATTTTATTAGTGGTGAATGTTCATTTGAAGCAAGTCTATGGAAAATGATAAAGGTGGTCAAATTTGCAGTCCAATTTTGGTGGAAACCACTATAGATTGAATCTGATTTGATGCCTATGCTGGATGTCCTAAAGAAAAAGTCTAGGATAGTTCCTTAGAGGATTCTATCTTAATGTATTAAATTCCTCGTGTTTTTTCAAGACCTCGGTATCAATGTCACACATGCTTATGAAGAGTTGAACTCAGTGTCCGATGACTTATCCAAACGGGGCCTTGTAGAATGGTTCTCGACATGGTCCTTCACCACTCCACCTTTTTTCTCACCCTTTTTCGAGTTTGATAAGAATGTTGATTTTCTCACCCATTTTTTGTAAACCCTCCTTGTAACACTTATCTTTTCTTTATAAATTTTGGGGGACAAATCATGTTGGGTCCCAGGCCTTCTTCACCCTAAAAACCCATAAAATCCTAAAAACACTCAAAACTCTAAAAACCATTTAAACACCCAAAAAATTAAAAACTATAAAAAAATATGAAACCCCATAAAATATAAAAAATACATAAAACCCCAAAATACCATAAAAATCCTTAAAACCATAAAACCCACAAATCACTAAAAACATTTTTAAACCCTAAAAACCAAAAAATCACTAAAAATGTAAAAAATGAAAAAACTCTGAAAGCCACTAAGAAAAATTAATAATGGAAAACTAAATAAAACCACTAAAATCCCTAAAAAATATATATCTTAAAAACTATAAAAAACCCTAAAAACCCTAAACATTATAAAAACCATAAAAACCCTTAAAAACCATCCAAATCCAAAAAAATGACTAAAAACACGCAAAAAACTAAAAACCCTAAAACATTTAATGGTCATAAAACCCCAAAAAACACCAAAAACCCATAAAACCCATAATAATCGTAAATACCCTAAATCACATAAAACCCAAAAAAAACACTAAAAACTGAATAATCATTTTGAACCCCTAAAAATGTTAAAAAAATCTAAAACCCATAAAAATACAGAAAACATAAAAACCCCCTAAAACCATAAAAAATAATAAAACCCATAGAAACCCTAACAACCCCAAACCCCCTCAATGTCCCAAAACCCCCCAAAATACAATAAAAATACAAAAAAAGATCTAATAATCATTAAAAACATAACAAACCCCAAAACCATGGAAAACCATAATAAAAACTTAAAACCGTATAACACATAAAACCCCTAAAAACTAAAAAAATTATAAATCACTAAAAAACAAATAAACGCATAAAAATTACCAAGACCATAAAAACCCATACAAATACAAAAATAACCCTAAAATACATAAAAACATAAGAAAAACTAAAAACCATGAATAAACCTAAAAAACATTAAAAAAACATAAAAAATAATAAACCCTTACAAATCCTAAAAATTCTAAAAACCCTAAATAAGACCCTTAGAAAATTAAAACCCCCTAAAAACCATAAAACCCTAAAAACTATGAAAAACTATAAAAACCCATTAAACCCCTGCAAACTTTAACAAATCTAAAAAATGTTAAAAATCATAAAAAACTCCAAAAACCACTAAAATCACAATATATTCATAAAAACCCCTAAACCCTTAAAGACCCTAAAACCCCTCAAAATCCATAAGAGTCCTAAAAGTCATGAAATTCATAAAAAAATCCCCAAAAATCTCTAAAAACATAAAAAACAAAAAAACCTGAAAACACATGTATAAACCATAACACCCAAAAAACACTTTAAAACCCCTAAACCCACTAAAATTCATGAAAACCCTAGAACCCCCCAAAATCTATAAAAACCTTCAACATCATAAAATTCTTAAAAATTAACAAAAAATATCTAAAAAATTAAAACCCTAAAACTCTAAAAAACTAAAACCCTAAAAGATACTAAAAACACTAAAAATTGATAAAAACATTAAAACCCCAAAAAACCTTAAAATAACCAAAAAATAATAAAATCCCTAAAACCTCTAAATACCCTAAAACCCTTTTAAACCCCTAAATATTTTCAAAACAACCAAAAAAACATAAAACCCATAAAAATATAAAATACTCCTAAAACCCCAAAAAACTATAAAAACCCTATAAAACCCTAAGACACTCAAAATCCCTAAAAAACCTAAAAACCCTAAAAACCCATAAAAATCCTAAAAACCCATTAAAATCCCTAAAAACATAAAAATTGTGAAAAAGCATAAGAAACCATTAAAATCATAAAAACACATAAAACCCCTAAAAACCAAAAAATACTAAATACCCTAAATACCCTAAAAAATCTAAAACCCTAAAAATCTCTAAGAACACTAAAATTTTAAATAAGTCCAAAAAAATCCCTAAAATCCTTAAAACGTACAATGCAATGGATTACCTAAAAAACCATAAGAAAACATGAAAAAAATAAAAATACTAAAACCTCCTAAAAACCAAAATATTCTAAAACCCAAAAAGACCATAAAACCCTTAAAATTCACTAAAAACCATAAAACCCATAAATACCATAATACCCCTAAAACCCCATAATAACCCGAAATTCTTTTAAAAACTCAAAAATCGAGATTAAATTTTTAGAAACCCCAAAAATGATATATAACACACAAAAACCATAAAAACCTAAAAAATTAAAAAAAATCCCCAAAACCCCAAAAAAATGATAAAACCCCTTAAAACCCATAAACCTGTCAAAATCCCTAAAAACACAAAAAAAATACTAAAAATTCCTTAAAAATTACTTATAAACATTAAATACTATAAACCCTAAAATCTATAAGTAAAACATAGAAACCATAAAAATAATGAAAACCCCTAAAAAACAAAAAAATGCTAAAAACGTTAAAAAACATAAATGACTGTTACAAACCCAAATACCCTAAAAACCATAAAACCAACTAAAACCTTAAAAAAAACCTTAAAAAATAACTACCTTAAAACCCCATTAAAATCTCAAGAAACCCTTTAAACCACTAAATACGTTAAAAACACTAAAACCCCATAAAACCCCTAAACCTCTCACGAAACCCCTAAACCCTTAAAAATCATAAAAACCCTAAAAATTTGTAATAATCCTCAAAATCCCAAAACACCCTAAAAGCATAAAATAATAAAAAATCATTAAAAATACCTAAAAATATAAAAAAAATTAAAACCTTGAGAAAATTTAAGAAAGAATTAATAAAATAAAAACAAATTTAACCCCTAAAAACAAAAATGAAAAGGAAAAAAGATGGCGGATTTCTCTCCCGGCTGGTGCTCTCGGTGCTCTCGCGTTCTTCCCCACCCTAGGGTTTTCAGCAAGCTCCATTGATGGAAGATCACGTCTCCCCTGGAGGCTTTGTGGTACAGGCAGTTATGGGTGACTTTGGCCCTATTTGGAAACCCTCAGTTGTGGCGGTTTTGCTCTGGATGGCGGTGGTTCGGCCTTGCAGCCATTGTGTGGTGCGATGGGTGGAAGCTTCAAGTGAAGGGCAGAATTTTCTGCTTCGCTGCCGCCAGATCTAGTTCTTGGCGACTAGATTTTGGTGGGTTATGGTTTGTTGAGGCTTGATCTAGTCTTCTATGGTGGGATCTGATGATAGTCGTGTGTGAATACATGGTTGTGGAGGTTCCCTGCTTTCTGTGTTTTGAGACTAGATCGGCGGTCCTGGATTCATGTGGAGTCTAGTTTGGGTTGTTGGTGCACAATGGTGATGGGATCTGGAAGCTCTGTTCAGGAATGGGGGGTAATGGTACATTCTGGATCTGGCAGATTTTCGACTCGACTTCGGAAGTTCTACCTCCATGGGTGTGTCTCCTTTTTTGCGGTATGAGGGAATGGTGGTTTCCTAGGTTGATGGCGAAGTCAATGCTGGATCCATATCTGAAGTGTCTTTCTTGGCTTCGTGAAGGTCTCAGGAAAGTGCGGCGGACAACATGACGTCTCGGTGGCGTGATGTCCTCTCGAATTTCAGTGATGAGATCTGCTCACAATTAGTTTCCACCGGTGATACAAGTTCTTGGTACTAGACTTCTGGCTCCGGCCTTGTTTCACGCTGTGATTTCAGGGTTGTGCCATGATATTGTTTTCATGCGGGGCCGAGAGTTCCATTTGGATATCTGTGGTTTGGGGTGAGGCATTGGTGTTATTTGTGATGTGCTAAATGGCCAAGAGGTTCTGGTCGCTGGTTTTGGAGTTGGTGGGTACCGTTCACTACTTCGCTAAGAACTGCTGTAAGAGGTGCTGGTTCATGGATGTTTTTGGACTAGCTTAAAGCTGTTGTTTGGAAAAGATGTGATGAAGGTGGTGCTTATGATTCTTGTGGTGGTGTCTCTATGATGCTGGTGATAAACATTCTTGGAGAGGTTTTGTCGGCTGCTGGAATTTGTGATGTTGAATACGGGCTACTGTTTAGCTGGGACGCGCTGAAGTTATGGCTCCTGGTATCGATGATTAGCTGGTGTTTGCTGCTACTGGATTTTGTTTGTTGCTTGGTTGGGACTGCTACTACATGTTTACTGGGAGGTGATGATGGCTGTGTTTGGTTGTGGTGTTTCTTCCTTGGCTTGATGTTGGTGGTTATGATTAGCTGTGATGTCGGATTTGGTGAGGCTGGTTGCTGGGGCTGGTTGGTTTGGATGGTTTGCTACAGCTATGTCGTTGTGATGATTGGGAGTGGTGCTGCTGGATGCTGGTGTTGGCTGGACAGGATGTGTGGACGCTGTTGGGGCTAGTTGGATTGGACGTGTTGTCTCTTCTGCTTGGGTGTGATGTTTGGTATTGGTGCTGGATGCTAGTGTTGGATGGACATGATGTGTGGATGCTGCTGCTGTGTTTTGTTTTGTGTCCTTTTCTCGGTTTTTGTTTTCTTTTTGGATTTTTCTTTTTTTTGGGTCTTTTGCTGTGATGGGTTTTTGGGTGTGGGTCGTTTGACCCCTCCCCTCCCTTGTCTGCTATGTCTTTTTTATTCTTAATAAATTTGGGGGGGCTGGGAATAGCCCAACCCTCACATCTTCCTAGCCCTAAAAATAAAAAAGCTATAAAAACCCTAAAAGTCCTTAAAACCCCTAAAATCATCTAAACCCCATAAACAACCCTAAAAACCATAAAAATATCTAAAAACCAATAAAAATACTAAATCCACTAAAAATAATAAAAACCCATTAAACCCCTAAAAGTTTTAAAAAACCCATAAAAAACCTAAAAAGTAAAAAAATCCTTAAACACACAAAAAAACCTAAAAACCCGTCCAAACACTCAAAATCCCAAAAACCCAAAAACCCCATAAAAATCTAAAAAATCCTTACAAATCCCTAAAATCATAACCCACCCCCTAAAACCCCTGAAATCACCTAACTAAAATTTAAAAAACTAAAAACACATTTAAATATATAAAAACACTAAAAATTAGAAAAACCCTAATACCCTAAAAACCCTAAAACCCATTAAAATTCATAAAAACCCTAAAAACCAAAAACATAAAAAAAATCCCTAAAAATCACTATAAACATTACAACACTAAAAATCCTAAAATATACTAAAAAAACCTTAAAACCCAAAAACACATAAATTCCTGAAAAATATAAAAAACTCTACAAACACTAAAATACGCTAAAAACCCTAAAAAACCCCTGAAAACCATAAAACTCCCAAAAAAACATTACAAAACACCAATACACCATAAACACATAAAAATAATAAAACCTCTAAAACCCCTTTAAAACCCTAAGAAAAGCATAAAAAACTAAAAATAATTAAAAACCCTTAAAACAGAAAAAAAAAAATTAAAAACCCCTAAAAGACCCTAAAAACCTAAAAACACTAAAAACCCTAAAAAATGTAAAGACCAAAAAAAATCCTAAAAAGAACTTAAAAAACCCTAAAAACATAAAAAACTCCAAAAACCATATAAACACCATTAAAATCTTAAAAATTGAAAAACTCTTAAAACCCATTAAGACTAAATACCTCTAAAAATCCTTAAAGACATTGAAAACCAATAAAATCATAAAAACCCTTTGAATATTTAAAAACATTAAAAACCATAAAAGGCCTAAAAACATGCCAAAATTTTTAAAGAACTTTTAAATCCCTAACAATGTTAAAAAATTCAAAAAACCATAAATCCCAAGAAAAATAAAATACCCTAAAAAACCAAAAAAAAAACATAAAACATTAAAACAACTAAAAACTCTAGAAATGACTAAAACCAAAAAGGTCCATAAAATCCTAAAAAGAATCTAAAATACCAAAAAAATTAAAAAACCCTAAAAAATGTTGAAAAACTTAAGAAATTCATAATGACCAAAAAATACATAAAATCCAAAATATCCTAAAAATGATAAAACCCTAAAATCTATAAAATCATAAAATCATAAAACCACTAAATAAATAAAATCCTTAAAACCAATAAATAATACCCATAAAACACCAGAAAACTATAAAAAAACATTAAACCACTAAAAGCAATAAAAACACTAAAAAAATAAAAACATAAAAACTAAAAAAACATTAGAAACCCCCAAAAAAACATAAAACCCTAAAAACCCTAAAAAACCCCAAAAAACCTAAAAGCCATAAAATACTAAAAAAGACCAAAAATTCCCTAAAAAAACTAAATACCATGAAACAAAATATGAAAAAATTAAAAACCTAAAAATTAAATAAACCCCAAAAATACAAAAAATTCAAAAACCCCAAGCAAAACATAAAAATCTGAATATCACTAAAACCATAAAACTCTCTAAAATCCCAAGAAAACAATAAAAACCCTCAATAGCCCTAAAAATCCCTAAAAATGTAAAAAAACATAAAACCCCTGAAAACTCCTAACAAAACCTTAAAAACCTAAAAACAATTAAAACCCATAAAAAATAAAAAAACTAAAAACATAAATATCCTAAAAGACCCAAAAACCCCTTAAAATCCATGAAGACCCATAAAAATATTTAAAACCCCTAAAAAACATCAAACCCAAAAAACAAATAAAAATTAAAAAAACCTATAAAAATCATAATTTTTTTAAAAAACTATAAACGCCTAAAATGCTAAAAAACTAAAAAAAAATGAAAAACTCTACAGAAATCATAAAACTATAAAAAACCTCAAAATCCTTTAAACGCCAAAAAACATAAAAATTTTAAAAATCCATAAAATTTAAAAACTAATGGAAATCCATAATAAATCATTCAAAAACCTAAAAATGCTTAAAACTATATAAAAACATAATAACTATAAAAACACCTTAAAACCCCTAAAATATCACAAAATGTCTAAAAACACAAAGCACCATTAAAATACTTAAAAATACTTAAAAATACCTAAAAACATAAAAAGCTAAAACCCCTAAAGACTTATAAGAAACCATTATAAACCTAAAAACACATGAAACCCCAATAAAACCTAAAATCACAAAAAACCATTAAAACCATAAAAATAATAAAAACCAGTAAAATACCCTAGAATCCCTTATAACCCCCAAAACATTAAAACCAAAAAACCCCAAAAAACCCTAAACCCCGCTAAAAGATCTAAAAATAATCTAAATCCCAATAAACACTAAAAATATATAACAAACAAAAAAATTAAAAATATCAAACAACCCCCCCCCCAAACCCAAAAAATCATTGAAACCTTAAATACCATAAACCTAATGCCAAAAATTCAATAAAATAAAAAAAGCATAAAAATCATTAAAATCCATATAAATTTCTAAAACATAAAAAAACCTAGAAAACATAAAAACCCTGATAAGCCATATGAAAACTATAAAAACATAAAACCACTTAAACCCCCTAAAAACAGAAAAAAAAATATTAAAATCTAAAAATATCAAAAAATATGCCAAAAAACAATAAAACCCCTAAAAACCATTAAAACAATATAACCCATAAATCCATAAAAAGTAACCAAAACTCTAAAAATCCATTAAACCCCTAAATATTTTAAAAAACTCTAAAAACCTATAAAACCACTAAAAACATAAAAATCACCTAAAAATCCAAAAAAAACCCCATAAAACAAATAAAAATCCTTGAAAAAACCTAACATATCATGAAAATCAAAAAAATTCCCTCAAACCCCTAAAAATTAAAAACATTCTAAAAACCCTAAAAAATTTTATGAAATCCTAGAAATCCTAAAAACACATAATAAACCAAAAAACCTAAAAATCAAAAAACCCTAAAAAATAAAAAGACCCTAAAAATAAAAACAACACCCAAAATCCCTAAAACCCCAAAAAACATAAAAAACCTAAAAACCCTAAAATATCTGAAAACATAAACACCCTAAAAATCATGAATATCCCTGAGAAAACCCAAAAACATAAAAACCCTAAAATCCACAAAAAAACTATAAAATGTGAAAAACTAAAAAAACATAAAAAACACAAAAAGCACTAAAACCCACTAAAACCCTCAAATTCCACAAAAACGCTATAAAAATTAAAATATTAAAAATCTATAAAAAACCCCTAAACCCCTAAACACCATACCAAAACCATAAAATTATAAAAACACTTAAAACCCAAAAGAAACCTAAAAATGATAAAAACCCTAAAACCCCTAGAAATTCCAAGAAAACCTCAAAATCCAGAAAATCCCTAAAACCCATAAAACCCAAAAATATTCCTACAATTCCCAATAAATTAAAACCCATAAAAACAATAAAAATCCCTCAGAAAACTATAAATCCGTAAAAACACATAAAACCCCTAAAAACATAAAAATTATATAACCCCTAATAGGCACTAAAAACCATAAAAGCCTAAAAATATGAAAACCCCCCTAAAACACTAAAAACCCATAAAACCACTAAAAAACTAAGAAATCTAAAAACCCTTTAAACCTCTAAAACATTAAAAAACTCTAAATAACCTTAAAACACTAAAAACTCAAAAAATCCTAAAAAACCTAAAAACCCATAAAACCATAAAACCCCTAAAACCACAAAAAACCATAAAAACCCTCAAAATCCATGAAAACCATAAAAACTATTAAAATCATAAAAAATTACTAAAAATGTAAAAAATATAAAACCCTTGAGAACCCCTTAGAAAACCATAAAATATGAAAAATTCATAAAACCCCTAAAAACCTAAATAACCAAAAACCTTAAAAACCATAAAACCCCTCAAAATCCCTAAAAACCCAAAAAAACCCTTAAATTCCTCAAAATCCCTAAAAACCTAGAAAACCCATTAGTGAATATAAAAAATAAAACCCCTAAAACACTAAAACCATGAAAACATTTAAAAACCCCTAAAACCCATAAAGATGCACATAAACTATTAAAAAAAATATAAAACCCCTTTCAACCCCAAAAAACATGAAAAACTATAAAAAAAACCTTTAAACCATTAAAAACACCAAAAATCCAAAAACCCAAAAAACACGAAAAAGTCTTAAAATCCGAAAACCCCTTAAAACCCATATAAACTATAAAAATACATAAAAATCCCTAAAAACAAAAAATCCCTGAACACTCTAAAAAACCTTAAGAAAACACTAAAAACCCTAAAAATCCATAAAACCCATAAAAACATTAAAACCCTAAAAAACATTAAAAACCATAAAATCCCGTAAAAACAATAAAAACCCATAAAATCCCAAAAACATCCTATTAACCATTAAAAAAATTAAACCCTTTAAACCGTTAAAAAGTTAAAAAAATTAAAACCCATAAAAATAGTTAGAAACACAAAATCCGAAAAACCCTAAAATGAACAAAAAGACCATAAGAGCCTTTAAAATCACTAAAAATAAAAATATCCTAAAAAGCCTAAAAAACCCCAAAGATAACTTTAAAAACCTAAACATAGTAACATTGGTAAAATACATAAAAATCTAAAAAATCTAAAAACCTAATACCCCTAAAAATCAATAAAACACAAAAACCACTCAAAAATGTTAAAACCCTTTAAATTACATAAATGATAAAAAAATCCAAAAAATCATATAAACCCTAAAAAAATCAAAACACCATAAAACCCCAAAAAACCAAAATGGACCTAAAACCCATAAAACCCCAAAATACCGTCAAATTCCATAAAAACAACAAAACAATTAAAATCGATAAAAATGTACAAACCTGCATAAGAACCCTTAAAAACCTAAACACCTCTAAAAAACTACAAAATGATAAAAATCCTAAAACCCTTAAAAATACACTAGAAACCTGGAAATCCATAAAAACCATTAAAAATTTCATAGAACCATAAAAATACATAAAAATCCTAAAAACTCTAAAAATGTTTTAAACCCCTTAAATGTTAAAAACTCTAAAAATGCTAAAATAACATACTCAAAAACCATAAATACCGAAAAAAACCCAAAAAAACCCAGAACACCCAAAATACCCTCAAAATCATTAAATACCCTACAATCCATATAAAAACTAAAAAATTCAAAAAATTCCCTAAAAGAATAAAAACTCTTAAATCCTAATAACCCCTTACAAAACAATAAAAACCTAAAAATTATGAAAACAGAAAAACCCTTAAAAACCATAAAATACCTAAAACCCATAAAAATACAAAAAACCCTTAATACACTAAATTAAAAAAACTCTAAAAACCCTTTAAACATAAAAAAACATTCAAAAACTCTAAAAACATTTAAACCCTTAAAACTATAAAAAACCTTATAACATTAAAAATTATAAAAATCATTACAAATCAAAAAATCCCAAATTTCCCTAAGAATCCTAAAAATCATAAAATCCATAAAATCCATAAAATGTAAAAAAACCAAAAGAAACATAAAATACATTATAAAAATCCTAAATCCCTAAAAACACATTGTCTGGTACTGAAAAATCCACAAAGGAGAATGAGAATCCCCTTTAATCCGAGGGAGATTCTACCCAATTTTACTCCCAAAGAATTGGGGAAAAATCTCGGAGAATACTCAAAAGATGTCATAAGTTGAACTGGTCTATAGACTGGTCCAATGATAACCATACATGACTAGTTCCTCAAAGCACCACCCTCTACAGACTGCAGTAGTTCACCGAATGGAGGTGGGGATCCTCCACGGGCACCAAGCCCATCCAACATCATGAACCGCCCCAGCCGAGAATCGCATCAAACAGCCCCGGGCCTCATCCACTGTCGATTGCAGAATGGTGGCGGAACCCTACACGGCCGCGAGGCACTCCCCAAGCTAGTCTGGTTCGCGGGGAGGTGCGTTCAATGCCCCCCGTGGGTTTCGGATTGACCAAGTCACCCGTAAATTGGGTTTCTGATCATGGGCCTTCGTAAAAGGTGCCGCCTGACTAAGGATACGTCTCCTTCCCAACTATATAAAAGGAGATCGGGGGAGGAGAGAAAAGAAGAGGTGCATAGGAAAAAGGCAGGAGGAGATCGATCAGATTCGGGTGGAAGGATTTCGAATGAGCTTAGGATTTCTCAAACAGCGAAGTTCTGATTCGCAAACTAGAACATGTATGAAGCTGGAAACGAATTAATAAGGAACTATAAAATGCATAACAACTTAGTGAACAGCAAACTTAAAATAATAAAGAAAAGAAGACCATGATCCATGGCCCCTCCCTGGATCCACTCCCAGAAAACTAGGGAGTTTATTCCCATTTTCCGATTTGTCGCACCGCGTTGCACCCTCCTACGCGGGAGAAGTCCCGACTGATGAACCTTCGACCGCGTCGCCTTTGTCCGCCATTGCTCACATGGACCCCTCCATGTACCAACCTGTTATGCGGGTTGAAACCGAAGCCATGAACCACCCTGGTTTGTGGGATTCCCATTAGCCTGCGGACCATCCTGGTTCGCGGATGGCCTCTCTGGCCACATATCACCTCCCAATGTGAAGGGCACCACTCCTCTTATACCAGTGTTCCTCACCAGATATTTCAGACTTCCCATTCCTCAAGACTGATAAAATCCTTCCAATCTGGCCTGATCCTCCACAAATCCCTCATTGGCCCAGTCATCGGCCCCGAGCCGAGGCCTCCACCAGAGCCACCAGACCCGTGTGTTGTAACCTTCAGGTGCATCAGCATGCCATTTTGAGTTCACATACCCACGGCATGCAAGGGAGGAGGGGTTTCTCAGGCCCTTGAGTGAATTTCCGATGTATTCTTGGGTTCACATTCCCACAGTAATATGGAATCCGAGCCTGGGAGTCCCCTTTCTTCCCCTCCAATTGTTAGGACTGGGGCACTTCTCCCCTCCCCAGGGAGTGGCGAAATACCCATTATAAGGAACCACCCATGCACCTCTGTACTTCCCCACATCCATGGTTATGGAAGGGCATAGTGGGGAAGGGTGTTTCTTTGTTCTTCTTTGGGGCCAAGTCCCTTAACTGATAGGATTTATCACTGTGGGCGTCCATCTCAGAGTAAGCCCTGACTTTTTCTAGGCCGCTCCCACGTGTAATCCCTGTCAAACATCCCATGAACGTACCTTTCTCGACGTGATCATCTGGCCCCTGCTGCCTCTTGTTTCTCACACCGAGCATGAATCATGTGGGCTTAGAGTAAGCATTGACCATGACATCCTCTCCTGGGCCTCCTCATAGTGTAAGCCCCAATCCATTATCCTGGGCCTCATCAGAGTGTCAGACCCATCCCAATTTGAACTATGTGGACTTTGATTCCCCACCATAGGGATATGTAGGATGCCTCCAAGAGGTTCAAGCCCGATCAACATCAAACCCCCAGACCCACATTCACATCGAATCTTCAACACCCCAATCCAAACTACGTGGACTTTGATCCCAGTCTCCAAGGAAGTGTATATAGGAAGCCTCCCTGAGGTTCAATCCCAACACCTGGTCGATCCAACCATCTTCACGTCGGTTAACCGCACCAAACCTGGGCAGCCTAGACTATAATCCCCATACCAAACTGAACTATGTGAATTCTGAATCCTCCTGCAGGTCGCAGGGGTATGTAAGAGGCCTGTACCATGGGTTCAATCCAAACGCTCAAGTCATTATTTACCCCCTTAGATGATAATAAACTTCATAGTTCCTAGTTATGAGGATTTAAACCAATGCCGTATCAATGATTCCAGACTCCTTGGGGTCTGTAGACGCCGGAAAAGTCCGTTGTTCCCAAACGAAGCTCCGGATGCGGAAAGCGAGGTCATATTTGGAGTCGGAAGAATGTTTCGGAGGGCCCGGAGGCCTTGCGCGGAATTTCAGAGGTCTGCGCGCAAAGATGATGATCCGCGCGCAAAACCCCCGGGATGCGCGCAACTCCCTTGCGCGCGGTGCCCGATTCCGCGCCCGCGAGGAGAATTCCGCGCTCGCGCCTTGGATTCCGCGCCCGGGGTTGCCTATAAATACTAGGCGACCCCCAACGTTTCAAGGGTTGCTGGAAGTCGAACGGTCTCCCGCGCGCGCAATTCAATCCCTTCCGCGCGCAATGCCGATCTTCAGGTAACCTCCTTTCTTTCGCGCAATCGAGCCTTGGGGTCCGCCTTCGCGCGCAATCCCCTTGGCTCATTTCCTTTGAACAAATTTCAACCCGAAGGCCTTTGCGCGCAAAAGAATCCTCTTGCGCGCAATTGCCCCCGGGTGCGCGCAATCCAACCCGATTGCGCGCACCCCCATCTTCAAAGTGGCCATTCGTTAGAGAATGAGCCGTTGCCCCCGCGCGCTACCCGAAGCCCGGTGCGCGCAATCCCAATCATCCGCGCGCGAAGCGCTGGCCCAATTGCGCGCCAGCCCGCCATTTTGCGCACCGATCCGCGGTTTTGCGCGCAAAACTCCTCTTTTGCGCGCAATCCGCCAGGGTCGCCTCCCTTGACCCCCTTTGGGTACCCGCCTGCGTGGCGCCCGATGGTCTTCATCGCAGGTGCCCGCGTTGTGCGTCGTCTTTCCGTGCGCCCCCCCCCCCCCCCCCTAGGCTCGCGCGAAGTGACACGGACCTACCGGCGGCTTTATCGTCCAGCATGACGCTAAACTGCACTACGTCCGAGCTACAAGACGTTAAACTGTTCAGCATTCGTCCTGCATGACGCTAAACTGCACCACGTCCTGCACGACGTTAAACTGTATACGTCCAGGCTGCACGACGTTAAACTGCCTAGCCCCCATCGTCCGCGCTGCAAGACGTTAAACTGCCAAGTGTTTCGTCCTCAACACACGACGTTAAACTGTACTTCGTCCGGCAAGACGTTAAACCGTCCGCTTCGTCCTCAACACACGACGTTAAACTGTACTTCGTCCGGCAAGACGTTAAACCGTCCGCATCGTCCGATCCCGTGCTCTGCACGCAGGGTCTCCCCCGGTTTGGACGTGGCCCCCACCCGCTCGTCTCTGCAGGGATGTCGGGATTGTCCCGCTTTTGGGACGATTTAATGGGAGTGGCTTTTCCCTACGGGGGCAGGGTATTACAAACCCCTAGTTTCTCGTGGGAGGCTGCACATGTGTATCTCCATTGCGCCTCCCCACTGCCGAAGCCAGTAGATGGTGTGACTGGGATCAAGGTGTCTTCTGCTTTCGGTCCAAGTCCCTTCCAACTGAGTTTTGCCGCATCCGGGCTGCCTCAAGTGCGTAAGTCCTGACAGAATGAACTACGTGGACTTTGATCCCTGTCTTCTATACAGGGTACGTAGGAAGCCTCCCTGAGGTCCAAGCCCGCCACCTGGTCGTCCCGGTCGTATTTACGTCGGTTCATCCATCAGTGGACCCCTCCAGGGTTCACGCTTGCGTCGATTCACCTATGAATCCACCCCTGTGGGAGACTGCCCGTGTGTATCTCCACTGTGCCTCCCCACAGCCCCCTTTTCCCATTTCCCCTTTTATCGTCCAGCATGACGTGAAACTGTGATCCACCCGGCCGTTCCACCCCCCTCTGTGCGAGGTGGTTCGGTTCAATCCTCCGCCCGGCGGCCTAGACCTCTTCGTGAGTCGGCTTGCCGACGTCCAGCATGACGTTAAACTGTATACCCGAACTACGCTGACTTTGATCCGTGCTAACGCGCGGTACGTAGGAAGCCCCTACGGGGTCCAAGCTCTTCACTCCATCATCCATCCTGATCCTTACCCGGGCCGCCACATCCCGGTGGGGTCATGCCACTTCACTCCACTCCACGTTACATGGGAAGCCGCCCATGTGCTGGCCCCAGCGTCGGAGGTTCCCCGCAAGGGGTTCTGTCATCTGATCCACTTTTCGTGTTGATCGGTCCGACGCCGTCCCCGCTGGACGTTAAACTTGCGGCATACCCCGTGTTAAACATGGGAAGCTGAGGAAAACCTCAGGTGACACAGTTCCCCGCACCCAGTACGGGATGCCTCAGGCCATCATGCCTTCGAGAAGCCCTATTAGGGACGGAAGACAGACGTGCAGAGCCGCAGTGTTACGACACGCCCCCATCACCCAGAGCCACCCGGCCTTCTCACTGCAGGTTGCTGCCCCGCCCAGACTCCTTGGATCGTCCGGGCGGAAGCAGCGTAATTAACCGGTGTCCATGAAGATATGGCGCCGGGAACGAGATTCACGAACATTCTTAAGTCTATGAGGGAGACCCGGATTAGGCGACGAGTTCCGAGGAGACGTCCAAGGAAGGAGGAGCCGACATCCCATCATCCCGGTTTCGATCAAGGAGCAGACGCCCCTGAATAAGGGACGAATGCCGCCCGCCCTTGGAAAGCAGGACTGCGGGACCACAAGCCGCGCGCCCATCCCCTCGGGTTGACGGGTGCACGCGCGAACGCGTCCTGGCGGAACAGCGTAACCCGACGCACATCCGCACCGAAACAGAAAAATGGTGAACCCGACGTGAATCTCTTCTCCTCGATACGAAGACCGATGACTTTCAGAGGTGTTGGAAGACCGGCATGTTGCCCGGCCAAGCATTCAGTCTTACCCGCCAGGGGCTGGGGAAGGGACATCGGGCACTCCGTCTCGCAACGTCGAGGGCCTGGGTTCCCCCCACGGAAGGCGTCGTGGCGCTAATGGTTGGTTGTCGATTCCTTTTTCCTGTCAGTGTTAATGGGTTCTTCTCCCTGCTTTCAGAAATCAGGTCGCCCGATCCAGTGCCCGATCGCCACCCGTCCACTGGCGCAGGGATAGGGGAAACACCGACGCGGCTACTCCGCGTGGTCCCGCCCGTTCCACAGTCGTCCCAGCAGCCGCAATTGCGGGACGACCATGCCCTCTCTCCCCCTCGGAGGTCATCCAGAGAAGGGTGATCAACACCCTGGTGCGGAGATACGAGGAAGAGGGAGTCATCCCCACTAGGGAAATGGCTCGCCTAGACCTTGAGGAGGCTGCGCCTCGCCACCACCGCCGCCCCCGAGGGCCGCGCAGGGAGGCACCGCTGCCTATCTCAACGTCCAACCGCTTCGGGAGTTTATCCCCGGAGCGCTCTGACAGTTCCCTTCCCTATGCGGATGAGGTGGAAGATGCCCGGGATCACCCTATCCGGGATTCGCTCCAGGGATCTACGGTAAGGACTCCCGCCAGGCCACGGCGACACCGCCGCCAGGCCTCTCCAGTCGAAGAGCGGGCTCTCCACCTGCCCGCGCCGCTCATCCCGACTCGTCTGTCTCGACGCCAACGTCGGGCACGAGCGGAAGAGGATGCCCACCTTGGGGCTCTAGCAACAGCGGCCGCATTGGCCCAAGCCACTGCTGGCTCCGGTCGCCAGGCCTCTGCGCATCCTGAGCAGGGGAACTCCTATGCCCGACCTGGATCGAGGCCCCGACCGCCCCAAAGGCAGGTTGGGTTGACTCTCCCGGTTGCTGGCACTGGCAGTAGCCACCGCGGACCACCTCGCGGTAGCGCTATTCACCGGCGGGATCTACTCTGTGTGGCCGATCCAGGAGGCATGGGTCATCCCACCTTCCGATCCCGGCCCGGAGGCCTGCCCGGAATCATCTCTCCCCGCGTCCCCTTTGATATCTGTCCCGGTGCCCCTCGCACCTTGGTTCCCAGTCCTCTTGGCCCCAGCACCAGTGCGGCCGGAGGACGCCAGGACAGAGATCAGCCCTGCCCCGAAGAACCACCCAGGGGCAGGAAGGCAAGGCGTCGACGCCGAGGGAAGAATGTTACGGAATTCCGGACAGAGATCCGACCGGTTTGCTTCTCTGACTCAGAGGCGGAGTACGATTCGGCGACAGAGCCCCTTCCACAATCCCGCCAGTCAAGGGCAGGGGTAGGAATGCGGCACGTCAGCCTCGTGCTCCCCGAGAGCGAGATCGATGTGATCCCCGCTTCTCTCCGAAGGTATATCCGGAGTAACGAGGGTCTGGTAGACCCCCAAGGATCAAGCTTGCGGTTGGTACCGGCCCCTCCGGAAGTGCCTTCCGTCTCGATCGGAGAAGCCGGAGACTTTTTCTGGGGACCGACGGTCGAACCACGATCTGGTGCGCCCTCGGCGAGCACCGATGCTACGGCAGGATGTTCGCTCGCCGGCCCGTCCTATCGTGATGTGGTAGCCAGGGCACCGCCACCCTCAGAGGGCGGCCCGGGATATGGAGGCCAATCGGCCTGCTCACCGTATTCACCGCCGGCCAGCCCGTCAGCCCGGCGGCCCGCCTCGGCACCACTACCAGTTCCCCGTCCGTTCCCAGCCATGGAAGAGGACCAAGGAGATCTGGGTCCCGAGTTTGAGTCGTGGAGCTTCTGGACCGTCCTTGCAGAGGGCCACTTCCCTGAGAAGTTTTGGCCAGTCGCAGGACCGGGCTTTGATGCACCCGAATCGCTCACCCCGGATGAGTTCGAATGCTTCCGCCGAACTCTCCGGGAGACTCGCTCCTGTCTTCACCGCCTACAAATGCCATACCCCGGGAGTCAAGCGCACCTGGAGGATATTGGTGAGCAGTGCCGTCAAATTGACCTGGCCATGCTCCCCGCGGTTCGGCACCCCGGGTCATTTGAGCGCCACGAGGCCCTCCAACAACGATGCGTTGAGTGTTTTCAAGTACTCCGCAAAGTTATCGAGGAAGCCACTCCCCACGTGTATATCCGTGGATGGGGGCAGTACGCTGCCCTACGCTTCAGTGTGATTCGCCGACAGCCCGATTCGCTGGGTGGCCCTGAGGGTATATCCCCAGGGACAGAAACAGTCAATATGGCTGACCTGTCGGGAGAGGGGAATGACTTGGAACTTCTCGACGGGGGCTTCCCCCCCGAAGACAAGCCGTCGTCAGATCCATCGGTGAGAGTTACTCGTCATCAGAGGAACCTCCTGGGGCTCCCCGCACCCACTGAAGCACTGACGTTGAGTCGAAACGTCAGCAAAGGAAAAGAGCACAGCGAGGCTACAAAGCCCGCCGACCCATCTGCCTCCATGCGGAGGGCAGAGGAGGATCCCGAGAAGGCTACGCTACGTCAGCAGCTCGCCGAACAGAAGAGGCTGGTTGACCAGCTCCTCGCCGAGCGCGCTGCAGAACGGCGGCCTGACTACGGTGATCCCAGGCCAGGACAGCAGGGACCGGAACAACCACCCCTCGATGAGACTCTCCCGGGCAACCGTGATTACGCCGTGTTCGCCGACCGGAGAGAGGCCATTGCCTATGGCAAGAGGGCGCGTTATGTTTCTCCACACCCTCCCGAGCGGCGTGACTACCTGAGAGATCCCGCTCGGATTCCTCCCGCTGCCCCCAGGGCCGCTCCGCCCGCCATCCCACGAGCTGCCGAGTTCGACGACCCGGTCGACGACCCGATTGAAGGGCCATGCAATGCGCTCGTGGTTAGAGATCCTCGCCAGGACTGGAACCCATGTACGGACGATCCGATGGCGGCACTCATTGCCCGCTTGGAAGCCTTGGAGACTCGGCAGGTGGCGATCCCACCGGACGGCAAGCCCTACCCAGCATGGGTGGATGACATGCCGGCGCCTCCGGGATTCGGGAATCCCACTTTCGCCCCCTTCAACGGAACTGAAGATCCGCCACAACATTTAGCCCACTTCAACTCGAGGTGCGGGCCTATGTTGGGGACTCCGGCGCAGCAGGAGGCCGCTAAGCTTCGCTGCTTTGTTCAGACACTGGAAGGGCCAGCATTTGTCTGGTACAGCCAGCTCCCCGTCGGGTCGGTAACCAGCTGGGAGGACCTCCGTAGACAGTTCCTCTACCAGTTCAGTTCCACGACCCGGAAGACAAGTATCGCAGACCTCTTCAAGTGCAAGCAGAGGCCTGATGAGCGAGTCGCGGACTTCGTCGCCCGATGGAAGGGTCTCACGTATTCCCTTGACATGCCATTGACTCAGGAGCAGTTGCTGACAATGTGCGTCGGGAACGTCAAGACCGAGCTGGTCCCTTCCCTGATCACTCAGAATTACCCCGGAGGGTTCAGGGACTTCTCAGACAAAGCTCAACGTCTTGAGGAAGCCCTGCAACAGGCCAGCCAGGCACACCCGCTGCCTCCTATGATTCCTGCAAGGAGAGTCAGCAGGGCTGAGCCCGCTGCTGTCGCCCAGATAGAGGCCCCCAGGCCATTGGAGCTGCTGCCGGTGAGGCCAGCTCCACAGCCTCACAGGAATCCGCCTCCACGGGCTCAGTTCCCGGCCCAGCAGCGGCAGCCCCAGAACC
Organism: Viscum album; assembly: GCA_963277665.1. Taxonomy (NCBI): domain Eukaryota; kingdom Viridiplantae; phylum Streptophyta; class Magnoliopsida; order Santalales; family Viscaceae; genus Viscum; species Viscum album. The sequence continues at coordinate 1,831,524,864 of OY728137.1, read as the reverse complement.
GGCCGGCCCCTCCGCGTAATGTACCGCCACAACCCAGGCGAGATAATCAGGGTCCACCTCCTCGGCCGGCCCCTCCAGCCCCTCGTCAAGACCACGCTCCCAGGGGCCCGCGACACCTGACTTACTCATTCCATGAGGATCAGGTCCCCGGTTAATTCCGGAGCGCCCTGGAGTAGAGGATTGTGCGACTGCCTGAGTGTTGGAGGCCAGAGGAGGCACATCTTACGAATAACCCCCACTACTGCCCCTACCATCGGGCCCTGGGGCACACCATCCAGCGGTGCTATGTGTTTAAGGATTGGCTCCAAGACCAGATTAACAACAATGTAATCAGGTTGGGCCCAGCTCCAGCACAAGTGGCGGGCGTGTTCGTGGGATCAGATGACGATAGTGGCAACGAGGACGAATGGCAGCTGGTCTCCGACCGCGGATCCCAGAAGTACAATAACTGGATGGCCCGCAAGACGACCATTCACGCCCATGGAATCATCCGTGCGCGCTTGAATCAGCCTGAGCCCCCAGAACCTGCGGGTGCTGCTTCGGCATCGTCGTCCCAGCCTGCCTCTTCCAAGAGGAGCAAACGGCGGCAGCGCAAGAAGGAAGAGCGCGCCCCACCGGTTCCGCCACTATCCCGCACTCTCGGCGATTTCATGCCCCCGGAGATGGGGGTCCCTCCTCGGATCTGCCCGGTGATGGATGATTCATCCGATGACGGTATTGGGTACGCTTCGGTTAATACCGTCGAGCTGGTAAATCCCTTTTCGGTTCCCGACGTTGAAGAACACCAGGTGGACCTCCCTAGTGTCCCCGGTCATCGCCACCGTCGGAAGAACCGCATCAACAGGAGTCGCCGGGGCACAGCCGTTGGTACCTCCAGCCAGGCCGTGCACGCCACTGAGACTAGGCAGCAGGCTCAAAACCGAGCTCAGCGCGCGCAGCCCCCCCATCCGGGGATGACGGATTCGCCTCCGCCACTGTTTGTGGTGTGGGACCAGGCAGAACCGCCTCAGCCGCGTCGCGACCAGCTCCGCCCTGCCACGAGTCCATCCCGGCCTCCTGACTCCAGTACGGTGACCATTTCCCGGACTGCGACCAGTGAACAGCGAGATGCGCCAAGTACCAGTCGGCCGCCGATCCAGCCGGCAAGGTCCGTCATGCCACCAACCGCAGAGCAACCTCCTGCAACCAGGGGCTCGCGCTTGGCCAAAAAGTATGATGTCCTGAAGCACTTGGCCGACATCCCAGCAAGGCTCTCCATCCTTGAGGCTCTGCGCATGTCATCTGAGATGCGCGAGGCACTCGCTGAAGCCCTGAAAAGCCCCCTCCAGTTTGAGACAGAGGTTGCGGCTGCAGAGGCCTTTCACGCCGAAACGATCGAGGACGCCGAATGTCAGGCAGTTATCTCGTTCTCTGGTAAGGATGAAGACCCTCCTATACAGGGACATATCCGTCCACTGTATGTCACTGGCCAGTTCAATGGCCTTGAAGTCCGGCGCTGTCTTGTCGACACGGGGTCCGGGATTAACCTGATTCCAACTCGGACGCTCCGGAGATTGGGGTTGTCTGAGGATGACTTGATTCCCTCCGACCTCAGGATCCAGGGGTACGACCGCACCGAGCAAACCCCGGTCGGCAAGATACGTTTGAAGACCCAGTTCGGTGACTTGGTTGCCAACACCGAATTCATGGTAGTCTCTCAGGACACTGCGTATAACGCATTGATGGGCAGGCCATGGCTTCACCTTCACGCGGCGGTTCCCTCGTCATACCACCAATGCCTCAAATACTCCCTTAATGGTCGAGTAGGCGTGCTTCAAGGAGATGCCTCTCCTTTTGCCTCATGTGAAGCCCGCTATCTGGACGCGGACTATTACAAGAGCAAGGATAAGCAGATCCTGGCAGGTGAGGTTGAGCCTGTCGCTGTTGCAAGCGATCCCTGGGCAAGTCTGGATGACGCTTACGTCCTCCCGATTCACCGGTTGGACGTCGCCATGGTCTTGACGGTCCGCGAGTCTCCTGATGAGATGGCCGCGACCGCCCGCGCCAGCACCAGTGGCCCAGCAGGATCTGGTAGCCCCAATGCAGTTTCCAACGCAGTCTCTCCCGTGGACGATCCCTCCCCGAGCAGAGAGGATATGGAAGACGCACCCCCAGCCTTTGAGGAGGGCGTCCCCGCCACGGTCGATGAGTTAATACAGGTGAACCTTAGAACCGAGGCCGATCCAAGACCCACATTGGTTAGTGCCGCCATGCCCTCTGAGGAGCGGCAGCAGTACGTGGACTTTCTCAGGCAGCACCGTGATGTGTTCGCTTGGGGCTATGACGAGATGCCGGGGCTAGATCCTCAGGTAGCCGTCCACTGCCTTGGTCTCCCGGCGAACCATCGCGGGTTCAAGCAGCCTCCCAGGAAGATGCACCCATCCCACGGTGCCATGGTTGAGGCCGAAGTTGACAAGCTTATCAAAGCCAACTTCATGAGGGAAGTTCAGTACCCCAAATGGCTGGCCAACATTGTGCCGGTCAGGAAGAAGAACGGGCAGATTAGAGTCTGCATCGACTTCCGCGATCTCAACCGCCACTGTCCGAAGGATGATTTTCCCCTTCCAGTGACAGAGCTGTTGATTGATGCCACGGCAGGGTTCCAAGCCCTCTCCTTCATGGATGGATACTCCGGATACAACCAAATTCGGATGGCCCCTGAGGATGAGGAGTTCACTGCCTTCAGGGCCCCCCAAGGTACCTTTTGCTACCGGGTCATGCCCTTCGGCCTGAAGAATGCAGGTGCCACCTATCAACGGGCGATGCACCGCATATTCAAGCCAATCCTCGGCACACTGGTGGAATGCTACGTCGACGACTTGGTTGTCAAATCGCGCCAGCGTCAGGACCATCTCAAAGATCTTGAGAAAGTGTTCAGCTTCCTCCGGTCTCGATGCCTGAAGATGAACCCGTTGAAGTGTGCCTTTGGGGTCACCTCCGGAAAGTTCCTTGGATTTGTGGTAAGATACCGGGGTATTGAGATCGACCCAGAGAAAATCAGGGCAATTAGCCAGATGCCTCCCCCAGGTACCGTCCGGGAACTGCAAGGGTTCCAAGGCCACTTAGCCTATATACGCCGATTCATCGCGAATCTGGCCGGCAAGTGTAAGCCCTTTTCTCGGCTCATGAAGAAAGGTGCCACCTATGTATGGGATAAAGAGTGTCAGACCGCTTTTGAGGAAATCAAGCAGTACCTGCTTCAACCTCCGGTCCTGATGCCGCCCGTATCCGGAATGCCGCTGGTCCTTTATGTGACCGCCCTGGAACGGTCCCTGGGTGCCCTTCTCGCCCAGAAGAACAACGAGGGAACAGAGAATAGCCTCTATTACCTCAGTCGCATGCTCCTCGATGCGGAAGTTAGGTATTCCCCCATCGAGAAGAGCTGTCTGGCGCTCGTATTTGCCGTACAGAAATTACGGCACTACTTGCAGCACCATGAGGTACAGTTGGTTTCTCGGGTAGACCCGTTGAAATATATCCTGAGTCGGCCTATGTTGACTGGCCGCCTAGCACGGTGGGCTGTGATTCTCCAGCAGTTCGACATCAGGTATGTGTCTCAGAAGGCCATCAAAGGGCAAGCATTGGCAGACTTTCTGGCAGCTCACCCGACCTCCGCGGATCAGCCGCTGGATCTAGGCTTTCCTGATGAGGCCATTCTCTCGGTTGATCGAGCCGATCCATGCTGGCAGATGCACTTTGACGGTGCATCCCGGAGCCCCACCGGTAGAAGACTCGATAATCCTAAGCTCAACAGAGTGGGCTTGGGCATCGTCTTCATTACCCCGGAGTGAGCCGTGCTGCCATACTCTTTCCTGTTGTCAGAGGGCTGTACCAACAATGAGGCGGAATACCATGCCCTCATCACCGGCCTCGAGTTGGCTCTCGAGATCGACGTGCCCCGTCTGTGCGTGAAAGGGGACTCCGAGCTGGTCGTTAAGCAGATCAATGGCGACTACGTTGTCAGGAAGCCGGAACTTGTGCCATTGTTGGAGTGCACCCTCCTTCTGATGGCCCGGTTCCCTTCTCGGCCGGAAATTGTCCATGTTCCCCGGTCGCAGAACGATCGAGCAGATGCTTTGGCCAGCCTCGCTGCGTCACTTGCGGAGCCTGAACAGGACAACCTGATCGTCCGCGTGACGCGCCGCAGGCTCATCGCTCCCGTTATCCCGGAAGAAGATCGCGGCCCGTTGGTAAGTAACCTCACCACGGTTGCCCCTATGCCCGGAGCACCGAGTACCCCAGATATGACAGTCGGATCAGCCCCTGATTGGAGGACGCCTTTGGTTGAGTACCTCCAACATGGCATTCTTCCATCGGATCGGGCCGAGCGCGAGCGAGTTCGACGCCGCGCATCGCAGTTCGTCCTCCAGAGCAGTCCCGGCCTGGAGCAGATCCTCTACAAACGCGGATTTGATGGTATTCTCCTCCGTTTCCTTCAGGGAGTTGAGATCCCACGAGTCATGCAAGAGGTTCATGCTGGTTCATGCGGCGCCCACCAGACTGGGCCGAAGCTGTCCCACCAGATTCGGAGGTTAGGATACTTCTGGCCCTCCATGATCCATGACTGCATCGAGCATGCCAGGAGGTGCCATGCGTGCCAGGTTCATGCGAACTTTGTGCATCGGCCGCCGGAGCCTCTCCATACCACAAGGTATTCCTGGCCCTTTGCAGTCTGGGGACTGGACGTTGTGGGACCTTACCCGCCGGCGACAGCTCGCCAGTGCCGGTTCATTCTGACCGCCACGGACTTCTTCTCCAAATGGGCAGAAGCGATTCCGCTCAGAGAGGTCAAATCCTGTTCGATCGCTGACTTCGTGACCTCCAACATCATCTATCGATTTGGAGTCACTCACGCTATCCTCACGGATAACGGAACCAATTTCCGAGCAGCCGAGTTGAAGAAGTTGTACGCCAAGTATAACATTCGCTCGAACCATACATCTCGCTATCATGCGCAGGCGAATGGACAGATCGAGGCGTTCAACAAAACCCTCTCTAACATTCTGCAAAAGATGGTTGGTCAGAACAAGAAGAGTTGGCCGGACAAGCTCCCCAACGCCCTCTGGGCTTATCGGACGACGAATCGCAATTCCACCCAGATGACCCCTTATTCCCTGGTGTATGGAGCTGAGGCCGTCCTGCCCATCGAGATCCAGTTGCCGTCCTTGCGCACTGCGGTCTACGACCAGCAAGCGCCGGACAGAGTTGCTGAAGCCCGTCTAGTCGAGTTGGAAGCACTGGATGAGAATAGACTTCGCGCTTTGCACAACTTGGAGAGGCATCAAAGCAGAATGGCTCGAGCTTTCAATAAGAAGGTTCGCCTCCGCTCCTTCCTGCAGGGTGATCTAGTGCTAGCCCTAAGAGCACCGATGATCCCCGGCAGGAAGCCACCCAAGTTGGAGCCCAAGTGGGAGGGACCTTTTGTTGTCCACAAGGTCTATCCCAATGGCGCGTACTCCCTAGCGACTATGGATGGTGAGCGTGTCACTCCTCCCACCAACGCTAGGTTCCTCAAGCAATACTTTGCCTGAGTGTTCAGACGTCCAGCATGACGTTAAACTGCACATTTGTCCAGCATGACGTTAAACTGCACAGACGTCCAGCATGATGTTAAACTGCACATTTGTCCAGCATGACGTTAAACTGCACAGTCGTCCCGCATGACGCTAAACTGCACTTCGTCCTGCATGACGTTAAACTGCACCACGTCCTGCACGACGTTAAACTGAATTCGTCCAGGCTACAAGACGTTAAACTGTTCAGCATTCGTCCAGGCTACAAGACGTTAAACTGTTCAGCATTCGTCCGCGCTGCAAGACGTTAAACTGCCAAGTGTTTCGTCCTTCATGACGCTAAACTGCACTACGTCCGAGCTACAAGACGTTAAACTGTTCAGCATTCGTCCTGCATGACGTTAAACTGCCTCTCAAGAACTACGTGCAGCTTGATTCCCATCCTTATGGGATACGTAGGACCGCCTGAACCTTCATGTTTCAGGCCCAGCCCCATCCTTCGGGAATTTCCATCCCATCTCGGGCCCTTGGCCCAGTTTCCCCCGGGTGTGCGGCGTATGGTGTGAGCGCGGGGCTATGCCCTCATTCACGTCGGTTTGCTCTTCACGCTGTACGCCCCCCCCCCCCACGTTTTGGGGATGCCTTCTGCTCCCCCCTTCCTTTTTTCTCTCTCATCGTCCTGCATGACGTTAAACTGCCTCTCAAAGAACTACGTATGGCTTGATTCCCATCCTTATGGGATACGTAGGACCGCCTGGACATTCATGTTTCAGGCCCAGCCCCATTTCCCGGTAATCTCTATCCCGCGTTGGGCCTCTGGCCCCAGTTCCCCTTCTTTTTGTGCGAGGCGTATCGCGTGAGCGGGGGATTATGTCCTCATTCACGTCGGTCTACTGGCCGCGCCGTACGCCTCCCCCGTGTGTGGGACTACCTCACACCCCTCATCGTCCTGCATGACGTTAAACTGCCTCTCAAGAACTACGTGCGGCTTGATTCCCATCCTTATGGGATACGTAGGACCGCCTGAACGCTTGTGTTTCAGGTCCAGCCCCGTTTCTTGGTTGATCACGGGGATCTACCCTCTTTTGGTTGCTCTCAGGGTGAGTCCTCCGACCCTTCCCGGTGACCCGTTAACATGTTTTGGGTACTTCGGTCTATGACTCGTAGTGTCAGATTCAATCCCAACAAGTCCTGTGTTGCTTGTCAGGCCTCGCGCTTCCTCTTGTTCGAGCCTTCACTCAAAGGGATCCTCGTTAGCGGTTTGGGTACGATGCCTCAGTGCTCTCCTACCGCTCCGGGTCGATTTACCGGCGGGTCTTGGGCCGCAAATCGATATGAATCCTGCGATTGAGCGGTTGATGCTCGTTTTCTTGCCCCGTCTTAGGCTGACGCGATCGGATGTTGTGTTGCGAATGCGTCAGCAACATCCTTGATCGCCATGTCGGCTCTTTCAGGCTCTGAACATTGGTTGCGCAGTCCTCATCACACTCCGCCTTTATGCGTTGTAGTGGAATCTCGACACTCTTCATACTGACCTACAGTACACCTCTACACGTTAGACAGACCAACCAGGGTAATGATGTCGTTCGAGGCTCCCGTGATCTGAGCACCAAGGATATATGCGGATATCCTCCCTAAGGGCCGTGCGTAGCTGGACCCTCGTCCCCATAAGGAGGAAGGAGTCGCCCGAACAATCGCGTTCTGGGCCCAGTATATCTGGAGGCTAGCATCTCTGCCCCTCGGGTGATGGACATACGCAGACCCCTATCCCAAGACTCTCCTCCTGGAATCGTGTGTGACCGCAGGGCTGGGTATATTCCCACCTCCGCCGTGTCCACCGTACCGCAATAAGAGGATTCCTCCATGGTCCGAACCACACGACCTTAAACTGTGTTGTCTGGTCCTACCACACGACCGTAAACTGTGATCGTCTTGGCCGCCCGACGAGAAACGGCACTGCATCGTGATGTTCTCCTCGGGGGACACTCATGTTGGGCGCTGGTTAATAACCACGCCATTCATCAATGCCTTCCATGGCTTGATTATTGTGGCGACGCCAGAGATTTCTCAATCACAGGCATGTCGCCGCACAAAGAAAAACCATTCATCTTTAAGGACAAACAAGAAATATCAAATGCCGCTCCTTTTGTGTGCGAGGGTCAGACCCGCACTCATCCTCGCGCTGGTGCCCGATTGTGATGCGCCGCGCTTCAAGAACTACGTGTGGCTTGATTCCCATCCTTACGGGATACGTAGGAACGCCCGGATGTTTGAAACTTCGGGTCCAGCCCCCCACCACTTAGAGATTCTCCCCTTCTCTGGGGAATCCGCCGCCTTCAGGTCACCCTCAAGGCGTGTTCCCCGACCCCTTGCCGTGGTCCACCGGTGTCAAGAGTACTCTGGTTTATTGCCAGGAGTGTCAGGTTCAGCTTGGTCAGGTTCCTTCCACTTTTCAGGCTTCGTGCTCCCTTTCATTCGGACCCATCGTCTACGCCCTGGGTGGAGCCCCCGTGAACGGTTCAGACACAATGCCTCAGTGCTCTCCCACCGACTCGGGCCGGTACCCCCAATGGCCTCGGGCAGCAAATCGATATGAATCCTGCGATTGAGCGGTCGATGCTCGTTTGCTGCCTCACTCCACCAACGGTTAGTGCGATATTGAGGCTGCTTTTCCGCCACGGTCGGCAGTACTCCCATATCGTTACGCCGGTGCCCCCAGTCCTTGAATGAATGGCCGCATGATTCACATTTTCCACCTCCCATTCCGGCCAGGCAAAACCTCAACACTCTTGACACTATCCCTCAGTGCATCTTCGCATATCCAGGGGATATGACCACGATGTGGCGTGCTTGGAGGTCTTTATGGTCCGAGCTCTAAGACCTTAAACTAAGATCTCTCCTTATGGTCCGAGCTCTAAGACCTTAAACTAAGATCTCTTCTTATGGTCCGAGCTCTAAGGCCTTAAACTAAGATCTCTCCTTATGGTCCGAGCTCTATGACCTTAAACTAAGATCTCTTCTTATGGTCCGAGCTCTAAGACCTTAAACTAAGATCTCTTCTTATGGTCCGAGCTCTAAGACCTTAAACTAAGATCTCTTCTTATGGTCTGAGCTCTAAGACCTTAAACTAAGATCTCTTCTTATGGTCCGAGCTCTAAGACCTTAAACTAAGATCTCTGCTTATGGTCCGAGCTCTAAGACCTTAAACTAAGATCTCTCCTTATGGTCCGAGCTCTAAGACCTTAAACTAAGATCTCTTCTTATGGTCCGAGCTCTAAGACCTTAAACTAAGATCTCTTCTTATGGTCCGAGCTCTAAGACCTTAAACTAAGATCTCTTCTTATGGTCCGAGCTCTAAGACCTTAAACTAAGATCTCTTCTTATGGTCCGAGCTCTAAGACCTTAAACTAAGATCTCTTCTTATGGTCCGAGCTCTAAGACCTTAAACTAAGATCTCTTCTTATGGTCCGAGCTCTAAGACCTTAAACTAAGATCTCTCCTTATGGTCCGAGCTCTAAGACCTTAAACTAAGATCTCTTCTTATGGTCCGAGCTCTAAGACCTTAAACTAAGATCTCTCCTTATGGTCCGAGCTCTAAGACCTTAAACTAAGATCTCTTCTTATGGTCCGAGCTCTAAGACCTTAAACTAAGATCTCTCCTTATGGTCCGAGCTCTAAGACCTTAAACTAAGATCTCTTCTTATGGTCCGATCTCTAAGACCTTAAACTAAGATCTCTCCTTATGGTCCGAGCTCTAAGACCTTAAACTAAGATCTAGCCCTTATGGTCCAAGCTCTAAAGACCTTAAACTAAGATCTAGCCCTTATGGTCCGAGCTCTAAAGACCTTAAACTAAGATCTACCCCTATGGTCCGAGCTCTACGACCTTAAACTAAGATCTCCCCAAATGGGGTCCTACATCCTGCATGACGTTAAACTGCACTCTCAGAACTACGTATGGCTTGATCTCCAGCCTGATGGAGTATGTAGGAACGCCCGGGCATTCCGACTCGGGTCCAGCCTCAGGGATCGTTAAGTCACGCCCCTCCTCGTCGCCGGCCGTCTGGCCTGACTTCGGGTAGAGTGGTGCAGTTGTGATATTCTCCCCGATTCAGCTCGGGATGCCCCATCGCAAGGATGGGAAGCGACGGTTTCCTCGTCAGAGAGGTGCTGTCTGAGAATTGAGGTGACTCACGGCCAGATTAGTGCATCCGCCTAATACGCTCTCCCCACGGTGGCGCAATTTTGAGAGCGTTGGATTCTGTCCGAACAAATCGTCACTTCGCCCCACGCTTCGCATGCCCTGTTGATCTGGATTTCCACCCTTGTGTCTGAAGGAACCCCAAAGCGGTATTCATGATGACATGTGGTCCGCCTCCTGCAATATGAATGATGGCCTTTTTCGGTCCGTCTATTGCAGTTGTTATGGTCGATCCGCTGTCCGCCTACCGTCTCGGGCATTTCCTGGAAGGCCGACCGTTGTGGATGTCTGGATTCGGGACGCACGATTCACCTTTTCTCATTTCCCTATGTTCGGATAAAATCTCAACGCCCCTAGCATTGTCCCGCTCGTGTGTTGGAACAGGTTGGGGGGATGGTACATTGATTAGGTCTGAGGTCTCCTTTCTTAGGAATGACCTCCCTCTTTTCTCCAGGAATCCAAGCCAAATTGTGGATGCCTGATGCTTGGTTAACACTCCCGCAAGACAACGAATTGTGGTTGAGCATGTTAAACCAAAAGATGCAGATAAATATATTGATTCATACAGATGGATCAAAGTAGCGGAAGCAAATGTTTTGGGAATGGCAAAACAAAGCCCTTAGGGATTAGCGTGCTGGATGAGTCTTTCTAATGCCGCTACCCTTTGGCTGGTGGCCTCCAGAGCTGCTTCTCGCTCTCTGCGTGCCCTATCTTCGTCGGCGGTCGCAGCGTGCAATTCGTCGATTCTAGCCTGTGCACGCTCCCGCTCGACCTGAATTGTGACCATCTGTTGGCCCGCCTCCGTCAGCTGTACCTGGGCGTCAACCAGCTGAGCTGCTAGTTGCTCCACAAGCTCGGTACACGTTGCGACGAAGGCCTCCTTCTCTGCCGCCTGCCCTTCGAGGCGCCGGACTTCCTGCTCTGCTGCGAGGAGCGCCCGCGCGCTCTCCGACATGTCCCGACTTTGTGCGACGTCGGCACACCGGCAGCTCTCGCGCATCTTTTCGGCCATGAAATCACGGACCGTTAGATGGAGGCGTTGAGCATCAGCTCCCCCGGCACACAGGAAGCGCAGCCAGGTTTGAAGTGATCCCATGCGCCCCAGCCACTCCGATGGGTCTCGCTTGAGGAAGCGCTGGATGCACTTCCACCCCCTACGGCGCGTTATCCGGCTCTCCTCGACCGCCTCCGTGTCTGAGTCGTCCATCTCCTCGGGATCGGCAGGCCGGTAGGCAGGGAAGGCAGCCAGCAGGTCTGCTGCAGGGTCCGCCCCTGGGAGGTCCTCATGAGGGATAGGTTCCCCAACATCTGGGCGACCTTCTTCTCTCTCCCCAGCGGCGCTGACACCCTCGTCAGCCCCCAGCCTCTCTCCGATGGCAGCACTGCCGACGTCCGCAGCCCCTTGATCCGCAGTTGGTGGGGCCGGATCGGTTTGGGAAGTCTGTTCCGGAGCAGGCGGCATGTCCACCACTGGTCCACTCGTAGATGGCCCGGGTTCGGCAACCCGACGAGCCTCCAATGTTGAGATCACTGCGCGGGGCATGCCATGGTTAGTCACGGATCGTCAACAGCAAGCACCAGCAGTAAAGTAGGGAGACTTACGGGAGTTCGGAGCGTCATCTTCCGCTATCCCGGTCGCCGCAGGAACAGTTGCAGCAGGGGACCCCTTAGCGCTTGTCAGTTCGATAATGGGTGCCTGGCCCCCGCCTTGTCCTGCTGGCGCCTCTCCTACTCCTGCTGAGGATGCCTGACCGACATCCGTGTGCTCCTGAGAAAGATGGAGAAATGGGTTAGAAGCTGCATAAGAGAGTGGATGAAGCAGATTGAGTAGGGATAGAAGCAGACCTCGAGGAGCTCAGTGACATCAACGTTGTCAGAGCCGGCCACCTCGCCGCTCTCCCGTGGGCTCCCCTGATGGGATCTTCCCTCGGAGCCTTCATCCTCCCCCATTTCCTCCTCTTCTTCGGAGTCGCTGCTACTGTCATCTTCTTCCGTCGGCATCTGTTCCGGAGCGGGCTCGAGACCGAGCATCACCTTCACCAGAAGGGATGGCTCCGCGCGCTGACCACGTTGGCGCGCGTACTCGTCCATGGCCGTCAGATACGCATACTGCCGGTTGAAGTCCACTCTGTCGGCAATCTGGAGGCGCCCGACCTCTGGCAGATAGATTCCTTCTCTGAGTATCTTTCGCCAGATGGCGTTGGTCCCCAGTGACTGCCGCAGAGTCATCCAGGCCGACCACAGCGCCGGGAAGACCGCATCATGGGAAGGTTCGAGCAGACGTCTCACCTGCTTCCCGGGCCGCTCGTCAACCACCGCACGTGCCCCCTCTCTGGGCGCTGAGGTCGTGGCGGCAGCTCGCGATGTGCCCGCCACCGAAGTCCCTGCCCGCGCCGGCTCCGCTATTTGGCGCGCCTCCGTTCTCCCCCGTGTGGCGGCACCTCGCCTCCTTCCTTGACGCCGGGTCTCCGCACGGGTAGCCTCGAGCCGCCGAACTAGCTTCCGCAAAAGCCCCTCGGGGTACGCGATGGCCCAGTGTTCGGCGTACTCGGTTGCCAAGCCTGCGTCAACTCCGGTAGGAGGGAGAGTGATGACGTCGCCAGAGCCGAAAGCGGCAAACATCAGCCACATCTGGAGAAGGACTCCAGGGTTCGTCTCCTCCCGGACAGCAGTGAATACCCTCTTCGGCATCCGTTGAAGGCACCCGAACTGCCAGGCGAACCGGGTCGGCACGTAAGGCTCGCAGATCACCTTCCCGTCGATCCGAGCCACGAGCACCCCGCCCCGCATGTTCAGGAAGTATTCATGCTGCTCCAGCGGACCCTACCCATTGTCGATCATCTGGCCGACGGGAGTGGGGAACGGACTGAAGTTGAAGTTGGCATGATTGCCAATCCGGATCCGCACGCCCTCCTCACTTAGGGTCATCGGAGCGACCCCCGTGATGTTCAGCAGGGAGGGTCGCAGGCCGTTGCCCGGAGGAATGATGGCGTTCGGAAACGTGTACCCACCGAGGTGAGCAGCCACCCAGCCGTGGAAGAACTGAAAGGGCCCACAGATCCTTCGTGGCGACCCCCCTCGTGAGATGCGTCCCAGGATGGCATACAGCCTCGCCAACACTGGGACCCCGAGGTTGTATCTCTTGTTGGCGGCCATAGCGCCCGCCATCGCCAGTGTCGCCGGGCGAACGCCCATTCTCGCGTCCCGCACTGGCAGGAGCCACCCACTCAGAAAGGCGGCCAGGAACGCCGCGTACCGGACATTTGGGTCCCGGGCCTCGATGACGCGGTACCCCCATGAGCGATAGTCACCCGTCTCCAGGACCCTCCATTACGACCCGTTCCGGCTTCTCTGAGCTGCGGTCGGGCACCGCTTCCCCCTACCTGGCATCTTGACCGCCAGGTCATGCTCCAAGAACTGGCCGAACCATTCCTTGTAGGCTATGTCCTTCTGGAAGTCTTTGATCCCGAGCCGCTGCGTAGCCAGGTCAAGCAGATGCCAGGTCAGGATGGGAGTCCGTGACCTGTCCTCCCAGGTATTCTTCGGTGGCAGGAACTCATCGTATTGGTAACCCTCCAGCGGGATACCTCCGATGCAGTGGATGTCCCAGAGACCGATGCCGACCTCCCCATGGTGAAGATGGAAGGTGTTGGTATCCGGAGACCATCAGGTGAACAGCTCCAGCCCGAGCTCGGACTGCTGGTAGAAGTGGAACTGCGACGTCCACACCGCCTCGAACAGGCCGATGTACCGCAGCTCCTCTGCGAAGTGATCGCAAGTGTGGCGTACCCAGAACGCCCAGGCCCACTTGCTGGTGAAGTTGCTCCCAGACCGTAAGTCCCAGTCCTTCAGCCAGCCCTTGGTGTCGTCCGTGACGCTCTGGCGATATATGCTCGAGTAGAGGGCTGGACAATTCTCCGCAGTAGGCTCACCCCCATCAATGGTTCGCGTCCTCGGGTTCAGGACATAGACATCCAAGTGTCTGGTCTCCCTGGCAGGATGCCCATTGTTGGTGATGTTATAGCGGAGAAGCTCGTCCTCCCGGGTCACCCAGGTCCGCGGCGCATCAATCTCGAACCCTGGCACCGGAACCTCATCTAGGATGCCGAAGTTCCAGAGCGGCAGGTTGTCCGACAGTGGATATGTCTTCTGGGCCGGCGTCAGTAAGTCGAACAAGGATTGATTGTTGGAAACAATCTCCTTGGCTCCGTAAACCTCCTCGTTCGTCGCCATCTCAGCCATGCGAGTGGCGGCATCCCCCTCATTTCCTTGATTCGCGGCCATCTCAGAAGTTCCGGGGGTCGTGCGGGTTAAGGGATGAAGTGTGCGGAATCGGACGAGGCTGGTGGAAAAGTTTGAGAGTCGGCGCGCAATCCTAGTGGACGGCGTGCAATCGGGATGTCGTTCGCGTAAAACCCTGGGTATTCGCGCAAAGACAGAGCGAAATCCAGACGGTTTTGCGCGACGAGCGGGCGAATTCCGCGCCGGAAAAGGCAATTTCGCGCACGAGAGCAGAGATGCTTATCGCGCGGAAGGCCAATGTACGGCACGGAGGGACCCAGTGCCCCTATTTATAGGCGAGGCCGGGGTCCGCGCTGCGCGGAAAGCGCTTCGCGCGACCGCAGCGGCGAATTTCGCGACCGGAACCCCTTTTTGCGCACCTAAGTCCCGCGCCGCCCAGGACTTCGGCATTCCGGCGTCTCCCTCGGAACCCGATCGTTGCGACCTCTCACCGATCAGATTCCGAGGGGGGGCTTTTGTAGACGCCGGAAAAGTCCGTTGTTCCCAAACGAAGCTCCGGATGCGGAAAGCGAGGTCATATTTGGAGTCGGAAGAATGTTTCGGAGGGCCCGGAGGCCTTGCGCGGAATTTCAGAGGTCTGCGCGCAAAGATGATGATCCGCGCGCAAAACCCCCGGGATGCGCGCAACTCCCTTGCGCGCGGTGCCCGATTCCGCGCCCGCGAGGAGAATTCCGCGCTCGCGCCTTGGATTCCGCGCCCGGGGTTGCCTATAAATACTAGGCGACCCCCAACGTTTCAAGGGTTGCTGGAAGTCGAACGGTCTCCCGCGCGCGCAATTCAATCCCTTCCGCGCGCAATGCCGATCTTCAGGTAACCTCCTTTCTTTCGCGCAATCGAGCCTTGGGGTCCGCCTTCGCGCGCAATCCCCTTGGCTCATTTCCTTTGAACAAATTTCAACCCGAAGGCCTTTGCGCGCAAAAGAAGCCTCTTGCGCGCAATTTTCCCCGGGTGCGCGCAATCCAACCCGATTGCGCGCACCCCCATCTTCAAAGTGGCCATTCGTTAGAGAATGAGCCGTTGCCCCCGCGCGCTACCCGAAGCCCGGTGCGCGCAATCCCAATCATCCGCGCGCGAAGCGCTGGCCCAATTGCGCGCCAGCCCGCCATTTTGCGCGCCGATCCGCGGTTTTGCGCGCAAAACTCCTCTTTTTCGCGCAATCCTCCAGGGTCGCCTCCC
This sequence comes from Viscum album, assembly GCA_963277665.1. Lineage (NCBI taxonomy): Eukaryota > Viridiplantae > Streptophyta > Magnoliopsida > Santalales > Viscaceae > Viscum > Viscum album. Next base: position 1,831,509,634 of record OY728137.1, on the reverse strand, counting down.
TTGACCCCCTTTGGGTACCCGCCTGCGTGGCGCCCGATGGTCTTCATCGCAGGTGCCCGCGTTGTGCGTCGTCTTTCCGTGCGGCCCCCCCCTAGGCTCGCGCGAAGTGACACGGACCTACCGGCGGCTTTATCGTCCATCATGACGCTAAACTGCACTACGTCCGAGCTACAAGACGTTAAACTGTTCAGCATTCGTCCTGCATGACGCTAAACTGCACCACGTCCTGCACGACGTTAAACTGTATACGTCCAGGCTGAACGACGTTAAACTGCCTAGCCCCCATCGTCCGCGCTGCAAGACGTTAAACTGCCAAGTGTTTCGTCCTCAACACACGACGTTAAACTGTACTTCGTCCGGCAAGACGTTAAACCGTCCGCTTCGTCCTCAACACACGGCGTTAAACTGTACTTCATCCGGCAAGACGTTAAACCGTCCGCATCGTCCGATCCCGTGCTCTGCACGCAGGGTCTCCCCCGGTTTGGACGTGGCCCCCACCCGCTCGTCTCTGCAGGGATGTCGGGATTGTCCCGCTTTTGGGACGATTTAATGGGAGTGGCTTTTCCCTACGGGGGCAGGGTATTACAAACCCCTAGTTTCTCGTGGGAGGCTGCACATGTGTATCTCCATTGCGTCTCCCCACTGCCGAAGCCAGTAGAGGGTGTGACTGGGATCGAGGTGTCTTCTGCTTTCGGTCCAAGTCCCTTCCAACTGAGTTTTGCCGCATCCGGGCTGCCTCAAGTGCGTAAGTCCTGACAGAATGAACTACGTGGACTTTGATCCCTGTCTTCTATACAGGGTACGTAGGAAGCCTCCCTGAGGTCCAAGCCCGCCACCTGGTCGTCCCGGTCGTATTTACGTTGGTTCGTCCATCAGTGGACCCCTCCAGGGTTCACGCTTGCGTCGATTCACCTATGAATCCGCCCCTGTGGGAGACTGCCCGTGTGTATCTCCACTGTGCCTCCCCACAGCCCCCTTTTCCCATTTCCCCTTTTATCGTCCAGCATGACGTGAAACTGTGATCCACCCGGCCGTTCCACCCCCCTCTGTGCGAGGTGGTTCGGTTCAATCCTCCGCCCGGCGGCCTAGACCTCTTCGTGAGTCGGCTTGCCGACGTCCAGCATGACGTTAAACTGTATACCCGAACTACGCTGACTTTGATCCGTGCTAACGCGCGGTACGTAGGAAGCCCCTACGGGGTCCAAGCTCTTCACTCCATCATCCATCCTGATCCTTACCCGGGCCGCCACATCCCGGTGGGGTCATGCCACTTCACTCCACTCCACGTTACTTGGGAAGCCGCCCATGTGCTGGCCCCAGCGTCGGAGGTTCCCCGCAAGGGGTTCTGTCATCTGATCCACTTTTTGTGTTGATCGGTCCGACGCCGTCCCCGCTGGATGTTAAACTCGCGGCATACCCCGTGTTAAACATGGGAAGCTGAGGAAAACCTCAGGTGACACAGTTCCCCGCACCCAGTACGGGATGCCTCAGGCCATCATGCCTTCGAGAAGCCCTATTAGGGACGGAAGACAGACGTGCAGAGCCGCAGTGTTACGACACTCCCCCATCACCCAGAGCCACCCGGCCTTCTCACTGCAGGTTGCTGCCCCGCCCAGACTCCTTGGAGCGTCCGGGCGGAAGCAGCGTAATTAACCGGTGTCCATGAAGATATGGCGCCGGGAACGAGATTCACGAACATTCTTAAGTCTATGAGGGAGACCCGGATTAGGCGACGAGTTCTGAGGAGACGTCCAAGGAAGGAGGAGCCGACATCCCATCATCCCGGTTTCGATCAAGGAGCAGACGCCCCTGAATAAGGGACGAATGCCGCCCGCCCTTGGAAAGCGGGACTGCGGGACCACAAGCCGCGCGCCCATCCCCTCGGGTTGACGGGTGCACGCGCGAACGCGTCCTGGCGGAACAGCGTAACCCGATGCACATCCGCACCGAAACAGGGTCATTAATCCAACGAGGGATGGTAAACCTCAGACATAAATAACTCCAAACCCCTGCGTCCAGCCGAACATTTCCAACCAGGAGTAATCTGTGGATACTATTCTTGGGTATAAAACAAAGATTCATGAACATATTAATACGTCTTAAATCTATAATAGATTCCCTGAAAAGGCAATAATTCCCCCCAAAAGGGTGTGATGAGACCGACTTCCCATCCTCTCGACCAATGTGAGTTCTTAAGAATTGCTGGTCAAACCACCCAGAGAACGCCTACCTTTGGAAACCAGGTCCACATATTTCTGGATATGTAATCGTTGGGTGTTTCGAGGGAAAAATGGTGCACCCAGTATGAGTGATTAAGCAAAACCACATATTCTCTAATCAACCTTTGGGTAGTGCACGTTTCTCCCCCACGATCCCATCATGCGCTACGCGACAGAAAATGGTTAACCCAACGTGAATATTTAACCAAGCATGACAGATTTAACCTAATCCCACTTTGTGCCCCCTATATACTCACAAGGAGAGATAATAAAGGTCATTAATTATGCATTGGATCATGAGATGCTGCTTTGATGGTTTTTCTATATGTATTTGTAAAAATATTTTACAGGTACCAATTAGAACTCCATTTGATCCAATGGCATCACGAAGGAACTCACAGGCGCATGCTTCCAACAATACAATGACCAGAATTCCTCACCTATGGAGGACCTCATCACCTACCCAGCATCTTCAATGTTGGGTCTCAGATGTGTTGATCCGAGAGTACCACTTGAACTGTACTCTACCAACAGTGGACGCGGCCATGCACGCCCTCCAATCTGCCAAGACTCGCCGGTCGCCTGCCTAGCAGCGGCCACAAAAGCAGATCCGGACGGCCCTTGTTGCTGTCTCAAACCGTTTCGGGAGTCTATCCCTAGAATGAGACAACATGTACCTCCCTTGTCTTAGGTAGGCGGATGAGGTCGACACTGAGGACTTCATCCCCACTGAGTGGGGGTTCCGCTCCAATGCCCCTTCCAGAAGACGTCATCACGGTCATGCCACGACTCAATATCCTCATTCTATGGAGGATGTAGCCCCGAGGATCCAGGACCAAGCTCCCTGAGCTCCGGCCCCTCGAACCTCCCTACGAGGGCGTAAAACGTACAACCAGAGATTGGTCATCACCCTTGTCCCTGAGGAGGAGCTCCACTACCTAGTCACAAAGACGTATCATGAATAGGCACATACACCTGTTCGCTCCTCCAAGGCCTGCCATCTAGACATGGCCGCAACATATGAGTAGGCGTGAATCCCCGCCAAGCTCCATAAAGCCCATAGCTCACACAGGACAACACCTACCTGGCAGGAAACTCTTCCTACCTAGGGTCGTGAATCCCACCAACCTGACATAGTGGTGACCCAAAAACTATAGGACCAACTCCTAGAAGATTCTCTTGATGCCTATCATCCTGGCATTGGGGGCGGTCAAAAAATCATGCCATCCAGATGTGGCGGCAATTAATAGGAGGGCATGTCTCCCTTCCAACAAAGGACACTAACTCGATAGGGTGGGAAACCGACATATGCAGGGCCAGATCCCTATGGATGCAAGTAAAGTATTCCATCCCGATGTGGCGGAAAACGGAGAGGTAAACCGGCATATCCTGGCCCAGGGGCAGATTCGTTCACCTGCCCCGACATAGGAGAATTTTCAGTACCCACTGACCATCGGAGGACCGGTGTAGGATATTCCTACTCCGATACTGGAATGGGCCTTCATACCCATTCCAGCCAAAGATTTCTCTCTGCATATCCTAAAAATTATGGAGGAGCAGGTATAAATCCCAGATCATATCTTGCAGACTTTCCAGAATGTAATTGCATCAGCGGAAACAACAAGGACTCGGGCCCATGAACCCATCTCCCCAATCGAGGTGACTCATCTAGGAGACAAGATAGTCGCCTCAGAGTAGATCTGCATCCCTTCTTCCACCCAGGAGGGTCGTCGGTGATATTCTGCAATACAAGGGAAATCGGATTGAGCAGCTTCACTCATTCCAACTGGGGGACACCCATCCATCACGGTGGATTCTCCAGAGCATGAATATATTCCTGATAAAATTAAATATGTTCGTTGGTGTATCCCAGCAGCATAAAGTGACCCAATTAGGTAGGGACCCAAAGTTGAAGGCCGTTATCAACAGCAGACGGTCCCCGCTGCCCACAAGAAAGCATCCCGAACACGCCGAAGGCAGCCGGAAAATAAAGAGCAGGTTCATTACTCTGCTCTACTGGAAGTTGGGGTTCTATATGCCACTAAGAGCATATCAAAGGCTTATATCTCTGCCCACAAATTACCGTATTATGGGAGTTTTAGTAGCAGTTGCGAAGGTCCTCCCTAAAATGTCGCTACCAGCAGCTCTGAAGGTCCTCCCCAGAGCACACGCGGGGGTCTCCCCCATGGGCATATAACGATCGATCACAAGAGCTTCTCTTTTGATGTGAGTCAGGGTAGCCCTCCACATGACCAGAAGATCGAGCAGCAAGAAGGCCCTCCACTTGATGTGATCCACCCTGAAGGTCCTCCCCAGGGTATACACTACAAAATCTCTACATGTAGTGGGACCACAGATTATGATAGTAGTCCTCACTATCATAGTCGCAACTGTGGAGGCCCTCCCTACAGTGACGTCTCATCACGACAAGAAGGACCTCCCCTTGTCGTGGACTTCTCCGAAGGTCCTTCCTAGGGTTTACGTTGCAACGACACTCCACGTAGCTAGGCATCAGATCCCGGTGGCAGTCCTCATCACCCTGATAATGGAGGTCCTCCCCAAAGAATCGTCAGGCAATGAGAAGGCCCTCCCCTCATTGCGGTACATTCTGAAGGCCCTCCACAGGGTGTACCCCCACAGATATTCTTCCTTGTGGTAGTTGTAATGGTAGTCCTCACCATTACAGCAGCTGTAATGGTATCCCTCACCACCAAGACTGCCATTGCGAAGGTCCTCCCCATCATGGCCCCAAGAAATAAGGAGGTCCTCCCCTTGTCGCGGTGTGTCTCGAAGGACCTCCCAAGAATGCACATCTAATTTCAAACCATGATGGTCATCCTCACCATGATGGAATTTGTTGTGAAGGCCCTCCCAAAAACAAAGATATGTATCCCGAAGGTCCTCCCCATACTGCGACATGCCTTGGAGGTCCTCCCCATGGTATGCACTGCAAAAGTCCTCTATGAACTGAGGCGTCAAGCATTAATGGTAGTCCTCGCCATTACGGCCGCCATTGTGAAGGTCCTCCCCGCAATGACATATCAAATAGACAGTAAGGTCCTCCTCATACCAAATTAAGCACAGAAAAGTCCTTGTATGCTGAGGCACTCAAAAGGATGGGATCAAGCATGTGTGAGTCCCAGCTAGTCGCCAACAACGCCCTTCTCCAATTGGGAGATGTTTTGGGGCTAAATTCATCTTCTGAACCACCTCAGAATCCCCCACACGATAATGTGATACCTATCGGTCCCACTGCCTCTGACCACACTATCAGTGAGCATATCAGTTGGGTAGACCAGGTAGAGGAATAACTATTAGAGGAGTATGCCAACATGTTTCACCTAAGGAAATGACTGTCCAGGGATGATATACGGGTTATGTTTTGGCCGACGGACACCTCTCGATTTGACATACCCAGGACGTTGTCGGAAGAATGTGTTCACGAAATCTGCTACAATATATAGACAACCCTCTTCCAGATGAGATCAAACATCCTTCCCTACGATGGGTATGTAGACCATGTCAAGACAATAGGAGACCTCCTGTGTCGCATCGACCTGGAAGCTCTTCCTATGGTGCAGAAAACGCAACATGAGAGGCGTAAAGGAAACAGGGAGTTATCCTACCTCTATGAACTGCACCAGTTTCACCACCTCATTGGAGATGCCCTGACGGGAGTCCATATCAGAGGATGTGGGGAACATGGAGCTCTGCATTTCACTCTGCTCCCCGCCCAGAAGAACCCGTTCAGTGTAACATCTTGCAATGCCATCACATCAAGACAACAATCGAGTGGTCTCCCTGTTCGGGAAAGGCGACACACCCAACAAATACATGCCTTTACTAAGTCCCAAAAGCATTAGGCTTGATGGGAACAAGACATTCAATAAATCCTAAATCAGGACACCGAGAGCATACAACAGGCCTCTCGCCTAAGAGAGTCCAATCCACGGTTATTGTCTGCCTCCCCAGAAGAGATTGATTCACAGAAGAACTCGGAACCAAACCTTGTTCACCACTGAATGGGGGAATGCAAGATCAGGAAGGTAGCAATAGCAGCGGACACTGCCATAATCCAGGGTCAACCCCAGCCTGCAGGGCTGGGGGAATTTTTAACTACAAATTCCCTCGTAAGACCAATAAAAATGGGATGAGACTCGACGTCCAGGGAACGAAGCCAACCCCAGCCCTCAGGGCTGAGGGAATTTTTAACACCTCAAAAGAAACCTCCCCCATGAGAATCTGTATTCTATTGTCTAGGGAGGACAGTCATAAGAGGAGGTTCCTGCCCTATCCCATCCTTTGAATCATCATCCCCATTAAGAGGGAGGCATACCGTAAGGTTGCATCAAAGAACTCTACTTTTCACCCTTCATCAAGAAGCCCGAAGGAAATCCCAAAATAGGAAGGGAAGGACCAGTAAAAGGCATGGGAGATCCAATTCCTTTTTGGAAGATGACATCTCCACCACCCCGCGATATGCATCCATCAACGCCATAGAGGCTAACCCCATGGGTGAAAATGGAGATGATACAAATCCTGATGGATAGGGAGACAATGGATCCAGTTAGGTTGTGACTCACAATGAACCACCAGGTTTGCACACTCGGAACCAGAGGGCCACCCTAAATATTACCGCCTTTCCAGCTAACCATCCTCCGCCTACCCTGTGAGCTTCCAACAAGGATAAGAATAATGGATCGGTGACCCTCAACCCGCCTCATTCTCTCGATAAAAACAATCCACTTATGCTCGAAGAAATATTTTCTTGACAGGAGGAGGAAATGAAATAATTGAGGCGGCTTAACGCTGAGATACTCCAGAGGAGTTGTCTTATTGAAAGTGCTTCCCAAGAGAGGCTACACCTCGCACTCCCAGTAAGTGCACCTCAAAGACCAAGGTTTTCCCCGGGAAACGAAGCACGGTCAGTGCTCTTGCAAAATGAGGCACCTGGTCCATCCAAAAACCTAAATGTGGATCCAGATGAATACTAAGACTTCCCTCCACTCAGGAAGAAACTAGATAGAGTACATCTAAACCCTCCAAAGGTGTCACAAATAGAACATGCACCCCTGGTTCCAATAGATCTGGATCCTCAAGCAATGCCTTGGGCTACACCTGCCCAGGACAAGGCCCAACAGGATGTAAACCAGGTTCTCACTAACACCAATGAGGCACTAACAGCTCGATTGGATGCAATGGAAGGTCGACATGCTTCGATACAGCCAGAGCAGAAGCCCTACCAAGATTGGATGAGAAACAAACCACCTCCACCTAATTTTGGGGCCATGTATTCCCTATTTTCCATGGATCGGGCGATCCAGAACAACATCTAATGCACTACGAGTCTTATTAAGAGCCTTTGATGGGAACTCTGGAACAACACGAATCAATGAAACTCATATGCTTCGTACAGACCTTCCAAAGATCTACCTTCATCTTGTATACGAGTCTGCAAGCATAGTCAATAAAATGCTGGGATGACCTTCGGCAGCAGTACATGTTCCACTTCAGCTCAATGTTCCCTAAAACAATGGTTAGAGACCTCATGAACTGCATGCAGAGGGAGAATGAGAGGGTCTCAGATTTCATCTCAAGATGGAAGGGTCTGACATACTCTCTGAACAGGCCAATGCCTCAAGATGAGATGCTTTCCATATGCATCGATAATCTTTGAGATGAGCTGTGAACACCGCTCAAACCAGTGGAGTGCACCACTGGCTTCCACCATCTCTCTACCATTGCCCAGATAATTGAGGACTCCCTGCAGTGAAAAAATCTGTTGTCCCAAATAGCCTCACAGGCTCCTGCGAATAGAGTAGCCAGATCTGAAGAATACTTTGTCATGCTAAAGCCATCCCCTACTCCTGCTCCACTGCTCAGGCATCCACCAAATCATCAAGTCCCCCCTGTATATTAGTGGCTGACTCCACCTAAGAGGGACGATTAGGGAGGATTGAATAAAAACCAGTTTGAGGAATGAAGACACAACGTATACTCGTTATGAGAGGACCAAGTCTGTGGCTACTTCATCACTACCATGAATTGAAACTTTCTCCGCCTCCCAGAGCCAAGGAAACCCAAAGAATTCGGTCGCGATGATAGGCTATATTACTATCCCTACCAGCAAATGTTGGGGCACAATATTCAAGAATTCCTTTTATTCAATGGCCTCTTTCAATGTATGGTAGAATCTACGAAGGTCGAGCTGGGACCACCCCCAGCACATGTGACATATATTTCTACAATCCACTCCTACAAAGGGGAGGGGCGACAGGAAATCACCAGCAAGAAGGGGTATAAATTTTATAACTAGATGACTAAGAAGACTATCAATCAAGCCCAGGGCATACTCTGATCTCAACTCCATCAGACGGTGTTTCTGCCAACAGCCCCTGATGCCACACAGCCGAAAATATCATCCTTACAACCCTCCATGATCTGTTCATTTAGGCGTAATTGAGGAATCATAGAGGAAGGGACCCACCAAATGGCACCATCAAGGACAACTGGCCAGGTTGACTTGTTAGAGGATGAGGATCCAATCATTGGTTCCATAAACATCATCCATCTCATGGACTCATTCCCTAACAAAGGGTATGTTTATGAACCCAAGTTCCAGACACAAGGAGCTGGGACGAGGAATCACAGAGGCAGGGGATACCAGGGGAGGTGAAGTCACAGCCGAAATCAACCCTACGGTTGGACCTCGAGCCAAACCGTCAATATCACAGAAACCCATGAGAGAGCCCTTCAATGGAATCAGCAGGAGGAAGAATATCCCTCCACCTCCACAAGCACCCACTCTAGCCCCATTATACTGCAATACCCATCAGAGGAGGAACAAGTGTCCAGCCACCTAGTTCGCACAAATAGACTGGTCATGCTGAGTCCCCAGAACGTGGGGACATCATCAGCATTTGACCCTGCAGTCGGTCCCTCCTCATCACATATTCCAACTCCCAAGCTACCCGCTAAAACTCTCCAGCCCTCGGAGTAGCGTCAACTGCTGGAACAAAAATACGACATCCTTAAGCACCTGGCATCTGTACCATACAAATTTTCAATCCTAGATGCCTTGAGTTTGTCAGCAGACCTCCGGGAGGCTCTTATAGAAGCCTTGCTCAGCCCCCAGGAGTTTTAAGCCAAGGTAGCTGCCGCCGAGATTTATCGGACGATGACTGGCTCGACTGAATGCAATGCAGTGATTTCCTTCACCGATCTTGATGAAGATGCCATCATTCAAGGACACATCAAACCACTATATGTGTATGGAACACTAAATGATGTTGAGATCCACAAAGTCTTTTTTCATAATGGCTCTAGAGTTAACATCCTTCCCCTACTGACACTCCGTATGTTGGGCTACAGTGAGGGTGATTTAATAACCTCGTCCACAACTCTTCTAGTTTACAACAAGAGTGAACATAAGCCAATGGGACAAATTAAGCTAAAGACCCATTTTGGTGACCTTGTAGCCTATTCATAATTCCTGGTGGTCCAGCAGAACACAGCATTCAATGCCCTGTTGGGAAGGCTGTGGCTCCATAAGAACATGGTCATTCCTTCATCCAACCACCATTGTATTAAGTAATAAGTCAATGGGAAAAGTGGGACATTCCATGCCGATAAGTCCCCTTTTGAGCTCTCTGAGTCACTCTACATTGATGTCGGGTTTTGTGAGCAAAAGAGGAAGAAGCCTTTGCTTGATGGTATTGACTGGATCCCCACTCCAAATGGCCTGGAAATGGTTCCTGACGACCCCCTCATACAACTTGGTAGATACTATGTACTACCCATCAACTATATTGACAGCAGGGGTTCAAGTACGGACACTCACTCAGTTTCCCTCATGAATTAAACCATAATGGCCGAGCATGAAAATGCAGGAATGTCTGCCAACCCTCAATTTGGGGGTGAATACTTGAGAAAGTATGCCCACAATACCTCACCATCAGACTCCCAGGAGCCCGAGTCAAGAGAACTCCCCTCATTGGATCAAGAAGATAAGGATTTGGGAGAAGAAGAGGAGAAAGATCACATGGATGCACCTCCTACATATTTGGAAGGTATCTCCACCACGGTGGATGAGATCAGGGAAATAAACCTGGGTACCAAGGAAGACTCGAGGCCCACTCTTCTTAGTGCAGCCATGTCCCCCGATGATCATGAGGTATATACCGCTTTTTTAGGCAACATCAATATGTTTTAGCCTAGATTTACACAGAAATGTCGGGACTTGATCCCAATGTGTAGATGCATCACCTGGGTCTTCCAGAAGACCACCGGGGCTATAAACAGGCCTCCAGAAGGACACACCCCTCACATGCTACCAATATAGAGGATGAAGTTGATAAGATCATTAAAGAAGGCTTCATTCGGTAGGTCCAGTACCCCATCTGGTTGTCCAACATTGTCCCCAACAAGAAAAAGAATGAAAAAATCTGCGTTTTCATTGATTTCATAGATCTAAATCGGCATTGTCTGAAAGATGATTTCCCAATCCCGATCACCGAGTTATTAATCGACGTAACGACCGAGTATGAGGCACTATCATTCATGGATGAATATTATGGGTATAATCAAATTAGAATGGACTAAGAAGATGAATAATCCACTACTTTTAGGACCCCTCAAGGAATATTCTGTTACCGGGTTATGCCCTTTGGTCTCAAGAACGTCGGCGCCACATATCAGTGTGCCATGCATTGTATCTTTAAACCATTCCTGGTGAGATTTGTTGAATGGTATGTGGATGACTTATTGGTTAAGACCAGACATCGCTCACATCACCTGTCGGACCTTGAGACTGTCTTCAACAAACTCTGACAGTATAGCTTGAAGATGAACCCCTTGAAATTTGCCTTCGGGGTTACCTTAGGGAAATTCTTTGGCTTCGTCATACGCCATCGCGACATCGAATTCGAACTCGAAATGACAAAGTCTATCCTTGGATTACTGCCTCCCCATAATCTCACCGAGTTGAGGGGATTCTAGGGACACCTGGCCTATATCAGGCGGTTCATAGCCAACCTCGCAGGAAAATGTTTTCCCTTTACCAAGTTATTGAAGAAGGGATTCATGTACCAATGGACAGATGACTGCCAAGAGGTGTTTGAAAACCTAAAAAGGTACCTCTTAAGTCCGCCGGTGCTCATGCCCCCGGTTGAAGGAAGACTTGTCATCATATACGTGACGGCCCTAGAGTGGTCGCTGGGAGCCTGCCTCGCACAGAAAAATGACGTCGACAGGGAAAACATTATTTATTACCTCAGCCGAACCATGACCGATGTAGAAACCCTATAATCAAACATCGAGAAGAGTTGTTTAGCCTTGGTTTTTGCAGTTCAAAAATTGTGACATTATTTGCAGCATCATGAAGTCCATTTGGTCTCACAGAGTAACCTGCTCAAGTACATCCTTAGCCGCCCAATGCTGACTGAATGCCTGTCCCAATGGGAAGTCATCTGGAAACAGTGTGACATCCGGTTTGTGCCTAAGAAGGCCATCAAAGGCTAGGAATTATCAGATTTTATTGCAGATCACCCCTTGATAGGGACCACTGCATTAGACATCGACTTATCTGATGAAGACATATTCTTGGTTCAGGAGGGTTTCTAACATGGGAAATGTACTTCAACGGTGCATCCTGAATCCCAACTGGGAAGAGGAGGGAAGATCCAAAAGTTAACAAGGTGGGTTTGGGGATAATACTCATGTCCCCAGAAAAGGAATTCTTTCCATATTCCTTCCTCCTATCAGAAGGATGAACGAAAAATGAAGTGGAGTATCAATCCCTCATTGCAGGCCTGGAGCTCGCACTCCAGGAACAAGTACAGCACCTTAAGGTAAAAAGTGACTTGTAACTGGTAATCAAGCAAGTTAATGGTGACTATACTATTAAAAAGAAGGAGCTGATTACCCTGTTTGACCATTTATGAGGGTTAATGGCAGAATTCTCCACAGAACCAACGTTGACCTATATTCCCCGGTCTCATAATGCCCAGGCCGATGCATTAGATACTGTAGCCACAGCCCTAGCCGACCCAGACCAGGATAAAAAAGTTGTCAGTATTGCTCACCATGGAATGGTCTTTCCATTTTTACAAACTAAGACGGAAAAAATCCACGACGTCAGTCCTGTCCCTGAACCATATGCTCCTGCCACCGGCTGGATGACCCCAATTGTAAAATACCTTCAAAAAAGAGAACTCCCCTTAGACAGGGCTTAATGAGAGAAAATACAGAGAAGGGAGATCAACTTTATCCTATATGGTGGCGCGGGTCAGCAAGAGGTTCTCTACAAATGAGGCCTTAACGGAGTCCTCCTTAGATGCATTAAGGGAGAAGAAACCACTATTGTCATGACTGATGTGCCTGAAGGGGTATATGGAGCACACCAGCCAGTGTATAATATTTCCCATTAGGTTCGAAGACTTGGGTACTATTGGCCCATAGGGGCACGAGATTGCGTGCGATTTTCTGCAAAATGCCACTCATGCCAAATTCATGCCAACTTCATACATCAACCCACGAAGTTACTTCATCAGGAAAAATACTCGTGGCCATTTTCCATCTGGGGAATGGATGTCATGGGACCATATCCTCCCGCCATGGCCAAACAATTGAGGTACATCCTCATAGCAACTAACTTTTTTCCAAATGGGTAGAAGGTGTACCCCTCAAGGAAGTCGGGGTAAGAAACATTATCAGCTCTTTGAAAACCCATATCATGACCAGTTTTGGTGTCCCTTATACCATACTGACGGATAACGGCACCATCTTCTGCTCTGCTAAATTGGAGAAACTATACCAAGAATATGGTATCAATGCTAACCACTCATCCCACTACCATGAAGCGGCCAACGGACAAATATGGGCTTTCAAAAAGACCATATCCAAAATTCTATAGAAAATGGTGGATAAGGAAAAGAAGTCATGTCCGGATAAACTCCTCCATGCATTATGGAATTATCGAACCACAATCTGTACCGATACTCATGCTACTCCGTACTCATTAGTGTATGGAACATAAGTGGTCCTTCACATTGAGCTCCAATTGACCTCGCTCTGCGTTGCCGTTTGTGATCAATTATCCAATGATGGGCAATCAGAAAAGAGGCTATGTAAATTAGAGGAGCTAGATGAGAAGAGGTTTCACACATTGCACCATATAGAGGTATACCAGAACTAGATCGCACAAGCTTTCGATAAAAAGGTTCATATTCAATTTTTCTTGGAAGGAAAATTGTTATTGGTCCTCCGGACCCCAATGATACCAGGAAAGAATCCTCCAAAGCTGGAGCCCAAGTGGGAGGGACCATATGTTATACACAAGGTCTACTCCAATGGAGCATATGCCTAGATCACTATGGGCAGGAAGTTCACTACTGCTCCCACAAATGTGAGATTCATGAAGAAGTATTTCTCATAGTATCTAAAATTAGTTATCATCCAAGCTGCAGGACTTTAAACTTCCATGATCCTTTTTCCCAAGATGCAAAATGTTAAACTGCCAAGAACCAAATGGTCCAAACTCTATGACCCTAAACTAAGAGTATTTCTTCCTCACTGGCATAACTAAAAGCAGTTATCATCCGAGCAGCTTGATGTTAAACTGCCAAGCGCCTTTCGTTCGACATGCAGGACGTTAAACTGCAAAGTGCCTTTTGTCTGAGCTGCAAGACATTAAACTTCCAAGCACCCAACGGTCCAAACTCTATGACCCTAAACTAAGAGTATTTCGTCCTCATTGGAATAACTGAAAGAAGTTATTATCTGAGCTGCAGGACGTTAAACTACCATGCTCATTTCGTCCGAGCTACAAGATGTTAAACTGTGATGCACCTAACGGTCCAAACTCTATGACCCTAAACTAAGAGTATTTTATCCTCACCAGAATAACTAAAAGAATTTATCTTCCGAGCTGCATGACGTTAAATTTCCAAGCGCCTTTTGTCCGAGCTGTAAGATGTTAAACTACCAAGCACCCAATGGTCCAAACCCTATGACCCTAAACTAAGAGTACTTCATCCTCACCGCACGACGTTAAACTGCATAGATTTTAGAGAACTATGTACGGCTTGATTCCTACCCTCGCGGGATACGTAGTGACACTGTGATCCCCTATCCTGGCCCAGCCACTCCCAAATGTAATAAAATTAAAAAAATGTCCCCTTCCCTAGTGTACGGACCAGCACTGCACGGGGTGTACTTCATTCATAGAACTACCTACGGCATGATTCATCCCTTTGCAGGATACGTAGCGATTCCAAGGTTCCCCATCCTGACCCATCCACCCTTGAATAAAATTTAAAAATTCCCTATCCCCCCATGTACGGACGAACCCTACATGGGGTGTATTCCTCGTCCTTACTGCACGACATTAAACTTCAAAGATAAGGATAAAAAATTCCCCTTCTCCCCCATGTATAGACTACACCTGCACGGGGTGTATTTTATTTTATAGAACTATGAATGGATTGATTTTTTCCCTCGCAGGATACGTAGTGACACCAGGATTCTGTATCCTGGACCAGCCACTCCAAAATGAGGTTTAAAAGAAAAAAAATTTTCCCTTTTCCCCCATGTATGGACCAGACCTTTACGGGGTGTATTGTCTTTCTGATAAATACATGAGCCTTGATTCCTGCCCTCGTAGGATACATAGTGATTCCAGGGTTCCCCATCCTAGCACAGACATTCAAAAAAAAATGCTCTCTCCCCCCGTGTACGGACCAGACCTGCATGAGGTGTATTCTTCGTCCTTACCGCACGACGTTAAACTGCATGGATAAGAAATATCAAAAAATTACCTCTTCCCCCATGTACGGACCATACATTCACGGGGTGTATTATATTTCAAATAACTATGTACGGCTTGATTCCTGCCCTTTCCGGATACGTAGCGACGCCAGGACCCTCCATCCTGGCCTATCCGTCCCCAAATGACGATTCAAAAATGCCCTTTCCCCCATGTATCGACCAGACCTGCATAGGGTGTATTCCTCATCCTTACCACATGATGTTAAACTACACAGATATGATTATTCAAGAGTGTCCCTTTCCCCCGTGTATGGACCAGACCTCCACAGGGTGTGATCCTTGTCCTTTCCACACAATGTAAAACTGCACAGATAAAATAATAATAATAATAATAATAAATATAATAATAAAATAAATGTGCCCCTTCCCCCCATGTAAGGACCAGACCTTTATGGGGTGGAATCCAAATATAACTATGTGAGTCTTGATTCTTTCCCTCGTAGGATACGTAGCGACGCTGGGATCTTATCTCCCAGCCCATCCACCGAGAAAAGAAAACACAGGTATATATACCTCTCGTCCTTACCACATGACGTTAAACTACACGGACCTCGTCCTCACTGCACGACGTTAAACTACATGGAATTCGTCCTAACCCACCCAAGATATATGGTGAAATAAGATGGGAATACTCCTCGCGAATTTGAATTCATCCTCTCCATACATCAGACTCTACGACTCGGATAATTTCGGATCTTCATAATCACTCATGGCCATTAGAAGTAGAAAGTTATCAACTATGGGAACCTTTGCATGAATATGCATACCATTCCCTTAGCATCTCTGCATATCTATAGCCCCTGGCCCATCTACCAAAGGAAATATTTCCTTAGCCTATACCCTTCCTATCTCCATACGCTTACCGGCCTCAGAGCCCCCATATCTTATCTCCCAATCCAAAAATTTATGGAGTAGTGGTTTAAAAGTTCATTACCCTCTCACATTCGAATGTTTCCAGGGTATACCTACCTGGTTAACCAATGTATCCACCCATGGCTCACCTGATGACCTTCATCTAGGAACATCAAGCTAGGGCTAGGCTACTTTGAATCAAAGGAAAATTACGGTGAAGATGTTTCGTGTATGCTTGAACACCATTATCCCCGCATGCAGAACTCTGTACTGTGAGCATTCTCAGATTTTCATAATCATTCATGTCCATCGGAAGTGGAAAGTCATCGACCCGGGGACACATTTTCAAGACTGTGTATACCATTCCTTCAGCGGATCTATATATTGATAGCCCCTGGCCCGTCTACCAAAGGCAATATTTCCTCAGGCTATACTCTTACTAGCTCCGTATGCTTACCGACCTAAGATCCCCCATATCATTTCTCCTGATCCAAGTATCCTCAGAACCATGATTTACACCATCAAACCCCTCCACATCTTGGAAATTCCAAGATATTCATCACCAATTAAATTCTGATCAAGAGAAGCCATTGAAACTACGTCTTTACCGCATGATGAATGAAACTACATGGAATATGTCTTTGCCATTTGGCGAGAAACTGCAATGACCCAGCATTAAGCATCCACAGAAATGCCTCCAATTGTAATCATTTTCAAATATTTAAATTTTATCCCTTGTCCTCACTGCACGACATTAAACTGCACAACATCATCAAAAATACTTCCCATCCTTACCGCATAACGTTAAACTGCACAGAATTTAAAATGCCACCAGTCCTCACTGCACGACGTTAAAACTACAGAGCATCAGCAAAAATTCCCCCTATCCTCGCTGCATGACATTATACTGCACATCATCATTTAGTAATGATCCTCATCTTTACCACATGATGTTAAACTGCACGGAAGCCATCCTTTTCGCATGACACTAAACTGCACGGTCAAACGTTTCATGGGTTCAGTAAGGAACAGAGGCTTTTCTCTATCCCTCAGTGTATGGGTCAAACCTACACAAACCACCGTCTCACACCAGAGTGATAAGAAATGACTTCACCCATTCATGGGAAATTTAGCCAAGATGTTTCTCCCGTATCTAGGCACCCTCTCCTCTTAAATCACACTATGTACCCAGAAAGATTCGAACCCTTGTAAACCACCCCTGGTGGTCCAAAATCTCAAACTTCCTTGAAATTGCCCAGTTATCATGAGAATGAAATCATTGACATAAGTACACCTTTGCAAGACTATGCATTCCATGCCCTCAGTGGCTCTGTATATTGATCGTCTCTGGCTCTTCTACCAAAGGAATGATTTCCTTAGGCAATGCTTCTCTTTGTACGCATCTTGGCCTTTGAACCCTCATATCCATCCCGAGATTCAGAAACCTTCTGAGTAGCTGTTTACAAACCTCTTTCATAAACTTGCTTGAATATAGTGGAATGTCTTTGACGAGATTACAAAGAACCTGGAGAAGCCATTCCACTTTGAAGAATAACTCGGCTGTATGACTTTAAACTGCACCAAGCCCCAATCATCCTCTACTCTAACTAAATTCATTGGAAAAGGACCCTGAGTCCACACTATTGATATTACTAATGTTATCAAACCCTTTCAATTGTCACACACCCTTTCCAAGACACCTCTGGCATTTTTAATGATTCTCCAAGCCACCCATGGTGGTTTCCATAAGTCGGGCTTTCATGAAGTATTAGGCCATCAGAAATGGAGAGTCACTGACTTAAGGACACCTTTTCATGACTATACATACCATTAACTTATCGGCTCTGCATATTGATCACCCCTGGATCATCTACCAAAGGAAATATTTACTTAGGCGATGCTCTTCCTACCTCTACACGCCGATACGGCTCCCATGCCTTGAGAGATGCCCTGCATGTCGTTCAAATCTAAACATGCTACCCCACATGCATCTGAAGGATATAAGGACATATTTTAACCAACCAAACATCATTGGGGCCCTCTCCCCACCATATCTTGTCAAAGCTATTCAGCCTAAAACATTAGTAATGATAGTCTTGTTGGTAGGACTTTAAACATCTCACAAAAAGAAGCATAAAGCCTGTTAGGATGAAAACCCGAAAAGGGTGACCTAAGAAAAATTCAGGCCATACCCACTAGGTCCACACCAAATGGGCCCAGACAAAATTAGGGTTTTAACATAAAATACAATTAGTTTGTGGGGTTTTTCTACAAAACCCTTACAGTAGTCAAACTATGCTCGGTGGATCCCATGATCCAGGCAAAAGTTAGAGTTTGTTCTTGTTTTCCTAAATGATGATTAATTTTGATTCAGCGAGTTGTTATTTACGCAACAATTGTTTCAGTAACAATCAAATTTTATAGCAAGCAAAGACTGACATAGAGTGTATTTAGTTTGAACAAAAAGGGGGGATGTCCAGAAGCTAGGGCATCTCCCCCACAACAACAAAAAAAGGGGGTAAGAAAAATAGAGTGTACAGGAATGAATCTGACAGTCATAAAGGAGCTTGGCTCACTCTCTCCATCAGATCGAAAATCGTGTGGTGAAGGTTGTTGAAAGTCTAATCCAACACGGCCTTCTCCCTTGCCTCAACGTCAGCCACCAAACGAGTATGCTTTACTATCATTTGAGGTCATTGATCATTTTCCTGGTGGATTCAAGGTTACCAGTCAGAGTTTACAATTGATCCCTCAGCATCGCTGCTCGAGCTTCGCATTCGTGCAACTGGGTAGATATAGTGGTCACCTGATATTGAGAGCCTACCTCCTCTGCTATCAGCTGATGGAGCTTCATCATGGCCTCCTCAAGGGAATGGGTCCCACAATGAGAGGTAGAGAGGTGAGAATGTTTGTGTTCACTAGCAGCAACTTCCCCATGGGCAATGACAACCTGGCAAGAGAAAAAATGAAACTGCTGATAGTCAAATCCACCTAACCCCAAACCCAGGTTGAGCTACTGGAGGGCTTTAGTTTTAGTCACCATCTCAACCAGAGGATTTTTGGAAATAATATCACAAATATGGGTCCAGTCCCAACTTCGCACTACTCGGTGGTCTACCATGACACAAGGATCTTTGGTATCCTCTCTAGATAGCACAGTAATGAAGTCTAGAATCGTGACCAGTGCAGACATGTGCACGCTAGATGATGGTTCTGAAGTAGGAAGGTTTGAAACTCCTATCTCTGGTTTAGACATGGGAATCAAGTTGATAATTCCCGTATCGGTTGGAAGAACTTCAAGAATTATCTTGCTAAGACATGAAGCCATAGGGTCATCTTCATCCACATACAAGAAAGTTCGATCCGTCCAAACTTCAGCCACAGAATGGTTGGAAGAGGAAAATTCCCTAAGTCACTTTTACTGATGAGCCATCAGTTGGTCCTCCCTCAGGGCCGATGAGGAAGATGCGGTAGGCACAACAACCGCAATAACTTCTGATTTGGGAACCTGCCAGCTGGCCTTTCCCAGGAACCCATCTGGAAAATTCTTTTTCCTCATTATTTCATATTCAGAGGAAAGGCTGGAAACTGCTCCTGTGTCAAGAAAGGTAATGCAGGTGCCCTATCCCTCCCACATCAACATCAACCACCATTAACGGAGAGTGGCTGGGTACAGTCCTTGAGCCTGAGGAGGGGGAAGGAAAACTTGGATTTGCATACACCCAAGCTAGCGGGAAAAATTATGGGGGCATATAACTCACACAGAGAAACCCCGTCAATCCACGTAGACAAAAACCCATCCCGTAGTGAAATCATGTATGAACGCTCCTCCAGGCTCCCCTTGTGGTTGTCAACCGCGATGCCGGAAGGGGTGGGGTAGGGAGTGAAAGAAAGCTGGGAAAAGTCACTCAGAAGCTTGATGACATCATCAGAACTGAGGGACATCAATCAAACTCCATCTATATCAAGAAGGGTAGGCTGAAAGGTAGGAAGCGAGGTGACTGTGTTATGGTGATACTCATAATAGTGGCAATGATCTGTTACCCAGCCGTATAAGAATTGAAATGTCCCGCTCAGATGGTAGGGTTACGCACCCTCCTGCATGTGGCTCAGTAGTTAGTAAATACGAGCCAATGTGGGAATGTCCATGTTCATAGGGAGACCCTTTGCAGACTCAACTGCCATCATCAAGGTGCAAGCCCTGATGGATGGGTTGATATCCTGAGAAGGGAATAACCACCCTCTAAAAAACATAGCAAATAGACCTGCCAGCCTAAGCATAGGTGGCACACCAGGGTGCACCTTGTAACTCAATGAAAGGTAGTCTCCCACCTCCATAACTGCCCAGTATGAACTTGGGATGGTTTGTGACTGTTGAGAAGGATGAGTCCTGGGACGCTTGATCTTTGGAATAGGACCAGTGGTGCTCATAAATAACCCTATCCTAGTGCTATAGGGAATAAGAGAGTGGGCAAGAAAGGCCTGACCCAGTGACCACTCCACCATAACCAGCAGATCCCTCGCTAATGAAGGCACTTGTTCAATGACATCCCATGTGTCAGGATTGGGAAGAAACTCATCATACATCTCACCAATGATCAGAATCCCTCCCAATTGGTAGATGTCCCATAAAATAATGCCAACATCACCATGGGAATGGTGGAATGTATTAGTGCTTGAACACCAGTCACTGAGAAGGTCTGGCAGGATCAAAGATGGTGGGTAAATAGAAAACTGGCAAGCCCAAACTGTAGAGTAAAAATTCAGTTCTTCCAGTGACTCGGTAGATTCCCAACAATGATGATGGACCCAGAAGGCCCAGGCCTAGTCATTTGAAAACATCCCACCAGACCGAAGACCCCACCTAGGGATCCACCCTACATCAGAATCCACTCGAGAAAGGTTGATAATAGAGGGGTAGTTATTGAAGATAGCTTCTTGAGAGACGTCTTAAGGGCACTGATCACTTTGGGTCCAAACAGAGACTCTCAAAATGAAAGCGTCTTTTGGATCAGAATGAGAGATCATCTCCTATGATGAGGTAAGGTTCACCTGAATGCATTTTGGTGACTCATACAAGAAAGGAGACGGAATACCTGAGAATGTAGGGGGGATAGGGACATAATCTTGAAGACCAAAGCTGAAAAGTGGAAATCAATTTGATAGTGGATATCCTAGGAGCTTAAGAGAGAGCAATTCCTTCAAGACGCCATCGTAGGGAATGATGGATCGACTGGGGTCCTCTTTGATGTTCTCCTCTCTATGAATCATATCTAAATGTCTCCCTGATCCAATTGAGAGAGGCTCGGTAGCAGGCCTGGGTGCAATGTGAGGGGGAACCATATTTTCTCCCGGCATTATGAAAACCTGGAAAATGGTTAGACCAGAATAATAAAATATGGACAAAATACCAATCAAAGAAGTCAAGAAGACTTCACGATGAGGTCTATAAGCAAGCCTCCAAATGTGGTTCGCGATGACTGCATCATGCGAACCAACCCTATGCGGAAGAGGTCCGCGGTACTCTAGCCTGCGGAGCGTTGGCCAGAAAACTGCGAACCAGGTTGTACCGTGGAATATCAATCCTGGATTTAAAAAGTTTGGTTCAAAAGTCTTCAGAAATTTTCAAAGTATGGAAGATTTCAGTCCGTGGACCATCAAAACCACGAAGAGAGTTCCTACATGTCCCGTCGTGACTTAATTTTTAATTATTTAAAAGTATTAGTTCCTGGATGGGAGATTGGTCTGCAGGTTAAGTACGGCGCAAATGAGGAATTGTTCGTGGAAGTGGTAGCTGGTTCACAGATGAGGCGTTTCGTGAAGGAATGAGTACACGGAGAAAAAAAAGAAAGAGAGCTCTGGTTTGAAAAGAAATTCGCTAAAAGGAAAAGGAAGGCCACCGGTTTTTATAGGCTTGGTCCCCTACCGCAAACCATCCATGTTTCAGGACCACTCTACATCGGAATGGCCTCCTCTTCATTCTGATCAGACCCCATTCTGATGGGGGGGGGGGCATTTGTAGGGTCCTGAAAAATCCGAAAAGGAGAATGAAGATCCCCTTTAATATAAGGTAGGTTCTATATAATTTTCCCCCCATGGAATTGGGGAAAAAGCATGGAGAATACTCAAAGGATGGATCAAGTCGAACTAGTCCGCCGTCTGGTCCAATGATAACGGTACGCGACTGGTTCTGTGAAGCACTCCCCTCCACGAACTGCTGTCGTTCGCGAAACAGACACGTGGATCCTCCGCGGGTGCCAAGCTGGTCCACCGTCAGGAACTGCCCCAACCATGAACTGTATCCACCAGCCCCAGACCGCATCCATTGTCATTTACAGAATGGAGGCAGAAACCTGTGCGGCTACGAGGCACTTCCTGAGCTAGTCTGGTTCACGGGGGAGGTGCGTTAAATGCCCCCCGCGAGTAGCGGATTTACCAAGTCATCTATAAACTAGTTTTCTGATCATTGGCCTCAGTAAAAGGTGTCACATGACCACAGATACATCTCCTTCCCCACTCTATAAATGGAGATCGAGGGAGGAGAGAAAAGAAGATGAGGAGGGGAAAAAGAAAGGAGGATATCGATCAGATTTGGGTGGAAGGATTTCGAAGGAAGGAGCTAAGGATTTCGCAAATAGTGAAGTTACGATTCGCGAACCAGAACAGGTATGAAGATGGACACAAATTAATAAGGAACCAGAAAATGCATAACAACTTGGTGAACCACGAACTGAAAATAACAAAGAAAATAAGACCATGAACAATGGCCCCTCCGCGGATGCACTCCCCATGGTCCAGGGAGTTTATAACCCTTTCCCGATCCATCGTACTGCGTAACACCCTCCTATGTGGGCGAAGCCCCGACCGACGAACCTCTGACCGGCACTGCCTTCAGCCACCGCTGCTTGCATGGACCCCTCTGCGTACCAACCTGGTACGTGGGCCAAACCCGAAGCTGCAAACCACCATGGTTTGAGGGATACCCATCAGTTCGTGGACCATCCTGATTCGCGGACGGCCTATCTGGCTGCGTAGAACCTCCCTACACAAAGGGGGAAATTCCTCTTATACCCGTGTGGCCCGCCAGATCCTTCAGATTTCCCATTCCCTGAGCCAGATAAAATCCTTCCAATCTAGCCAGATCCTCTGCAACCCCCTCATTGGCCCATTCATCGGCCCCGAGTCGAGGCCTCAACCAGAGCCACCAGACCCATGTGATATAACCTTCAGGTGCATTAGCACGCCATTTTGAGTTTACTTACCCATGTTAAGAGAGGGAGAAGGGGTTGTTATGTCCCTTGATCAAATTCTCAAAGAATTACTGGGTTCACATTCCCACGGTAATGCGGAATCCGATCTCGGGAGTCCCCTTTCTGCCCCTCCACTTGTTAGGACTGGGGAACTTTTCCCTTCCCCGAGGAGTGGCGGACTACCCATCAGAAAGGAAGAACCCATGAACCTTTGTACTTCCCCAAAGTCATGGACAAGGAAGGGAGTAGTGGAGAAGGGTGCTTCTCTATTCTTCTTTGGGGCCAAGTCCCTTTCCCACTGGGATTTATCACCATGGGCATCCATCTCGGAGTAAGCCCCGAATTTTTCTAGGACACTCCCATGCATAAGCCCTCTCACACTTCCCACGGACGCACCTTTCATGACGTGATTGTCTGGCCCCTACTGCCTCTTGTTTCTCACACCGAGCATGACTCGTGTGGGCTTAGAGTAAACATCAACCATGAAATCCTCTCCTGGGCCTCCTCAAAGTGTAAGCCCCATCGCAATTCGAACTACGTGGACTTTGATTCCCCACCACAGGGATACGTAGGAAGCCTCTAAGAGGTTCAAGCCAAATCACCATCGGACCCCTGGGTCCACATTCACATTGGTTCTCCAACACCCCTATCCGAACAACGTGGACTTTGATCCCTGTCTCATATGTAGGGTACGTAGGAAGCCTCCCTAAGGATCAAGAAAAACGCCTGGTCGATCTGACCGTCTTCACATCAGTTCACCGCACCAACCCTGGGTATCCTAGAGTGTAAGCACCATACCAAACCGAACTACTTGAATTCAGATTCCTATCATAGGTAACATGGATACATAGGAGGCTCGTCCCATGGGTTCGATCCAAATGGTAAAGTCGTTATCTGTCCCCCCTGGATTACAATAATCTTTAGAGTGCCTGGTTACGAGGCTTTAAAGCAGCACCGTCTCAATGATTCCAGACTCCTCGGGGTCATTAATCCAATGAGGGATGGTAAACCTCGGAGATAAATGACTTCGAACCCCTGCGTCCAACTGACCATTGCCAACCAGGAGTAATCCGTTGATACTATGCTTGGGTATAAACCAAATATTCATGACATATGAATACGTCTTTAATCTATAAGAGAGTCCCAGAACAGGGAATAATTCCCCCCAAAAGGGTGTGATGAGCCCGACTTTCCATCCTCTCGACCAATGTGAGTTCTTATGCATCACTGGTCAAACCACCCAGTGAACGCCTACCTTTGGAATGTAGGTCCACGTATTTCTAGATATGGAACCATTGGGCATTTCAAGGTGAAAGCGGTGCACCCGGTATGAGTGATTATGCAGAACCCAATCCTCTCTAATCAACCGCCGGGTACCGCATGTTTCTCCCCCACGATCCCATCGTGCGCCGCGAGACACACACAATACCCATAAAAACATAAAAATTATAAAAACCATAAAAAAGAACCTAAAAACCCTAAAAACCACTCAAAACAAAAAAAAAACACTAGAAAACCAAAAAACCAAAAAACCCAGAAAAAATATAAAAACACATCAAACCCCTAAAAATTTTTAGAAACTAAAAAACCATAAAACCCCATAATAACTCAAAAAACCTAAAAACCCAAAAAATATAAATACTCTAAAAAACCCGAAATATAAAAAATCCTTAAAATCCTTAAACAACATAAAAAATACCTACAAATCCCAAAAAGTTAAAAACACCTAAAAACCTCGAAAACCCCTAATAAAACCATTAAGACCTAAAAACATATAAAACCCCTTACAACAAAAAAAGCTAAAAACCGAAAAAACTCACTAAATCCCAAAAACCCCTAAAACGCTAAAAACATAAAAATCCTAAAAAATCTATAAAAATCCCTAATGATTATAAAAGCCTTAAAATCCCTAAGAAAACTGTCAAAATATAAAAAAAATTAAAACCGATAGAAATCCTAAAAATGATAATATCCTTAAAGACCCTAAAACCCGAAATACCATAACCCCCCCCCCCAAATTAAAACAAATAAAACCCCTAAAAGACTAAAAGATCTTAAAACTGTTAAGCCCCTTAAAACACTAAAAAACTTTAAAATCATTAAAACCAATAAAAAATAAAAAAACCCACCAAAAACCAAAATAACCACAAAAAGCATAAAACCCCAAGAAACACTCAAAATCCATAAAAAAACTCTAAAACACATAAAAATCTTATCAAACCCATAGAAAACATAAAAAAATAAAAAACCAAAAAAACCCTAAAAACCCCTAATAAAACCATAAAAACCTAAAGAAACTTAAAACCCATAAAACATAAAATCACTATAAACCCTACAAGACCCTAAAACCCCTAAACACCACCATAAAAACCTCAAAAAACCATAGAAATCCTAAATACCTATTAAAACCGAAAAACATACTATATACTAAAAAACTATTTAAACCTCTAAAAATGTTAAAAAATCCATAAAACCCCTATAAATATAAAAAACCCTAAAACCTAGAAAAAAATAACACATGTAAAAACCCAAAAATACAAGGAAAGCCTAAGAATATCTAAAACCCCCAAAAAGTAAAAAACACAATGAAATCCATAGAAATCGAAAAAAATAAAAACCCTTCAAAATCATGAAGTACCTTAAGAAAATCATAAAACCTAAAAAGAATTATTATCCCTAAAAACCATAAAAACACTAAAAATCCAAAATACCAAAAAACTATAAAACCCATAAAAACCAATTAAATTCTTAAAAAACCCATAAAACCCCTAATAACCAAAAAAACAGTAAAACCCGTTAAACCCCAAATAATGTTAAAAACACTAAAAATGATGAAAACTCAAAAAATACTCAAAATACCCCTAAAAACCAATAAAGATAAAATCCCTAAAAATTTTAAAATCCCAAAAAATCCAAAATACTATAAAAATCCTTAAAATCCCTAAAAATCACTAAAAACCTAAAAAACACTAAAATACATAAGAAACCCTTAAAAACCAAAAACACATAAATCCCAAAGAGACTAGAAAAATTTATAACCCCTAAAACTATAAAACCAATATAAACATAAAAAATTTAAACCCCATAAATATCATAAAAGCACACTAAAAACTATAAAATCCCTTTAAACCCAAAAAAGTTTAAAAATCTCAAGAAATCCATAAAATCGTAAAACCTCAAAATAATCCCTAAAAACTAAAATACCAATACAACAGTAAAACCTGTAAAAATTCAACAAACCCTTAAATTATTTTAAACCCCTAAGAACCCATAAAAATCCTAATAAATACCTAATAATCCATAAAAATTTAAAAAACACTAGAAACCTATGAAGACACTAAAAACCTGAAGACACTTAAAACACCAAAAACCCAAAATAACCTAAAAAACTAAAAACCAAAAAAACCCCAAATAACTTTAAAACCCTCTGAAACCCCTTAAAGACAATAACACCACATAAAAATATTAATCCCCCAAAAATGTTAAAAATATCTAAAAACCCTTAAACCCTAAAAATCTAAAAAACCATAATAAATGAAAAAACCAATAAAAACATAAAAACCATAAAAACTCTAAAAATATATAAAACCCTAAAAACACATAAAAATCATAAAACCCCTAAAAATCCCTAAATCATAGAAAAAATAAAAACCTTGAAAACCCTTAAGAAAACCTCAAATTCCAAAAAACTCATAAACCCCCTAAAACCATAAAACATGATAGAAACCTTAAATACCCTAAACCCCCAAAAATCCCTAAAACCCCAAAACTCCTTAAAACCATAAAATCAAATAAAAACACTTAAAACCCCCAAAAAATACTCTAAAAACCTTTTGAGATCCTAAAAAAGACAAAAATTTAAAAAAAAACCCCTTTATAATCTAAAAAACTAAAAAAACACTGAAACCCGAAAAAAACCCATAAAAACCGTAATAACCACTAAGAATCGATAAAACCCCTAAAACCCTAAAAAATCACTAAAAATCTCTAAAAACCCTAAAAACCAGGAAAAACCTAAGAAACCCATAACAACATCAAAAAACTTAAAACTACCAAAAACCCTAAAAACAATAGAAAACCCTAAAAATACATAAAAACCATAAATACCATAAAGACCCCTAAATACGTTAAAAACTCTAAAATCCCATAAAAACCATAAAACCCAAAAAAAAATAAAAACCCCTTTAATCCCCTAAAACACTAAAAACTCTAAAGATAAATTAAGACCTTAATAACTCCAAAAAACCCTAAAATCTCAAAAAACCCATAAACCATAAAAACCTTAAAAACATTAAAAACTATAAAAATCCCAAATCACCCAAAAATCATAGAAATCC
The DNA here is from genome assembly GCA_963277665.1 of Viscum album. NCBI lineage: Eukaryota > Viridiplantae > Streptophyta > Magnoliopsida > Santalales > Viscaceae > Viscum > Viscum album. The sequence continues at coordinate 1,831,482,151 of OY728137.1, read as the reverse complement.
AGAAAAAATCCATAAAAAGTCCTAAAAAATAAAAAAAACTAAAAAATAATAATAAAATTCTTAAAAGTTAAACATACTTAAAACCCCCAAAAAACATAAAACACTAAGAACCATAAAATCCCTAAAAAATCTAGAAATACATAAAAACCATAAAATGCCATGAAACCCTTTAAAATCCCTAAAAACCTTTTAAAAACTCTAAAAACCCATTAAATCCCTAAATTTTTTAAAAAACTCTAAAAATCCTTGATACCCCAAAATATTAAAATAACACTGAAAACCCACGAAAACACTAAATATCCTAAAATACTATAAAAACCAAAAACATATTGAAGAACCCTAAGAACCATAAGAATAAAAAAAAATCCTAAAAACCCTGAAAAATAGTAAGAAAACATTACTAACCTAAAAAGCACTCAAAACCCTAACAAACCTAAAAAACACTAAAAATAATAAAACGCCCTAAAAACACCTAAAAACCTCTAAAAATCCAAGAAAACCCTAAAAACTCACTAAAAACTATAAAAATAGCTTTAAAACCAAAAATAATTTAAAATAACCAATTTTTTTAAAACCCTAAAAAATTAAAAAAATCCAAAAAACACAAAAAAAATTAAAAACACTGAAACCCCTCAAAATCCCTAAAAACACTAAAAGGAATAAAAATAATTAAAATTACTAAAAAACCCTAAAAACATAAAAACCCTTAAAACCTTGATGACCCCTAATAAATACTTAAAACACAAAAATACACAAAAATGGTAAAAACGCTAAAAATCCTAAAAATCCTAAAACCCATAAAACCCCTCAAAATTTGTAAAAACCCAAAAAATACATAAAATGTGGACAATAACTAAAACCCCTGAAAACCATAAAAATTGAAAAAATCATAAAACCCCCATAAAACTTTAATAAACCATAAAAAACCCATTAAACCAAAAAATAACCAAAAACACTAAAAACCCTTTAAACCCCTAAAAATGTTTAAAAAATAAAAAAAACCTAAAAAACCTTAAAAATCAAAAGCTTCCAAAATCCTAAATACTATAAAAACCTTAAAAACACTATAAACCCCAAAATCACTAAAAATTTTAAAAATATTAAAAACCATAAAAATCCCTATAAATTAAAAACCCCAAAAAACATGATAACCATAAGAAACCCTTATAATACTAAACAAACTTCAAACCCCTAAAAACCTAAAAATACTAAAATACCTAAAAAACCCCTAAAACACAAAAAATTTACAAAAAACCCCCCAAAACCTTAAAAATCAAAAAATATCCCAAAAAACATAAAAATATTATAAATGTAAAAAATTCTGAAAACCCCTAAGAAAACCCTAAAAACCCTTTGAAAATTAATACCCATAAAAACCTAAAAATTAATTAATAACCTAAACGAACTAAAATACCCCTAATAACCCCTAATAAAATTAAAATACCCTAAATCCTTAAAACACAAAAGATCCATAAAACACTAAAAAATAATAATAACTCTAAAACCCCTTAAAACCCCTAAAATTGTAAAAAATTTCTACAAAAATTTACAACCCTAAAAAATAAAAAAACTACTAAAACCCCAAAAAGCAATAACAAACCTAAAAAACCATATAAACCTAAAATCACACAAACTCTATAAAAATACTTAAAAAATAATATAAAAAACCATAAAAAACCCTGGAAACTCCATAGAAAACAACAAAACCATAAAAACACGTAAAACCCCTAAAAGTCTAAAAAACAGTAAATCCCTAAAAAATTGAAAAAAACCTAAAATCTATAAAAACCATAAAACCCATAAAACCATAAAAAGAACTAAAATCTATAGAAACTATTTATACCCCTTAAATATTGAAAAAATATAAAAACCATCAAATACCCTAAAAACTCAAAAAACCCAAAAAACCCAAAAAAAACTATGAAAACCCTAAAAACCCCAAAAACCTCAAATTCCCAAAAAACCCAAAAAAACCAAAATTATCCTTAAAACCCTAAAAATACATAAAAACACGAAAAATACTAGATCCTTTGAAAACATATAATAAAACCATAAAAGAAAAAAACACTTAAAATCCCTAAAAACCTAAAAAATTATAAAAGCCCTAAAAGACCCTAAAACCCTGAAATCCCTAAAATCTATAAAAACCCTGAAAACCATAAAAAATAATAAAATAAATAAATCCCTAAAACCACTAAAACCTATAGAAATACATCACACCCTTAAAAACATAAAAATTATAAAAAACATTAAAACCCCTAAAAACTCAAAAAACCCCAAAAAACACAAAAAAAACATAAAGCTCCTAAAAACCCCTAAAACCGTTAAAATCAGTAAATTCCATAAATACCATAACAATCCTTAAAAATAACTTAAAATTTAAAAAACCCAAAAAACACTAATAACATCTAAGAAAACCCTAAATTCTTAAAAATACGTAAAACACCCAAAAAATCCTAAAACCCAAAAAATCCAAAAAATCCCTAAAAACACAAAAGACTGTCAAAATCACTAAAATCCCTAAAATTCCTATAAAATACATATAATTCTATGAAAATAGAAATGAACCCAAAAAACCTGAAAACCCAAATAAATGATTGAATACCTAAAAAATTAAAACCCTATAAAACCTATAATTTATAAAACCTTAATGCCCCAAAATCCAAAAAAACCATAAAAACCCTAAAGTCTCATAAATACCCTAAATAATACTAAAACTCTTAAAACCCTTTAAATCGTAATAAATTTTAAGAAAATATAAAATCTAGTAAAACTCTAAAAAAAATTAAACACAACTAAGCCCCCTAAAAAACCAAAAAACCCAAAAAACTATTAAAACCTATAAATACTCTAAACTACTAAAAACACTAAAACCGTTTTAAATAACTAAAAATTTAAAAAAAAATAAAACCCCTTAAAACCCCCTAAAATATCAAAAAAACCTAAAACCCCAATAAAAACCCTAAAAACCTAAACCCCCCCCCCAAAAAAACCCCTACAAATCCATAAAAATTATCAAAATATCTAAAAACCCTAAAAACCATTAAATTCAAGATTAAAATTCTAAAAAATCTCTAAAATCATAAAACCCCTTAAAAACCATTAAAAACCCACATGAAAACATTAAAAATTTAAAAAAATTTAAACCCCTAACCATATAAAAACCACTAAAAACCACAAATCCCAAAAAATAACTATAAACTATAAAAATCTAAAAAACCCAAAACCCTAAAAACCTAAAAAAAAGTATAAAAACCCCTAAAAATCCTAATAATGATGAAAAAATCCATAAAACCAAAAAAAATAAAAAAAACTAAAAAACCCCTAAAATGAAAAAAACAAAAATCCCAGAACAACTCAAAAAACCCATTAATCCTTCAAAATCCCTAATAATTCTAAAAAAATTAAAACCCTAATGAATCTCTAAAAACCATGAAAATAAAAAGAAAAATAAAAACCCTCAAAACACCAAAGAACATAAAACACCTAAAAACACTTTGAACCTGTAAAATGCTAAAAACACCAAAAAACATCTCAAAATCCCTAAATATCCTAAAAACAATAAATATCTCTAAAATTACCCAAAAATTATTAAAAACATAAAAAACCCTAAAACCTATGAAAATTCTAAAAAAAACTTAATAACCTAAAAACGCATAAAACCAATAAAGACATAAAACCCACTAAAAACCCAAAATGTCACTAAAATCAATAAAACCATTTAAACAACCAAAAAAACAATAAAAAAATCCATAAAAACCCCAAAAACCCAAATAATCACTAATAACTCTAAAAAACCTTAAAACCCCTAAAACATTAAAAACTCTAAAACACCTTAAAACCCCTAAAACCTCAAAAAAAATCCCTAGACCCCTCAAAATACATAATGAAACAAAAAAAATAGAAAAATCAAATGAAATATATTAAAATCCCACAAATGTAAAAACCATAAAACAATAAAAAAACCCTCAGAAAACCTTAAAAACCTAAAAACACTTAGATCCCACAAAACCAAAAAAACCAAAAAAACCTGAAAACCTTTAAATCCTTAAACACACTAAAAACAATTAAAAATCCTAAAAAATCCCTAAAAATTCATAAGAATGTAAAAACCCCAAAAACCCTAAGAAAATTTAATAAAACCTTAAAACCAAAAATCACTTAAATTCCCTAAATCCAAAAAATTCTAAAAAACCTAAAATCCTAAAAACCAGAAATACACTTAAAAACCATAAAAATCCATAAAAACCCTAAAACCAACTAAAAACTCTAGAAAACCTATAAACCCCTAAATATTATAAAAAAATAATTGTTCTGCCTCCGAGGTGGCACATTTTAGTTGATGAGGAAATGATTTGATGATGATCATCACCCATCTCTTTTTTTAGAGACGATTTTCTATCAAATTTACCATTTCTTTTATTTTGACCCATTCTGCATCATTATTATTTTAAAACTATGTCGGATTAACCCTGCACGGACTGACCGATTCATCCGTTTTTTTATGAAGGAGATGCCTAAATCAGTCGGTCCTAGTGGGAGATTGTGTGGTACTTGTGCAATTTGTCTTCCTCGGATATAACTTCTTCAAATGGTCTCTAATAAGTTTATTTGTGGAGCTGTAAAAACCCAAAGACCCTGGTATCCATGATTCATGGACCTGCTTTCCAAAGGCAGGCGCTCATTGATTAATGATTTTCCAAGGACACTTGAGGATTCCATTGGCTGAGAGGATGAAAATTCAAGCTCATCGCACCATTATGGGGGAGTATTATTGACTATTCTAGGACTCTCTTATAGATTTAATTATTTTTCATATGTTCATTAATACTTGGTTCATTCTTAAAGTGTGTGTCCATGAGCTACCCATGATTTGCATAATCATCGTAGGCATGCATATATTTGATGCTACAGAGGTACTACCGATTTGAGCCATAAAATATGGTGATCTGGTGTTTATCGTCATCCATGGTGGATGTAAGATGATTTTATTATGGGATTGGACCCAAAAAATTGGTTTCCTATGTATCCTCGAAAGAGGAATCATAACCCATGTAGTTTGGAATTATGTGGGGAATACATTTGAAAGCAACCCATTTAGGGGGGGGGGCATGGTTGTTTCAACCCTTTTAGATGGGCACCCTTTTGAGATCGGGCCTTCATGTAGGCATCCTATGTATCCTTTTTTGATAAGGAATCATAGTTATTGTATTTTAGAATGTGTAAATGTTGTAATAATCACAAACCTCTAATACCACATGAGTCGTGCTCGGTGTGAGAAACAAGAGGATGCAAGAGATCCATCCAACCACATGATTCATTTCCTATTGGTGGGAGAGGGATAGCCTATGGAGGATGAGTCCAGGGTGACTATGGTTGAGGGCACAGAGCGATGATCTTTACAATGTGAAATGATATTAATGGTCATGTGGCTTAGCCTTGGATGATTGGGGACATACCACAGTGGGAGGGCCCCTGAATACGTTCTTTGAATGGGGGAGTTTTTTCCTTATCAAAGGAGAAGTGAACTTGACTATTTCAACTGATCAATATTCCTCATTAAAAATAAAAGAAAGTGATCACCCTTAATCCCATGAATGGTGAGGTTCACATCTACTTCCCAAGGTTGGACTTTGGGTTACCATGGGAATGTAGACCCATGGACATTCATGATGTCTGAACTGTTGTGTGGATAGACTTCGTGACTCCACTTACCATGGGTATGTAGACTCAAAGGGGAGTGTAGATACACCTATTGGTCTGATCATATGGGTCTTGTGGCATTGGAGGAGTCTTTGTAATGATGTGAAAGGACTGGTTCTTGGAGGGATTATGGAGGACTAGATGGTAATTGAGGGGTGAGGTTGGAACTAGAAGAAACAATACCTCATAACACCCCATTCTTCATATTGATATATTATCCGGGATGGGGAAGGCCTCGTATACCATAGTGGTATGTCGAAAGAGGGGTCATCTTCATACTTATACCGTACACAGGAATGGGTATGGACAACTACATACCATAGTGGTACATGGCCCATCACACTGCTTTGGGTTCCATCTACGTACGGATGCAGTATGCGATACTAGGTTCATTCCGCGTAGCAGCACTCTATGTGGATCACCATATTGATGGAGGGTCTGGGGGATTATCGTTTGCAGGATGTTAATTTTTGAGAATTATATGGTTCAAAGTTCCTTCATTTAGTTTTGTGGTTCTCTTTTTATTATTATGTTCCCCTGTTTTATGGTTCTTGGGTGGATGCACCTATAGAGAGCGTTGTTTGCATTTTAGGATTCACCGATGAATCAAGACTAAATACGGAATCCTCTCTTAACTTTTACATCCAACCTCTGAGTCCCCTTCAATCTTTCTTTGTATCTCTTGTCTTCCTCATTATTGTACCCCCTCAAATCATTCTGTGAACCTTTTATAAATAATTTGTTCAATCATATCTATGGGCATGTGGCACTATATATGGAGGCCCATGGGGAGATATCTTGACCCGTGGAAGACTCAGTCAACTAGGGGTTTTAGTGGATATGGTTCATGATCATGGTTCACGAAACCCTACCCATTCACTTTGTCCTTGAACTAATGTGTTCACAGGATGGTACGTGGATGGCCTTCGTGCGCAAGAGTCCTTCAACAACACGGTATGCGGTATGCTGGGTTTTCTAGCCATAGCTCCATGGGAAAGCACCTCATAGATCGTTCCACATACCTGGTGGTTCACGACTAGGTGGTCTGCGAACCTTTCCTGGTGATGGTATGTGGGACACTTGAAATTCATTGAAAACATGAATTACTTAAAGTTTCTTCTAAAATATGCAACCTCACATGAATTTTAGGGGTACTTGAATCTTTCTGAAAAGTGATTGTGGGGGTATTTTCCTCGCTTGGTAGAATTTTATGGACACTACAATTTCCCCCCATTGTAATGGGGTCTATTCGGAATGAAAAGGGGATTATTCTAATGTAGAAGCAGTCCTGAACTAAAATGGTTCGTGGTAGAACATATGGGACTGGTTAGAGGGGACCCCACCTATATATTGGGGTCCATGTCATTTGTGTTATACCCTTTCACACTGTGAAAGATTCTCTCGACTTCCCCCAACTTCCTCTGCATTTGCGTACCATGATCCTTGGAAAATCTTGTCCACGAGCCACTTCATATGTTCTAAAAAAGGATCTTTTTTCCTTTTATCTATCTGCGAACCACATTTTTTATTCCATTAATGTCATTTTGGATATTTAAAATTAAAATCTAGATTCCTCATAGGAGGATGCTACGTGGATTCTGTGTCTACATATCATTATTTATTCGGAAAACTGAAATTTAAGAATTAATAATATGAACATAAACATTAATCTGAAACATCTGAACATGAACTTAATCAAAGCCTAGGTATTTTGTAACCATCTTCTATGAAACCTTTTTTTAATCGACCAATGACCTGAAACCCAACACCTCATAGATGGTTCACGTACCATAGATGTACGTGGTGAAATGAATCTGTGTACTATAGCCATAGGCAGGGTTGCTTCTGCCCATTATGTGGTACATGGAATGTCCCTACTGCATATTGTTTCTGGAAAAAATACACAGAGCCTTATGTGGAAATATTTTAAGTCCTTTATCCATTCTTCCATAGCATTTATCCAATAATTTTTTATCGGAATAAATTTTTTTCAGCTTCTGGATCTTTATGTGCAGGTTACAATGGATGCTTCACAGGCTGTGATAAAATCGATGAAGACAAGGTCGATCATGGAGGGTAATTGTGAGGATCATCTTTAAGCCTACATCATTCCCTATGAGAGCTTCTTAAAATATTTCTTGATTTCATAGCTCTTTGCCTATCTGCTATCTATACAGTTTCCACTTTATGGTTTTGGTCTCTTTGACGACGTTCCTCTACCATTGGTTGACCCCAATACCCCATTCATCCTTTTAGAAGCACTGAAATGACAAGATCGCAAAAACATTTCCCTAGTAGGAGAAGTCATTAAAACTCAAATTTAGGATAATGTATTCATACTAGGAGGCTCGGCATGGACTCAAGGAAACCACAGGTGTTGCGATGGTGTCTTGAGAGATGACGCCCAAGAGTACCCATCTATTATAAACATCTCCCAACAAAATCCTAATGGAGGGTGGGGGACCAAGTGGGATCATTGTTCTAGAGGGTGTTTCTATAATGAATGGGAATATGAATTCTAGGTACATCAGGCATACATAGAGTCCCATAACTAGTTGGACGTGGTGGACTTGTATCAGGCTGCCTGGGTTTCTCAATTTTCAGTATTCTCCCCAGGAAAAATCATTCCTGAATTGTTGATCTAATGGTATTAATGAACCAAAACTGCCACTTATTTCATGTGGAGGTAGGAATCAGCTTATGGTATATCCAAAAGATTGGAGTACTTCCTATCCTTGGATAAATATACAAAAATTTTCTCCTAATATCCACTACTTGGAATGACACTGACCATGTGTCCCCTTTGACAATGATATTACTGGTTATGGTAGATGGATTACATGATCATCCCCTTCAGGCTCGTTCTATTATCACATTCAAGGCATGTAGAGGGTCATTCTTGAAAGTGAATGGACCCAAGTTGAGGGATTTCCATAGTTGAACTCCTCCATCCTGCCAGTCCCGCCATATTCCAAGATTATATTGTGCTACACTTGAAGCCGGATGATATTCCCCATGTGGATATAAGCTTCAACCAAATGTATCACTTATTCCTATATTAGTAGGTTTCTTTTCCAAGTTTTTGAGAAGATGACTTTTCCCATCTCATGAAATATATATCAGGGTTGAAACAAGTACTATGATGATGGTGGCCACACTGGTAGAGGATCGACCCATTAGTCTTCCCCTTCCCACTACCACTCGGCATTATGACTTTTTAGGAAAAATACCTGAAGGTCGATCCCCACACCATCTCAACAGACCATTTCAATTTCTATATGGGTGGATGATAGAACAGTTCCCCTATTACGAATATTGTCATACTATATCTATTCCTCATTTTGACATTCAACTTTCATTTCTCAACATTTTTTTATTCTTCCAAAGACTCTAATAATTATTCATACGGTTGGGTTTTTGAACGACGCTTCTCATTTCTCATTTTCACTTCATCCTACTCCTCATGGGTCATTAAGAGGTGTCAAGGGTGGTTACTTGGAAGAATGTTCATATCTCATCATGCTTCGGGATGGGATTCTAACTTCTTGTATAGATCATGTAGTTATTTGTGATCCATACCTCTCCTACTGGTTTCCCAGGCAATTCAGATGCCTTCAAAAAATTTCAATTATTCTTGTTGCTTAGTTGATGGGAGAGACTCATCCATTAGTTATTTCTCCATTATGGATTATAATGATGCATGAAGGTTTCTCTATGTATGTTATCATCCCTATCACAATGGAATCCATGTTCCTATCATTAGAATATGACCAACTTTGGGTGGATTGTTACCCCAACGAGATACTGAGAGAACCAGTTCAGCGGGTGTAGAAACCATTAACCATTTACCACCCCATCCTTACCCCAAAGAAAATGCCACACATTCTTCAACTATGAAAATTGTGATGCTACACCTTCTTCTAATGTCCTTGCAACATCCACAATGGATACACCATCTGTTCTTGCCCTTGTTGTAAGAAGATACCCTATTAGCCGTCAGAAGCATCTAAAATGGGTTTCATCAATAAAATATCTTTCAGTGGAGAGTGATTCAAATTGATCCCCTTCTAAAAAAACTACACATTATATTAAGGAGGCTGGAAACAACAATGTATCACCATCCACCTTGGAAGCTATGGCTAGTCCTCTGAATTCGGCTCCAGCGGTTGATCCATCTGAGGGAAAAGAGAGACCCCTATTTTGGGTGACCTGTCTTAGGTCCCTTCCAACTCTTGTGATGATTATTCCTACTTATATAATCATGGAGGTAGGGTAGTATCAAGTTAATGTTGACGTGGGGAGGCACCGAGCAGTGCGAAAGCAGGCATGAGGCCAAATATGTGCTATTTCCATAGAGACACATATGGATAATTTTGCTGATGAGACTAAAAATTTTCAGTGTTTATTCACTGAAATGGGTTATGAAAGCTTCAGTTATCATAAATTACACCTCCTCATATACCAAATTGACATTTCCCAAGGAGACCTTGTCTCCTGTGAGGACAAGCCGGCCATGTCCAATTCTTCACATCACCAGGTGGCGACCCTCTAAGTTGTTTCAGATGAATTAGATCATCTAATGGTAGAGGATGGGAAGGATCATGATATGGTTTACACCCAAAAGGAAGATTTTTAGGAGTATAAGGCCCAAAACAAAAGTTTGAGGGATCAACTAGCCACTTTTTGTGCCAAAAATGATGCCATTCGGAAGAAATGGAGGGACCTTAAAGTCATTCTAGAGCAGGTGCGTCTGACCATCACGGCTCAAATGGAGGTGAGAGATTATTAGAAGTAAACCATTTATGGCCCATTTAAATCACATTCCATCCTTCTGTAAAGGTTGAAACAATCCTTTTTTTAGTTCCATCCCAAATCATGATATGTACTCTTCCCTTTTTTGATAATTTGGAGAGACTCTGAACTAGGGATGCTCCACCATTTTTGTTGAACTCGATGAAACTATTTTTCCTTTAAAATAAATTTTATTTTCCATTTACATTCATTTAAATGGATCATAATCAATAATATAAACATCATTTCAATTAGTTATTAATTTTTAACCATGATTTAAAACTAGTGAACTGAAATATTCAAATTGTGCTTTAATTTTTTGCTAAGCCGCGGGACACAGTGAGCGTATTTAGACTATTTTCTCAGGTTTTATAAAGAACCTCAAAAAATTATTTATTTTTCATTATCATGCTAATTATTTCCTATGACATCATGAAACAGGCTATGCAGGCATAACTTGACTTTTTCTGAGGCCTCCATTTGTGGGTTTTTGACCTAACACTCTTTACGCCTTTGCGATGGCTCAATGTTTTTAAAAAAACCGATACATGAATTTTACCCAAATATTCCCTCTATGGATTTTACCTCTAGTTAGTATGGCTTATTTTTCTTTGTGTTCAGTTCATAGTCCTTCAAATAAAACTCATTGTTGATTTTTAGGTTAAACAACTTTGACCAAACTTAATAGGGAAGGCCCCTAATTCAGGATCATGAGATGAAAATGTTCTAATATTCCTCATACATGGATTAGGAATTTTTTTACCATAAATTTGGGAATTTTGGACATTCATGAGACTGAAGGGACATTTTAGGCATATAAAAGTTGGAAAGGAATCTCTCAGGGACAAATTTTTCATTGATTTATAGTCGTTATGTAGGAGAAATATGCAAAGCCACCAAGGCATGACGTGCATAGTCAATCACATGTTTCGAAAGGACATTGGCCTTCCATCATGGATGGCCATTGGAGGATTTTCAAGACATTGAATTTATTTTAATGTATGGATCCACAGTGGGTGGCTGGCCTGAGTAATGGTGTCTGAAAATATTATGGACATTCATATCACCTTTGAGTGGGAAACTATTATCCCACGGTTCTTACATGTGCGAGGATGTGCTAGTGAATGGTAAGTTCAATTATAAATCCCTTTTATGTCATGTGAATTTGGAAAGAAGAAGGTATGTGTGTCATTATCAAGATGTTTTCAAAATCCGGGGGTGTGACCGGACATGAATGTCATTTGAGCATACAGAAGCTAGAAAGGACTCTCCTAAGGATAAATTTGACTTTGATTGACAGCCATTTTGTGGGACACATATGCAAAGACACCAGGGAATGATGTGAATATTCAATGAAAGGTGTTTTCAGGACATAGGCCTTTCATCTTTGATGGATATAAAATATTGTGTAGATTGGGAGCTTTTTTCAATATGGTATGTGATCTTCGACAAAGGGTGAACATAAACACGAAAAGGGGGATTTTAATTTAACTTATTCATGGAAAACACAGAAATGAGTGGGGGAACACTTCTTTTTTATGCAGATCAACATCACACATATGGATTTGGTATCCTTAGAAACCTCAGAAGGGACCAAAGATGAATTAGGCCAACATGTTATGATATATCTAGGATGTGCATAGGGAGAATAATGTAAACCATGACTTTGAGGGTCCTTGAATCCGGTGGGATGAAATAAGTATTGGAAGCCATAAGGCGTACTGAGATAGGAGTGGACTCTCCTAGAGATGAATTTTACTTTCATGGACAACCATTTTTGTGGGAAACATATGCAGAGTCACCAGGGCATGATGTGCATAGTCAAATAAAGGTGTCCTTAGGACACTTTCCTTCCGTCTCATATGACCTTTAATGATTATAGGGATTCAAAATTTCTCATATCAAGGTTTTTGGTGTACAACAGGAGTGTATCAGACATATTGGGAATATTTGGGCTGCAATTTACTCTTAGAATCAGGTGTTCCTTATATAGATATGACTCATACATAGGTTGAGGCGTTCATCCCATATTTTTGGTACCTAGTCATTTAATGTCATATGGCCAGTACGTGGGGTTCCTCATGGGAAGGGAATCATGACATCCATTTTAGGTTCATGCTTCCAGGACCAAATTCCGAGACTTTTCTACCATAATTTCACGGTGGATCTCTCACTATGATTCCTAAACTCATGTGATCTATGATTAGTTTGAGAAACAAGGGATTAGGATGATTCTATGTCATTCCTAAGAATAAAAAAATAAACATCTGAGGGCACTTTAGGATTAATCCATTACTATGTAGTTAAATCTTGTACAATAAGGAAGATTTTGGCCTTGTAGTTTAATGTCATGCGGTGAGTACATGATGCTTTGCAGTTTAGAGTCATTCTGTGTGGACAATTATGCTGTCATAAATATATTTAATAGTTTTGAGTTAATATCAATCATGATGTTCTATCATTCCTTAGACATGAGTGATGATAGAAGGTGTAAACCATAGTCATAGGGGAAACATGAATTTGGAGGGATGACATGGGGCTTGGAAGACATTGGGAGTATGGAGATGGGAGAGGACTCTCTTAAGGAATTTTTTTGTTGATTGATGACCATTTTTCTAGGAAAGATATACAGAGCCACCGGGGCATGATGTGTATAGTCAAAAAATGTATCCATATGAAATTGTCCATCTATATTAGATGGTCATGAATGATTATGGGGATTCAATATTTCCTACGGTATGATGTTTTAAAAATAGTAAAGATGTTCCTGGGATTGTAAATAATACCCAGACCATGATTAATTGTGAACTCTTGAAGCTTCCACAGAGGTATGACTCGTATGTCTAGGGGGATATAGGATCTTTTGAATAATCTTGAGTGAAGTACATGCACAGGATCTTGTGAAATTGAGAAATGGGCCATGCATAACTATCAAGGAATTTAACAGTTCATCAGCATGCGATTAGGACCTTTCATGGACTCGCCACAAAAGTCTGAACTATGCATGGGGAAATGGGATTTTTTTATGGTGGTTGGGCTGGGATGTCAAATCAGGGCATCACTATATATCCTGTATGGACAGGTATTACTCCATATATAGTTTATAAAGTTCTTGGTACCGATTTGGCTCATTCCATGTGTGAGGAAATGTGAGGGAATTTTTTTGATGATGATGGACGGGTCAGGATACCAAATCTGGGCATCACTACGTATCTTGCTTGAGATGTGATCAAGTCATACGTTGTTCTGAAAGTTCATTGTACCTATTTTTCTTGGTCCATGTGTGAGGAAATGTTAGGGGATTTTTTTTATGATGATGGATAGGCTAGGATTCCAAATCTGATTGTCACTAAGTATCATGAAAGTGAAGGAATCAATCCATTCATAGTTCTGAATGTTCCCTATACCGATCTGGCTCGGTATAGGGGTAGGGGAATTTTAGTTCTATCCATCACGATTATAGGGTCTACCATGTTAATATATAGTTTTCTTTCGTAAGAGAACACCAACCACAGATCTTAATATCATGTGAGTTACACTTGACTTGAGAAACAAGGATCGATAAGGGATTACCTTACAAATATGGGAATATAGAGGGCATGATGGAGTCATTTTTCTATTTTTTGTTGGGGGATGGGTGAAGATCGAGTATCGAGACGTCTCTATATAACTTGTGAGGACATAAATCAATCCATGAATAGTTCTGTGAGATATCTTCCAGTTTATTATCATTCATAAGGATGCATTGTGCCATGTAGTTTAACATCTTACAGTGAGGACATGAGTCATAGTTTAATGTAATGTTTCATGGATGAGTTCTTCACATTTTAATGTCATGTGGAAAGGACAATGAATCATAGTTTATGGTCTTAGTGTTTGGATAATGGAAAGGGGGATCCACGGTATTATTACTCATAGTTTAATGTCTTAGTGTTTGGACCATGACATGGGGGTATTATTAATCGTATTTTAGCTTCATAGAGCTTGGACCATGGCATGGTCATTGCTATTACGTGAAATAATTCTTCATGAACTTTGCATTTGTGGGAGATGTGATGAGTTTTTTGTCCATTGATATCATGGCGTATTCTCCATTGGAATAGACCCTATATATGAAATATGGTCCTTCCCACTTCAGTTCAAGCATTGGGGGATTTTTATTGAGTATCATATGGGTTCTAAGGACTAACACAATTTCTTCTTTAACGAAAGATCGAAGGAGAACCTTTTTGTTGAAGGCTCGTGCAATCTGATTTGGGTCAATTTACAAATGGTGTAAAGTTTGAAACCATTTTTATATAGCTACTCCAACTCATCAAAATGTCTCAAGGATTTATAATCCATGGAAATTTGATCGAAAATGGACACCTGAAGTGATGGAACATGGATTTCGATAGGCAACACTACCTTTGCACTGTATACTAGTGAATACGGGGTGGCCTAGGTGGCAGTGTGGGTCGTGGTTTGGAAATCCCAAAAATCATGAAGGAGTTTTTCTATCCATCATTATTTATCCTTATCAACCATATTTCAGAGTATGTTGGGCATAGTTTTATTGAAATCATTTGTTGTCCAATTGATCTCCATGTGGTAGCAGGATGACCGGTTGGATTTGATTCCATACTCATGGTATAAATTGTCCAACTCAGAAAACTAGAATTTGGTCCCATTGTCCATTAGTATTGTATGGGGGACAACAAATATGGTAATTATGTTGGCCTTCACAATGCTAATAATGTTTCCACCATGAATTCTTTAAGGGGTGTGGCTTTGGCCCATTTGGAGAAGAATTCTATTATTGTGAGTATGAACTTGAATTGTCTGGCTGTGGTGGGAGGATATGGTCCAACAACATCCACCCCCCAGGTGGAAAATGGCTAGATGTACTTAGCTATATGAAGTAGATTTGGGGTTCAGTCTATGAAATTACCATGAACATGACAAGAATGGAACTTATCTATGAATATGGCACAATCATGTATCATAGTGGGCTAGTAATACCCAAGCCTTCTGATTTGGTGATAGAGCTTGGTTTCTGATTGATGTGCTTCAAAATATCTAGTGTGAACTTCTATCATGAAGGAAACATTCTCTTCTCTATAAATTCACCCAATAAGGACTCTATCAAGGCCTTGTTTTTAGAGAAAATTTTCTTCGTTTACCCCATTGTACAAGGTAAAATTGACTAACCATCTTCAAACATGCTCCCTTCTAGCCCAATCTGGTGGGAGTTCTCCATTCTAAAGGTAATTTGAAATGGGCATAATCCAGCCAGTGGTGTGACCATAAGGCTCCTAAACGGGGGTAATTTCATCAATTTCCTCCATACTACTCAGGATGAATGGCAAGTCCATAAAGATATGGGAAATTCTAATGATTGTTTCATCCAAATCTGGATTGGCCATGGTTTTGGCTGTATTTTTCAAAGCATCAGCCTGGGAATTTTGTGACTGAGGGACATAATTAAACATTTGATCTGATTGGAATTATTCCATTAGTTCTCGAATATAGTTCATCAAGGGGGGAAAATACTTATTTCTTGATGAAATAATCACCATTTACCTGTTTCATAACTATCTCTAAATAACCCTTTATTTTTAGGAGTTTTTCTTGCACATGAAGTTCTAGTTATAAGACTATAATGAAGGCCTAATATTCTTCTTCATTATCTATACACCCTTCAAAAAGTAGGAAAGAGTTAGGAGGGATGGAGTTTTCTAGGGAAAGGAGTATAATTCCCAGCCCCACATTGTTGATCTTAGGATCCTCCATCCTTTTATCTGATGGGCTTTGGGAGGCAACATTGAAGTAAAATTCCCAGGTCTAGGGACTCTCCTGGACAGAGAACACTTCTTTATCTGGAATTTTGGAATCCAACAGTGTTGCTTCCTCCAAGGGGTTCTCATCCATGAAATCATCTAAAACCTATCCATTGATGGACTTCTAGGGTACGTACCATATGTCAAACTATTTTAGGATGACCACCCATCGTGATGGGCTTCCATTTAGCATTGGACTATTGGGGATATATTGGAGCGGGTTTTAGAGGGAGACTAGTTGGACCTCATGATGAAGTAAGTAATTCCTGAGTTTCTGAATTGCAAAGATTAGGTATAGATAGTTCTTTTAAATTTTTTAATACTGATTTCCAGCATTAATCCTTGTTTTTCCAAGGTAATAGAGGTTGTTCTCAAAGCTGGCATCATTATTTTGTGTGAGGAAGGCACCTAATGACTATTCTAAGGAGATAACGTACTAAATGAGTGACCTCTCCTCAACTGGTGGAATCATTACTGGAAGGATTATGAGTTATATTTTGATATTTTTCAATGATTCATGACAATAATTATCCCACTCATAAGTAACACCTTTTTCATGAGCCTGGTGAAAGGTAATAATTTACCTGCTAGGTTGGATATGAAGTGTCGGATGTAGGCGAGGTGCCCTTGGAGACCTCTCAACTCGATGAGGTAGTGAGGTGGGTACATGTCAATGATGGATTTTTTTTCTTCTTGGGGTCGACATTGATGATAAAATGTCGTATGATAATGCCAAGGAATTTTCTAGAGTTAACACCCACGGTACACTTTTTTGGATCCATCTTCAAACTGTGTTGTCACAATTTTTTGAGGAAACTTTCAAGATCAGTCATGTGGTTTGAGTGCTATCAGGATTTAACCACCATATCATTGACATAGAACTCAACAAACTTTCCCAATAATGTCTTGAATATGTAATTCATGGCACATTGATATATGGTGTCGACATTCATTAGACCAAAGGGAATCACCTTATAACATAACAATCCTTGAGGTGATCTAAAAGCAGTTGATTCTTCATCCATCTAGGACATACGAATCTACTTTTATCTAGAATAGTAATTCATGAAATAGAGGACTTCGTATCTAGTGGTCACATCAATCAAAAATAATGTGATCTAGACTGATAAGTTGTCTTTTCAAAAATTATTATTAAGGTCCCTAAAGTAAATGCAGATTCTTATATTTCCATTCTTCTTTTTGATAGAAACTATGTTCTCCATCCAGATCAGATATTATACCTTCAATATGAAGTTGTATTTCATCATCTTTTCAGATTCAACCTCTATTTTGGCTGCATTATTCATGTGGGTTCTTCTGGGTGCATACTTATAGCCCCAGTGATCTCCTACTAAGCCCAGATGAAGAGTTGAAACCCTAGG
This sequence comes from Viscum album, assembly GCA_963277665.1. Classification (NCBI taxonomy): domain Eukaryota; kingdom Viridiplantae; phylum Streptophyta; class Magnoliopsida; order Santalales; family Viscaceae; genus Viscum; species Viscum album. The sequence continues at coordinate 1,831,464,456 of OY728137.1, read as the reverse complement.
ATCGAGGCCTGGCATTTTGATGTAGTTCCATGAAAACACATCTCAATTATCATTTATGAAAGAGGTATATGCCTCACACTCCTAAATGGGAATAGAAACACTAATAAAAGTGGGCATAGAGTCATTTTTAGTGCCTAGGTTTATCTCCCTAAGTTCATCAATTGTGGTGGAGACACCTTCCTTGAATGCAGGAGGGTCATCTTTGAGGTATTCCTCCTCCTCCTCATCTTATTCATTATGTTCATCTTCTTCCCCTTATGATAGAGAAGGTATTTTTGATATTAAATATCAAATTTTGAGATATAAGTCATCATTTTCCCAAGTGAGTAATGTGTGGTAAGTTTGAGGTCTCATGGATGGGCCATGAGTATCTTTGATAGGACTTTTCCTAACATCATGGGAGTCATCCTGCTCTTCCATGTCTTTGGAATTGGTTGTCATGAAATATATCAGGAAAATAGTCAAGTCTATATCCATAATTGTGCTTATGCATTCAACTTTTTTGATAGGTAATACATACTCATCCCCAAGTTGCCGGAGGGGGTCACTGGGATCCATTTCCCATCCCTTCATGAAATTAATGCAATCAAAGTCATTATCCAAAATATGTTTTTATTCATATACATAGAACCATGTATCGATATAATGTTACTCACAGGACTCAAACAAGGATTTATCAACTTGAAATGTCTCATTTTTTCCATTAGTGAAATATTTGATGCAGAAATGGTATGATGATGAAATTGTAGCATTCTGATGCAGGCAAGGCCTACCGAACAGGATTTTGAATGCCGTACATTTTTGTAATAATAGGAACTTTAAATCTGACATGAGGTCTCCGAGCTGAGTTTTAAACTTAATTTGTCCCAATGGTTTCTGGTCACTTTTTTCATATCCCAATGGAGTTTTAGTGTAGGGTGTCATGCTGTCTTCATCATGGCCTAGCAGATGATGTATTCGCAGTAGGTGGATGTTATCTTCAGAGCCGTTGTCAATGAAGATCCTCCATATTTCAATTCCATTTATCATTTCAGACACATATAAGGGTTTTATGTGCCCTTTCATAATGGTGTCTTCATCCCTATATGTGAAGGACATGATGGTGTGACATTCTTCAGGACTAGTTTCTATTTGATAGACTTTGACTACTGCTACTTCAGCCTTGAACTCCTGGATAATTAGTAAGGCTTCAACGAGTGCCTCCCTATGATCTTCAGATAGGCTTAATGCATCAATGATTGCGAGTTTTATTGGTACTGAATCCAAATGCTTTATAATATCATATTCTTTCACTTAAGGTTAGGGCTTCCCCGCTCAAGGATTCTCTTTCACAGTCACTCTAGGGGTTTGGGATTTATACATAGATGGTTTGGCCTCTGCAGTTGGGGATAGTGGTTCCTTGATCCTTTCCAGTTCTAGAAAACTTGGTCCCCCTACATGCCTTGGGAGATTTGATATTTTTTCTTCCCCTAATTTATAATCTAGGATAATTAGGCATGGATTTATTCTGAAGGGGGAGGAGGAGCATTCCGGTTCTAGTTATGTCTGTCACAGGGTCCTTCTATGAGTTTCTTCTATGTTAAAAGTTTGACTTATGGCATGGTTGGGAATTTGAATCATGCCATGTTCATTACATTCAAGAAACTTTTGGCCTCTGTGGACTCTTCCTTCAACTTTCTGGTAGGGAATGGAGAATTTGGGTTTATGGCCATAGTCTCCACCTGAGAAGGGTTTCATTAAGTGAATGACATTAATGGATTTGAAGACCATTTTTAGATATAACACTATTTCTGTCTAACTATCTTATTATGAATGTGTCGTTTAGCAGGGCGGTTCACATTATACCATTTTGTGGGTCGGTGCCCGTTGTACCATGTTTGTTGGTATGAAGTCTGAAAACATCAACATTGTATTCAAATTTGGTGTCATCTCATCTTAATTCTACTGATTTATTCCATTCTAGCCTTTATAGGACAATAGGGATGAGGAGGATAGTTGTGTTGTATTAAGAGCTTTTGGGGGCATAGTAGGTTGTTTCAACTGCACTTGGAGAATTCCATGAACTCGGTTGATGGTCTTCCAAGTCATCCATTTATCAAACGTTTTATCTATACTGGAGACTTCTTTCCATTCCTTTTTCTTTCTTGAGTCTAAGGTTGAAACATATGCCACCTGTTCTGGCAGTGGGCCCAACATGACTTGCACAAAATCCACCTTATTTTGTATTATATCCTTGATAAAAAATCATTCTGGGATGGCATGTCCAAGTATTAGGTAGTAGGGAAAATAATTTTTATGGCCATCGAGACCCACTTTCTCAACTCTCTTTGGCTCTAGTAGTTGGACCAAATTGCAATTCATAGAACCAATGAAATAGATGCATACCTAGTCATCTCAGAATGATTAAAATTTATTTATTTTTTGTTCAAAGTAATTTATTTTAGATCCTCATCAATCATATTTCTGAGTTGGGGGTGCATGTTTTCATCTAGGGGATCCTTCACGGTTTGGTGGGTGACTCACAACTGGATCTAGTGCTGGGGGTGGCTTAAGCATGACAGAAGCCAGTTCGACTTTTCCCATTCTTTCTCAAGGGCTGACGGGGCCACTCAAAAGTTAATATTGGTCCGTTTAAAGGAGTACTCTATCCTTTGGGAAAAGGTTGAGAAATATCTAAACCCATTTGGATACTTCACCAGGATGAGTGGTGTTCACAATTCATCCCAAATGTTATCGATACACATGGCGAGCATCTCATCCGGGGGAAGTAGCCAGTTTAGAAAATTAGTCAGACCTTTCCATCTGAAAATGAATTATAAGACTATTTTGTTCTCTTGTTATTTGTAGTTCATGCGATCACTAACCATTTCCTTAGGCAATGTATAATTAACCTGGAATAGAAACTATCATTGGAGGTCCTCCCATCCTATGATTTAATTGGCTGGAAAGATAGTATACCATACAAAAGCCAAGCCTTGCATGGTTTGTATGAAGTAACTGAGTTTTACTGCTTCTTTTTTCTCTGAAGAGACAATCATGGGGTTATTATAAGAGTCTTAGTGCATTAAATGTTGTTCTGGGTTCCCCAAGCCATTAAATTCTCAGAATACAGGGTTTCTGAAATTTTTTAGTGGTGAAATGTTGCTCACCCAATCAGGGTAGAGTTTGTACATTGGTATTATCAGAGCGCTCCACTCCTCCATGGCTTCTAGTTGAGCTGTTAGTTACTCGATGATGTTCATGATACCTTGATGCTTATCCTGTCGGACTTGATCTTGGGCTAGTGCGGCAGTGGCCAAGACTAGGCGTGCTGGCACTGCTTGAATTTAGGGTGGATACCAAGCCTGGGGTATCATTTATGGGTTTAACTAAATATATTCTGGTTACCATCCCAGTGGGGGGATGTCTTGATGTCTTTCTAGGGCTATGTTGAAAAATCCTTCATGATTGGATTCATTCACATGGATGAGTTCCTATGGCAAGGGAACCTATTTTGGGAGCACCTGCTAATGTTCCGCAGGGGGAGCACATCTGGAGAGATAGCTCCCATGACGTAGCTCAACATTAATTCTCTTCAGCTCTTTCATCTCTTCCTCCTTCTTGGAGAACATTTTCTTGAGTGTGAGGGATACATTTCTAGGGGAAGAAGAAGGTATTTTATAGATGAACATGGATTTATTCTTCTCCTTGTTTGGATTTCACAGAAGAGGTAATGTTAGATTAACTGAGGGGTCACCCAGATTTAGGACCACTCTCTAGTTTTGGGTATCCACACCATTAGGCTTAGTGTGGTATGCCTCTGGGAGGGATCCATCTTCATTAACATCCTCTCCCTATTTTTCATTTTCAGTGAGATCTGTGGAGTTGACCTTCACCAAATTCACTGAGGAATAATGCATTGGGGGTGATCTACACAGTGCTGAATGGTAGGAAGGATTTATGTGTCCTTTGTTTGATTTTCTCCTTCAATTCTAGGGTATTCTTCTGATTTCTTGATGAATATTGCCCAGAAGGGAACCCTGGCCTAACCTCATAATTCACCATTGTCTTAGAGGGTGAGAACCATGATAAGGAGTGGAACAAGTATCTCTTTTGTCCATCATTCTCCCTAGACGGTAGAAGATAGACGTCCAATGTGCAGGTATTTAAGGTAAAAAATGCCCCTAGGTCCACGAGCTGGGGTTGTTCCTGTTCTTCTATTAATGCACCATGACCTAGATTTTTGGTCTTATGGGGGAACTTTGATTTTAAAATTCCCCCAACCCTGTGGGCTGGGGTTGTCCTCACATTTCATTAGAAGCTGCCGTTTTTCAACCTTTTCAATTTCATGTATTTTTTCCCGGGTGTGAGCCGAGTATGGAATTGGTCCTACACGGAGACTATAGTCTTTTGAGGACATGATCACTACTTGCTGGTTGGATTCCCTTATAAGGGAATCCTGCTAGATGTTCTTGGTTTCCTGACTCAAAAGCTTTTTGATGGCTTAATCTATTTGGTCCTGACACTTTTGAGACTTACTCGTTGCTAGTTTTTGTTGATTTTCCCATATTTCCTGAGGAGGGGTTTCACTTGATTTCTACCTTTGGGTGACAAAATAGAGCAATGTCATTTCCAATGGGCCCATCTGGACGGGACGAGGGGAGATGTGCAGAGCTCCATATTCTCCCTATCCCTGAAGGCAAAATCCAATCAGGGCATATCCAATGAGGTGACACAACTTATGTAGTGCATGGAGGTATGACGGTTCAAGGTTTTTCTTTTGTCTTTCTGATTGTGGCTGTCGTGCTTATGGGAGGGATTCTAGGTCTATCCGATGGTGAATCTCCCCTAATGTGTTGACATGGTCTTCATACACTTCACAGGGTAGGAATTATTCTTTCAGCTAGTGAAGGGTTTTCTATATATTGAGGTGAATTTCATGAATACATTCCCAAGGAAACTCTCCCGGTATGTCGAACTGAGGAGTGGTTATAGGATAATACATCACTAGTACATTATCCTTAGAATGTTTTCTTCTCCCAAGCAACAAATCCTACTGTTGTTCTTACAGAGGCTACTCTTCTTGATATGCTCAACTTGACTAATTCTTAATAATTACATTCCATCGAACATTACTAGTGGGAGCCTTATTGCTATATGAATGGTGTAGGGGTGGCTCAAAAGAGGAGTGTGGCCCCAGTACATCCTCTGGTTGAGAAAGGATATCACACTTTATAGATGGAGTACCCAATGGGCATGAATCCATCTTTCTGAGTTCCTCTTCATAGGAGGGATTTCTCACATTTTTTCTAGAAAAGGGAGGACCTTCCTACTAGTATGGGTTTTTCTTGTAGGGAGGACCTTCACAATTGGTGCTACAATGGTGAGGACTACTATTACAACTTGAAGCCCAACTATGGGAAATGTCCTTATATCATAAACCATTCGGAGGAATATCAGGGTGGGATATAACAAGGGGAAGACCTTCATGTTGATCGACGTCTCTGAGGGGAGGACCTTTACCGCAACTGCCATTTTGGGGAGGGCCTTTGCAATGACTATCATCATGGAGAGGACTACCATAATTACTTGATAACTAGATGTAGAGTGAATTTCTGCAGTGCACATCTTAAGGAGGGCCTTGAGGATGTACTACAGTGAAGGGATGACCTTATCATTGGTTGGAATTACTATGGGAAGGGCCTTAACAGCAACAACCATTATGGGGAGGGCCTTTGCAATGACTGTCATTATGGCGAGGACTACCATCATGACTTGATGTTTGATTGTAGGGAGAAACAAATCTGCATTATATATATTGGGGAGGACCATCTGGTTGGATGAAATAATGGGGAGGACCTTCTTATTGTATAATCTTTAGATCTAGGGGAGGGATACCACGATGCGCACCAGTAGATAGGATCTTGTGATCAATTATTCTTGGTCCATAGAGTGAGCCACTATGGGTTCTCTATGGAGGACCTCCAGAGTAGTTGGAAGTGTCATTGTGGAGAGGGACTTCACAACTACTAATTCAACTTCCATAATTTGGTAATGGACTGACACGGTCTTGAGCCATTATTTATATATTTTTTAGGGCATCAAGAACCCCATCTTCTAGCAGAGCAGTACCATGTATGTGCTCTTTATTTTCTGGTTTCCTTTGGAAAATTTCATTTTTTATCTCTCTCCTATGGGTAAATAGGGTCGTTTGTTGTTGGCAATGTCCATCATATATGAGCCCATGTCTTGTTGGATCTCGTGATGTTGTTAGGATATGTTGATGGGCATCTAGAGTTTTGGAAGGAATATATGCCTGCCCTGGAGCGGCCACCATGTTAGACCAGCGTCCCCCAGTTGGAATGGGTATTTTTACTTGATCCTATTGTCTGTATATAATATAATATTACCATTGACCCTCATGCACTAGATAATATATGCATAAATACTCCAGAGTGACCAACTCATTTTGCAAGTGAGTCATTCTATTCTAGAAAACTGGGTCGTGGGCCTGATTTCTCACATTTTCTATCATTTCATTAATGTATTGCAATGTTTGGATGATATGGTTGGGGATCAATGTCTAATATTCCATAATTTATAGTATATGGTGAGATAAATCATTAGAGATAATGGATATAAACACCCATTCTGATACTGGAGCAGGGGTTTGTTCCTACTCTGGTCCTCCATGAGTTTCTAGTAGATACTAGTAGTTATCCTATATTGAGATAAAAGAACATGAATACCACCGCTTATCTTCTTTGGATTTGACCGTATTTTACTGGTGGACTTTATGTTTATGAGTGAGGATTTTCAACTAATTATTTTATGTTGTATTTGTCTTGCGGGCTTTGTATGCATCTGTATTAATTTGACTCTACACATATTTTCTTCTCGGCCTATTTGGACGGAAGGATTGAAATGCATCAGTAGGTATTTATGCCTTCATGTAGCTGGTTTCCTTTGATTTGGATAAAGGGCTTGAAATGAATCCGTAGGTATTTGTGCCTGCATATAGGTGGTTTCCGCCCTATTTGGATGACGTGCTTGAAATGTGTCAGTAGGTATTTGTGCATGTGTGTAGTGGGTTTCCGTTCTATTTGGATGACAGTATTGTTATGAACCAGTAGATATTTTCATCTTCTTATAGTTTTTCACTTTATCTGAACGAAGGGATCAACGAGAACTAGCAGTAATGTTCATGTGCCCATATTTTTCCACCCTATTTATGTGGTGGGTTTGAGTGGATCAGGAAGACTGATATCTAATCCCATTGAATGCCACTTCATTAGTATGAAGAAGTTTCTCCTTAGGAACCATTGTGATAGCATGTACCTAATTATATATTCTCCACCCTTAGCTTGTAGCTTGAGGGGACTGTGTCTCCTAGAGTTTAGCAGGGGCCCTCGGTATAAGGTCCTCTTCAGTGGGAGTAGTCTTGGTCGTCCAGTGTCGACAACGATGCTCTTTGGTGGGGGCCCATGATTAGGACCCATGTTTAGTTGAGTTGAAGTTGTTATCATCAACTTTTTCAGCCTCCCTGAGGTAAGAGAGAAACTTATTTCCATGTTCTGAGGATAGGCTCTCGAAATGGTTTGAGTTAACCACCAGGGCTGCCTTGTACTGGGGTGCCAACCACGGATGAGGAGGCGGCTGGTGGCCATTTGCAGACTGGATGGCTTGTCTCATAGCCTCCAGCGTGGGGAGGATACCATTTCACTGGTACTCTTTGATTAGTGTGATGGATACCCATTATTGAAGACACTAGGTAGGTGAGGGGGTCTTGCTCTTCATTGGGTCCCCAACCGCTTGTGGGATCTCTAATGCGTGTGTCTCCATTGGTTTTCGAGATGTCATTTGGATCAAAGGTTTCTATTTGGGAACATTCAATATGCATATATGATATACAGACCACAAAACCTTGTCAAAGTAGTATTATTTTAAACATATACATATTTTCTGATTCATCTTGGAAATTTTCCCCTATTTTCGTTTTTGGTGAAGGGGCATGAGTGGGGTAAAGCTGCCACCTTGGTTAAGAATTCACATCGGGTTCACCATTTTTCTTTAGCCTCTGAGGTGGCACGTTTTTCATGTACTGAGGAGAAAAAATTGGGTTGATGTTTAATTCCCTTTTGTCTTTTATCATTGGGGTTTAATCACCACCTTGGTTATAGATTCATGTTGGGTTCTCCATTTTTGTTTCACCTCTAAGGTGGCATATTTTTTGCATACCAGGGAGAAAAAATTGGACAATGTGCAATGTCCTTTTTTATTTTTTCATTGAGTTAGAACCACCACCTTGGTTAAGGATTCTCATTGGGTTCATAATTTTTTGTTCCACCTCCAAGGTGGCACGTTTTGGGTGATAAGGAAATGGTTCGATGATGATCATCACCCATATCTTTTTATAGAGATAGATACCTTTCAAATTCACCATTTCTTTTATTTCGACCAATTATGTGTCATTATCCTTTTAAAAGAATTTTGTATTAACCACATGGGGACTGGGTAATTCACCCATTTCCTATTGTGAAGGATATTCCATAGTTACTTGTTCACAGTGGGTGATTGAGAGGGTTAAAGTACTGCTACAATTGGTCCTCTTCATATATAGAATCCTCAGATGGTCTTTAGTGGGTTTATTCATGGTTCTAGAAACACCCAGTAGCCCTGGTATCCATTATTCACAAACCTACTTTCCAAAGGTAGGTGATTTTTGATTAATGATTCAGACAACAACAATTAATGACTCCATTTATCAATAGGATGGGAAATTAGGATCACTGCACTCTTCTAGGAGAGGATTATTGCATGTTCTGGGACTCTCTTGTAGATTTTATTGATGTTAATATTTTTTTTAATCCTTGGTTCATTCCCAATGAGTGTGCCCACCTACTACCCTTGATTTTTAGAATCACAGTTAGCAGGCATATATCTGATGCTACAACGGTACTACTGACTTAAGCCATACAATAAGTCACTCTGGAGTTTATCATCATCTAGTGGGTACAGAAGGTGATATAATGTTGGGATCAGACCCATAAAATAGGTTTCCTATGTATCCTTGGATGAGGAATAAGAACCCACATAGTTCGGAATTATGTAGTGATTAGGCTTGGAAGCTTCCTATTTGGGGTGGGGCATGGTTGGGTGAACCCTTTTGGATGGGCATACTTTTGAGCTCAGGCCTTCATGTAGGTTTCCTAGGTATCCTAGTTTGATCAGGAATCAATGTTCTTGTAGTTTTGAACATGTAGATGTTGTAATCATCACAAACCTATAACCCCCATGAGTCATGCTCAATGTGATAAATAAGAGGATGTGAGAGATCCAACCAACCAGTTGCTTCCTCTCCTATTAGTGGGAGAGGGAGAGCCTACAACAGACAAGTATGTGGAGACCGTGGGCAAGGCCATAGAGTAATGAAACATTCAATGTGAAATGACAATAAAGGACGTTCATCTTGGCCCTAGAAGATTGGGGACATACCTTAGTGGGAGGGCCAATGAATAAGTTCTGGGAAAGGGGAGGTGTTTTTTCCTCTTCAAAGGATAAGCGAACATGACTCCTTCAACTGATCACTATTCCTTATTAAATAGAAAATCAAGTGATCACCCTTAATCCCTAGAGTGGGGAGGTTCACATATGCATCCCATGGTTGGAATATAGGTTACCATGGGAATGTAGACCCACATACATTCCTAAAGTCCAAATTGTTATGGGGAGAGCTTTCATGACTCCGCATACCATGGGTTTGCAGACACAAAGGGGCGTTCTGATGCACCTGATGGTCTGATCATATGGGTCCAGTGGCTTTGGAGTAGGCTTTTTCCTGATGCCAAATTACTAGTAAATAGAGGGATTATGGAGGACTATATTGTAATGGAGGGGTGAGGTTAGAACTAGAGGAAATAATACCCAAAACACCGCATTCCATGTACTGATTTCTTATGTGGGATGGGGAAGGATCCACATACCGTAGTGTTATTAGGGTACAGGGGTCATCCGTGTACCGATGTGGTATGTTGGCATGGGTATATAGGACCATGTACCATAGTGTTTTGTAGCCCATCACGCCACTTTGGGTTTCATACACGTACTGATACTGTAAAAATAATCGGGTTCAGTCCTTTTAGCGGTACACTACGTGGAGCTCCATATTGAAGGAGGGTCTGGAAGATTATCATTTTTGAGGATTTCATCTGTGAGAATTATATGGTTCACGGTTCATTTATTTAGGTTTTCATTTCTCTTTTTATTAGTAATTTTCCCTGTTTTATTATTTGTGGCAGACAGTACCTACGGAGAGCATGGATCGTATTTCGGGCTTCGCTAATGAATCAAGACTGAAGCAGGAATTTTCTCCAAAATCATACTTGCAACTACTAAGTCCCCTTTAAGATTCCGTTTTCTGCCTCATCTTGCTTGTTGTTGTACCCCCTAAATATAATTTTTCTCCTCTTATAGATCATTGGGTAAATATTATTTATGGGCATGCGACACCATTTGTGGAGGCCCATGAGGAGATATCGTGACCCGTATAAAACTCGGTCAATCGGAGATTGTAGAGGATACGGTTCACAATCATGGTTTTTAGAACCCTATTTATTCAATTTTTCTACGAACTGATGAGTTTTCAAGATGGTACATGAATGACCATCATGCGCATGAGTCCTTCGTCAACACGGTTTGGGGTCTACTATGTTTGTTGGCCATCACTCTGTGGGCCAGCACATTTCAGATCGTTCCACATACCTGGTGGTCAGTGATCCAGGTTGTCCGTGAACCTTTCCTGGTGATGGTATGTGGGCCAATTTAATTTTAAAAAAAAATTGAATTCCTTAAAGTTTCTTCTGAAATTTCATACTCAATTTGATTCCATTCACCATGATAAACTAGTAGGAGTACTTTCTTCCTTCTACCAAGTGATTGTAGGGGAATTTTCTTCCGTTGGTAGAATTTTCAGGACTCTACAACAACATAGAACACAAAAAACAAGAAGAATTTGAAAAACTCCAAAAACCCCAAAAAACCATAGAAAACCGAAAAATCCCAAGAACTCTAAAAAAATATTAAAACCCCTCAATATCACTAAAACCCAAATAAATCATAAAAAAACCAAAAATCCCAAAAAAATCCTAAAATGCATAAGAAACCCTAGAAATCCCTTCAAACAGAATGAAACCATAAAAAATATGATAACTCTTTAAACCCTCATAACCCAAAACACTAAAAACCCTAAAGACCCTAAAAACCCCTAAAAACAGTTAGAATCCTTAAAAATGACAAAAAAAATTAAGCCCCCTTTAAAAACCTGAAAACATTAAAAAATTAAAAAGCATTGAATAGTAAAAAACTAAAAAAATTCCTAGAACCCCAAGAAACCAAAGAAACCAAAAAAAGAAAAAAAAACTAAATCCCTAAAAATCCCTAAAACTATAAAACCCCACAAAAATATTAAAAAATCCCAAAAAATTACCTAAAAATGTAAAATCCCAAAAAACCTATAAAACCACTAATAAAACCTTTAAAACCTAAAAACACTTAGAACCCCTAAAAAATAAAATTTAAAATAACCCTAAAAGCCCCTAAAAACCCTAAAACTATAAGACCCCTAAATCATTAAAAAAATCCAAAAACACCATAAAACCCCTAAAACCAACTAAAAATCTAAAAACTATTTAAACCCCTAAAAATGTTAAAAAACAATAAAAAAACATTTAAACCATTAAAAAATCAAAAAATCCTTAAAATCCTAAAAAACCATAAACAACCCTAGAAAATGTAAAAACTATAAAACCCCTAAAACAGAATAATATCCTAAAAAGACCCTAAAAATCCCAAAAATATAAAAACAATAAAAACCCTGAAAACCCCCTAATAAAACCATTAAAACATAAAAACAAATAAAGTACTTAAAATTTTTAATTTTATTAAAAAATTCTTCAAACACATAAGATCCCTAAAAAACCCTAAAATTCCTCAAAATCATTATAACCCCTAAAAAATTAGAATCCCAAAAAATCCCCAAAAAACCCTAAAAATGTAAAAACCCCAAAACCCTGAAACCCCCCAAGAAAACCTTAAAAACATTAAGAAACTAAAAAACCAATAAAAACCCAAATAATGAGTAAACCCTTAAATACCACTAAAACCCCTAAAAATACTAAACCTTTCAAAATCCCTATAACCCATAAAAATAATAAAAAACCTAAAAAATCCCAAAAAAACTGTAATAATATAAAAACCCTAAAATCATTGAAAATCCTTATGAAAACCCTGAAAACCAAAAAACACTTAATATCCCATGAAAACCTAAAAAATTATAAAAACCATAAAAGACACTAAAAACCCCAAAAAAAACTATAACCCATAAACTCCGTAAAACCATAAAAACTATAAAACCCCCTAAAACCCTAAAAAACCACTAGAAACTCTAAAACCCTTTAAAATTTATAATATGTTAAAAAAAACTAAAAACCATAAAAACTCAAAGAACCTTAAAACCCCATAAAAACCCTAAAAAATATAAAATAACTAAAAAAATTTAAACCATTAAAATTGATAAAACACATAAAAATCAAAAAAAATCCTAAATAATCCCAAAAAAATTCTTAAAAACATAAAAAACCCTAAAACCGTAAAATATTAAATGGAAACTTTGAAACCCTAAAAACAACTAAAAACCCTAAAAACAGTAAACTCCATAAAACCCCTGATGATTTTATGAACCCCAAAACCCAATAAAACCAACTAAAAATATAAATACTGTTTAAACTCCTAATTTTTTTTAAAAAACTATAAATCTTATAATGTCAAAAACCCTTAAAAACAAACCCCCTAAAATCCCAAAAAACCCTCAGTATCCCTAAAACCCTAAACACTATAAAATTCTAAAAAACCTCAAAATCATTAAAAATGTAAAAAAACCCTAAACACCCTGAAAAATCTCTAAAAAACTATAAAAATCTAAAAACACTAAACACCTCTAAAAAACCTATACAACTCCAAAAACCCTAAAAATGCTAAAACCCTAAAAACCATAAAAACCACTCAAAATCCATAAATACACTAAAACCCATTAAGACCTCAAAAAACCATTTAAACCCATAAAAAAGTTAGAAAACTCTAAAAAAATTAAACACCCTAAAAATCATAAAAACACAAAAAAAAAACAATAAAAATCATAAAAACTAGTAAAACCCCTCAAATCCATAAAAACACTAGATATAATAAAAAAATAAAAATATCCTTTGAAATACAAAAACATTAAAAAAACCATAAAAAACCTGAAAAGACCAAAGATAACCATAAAAAAAATGCTTAAAACCCCTATAAAACAAAAAAAACACTTAAACCTAAAAACACTCAAAATACCAAAAATCCCTAAAAACCATAAAAATCCAAAAATAATCCCCAAAAAACCCTAAAATGTAAAAATACCTAAAAACCATAAAACCCATAAAAAGAACAATAAATCCTAAAATAATAATAACCCCTAAAAACCAAAATATGAATAAAAAACTCTAAAAACAACAAAAAAGGCACTAAAGGTGCTAAAAACCTAAAATCCATAAAAACTCCAAAAAACCCATAAAACCCATAAAACGTCATATTGGATGGCTCCTACATCTCCTGGATCCTCTCAAATTTGGGTTTTCCATCGGCATCAATCCTTCATCACGTTGTGCTTCTTCAGTGCGGTTGTGGATCCTCAGGCATCGACTAGCTTTGTGTTTCTGCTCTCTCCTCTCAAGGTGAGTTTTCTCTAGATCGATGGTGACCTCGTAGGTCTTCTCTGGAAGCAGCTTTGGATGAAGCATTCATCAAATTTTGAGCAAGCTAGTTCTGGACATTCTAGATTTCGGCATGGAGGAGCTTTTGTGGGGTGGACCGGAAATTCCACCGAGTGATCCATGGAGGAGGTGGTCAGATTCAGACTTCTAGGTGTGTGACTGGTTTTTTGGGGTAGCTATGGACCCTCCAGCGTGCGAAGTTGTAGTTATTTGGATGATACTGTGGGAGTTGGTCTCCCCATTGCTCGGTGTTGCAGATCCATGGAAGAGGGGACAAGATCCATTCTCCGCACTATGCTTGGAGCTGGATCTTTTTTTGGTGTTTTCCTCAGTTTCACGCGACGTTGAAAATCTGTGGTGGAACCACTTAGGTTTGGAGTCTTCGATGTGCACCGCTACAGATCCAGGGATGAGCAGGTCAGATTTTGGTGTTCTAGTTTGTGGTGATGGGATTCAGTGGTGTTTCTCAGACTCAGGGAAGTAGGTGCTCTTCGGATTCTTTGGAAAATATGGTATGTCATCGTTGGTGTGGGTTTTTTCCTGCATTTTTCTTCTTCTCCTGGTTTCCGGTGGCTCTTGGTTTCAATGAACTACTGCTTTGTGGATGCATGATTGATCTAATTTCTTGGCTAGTGGACTATTTCTCTAATGGGGATCTTCATCTTGTTGGAGATACTCTGTTTGAATTTATGGATGAGGTGGTTTAGGTTTTTTCTATTTTTTTATGCTTCTGTGGCTTTTGTTGTGTGCAGATGAGGGAAGTAGGCATTTTGATGATGCTTGTTCATGAGGCGTTGAAGGAATGTTGGCTGGATGAAACTCTGGTGCTAGATGATGTTTGTGGTTGGACAGGTGGTTGCTAGATAGTGAGCAACGGTATGATGGAAGTTGGCTGTTTAGGTGGTGCTGGATGCTAGAGTTTGAGTTACTAGATGCTGGTTTCTTGGTGTGAGTTGCTGAAGGCTGTTTGGCTGGAATGTGATTTTTTCTACTAGTGCATGGTTCTCGATGCTGTATTTTGTGAGTTTTGATATTGGTCGTTGGTTAGTTGTGAGCTTCTGGAAGCTGGTTAATGCTTGATGATGGTGGTGGCCACTTGGCTTTGTGTGTTTTTTCTTTTTTGGGATCTTTTTCATCTTGGGTTGTAAAGGGTTTTTGGTGTGGTTCATTTGACCCCTCCCCTTCCTTTTCTTCTGTGTGCCTTTTTTTCTTTCTAATAAATTGGGGGGGGGGGGTGGAATATCCCAACCCTCGCATCTTCCTTGCCCTAAAACACCATAAAACTGATAAAATTCTAAAAATTGACTAAAACCCCTAAAAATCCTATAAACACCTAAAAACATCACAAAACTCTTAAAACCATAAAAACCCTAAAAAACATAAAAGACCCCTTAAAATGAAAAAAACTCTTAATAACCCCAAATATCCAAAAAAAACCATCAAAATAACTATAAACCCTAAAAAACATAAAATTGGGAAAAAACCCCAAAAAATTCCTAAAAACATAAAAACCCCTAAAAACCTTGAAAACCCATACGAATGAAATAAAACCCTAAAAAATGCTTGAACACCCTAAAAAAATAAAAACACTAAAACCCTATAAACCCTAAAACACCTAGAAACCCGAAAACCATAAAAATCATAAAACCCCTAAAACCCAAAAAATCTTAAAACACAATAAATCCTTATACACCCACTAAAAATTCTAAGAACCCTTTAAAACCATAAAAACTTCAAAAGACACTAAAAAACATAAAACCCTAAAAAACAATAAATCCTAAAAAAATAAAAAATAAATCTTTAACGGCCCCAAAAAAACCCTAAACCCCACAAAATTCATAAAACCCCTAAAAATCCATAAAACATTAAACAATCCCAAAAAATACATAAAATGTTAAAACCCTAAAAACCTTGAGAACCCCTAAGTTTACCTTCAAAACCTAGAAACACATAAAACCCCTAAAACATAAAAAAGAAAAAACCCTAAAAACCCTTAAACATTAAAAACCCTAAAATCAGTTGTAATCCTTAAAACCCTTTAAGATCCCAAAAAATAAACAAATACACTTAAAATTACTAAAATTTTAAAAAACTAAAAAGCCTTAAATTCCAAAAGAAAACCACAAAAAACTAAAATCCCTAAAACCCATAAACCACCAAAAAGGATAAAAACTCTAAAATACCAAAAAACCTGTAAAACCCCAAAAATCCCAAGAAAACTCTAAAAACCAAAAAATAATCAAAAAAACCCTAAAAACCTAATAAACATAAAAACCCTAAAATCCCTCAAAATCACAAAAACCCTTGAAACACTAAAAAATAAAAATATTCTGAAATATCCCAAAAAATGTAAAAACCCCTAAAAATGAAAAAAATGATAAAAACCCTAAAAACCTAAAACCCTTAAAATTAATAAACATCTTTAAAAACCAAGAAAATACTAAATATCCATAAAATCCCCAAAAATGTAAAAAACACTAAAAAACCCGAAAAACTCGAAGAAAAACTTTAAAACCTAAAAACACTTAAAACCCCTAAGAATCCTAAAAACTCATGAAACCCTAACAACCATAAAAACCGTAAAAACCATAATACCCTCTAAATCCATAATAACCCATAAAATCACTAAAAATATAAATGGCCATTAAATATCTAAAAATAATAAAAACTATAAAACAATGAAAATCATGAAAATTTTAAAAAAACCCCAAAAATTATAGAAGCCAAACAAACACTAAAAGACTTCAAGATTGCTAAAAACCCTAATAAATCATAAAATACCTAAAAATACCTATATTCTCTAAAAATGAAAATAACACTGAAAACCCAAAAAAACCCAAAGAAAATATTAACTACATGAAAAAACATAAAACCTCTAAAAACCTAAAAAATGCTAAAAACTATAAAAGACCCTAAAAACCCTAAAACCACATAAAAACATTATGATACCCCAAAAAAACATAAAAACTCTAAATACTCATTAGAACCCTAATACAAAAGAAAAACTAAAAACCTTAGAAACAGTAAAAACACATAAAACAAATATTAAAAATAAGAAACCCATTAAAATCCAAAACCCTAAAAAAAGTAATACCCATCAAAATACATAAAACCCTAAAAATATTAAAAAATATAAAAAATATCTAAACACCCTAAAAACATTAAAAAACATAATTATTTTTAAACACTATGAAAACCTTAAAAATATAAACTGAAAACCAATAAAAAACCGAAAAATATTTAACACACCAAAATCATTAAAATCTATTGAAACCCTAAAAATAACCTTAAAATCGCTGAAACAGAAAAAATCGTAGAAATCCTAAAAAATCAATAAAAATCCCTAAAAACATAAAAAACACTGAAACCCCTACAAAATTGTATGTAAACATTAAAAAACCTAAAAAACATATAACATAAAAAAACCTAAAAACACTAAAATACACTAAAAACCCTAAAATCCATAAAATCCCTTAAAAGCATAAAACAACAATAAACTCCTAGAAACCCAAAAAACCACTAAAAAAATCTAAAATCCCTTTAAACACTTAAAAATGTTTTAAACTTCCAAAAAAACATAAACAACTAAAAAACTAAAAAAACCATAAACACCCAAAAAACCATAAAAACCCTCAAATCTGTAAAAACCATAAAAAATCATAGAAAACCAAAAAAACCTTAAAAACAGAAAAACCTATAAAAATCCTTGAAAACCCTAGGAAAAGATTAAAAACCTAAATAAAACATTAAACCCCTAAAAACATAAAAATGCGAAAAACCCAAAAACCATAAAAACCCAAAAAACCTAAAAATCCTCCACAATACTAAAAAACCCTAAAAAACATTAGTATCATAAAGATCCCCAAAATTACATAAAAATTAAAACACCACAAATAAGTCCTTAAAAACCTAATAACACATAAAACCCCTAAAATACCAAAAAATTCTAAAAATACTCAAACCCCTTAAAACCATAAAAAACTCAAATGAACATTGAAAACACCAAAACCCCATAAAATACTAATGAAAGACTAAAAACTATAAAAAAACATTAATCCCCCAAAAATGTAAAAAAAACTAGAGAACTTGAAAACCCAAAATAAACTCAAAAAACACTATGAAGTAAAAAAAATGTTAACCATAAAATTCTTTAATCCCTTAAAGTCCATCAAAATCCCTAAGAAACCTAAAAACATAAAAAATCAAAAAAATCCAGAAAAATTTCTAAAAATGTAAAGAAGCCTAATAACCCAAAAAACCACTAAAAATTAAAAACATAAAAACACATTAAAAACATAAAAAAAATAAAAACACTGAAAACCCATAAAAACACTAAAAACCTTAAAAATCGTAACAACTTCTAAAAACCTTTAAAATACATAGAAACTCATAAAACACTAAAAACCACTAAAAACACAAAAAACCGTTTAAAGAGGTAAATTTTTTAAAAAACTATAAAAACCTTAAAACCCCTAAAATCATAAAAACATAACATAAAACCAAAAAATCGAAAAAAAATCAAAAAAATCCTATAACACCGAAAAATCCCAGAAAATCACAAAACCCCATAATAATCCAAACAAACCCTTAAAATCTGTAAAAACATAAAAATATAAAAATCCTAGAAAACCCCTAATAAAACCATTAAAACCAAAAAAAATAACTAAAACTACTAAAAACATTAGAAACCCTAAATTTCCCTAGAATGCTAAAAACATAAAAACCATAAAGTCCTTAAAACCAGAAAAAAATAAAAATTCTTAAATATCTATAAAAATCCGAAAAAATCCATAAAAACATAAAATACCATAAAACCCGGAAATACCCAAAGGAAACTTTAAAAAGAAAAACACATAAAACCATTAAAAGACTAAAAATACAAAAAACCCTAAGTGAACTAAAAAACAATAAAAAATATAAATTCATCTAGAAACCATTAAAAATTATAAACACCCATAATAAATAATAAAAACTCTCAAAGACCAAAAAAATTATAAAAACTAAGAAACCCAATAAAGACCCAAAAAAACATAGATTTCATATAAACCCATAAACCCCTCAAAATCTATAAAATCCATGAAAACTCATTAAAAACTAAAAAATCCTAAAAATATCTAAAAAGAAAAAAAAACTAAAAATCAGGAAAACCGATTATGAAACCTTAAAAACCCTAAAACACATAAAATCCATAAAAAACTAAAAACTCCTAAAAACATTAAAATCACTACAAACATAAAAAAACCCAAAACACATTTAAAGTCCCTGAAAACCCTATTATCTGTAAAAATCCTATAAAAGAACTAAAAATATATAAAAACATAAAAACCCAAATAAAACTATAAAGAAATTAAAACCCATAAAGCCACTAAAAACATAAAAAAATATAAAAACCCCAAGATACCTAAAAGTCCATAAAACTTCTAAAACCCATAAAAATCCCTGAAACCCCTAAAAACCATAAACCACTAAAAACACTAAAAAAACATTAAACCCCTAAAAATGTTAAAAATATAAAAACCATAAAACTCATAAAAATTAAAAAAACATAAAAACCTTAAAAACACTCAAAATCCCTAAAAACCCTAGAAATCATAAAACCTAAAAGAATCACTAAAAACATTAAAATCACTATAACCCATTAAAACCCCTAAAAAATTAAAACCCCAAAACCCCATAAATACCTTAGAAACCCACTAAAAACTATAAAAAACATTAAAAACCCAAAAAACATTAAAAAAAATCTTAAAAACCAAAAAAGGATACAAAACAAAAAAACCTAAAACGCCAAAAAACATAAAATCCCTACAACCCCAAATTCCCTCAAAACCCCTATAAATTATAAAAAACCAAAAAAATCCTAAAAATTCCATAAAAAATACCGAATAATTTAAAAACCCATGGAAATACCTACAAAAACATTAAAACCCTAAAAATAATTAAAACCCCTAAAAACCTAAAAAATGCCAAAATAGAAAAAATACCGTAAAACACCAAGACCCAATAAAAACTATAAAAGCACTAAATTGTACTAAAAACTCTAACACATTTTATACCCATAAAAACATTATAAAAATCTAAAAACACATAAGAGACATAAAAATCAGAAAAAACCCCTAGAGGCCATGAAACACCAAAAAAATCCTAAAACCCCTAAAATCCTCAAAAATCCCTAAAAACCTAAAAAAGTAAAAATAACCTAAATTTTTTTAAAATCCCTAAAAATGAAAAAAACACTAAAAAACTGAAAACCCCTAAGAAAACATTTAAAACCTAAAATAACTTAAAATTCCAGAAAACCTAAAAATGCTATAAACCTTAAAAAACCAAAAAACCAAAAAACCAAAAAACCAAAAAACCCCTAAAAACATAATACCACTAAAAATATATAAAACCATAAACCACAAAAACTATAAAATCCTATAAACCAAAAAAATGGTATAAAAACATTTTAAAAACCAAGAAACCTCTAAAACCGAAAAAATAGTAAAAACCAAAAAAACCAAAACCCCTAAAAACACTCCAAATCCATAAAAACCATAAAAACCAATAAAAAATTAAAAATCCATAAAAACCCAAAAAAATTATAAACCCTAAAAACCCCTATGATAACCTTAAAAACCAAAAAACACTTAAAATGCCTAAAAACCTAAAAAATTCTAAAACCCCTCAAAATCCATAAATACCCTAAGAACCATAAAATTCCTAAAGATTCCCTGAAAACCATACAAAATTAAAGTAACCTAAAACCCATAAAAATTATAATAAACCCTTAAAAATGAAAAACACTTAAAACCCCAAAAAATGAAAAAAAAATTCTAGAAGACCATAACACCTTGAAAACCCGTAAAACCATGACAACACTAAAAACCCATAAAATACCTAGAACCACTAAAAACTATGAAACCCCATTAATCCACTAAAAACATTAAAACACTAAAATACAATAAAATCTGTAAAACATCAAAAACACCAAAAAACACAAAATAAAATCCACAAACCCCTTAATACCCTAACACAACCTAAAACCCCTTAAAACCCCATAAAACCATAAAATTCTTTATGAGCCCTAAAATCATTAAATATTTAAACCCTTTAAAACCCTAAAATACCCTATGAAAACCTAAAAAACATAAAAATAGTTAAATCCCCTAAAAACCTAAAAAAACGCTAAAAACACTAAAGGGCCTAAAAACCCTAAAAACACTAAGAACCATAAAAGCATCTAAAAACCATTAAAAAACCTTAAAAACCCATAAAAATCCTATAAAATCACTAAAAAATTTAAAATTGTTTAAATTGCTAAAATGTTAAAAAACTATAAGAAACCTTTAAACTCATAAAAACACAAGAAAAGCTAAAATCATAAATAAAAACCCATAAACACTAAAAAAAATCCTAACCCCTCCCCCCCCCAAATTCCATAAAAAAACATAAAGACCAATAAAAATCCTAAAAAATAGCAAAAAAATCACTAAAAATGTAAAAACCCCTAAAACACCTTAAAATCCCAAATAATACCTTAAAAACCTAAAAAACTTAAAACCCCTAAAAACCAAAAAACACTAAAAAAACATAAAAGACCTTAAAACCCAAAAAAAACATTTAAATTCCTAAAAAAATAAAAAACTCTTAAAATCATTAATAACCCTAAAACCCCTAAAAACCTAAAAAGCTGTAAAACCTATCAAAATCCAAAAAACCTTAAAAACCACAAAAATACTAAAACCCCTAAAATCACTAAAAATTCAAAAACCATAAAACCCTGAGAAAACCATAAAAATCTAAAAACACCTAAAACCACTAAAAATATAAAAACCCTAAAAAACCTTAAAAACTCTTAAAAATCCTAAAAATCCTTAAAAATTCTGAAAATTTATAAAAACCCTAAAACAACATAAAAATACTAAAGAAGATAAAAAATTCCTGAAAAATTTAAAAACCCCAAAAATACTTAATAAAAACATAAAAATATAAAAACACTTTTAACACTTAAAAAGCCTAAACAAACTAAAAACCCTAAAACTGATAAATCCATAAACCCCCAAAAAATCATAAAAACCCTAAAGAACCATAAAATCCATAAAATACAAAAAAAATCTAAAAACCCATTAAATTCTTGAAAATTATAGATATCATAAAAACCTTTAAAACATTAATAAAACTCAAAAAATCCCAAAATTCCAAAAAAAACATAAAACCTTAAAAACCCTCAAAATATCTAAAACACCAAACAAACCATAGAATCCCTAAAAACCCAAAAACTATAAAATCTGTAAAAAACCTAAAAACCCCTAAGGAAACCTTAAAACCCTAAAAAACATAAAACCATTAATAACCTAAAAAATAATAAAAACCCTAAAGACACTAAAAACCAGAAAAACCCCTAAAACAATACCCCCCAAACATAAAAATGATAAAACCAATAAAAACCAAACAAACCCCACTAAAAACTCTAAAATCCTTCTAAAACCATAAAAACATTAAAAAACTCTAAAACCCCTAAAAGTATTAAAAAACTAAAAATTCTCAAAAACCCCAGAAACAATAATAATACCAAAAACAAAAAAAACCCATAAAAGCGTTAAAACACCCAAAAAACTTGAAACCCATCAAAAACCTTAAAACCCTTAAAAGAAATAAAAATCCAAAAAAATCACCAAAAAAATAATAAAACCGAGAAACCCATAAGAAAAAACTAAAAACCATAAAATCCACTAAATTCCATGAAAACCCTGAAACACCTAAAATGTCTATAAACCCTTTAAACTCATATAAACTATCAAACAGTAAAAACTCTAAAAACCCTTTTATCCCCTAAAACATTAAAAACTAAAAAAAATCATTTTAATCCCTAAAAAATCAAAAAATCCATAAAAAACTGAATAACCCCAGAAATCTAAAAAAACCCTATAACCCCTAAAAACACTAAAAACCATAAAAATCAACCAAAATACTTAAAACCATAAAAATACTTCAAATCACTAAAAATATGTAAAAACACAAAATACTATAAAACCCTAAAAACCCCTAAGAAAAAATTAAAAACATAAAAAAAACATAAATCCACTTAAAAATAAAAAATAGAAAACACTAAAAACCAAATAAACCAAAACACCCTCAAAATCTCTAAAACCCTTAAAAACCGAAAAACCCTAAAAATCTTAAAAAATACATAAAATTTTAAGAAACCCTAAATACCATAAAAACTATAAGAAAACCTTAAAAAACTAAAAACTCTTAGAACCCTTAAAAACATATAAATTCTAAAAAAAATAAAAATGATAAAACCCTTTATTATAATTAAATAACCTAAAAACATATAAAATCCCGAAAAACCTCTAAAAATATTAGAATCACTTTAATCCCCAAAAATGTAAAAAACTAAAAAAAATATAATACCCGTAAATACTCACAAAAAACCCAACACACAAAAGAAACTATAAAACCTTTGAAGCCCTCAAAATCTCTAAAAACATGAAAAAACCAAAAAAACTAAAAAATACCTAAAACTCCATAAAAAATAAAAATCCCAAAAAACCATGAAAAGCCTTAAGAAAACCATAAAAACCTAAAAACACTAAAACCCCCTAAAAAACCTAAAAATGATAAAAACATTAAGAATACCCAAAAAACTCCTAAAACCATAAAAACCGAAAAAACCTTAAAACGACATAAAAAACCCCGAAATCAAAAAAACTCTTAAAACGCTATAAACCCAAATTTTTTAAAAAAAAATTAAATAACAAATAAAATACTAAAAACCCCTAGAATAAAAAATACCATAAAACCCCTAAAACACTAAAAACCTTCAAAATCCATAAAAAGCATAAATATCTTAAAAGTCCCTAAAAATACATTAAAATGTAAAAAAACCAAAAACCAGGAATAACCCTAAGAAAAATTTTAAAACATAAAGACACTTGAAACCCCTAAAACCCTAAATAATGAAAAAAAAAGTAAACCCCATAAAACCCCTAATCCTTCTAAACCAAAACAAATGAAACCATAACAAATAAAAAACATAAAAATTGTAAAATAAAATTCAAAACCTAAAACTACTAGAAACACTAAATCCTTTTAAACCCCTAAAACATTCCCAAACTCTATAAATTTTTAATAACCATACATAACTCACAAAAACCCCTAAACCCACAATAAACCTAAAAACCCCAAAAAACCCTAATATTACCTAAAACCCTAAATAACCTAAAATATCCTAAAATTACTAAATATACCAAAAAAACAAACATAACACTAAAAAGAAGAAAACAGCTAAGAAAATCCTAAAAAAATAAATAACTTTAGACCCCTAAAATCCTAAAAAACTCAAAAATCTCAAAACCCTCTAAAACCCAATTATCCATAAACACCATAATACCCTTAAAACCTAAAAGACCCAACAGATCCTTAAAACCCTAAAACCACTTAAATCAAAAAAATCCTATAAACCCGTAAAAATGTTAAAAACTATTAAAACCATTAAAACCCTAGAAACCCAAAAAAACACACTAAAAAACAAAAACCATCAAAATACCTAAAACCCCAAAAAAAATCCATAAATACCACATAAAAAACCTAGAAATCACTAAAAATGTATAAAACCCCTATAACCTCGAAAACCCCAAAGAAAAAATTAAAAACAAAAAACCCATAAAAACTAAATATGTTAGAAACCCTAAAAAACTCTAAAACCCTTAAAATTCTCCAAAGCCCTAACAACCAAAAAATCCCAAAAGTCATAAAAATATATAATAAGGTAATAAAAATATAAAACCCTTAAAACCATAAGATACTCTAAAAAACCTAAAAAAACTTAAAACCCCTAAAAA
Organism: Viscum album; assembly: GCA_963277665.1. Lineage (NCBI taxonomy): Eukaryota > Viridiplantae > Streptophyta > Magnoliopsida > Santalales > Viscaceae > Viscum > Viscum album. The sequence continues at coordinate 1,831,439,846 of OY728137.1, read as the reverse complement.
TGATAATAATTATAAAATTTGATAAAAACCCTAAACCCACTAAAACCGTAAGAAGAGTAAAAAACTATTAAACCCCTAACACCAAAAAAGGTATAAAATCCTTTAAACCCTTAAAAACGTTAAAAACTCAATATATCTTAAAATCCCTAAAAAAACTCAAAACCCCCTAAAAACTCAAAAAACCATAAAAAATCATGAACCCTTAAAACCTATAGAAAATAAAAATCCTAAAAAATCCCTAAAAATCGGTAAAAAAATTAAAAAACATAAAAATCCTGAAACCTCCTAAGAAAACCTCCAAATCATAAAAAAACATATAACCCCAAAAGATATAAAAAATAATAAAAACCTCCAAAATCATTAAAAATAATTTAAACCAATAAAACGATATAAAACCCCTAAAACCCATAAAAACCTAAAAAGACCCTATAAACTCATAAAACACTTTAAACCCCTAAAAATTTTTATAAACTCCAACAAACCTTAAATCCCTAAAAAATAAAAAATCCCCTACAACGCCAAAAAAACTAAAATCCCAAAAATAACCTAAAAACATCAAAATAACTAAAACCCATAGAAATCCATAAAAATCCTAAAAATACCTAAAAATTCCTAATAATGTAAAAAAGATATAAACCCTGAAAATCCCTAAGAAAACATTAAAACCCAAAAACACAATTAATCCTCCTAAAAACCTAGAAATACTAAAAGCGCATAAAAAACCAAAAACCCACTAAAACCCCCTAGAAACTATAAAAATCCCTTTAATCTCATAAAAACAAAAAAAAAATCTAAAATAATTTAAAACCCTACAAAAACTATAAATATCCTAGAAACACAAAAAAACCATAAATCAACTCAAAATCCCTAAAAACAATAAAAACCAAAAAATTCATAAAAACACAAAAAATGTAAAAAATCTGAAAAACCCTGAGAAAAACTTAAAAATATAAAATCACATAACACCCCTAAAAATCTGAAAAACACCAAAACCCATAAATATCTTTTAAAAGACAAAAAATGAATATATCCCAGAAACCATAAAAACCATAAAAATCCTAAAAAATCACTAAAAATACCAAAAATTAGAAACAAAATTCTTACACCCTAATAAAAAGAAAAACACGTAAAACTTCTAAAATAAAAACAATGCTAAAACCACTAAAACCCCATAAAACCATTAAACCCATAAAACCCCTAAAAAATATGAAAACCCATAAAATCCATTAAAACAATTAAAAAAAATCTAAAAACCATTTAGACCACTAAAATGTTAAAAAACAATAAAAACCCTTATAAACAATAAAAAAAACTCTAGAAAACCCATAAAATCCAAAACACCATAAAACAATATAACCCTAAAAAATGCTAAAACCCATAAAACATTTAAAAATCCTAGAAATCCTAAAAAACCTAAAACTGTAAAAAAATCCCTAAATCCCTAAAACCATATTTAGAAACCTTAAAAACCAAAAAACACTTAATACCCCTAAATTGTAATTTTTTTAATAAATATAAAATAATTTAAAAACCTTAAAACCCCTAAAAACTATAAACCCCTAAAACCTTTAATAACCTTAAAACCCAAAAAACCCAATAAAAGCATTGAAATCCATTTAAAACCCAAAAAGTTTAAAAACTCTAAAAAATATTAAAACCCATAAAAATTTAAATAACCCTAAAATCCCAGAAAAGAATAAAAACACTAAAAATTCAAAAAACCAATAAAAACACTAAAAACCCTAAAAATTCAAAATTCCCCAGAACCCGTAAATCCTTCAAAAACAATAAATATCTTTAAAAATCCCTAAAATCATAAAAAAATTAAACCCCCCCCCCCCCCGAAAACCCCCTAAGAAAACATGAAAACCCATATAAACCCCTACAACCTTAAAATCTCATAAAACCATAATGAACCCAAAAAATCCCCAAAACACTAAAAACACTAAAAACACTTTAATCTCCTAAAAACTTTAAAAACTAAAAAATCTTTAAAACCAAAAAAATTCCAAAAAACCATAAAAATAACTAAACTACAGAACCCTAAAATCTATAAACCCCCAAAATTCCAAAAAATACTTCAAACCCTTAAAATCCATAAAAACGATAAACATACCTAAAAATATAAAAAAATCATTAAAAACAAAAAAACTCTAATGAAAAAATTAGAAACCTAAAAAATGTAGATCCCTAAAAAATAATAAAAATTTGAAAAACCATAAAAACCCATTGAAACCCTCAAAATACGTAATATAATTAAAAAACATAAAAATCATAAAAAAAACCTTAAAAATCCTCAAGAATGTAAAAAACCATAAAAACCATGAAAATGGTAAGAAATCCTTAAAAACCCAAATATGTGATTGGATGTGATATCAGATTTGGTGTTGTTGGTTGCTGGGGCTGGTTGGTTTGGATGCGATGCTGCTGTTGTGTTGCTGTGATGATTGAATGTGGTGCTTCTGGATGCTAGTACTGGCAGGATGTGACGTGATGATGCCGTTGTTGTGTTTGTTTTTGAGTCTTTTTCTTTTTTTTCTTTTCCTTCTTTTGGTGTGGTTTGTAAGGTTTTTTTTTGGTGTGGGTCGTTTGAACCCTCCCGTCCCTTGTCAATTTTGTTTCCTTTTTTTCTTTTTAATAAATTTGGGGGGGCCAGGATTAGTCCGACCCTCGCATCTTCCTTACCTTAAAAACCAAAATACATTTAAAACCCCTAAAAACTAAAATTGATAAAACCCCAAAAAACAATAAAACCCCATAAAAGCATTATATAAATTAAAACCCATAAAACCCTAAAAAATGATAATAACATTAAAACCCATTTAAACCCAAAAAACTATTAAAAACCATAAAAACAGTAACAACCCTTACAAACTCACTAAAAACCCGACATACCAAAAAAAGCATAAAACCCCTAAAAAACCCAAAACCCCTCAAAATATCTTAAAACGCGAAAAAAACAACAAAATTTATAAAAAAATTTATAAAATCACTAAAAACATAAAATACACAAAAACACTGAAAGAGCCTAAGAAAACCCCAAAAACCTAAATACACTTAAAACCCCTAAATCCCCATAAAATCTATAAAATCCCTAAAACCATAGAAATCTAAAAAACCCCCTGAAACCCCTAAAAACCAATAAATACACTAAAACCCCATTAAATCACTGAAAATTTTAAGCAACCCTAAAAAAAGTTAAATAAAAAAAAACATAAAACCCTAGAAACACTGAAAACCCATAAATCCCTAATAACCTTAAAAAAGCATAAAAATATGAAAAATAACTAACAATCCTTAAAAATGTAAAAAAACTATACCCTTAATTAACCCTAAGAAATCATTAAAAACCTGGAAAAATAAAATTCCTAAAAACCCTATGTATGCTAAAAAATCTAAAATTCCATACAAAACCAAAAAAACCATAAAAAAATTAAAAACTCGTAAAACATTAAAAATAAATCAAAAAATCTAAAAACCCCTTAAACCCATAAAAAAGATTAAAAATAATAGAAAACTATAAAACATAAAAAAATTAAAAAACCATAAAACCTTGAAAAACATAAAAATCATCAAAATTCCAAAAAACACTGAAAAATCATATAAATTATTAAAAATAACTTAAAATCCATAAAAACATAAAAACCTTACAATATTAAAAAACATAAGAGAACCTTAATGTGATAAAAACACTTAAAAGCCAAAAAATGAAATACACTAAAAACCATAAGCCTTAAAAGGACCCTAAAACCCTAAATCCCCCTCAAAACATTAAAAACATCCAAAAACCAATAAATGCCCTAAAAATCACTAAAACCTATAAAAACCCTTTAAAACCCTAAAAAAATAAAAAACAAAACTCCAAAAACATTAAAAACTCTAAAAATTCTGAAAAAACTGAAAAACCCAAAAATGGAAAAAAACTAAAAAACCTAAACAATACTTAGGACACCTCAAAATTCCTAAAAACACTAAAAACCCAAAAATATAAAAAAAACTCCAAAAATGTCTAAAACATAAATAAAACTAAAAACCATGAAACCCCTTAAGAAAATAAAAAATCCCTAAAAACTCTTAAAACCACTAAAATAACTAAATGTGAAAAACAACCAAAAACTATAAAACCATAAAATCCATAAAATCTACTATAAATCATAAAAACCCTAAATACCTATAAAACCCATTTAAACCCTTAAAATTTTAAGGTCTATTAAAACCCCCTAAAACACTAAAAAACTCAAAAGACCCCTAAAAACCATAAAATCCCTCAAAATCCCTAAAACCCCTATAATAGCATGAAAATCCTAAATATCCCTAAAAATTCCAAAAAAACATTAATAACTATAAAACCCCGAAAAACCCCTAAGAAAAGATAAAAACCCTAATAACCATTAAAACTTCAAAAATTCAATTAAATGCTAAAAACCTAAAAAACAATAAAACTACCTAAAACAGGTAAAAACACCAGAAAATTATTAAAATACCATAAAAACATTGAAATCCCTAAAACCCAATAAAATATCTAAAAAACATTAAACCCCTAAATATGTTAAAAAACATAAAAAACATTAAGACCCATAAAAACTCAAAAACCCCATAAAACCCCCAAATATGATAAAAACCATAATATCCCTAAAAACATAAAAACCATCATAGAACCTAAAAACTATAAAAATCATAAAAATCCCAAAAATCCCAAAATAAAACTAAAAAACTAAAAACCCCTAATGACCCTGAAACCCCCAAGGAATAAATAAAAATATAAAAACACATAAAACCCTGAAAAAACCTAAATACGCCAAAAACCCAAAAACACGTAAAAACCCTAAAAATAAAAAAATAAAAAAATCAAAACCCCCCTAAAAATATTTAAAAATCCAAAACACCATAAAACCTTAAAAAACACTAAAAATCTAAAACCCCTTTAAATGCTCAAAAATAATTTAAAACTGTTAAAATCCATAAAACACCTAAAAAACCAAAATACCAATAAAAACCATAAAAAGCATAAAACCTCGAAAATACTCCAAATCCCTAAAACCCTAAAAAATAATAAAAATTAGAATATATCCCTAAAAATATAAAAAGTACTATAAACACTGATAGACCTGTTGAAAACCTTAAAATCCTAAAAACACTTAAAACACCTATTTACATAAAAACACTAAACCCTCTAAAAAAATTTAGACACACTAAAAACTCTAAAACCCCTAATCCCATTAAACCCCAATAAACCTTAATTATTCTGAAAATGCTATAAAATATGAAAAAAACCCACTAAAACTCTAAAAAGTCTTTAAAAAACTAAAAATAATAAAAACAGTAAAAAATCGTAAAACCCTTAAAAAAATATACCCCCGCTATAAACTCCAAAAAACAAAAACACTTAAAACCTAAAAACCTAAAATACATTAAAACCCATCCCAATCCCTAAAAACCTAAAACATAATAAAAAACTTAAAAAATCTCTAAAAACCCAACAAAAATATAAATCCCTAAAAACCCTAAAAACTCTAAAGAAAACCATAAAAACATTAAAACCCATAAAAACTTTAATAACCAAAAATAATAATAATAACCATTTAAAATCCCTTAAAATCCAAAAAAACTATAATATCTCTTATAAAACAAAAACCGTAAAAATCCTTAAAACCATAAAAACATAAAATCCAAAGAAGCCCAAAAATCCAAGGAAAATTTAAAAAACCACGAAAAATCATAATAAAAAATTTAATACCCAAAAATAATTATAACCACTAAGAATCCTAAAAAATTATAAAACCCCATAAAAACCTAAAAGACCATAAAAAACATAAAACACATTTAAACCAAAAAACTGATAAAACCATAAAAGACCCTAAAAATCTATAAAAACACTCAAAATCCACTAAAAACTCTAAAAACCATGTAAACCCCTAAAAATGTTTGAAAAAAACATTAAAATTAAAAAAAAACTCAAAAACCCCTAATAACCCAAATAACCTCCTAAGAAACCCTAAACATCATAAACATCATTAAAAATCATTAAAAACCTCTTAAAATGTAAAAAACCATAAAACCTCAGAAATCCCTAAGAAAACCATAGAAACTAAAAAACACTTAAAACCCATAAAAACCCTGAAAACCATAAAAAACTAAAAATCATAAAACCCCTTGAAAACCTAAAAAACCAATAAAAACTCTATGAACAATTTATACTCCCAATAATTTTTTAAAACTCTAAAAAATCCTAAAATACCTAAAAACCCAAAAAAACACCTCAAACCCAAAAAATTCATAAAAACTATAAAAACCCTAAAACACCTCAAAATACCTAAAAACGCTGAAAACCCATAAAAATCATATGAAATCCTAAAACATATCTAAAATTTTTAAAAACTCTAAAAACCAATAAAACCAATAATAGAAATATTAAAACCTTAAACACATAGACCCCATAAAACCCAGAAAACCCTAAAACTAAAAACCCCAAAAAACTTTAAATCCCCTGAAACCATGAAAACACCTTAAAGACCATAAAATTCCTAAAACACCAAAAATCCATAAAACTCCTTTAAAATCACAAGAAATAAAAAAACATAAAACACTGTAAAGCTCTAATAAAACCATAAAACCCTATAAAAACCTTAAAACCCTTATAAACATAAAACTCTAAAAACTTTACAAACCCCTAAATCACCCTAAAAACCATAAACACCCCCATAAAATCAATAAAAACAAATAAAAACACTAAAACCACTTTAAACCCATAACACATTAAAAACACTAAAAACCTTAAAAACACTAAAACTCTAAAAAACCCTTAAACCCCATAGAAACCCTAAATTCAATAGAAATCCCAAAAAACACTAAAAAAGAAAAAATCCTTAAAAAACCCTAAAAATACGTTAAAATTTAAAAATCCATCAAACACTAAATAGACCTATCAAAAACTTAAACACATACAAAAATTTAAAATCCCTAAAATAATAAATCACTAAAAACACAAAAAAAAAACCATAAAAACCTTAAAACCTAATAAAAACCACAAACAGATCACTAAAAACTCTAAAATTAATTTATGCTTCTAAAACCGTTAAAAAATACTAAAAATCCTTAATGCCTCTAAAAAATATCAAAAACCCCAAAAAAACACAAATTACCATAAAACCCCTAAAAAACTAAAAACCCCTAAAAACATAAAAACCCTAAATAACCCCTTAAAATCATAAAAGTCCCAAAAAACCCTATTCCATAAATCTCAAAAAAATCCTTAAAAATCCCAAAAAACATAAAAACCCCTAAAACACTAAAAAAATCTTCTGAACCTCTTAAAAAACACAAGTAAATCCCCTAAAAATATAAGAATTATATAAAACCTGCAAAAACCTAAAATTTATAAAACCCGTCAAAACCCATAAAAACCATAAAACTCCCTAAAATCCTTAAAACCCCTAAAATCCATAAAAACTATAAAACCACAAAAAAATATAAAAAATTAATAAACCCCTAAAAATGTTAATAAATATAAAAACCTTAAAAACACTAAAAACCATTAAAAACCCATAAACTAAAAAACACAAATACCACAAAGAACCCACAAAACCCCTAAAACCCTAAAACCCCTCAATATCGAAAAAACCCATTAAAATAATAAAAACCATACAAATCCTAAAAATCCAAAAAAAGCCGAGGAATGTAAAAAACACAAAACACCTAAATACCCTAAGAAAACCATAAAATCATAAATACACCAAAAAACCTTAAAAATGAAAAAAGGGTAAAACGCCTAAAAAAATCTAAAAACCCTAAAATCCCATAAAACCATAAAAGACCCTATAACCCCATAAAACACTAAAATAACTAAGAACTATAAAAAACATTTAAACCCCAAAAAACATTACAGAACATTACAAAACCATAAATAACTCTAAAAAATAAAAAATCCTCCAAAACCCTCAAAATCCCTAAAAATAATAAAAACTATAAAACCCTAAAGAACAAAAAATATCCCTAAAAATGAAAACCTCCCTAAAAACCCTAAAATAACTAAAAACCTTAAAATTATAAGAACACTTAATACCACAAAAATACTTAAAAATTCTAAAAAACATAAAACCCAGAAAACCCTCAAAAGTCTTAAAACCCTCAAAATACGTAAAAAACTAAATTCCCACAAAGTCATAAAAAGTCATAAAATTCCAAAAAATTAAAATAACAAAAAATTGAAAATAATTAAGAAAACCTTTAAATTCAAAAGCACGTAAAACCCCTAAAAACCATAAAAATCATAAAAAACCTAAAATGTCTTTAAAATTGTTAGAATCCCTAAAAAAATTAAAAATCAACAATAAACATTAAGATCCTTAAAAACACATAAAAATAATAAAACAAATAAAAAATTATAAAACCCCTAAAAACATTAAAACAGGTATAAGTGATAAAACTCTAAAAACACAAAAACAAATACACTAAAAACCCAAAAAAACAATAAAAAACAGTAAAAATAGTAAAAACCCTAAAAATTCACTAATTCCAAAAAAACCTAAAACCCCTAAAACCATAAAATCCCTAAAAACCTTGAAAAACATAAAAAACCCCTAAAACATTGAACTAATATTAGATAACTATAAAAACCTCAAAACTCTAAAACACATAAAAAACCCTAAAAATATATAGAAACTTTAAAATACATTAAAACCCATAAAAACTTGAAAATCTATAAAAACGAAAAAAACTTAAAAAACACTTTAAACCTCTAGAAATGCTAAAAACTGAAAACAACCCTAAGAACCTTAAAAAATAAAAAAACCCCTGAAACCTCAAAAAATCTAGAAAACCCCTCAAAATAATTATAAAACCATAAAAATCCAAAAAATTACCTAAAAATTCCTAAAATATAAAAAACCCTAAAACATAAAACCCCTAAGAAAAACATAAAAACCTAAAATCACTTTAAACATATAAAAATATTAAAAATTCAAAAACACTAAAAACCCTAAAAAGACAAAAACTATAAAAACCATTAAAAACATAAAAATAATTCCTTGAAATATAAAAAACCCTAAAAAATCCTAAGAAAACCACAGAAATAAAAAATACATAAACACCTAAAAACATAAAAAAATACTAAAAACCCTATAGACCCTAAAAACACCTAAAACATAAAACTCTTAAAACCCATAAAATCCCTTGAAATCATAAAAACCATAAAACCCACTAAAAACTCTAAAATCACTTTAAACCCTTAAAAATGTTAAAAAACTCTAAAAAATAATAAAAAACCTAAATACTTTAAAAAACATAAAAACCCCAAGAAATCATACAAACCCTAAAACCCCTAAAACCCTCAAAATATCTAAAAAATCATAGATAACAATATAAATCCTCAAATTTCAAAAAATAATCCTATAATCATAAAAAAAAAACTAAACATCCTAAATAACACTAAGAATAACCTAAAAATATAAAACAATTGAAACTAATAAAACCTAAAATATGATAAAAATACTGAAAATCACCTAAAAATATTTGAATCCCCTAAAAACTCATAAAAACACTAAGAACACTAAAAATGCGTGAGTTCTTAATTATTTCTTGATAGTTTGTTCCTAAAGGATCTTAGCCTCTGAATTTGATGAACTCAAAGAGCGGATTTTGTTGATTTGGGGTTTTATTCTTGTATGTGTGTCTCAATTGGATAGGGAAAATTGCACATGATTTTACCCAGAAAAGAATTGAATTTAATTGCTTGGGGATTTAGTTCCATTACACTAAAACTTGGGATTATTCACTTACATGAATGGGATAAAAACTTCAATAATTTTGAGGTTGGTAACACCACTAATCAAATTTGAGTAAGTTTTTATGGGATAACTTTGATACCCTATCACCAAAAAATATTCTATGATATTTCTCTATCCATCGGGATCCTGATTAAAATTGTCAAAGAAACAAAAGTGGCTCATTTTGGTCACTTTTCCTGGTTCCTGGTTATGTTTGAACTAGGATCAACTCTTGTTGACAAGGTAATGCCTAAAAATGATGATGATATTATTAATTTTATGATCATTTATGAAATAATTCCTATATTTTGCAAGTATTTCACTATCATTGGTCATGATTCGTTTACTTGTCAGTGCTCCATTGTGTTTAGCATTGGTTATTTGCGTGGTCATGATGTCAGTAATTGTCTCAAGAAGAGAAAAAATGAATATGCTCGAGAAACTAATGATCTTCCTCAGTTACTATAGCTACAGGATAACAAGACCATTATAAGGGTGATGATAGTCCAGACATTACTGTTGAAAATTTAGTACAGAAAAAGAAGATATAGGGTGTTATTCCTGGGGATGCAGTAAATACAATAGATGATTAGAAGGGTGACCACTCATCTGACTCACCTAATGTTTATGTCTCAGCCTATGATAATAAAAATATTCCTTAGTATGAAATATTTTTCATAAATATGAATGTTCACAATGCTGACACATAGATAAATAGTGATGATAAATAGTTGAATAAGTAATTGAAGAAGAATTCCAATTAAAGGTGGATCAACAGCACTCACAAGAAATATTAACTACTTTGAGTAGCCGAAAAGTTATGAAAATTTTAGAATCTATATCTCATGTACATTCCAAAACATTCCATACTTCTTTAAAGCCTATTGTGTATAATGAAGGATTTCATCTTGTCTCTTATAAGAAGACAACGTCTCCGATTTTTTCTCTTGTAGTGGTTGAACAATCAATTGCCGAAAACATTGTTTTGCTCCCTAATTAGAACATTGATGGTGCCACTAAGATGCATGATTCAATTTTGAGCTCTCTTAAAAAGAAAAAGAATTAGTAGTATTTGTAACTAGATAAAGATATGGTGGTGTAGGGTATGATGACACCAACGACAACATATGCTTCTCCAAATAAATGATCTGAATAACATGATGATAACTCTGATTCTGAGAGAACTGTTGCTGCGATGATTTACAAAAAGTTCCAATCTATATCTATAAGTAAGGGGAGATCAATAGGTCAGGGACGTGTTCAGGGAAGGGCCAACTGATTAAAATTTTGAGAAAAATAATGGAGACTAAGTGAGTTACTGCTGAAAAATATAAACAAATAGTTTTTCTTGGGGTTTTTCCTTGTTTTCCCTCACTCTTTTTGGTTCCAACCTTTTTCTTGTTTTTAATAAAAGTGTCTAAGCCTCTATATTTATATATTTATTAAAAAAATATGAAAATAATAAGAATACCATTAAAAAAAAAACTTAAACCCCTTAAAAACATAAAATTTATAAATACCAAAAAACCGTAAAAGACCCCAAAACCCCAAAAACCCCCAAAAAACCATAAAACCCAAAAAAACATAAAAAATAATAAACATAAGAAAATATAGTAAAAAATCTTAAAAAAATTAAACGTATAAAATTTTAGAAAACAATAAAAAACATAAAACCCCTAAAAACACAAAAATATCTATAAAAATTTAAAAAAAATCAAAAAAATCCTAAAAAAACATTAAAACCCCAAAAAATCCTAGAAACCATAAAAACAAAAAAAACCCTAACATTAACTAAATATTTATAAATCATTAAAAACCCTGAAAAACCCTAAGAAAACATTTGAAAATTAAAAATAGTTTAAACCCCAAAAACATAAAAATGATAAAACACTAAAACCCCTAAAATAAACAATAAACCAAAAACCCCTAAAACCATAAAAATCTCTATAAACTAAAAACGAATAAAAACCCATAAAATGATTTAAGTACACTAAAACCCCTTTGTAACTCTAAAAATGTTTAAAAAATATAAGAACCGTAAACCTATAAAAACACAAAAAACCCTAGAAACCCAAAAAACCACAAAAACCCTTAAAAAGCTAAAAATCACTAAAAAACCACAAAATTCCTAAAAACCATAAAAACCCATAAAATTTAAAAAAAGACCTCAAATCCCTAAAAAGGTAAAAAAATACTCTAATACCCTAGAAAAACACAAAGAAAACGTTTGAAACCAAAAAAAAATTAAACCAATAAAAAACCTAAAAAGGTGAAAACCATTAAATAACATAAACCCCCTCAAAATCCATAAAAACACTTAATATCATAAAATACATAAAAAAGTCCTAAAAATACGTAAAAAGGTAAAAAAAACCTTAAAACCCTAAAAACATAACAAAATATTGAAAACCTAAATACACTTTTAATTCCTAAAAAATATAAAAATGCTAAAAACCATAAAACCCCTAAAAAATCCAAAATACCCTAAACCCCCCGCCCCAAATCTCTAAAAACACTAAAACACCATAAAAATCCTAAAAAATGACTAAAAATAAAAAACCCTAAAAACATGGAAAACCCCTATGAAATACTAAATACATAAAAAAATTAGAAACCCTAAAAAACAAAAAATTGGTAAAACCTCTAAATCCCCAAAACATTAAAAATCCAAAAAACCCTAAATCCTTACAAATATATAAAAATACTTAAAACCCCTAAAACCAATTTAAATCCCTAAATACGTTATAAGCACAAAAAGAACATAAAACATCCAAAAAATAAAAAACCCCCAAACCCTTAAAAACCATAAAAACCCTAAATCCCTTAAAACCTCAAAATCCATAAAAACCCTAAAATCCTAAAACCCCATAAAGCTCATAAAACTCCCTAAAAACCCCTAAAAATGTAAAATACCATAAAACCAAGAAAAATAAATGGATGACCTTAAATACCTAAGAAGACATTAAACCCTAAAAAACCTAAAAATGATAAAAACCATAAGATTATAAAAACTCTAAAACCCAAAAAAATCCTTAATAACACTAAATAACCATAAATTCCTAAAAATCCATTAAAATACTTAAGAACATAATAACCCCTAAAAACCCTAAAAATCCCTGATAAAACCTTAAAACCCTTAAATATACTTAAAACCCATAAAAATAGAAAAAACACTAAAAACCCCAAAACCCCTCAAAATCCATAAAAACCCCTAAAACACATAAAAATACTAAAAAACATTAAAAATCACTAAAAACACTAAAATCCCTAAAAAATATAAAGAAAATCTGAAAAATCAAAAGAAAAGTTTAAACCCCTAAAAAACTAAAAAATGATAAACACCCCATAAAGAACCTAAAAATCTCTATACCCCCTAAACCCCACATAATACCTAAAAACATAAAAAAACATAAAAATAAAAAAAATCACTCAAAAAAAAAGAAACCCTAAAAACATTGAAACCCCCTAAGAAACCCTTACCATCCTAAAAACACTAAAATCCAACTAAAAACATAAAAACACGCTAAAAACTATAAAAGTACATAAACCCAAAACCCCAAAAATACATAAAAACATTAAAAACATTAAAACCCCCCAAAAATCTTAAAAATGAATAAAAAATATAAAAATATTTTAAACCCCTAAAAACATTAATAAACTCTAAGAAACCATAAAAACAATAAAAACTCAAAAAAAAACTCTAAAAATGTAAAAAATCCATAAAAACCCATAAAATCATAAAAAACCAAATAAATACATAAATATAATAAACCCATAAAAATATTTAAAAAGTCCTAAAAATCCCAAAAACCATAAAAAACCCCAAAAAAACATTAAACCCCCCAAAAAATTAAAACCCCTAGAAACATAAAAATTATTTAAACCCAACAAATACATAAAAATTCCCTAAAAAACCCCCAAACCCCTAAAAACTGTAAAATCAAAAAATCCCTATAAAAAACATAAAACACAATAAAAACTATAAAAACCCGTTAAACTGCTAAAAATATTTTTAAACTCCAAAACCCTTTAAACCCCAAAAAAAAACCGAAAAACCAAAAAAAAACCCCTAAAACCATTAAAAAAACCCAAAACCCCAACCCCCAAATCCATAAAAACCATAAAATCCTTAAAATACATAAAAGTATTTAAAAATACATAAAAACCATAAAAACACTTAAATACCCTCAGAAAAACAAAAAGACCTAAAAACACTGAAAACCAGAAAATACCTAAAAAACCAAAAAATAGCAAAAATCCCTAAAAACACATAAAAATGCTAAATCCCACTCAAAACTCTAATTACCCCCTTAACCCCTAAAACGTGAAAAAACTATAATAAATCATAAAACACATAAAAATATAATAAAACCCCCAAATCCCAAAAATCATTGAGGCCATAAAAACCCAAAAAACCCTAAAATCTCTCAAAATCCCTAAAACATTAAAAAAATTTAAAAATCATAAAGAATCCCAAAAAAATCCATAAAATGTAATATATCCTGAAACATTGAAAACCCCTAAGAAAACATTAAAACACAAAAACAAAAAAAACCCCCTAAAATCTTAAAAAATGTTAAAAAACACAAAAAAATCCTTAAAAACCCAAAAACAATAAAAACTCAAAAACCTATAAAAACAATGAAAACCTATAAAAATCATAAAAACCAACTAAAACATTAAAAAATATTTAAATAATTAAAATGATAAAAAAACTCTACAAAATCTCAAAACCCAAAAAGCTCAAAAAACCCTGAAAACCCAAAAATAACATAAAACCCTAAAAACCCTAAAAACCCTAAAAACACTAAAAATCCCAAAAATTCCTAAAAATTCTTAAAATCCTAAAAAAAACATAAAAATATCTAAAAAACTAAAATCCCTAAAAACCTTTAGAAAACATTAAATCCCTAAAATTAAAACCCCTAAGAAAACATAAAAATAGTAAAACCCCTAAAATACCCCTCAGAACCCTTAAGAAACTAAAAAATCTTTAAATACGTAAATACCCAAAAAAAACATTAAAATCATAAAAAACACATATAAATAAAAAATACATAAAAACACAAAGAACCCTAAAAAACCTTAGAAAACATTAAAAAACTAAAAGTACATAAAACAGTTACCTAGAAAAAACTGAAAACCCTACATGACCCTAAAATTCCTAAAAACCCATAAAACCCTAAAGACATCCTAAAAAATAAAAAACCCATTACTACGCTATCCAATGTCAAAAAACTCTAAAAATCCTTTAAACCCCTAAAAACTCAAAAATCCATAAATATATATATATAAACATAAAAGACTTGAAAATCCTTAAAACCCCTCAATAATCATAAAATCCTTGTTTGTTGTTGAAAAATCCACATTCAAGATGGAAAAATTACATCAAACTCAAAAAATGGTAGACATAAAACCTAGAAGAACACTAAATAATGTTATAAAGGGATGCATCCATCAAGAAAAAATCCCCTCACAGACTGCCGATCCTCATGGCATTCCACCATTTTAAAAAGCATCCACTAATTCAATTGTTTACAAAATAAGGCAATACTGATGTCACCCACGAATGAAATGATTTCATTTGTGATATGAGGGTAGTGATTTCCACCCCTACAAAAAAATATCCCCCACAAAATATGCAGTCCACAGGATGAGGTGGTATTTCCAGCACCCACAAAATATTACCCCATTGACTAAGTTGAATGTGGTTCCGGGCAGTATCCATTGTCTCCTTGAAAAATATGCTATGTGACCCATTCCATTCATCTATAAAAGAACACCTAGGGTGATCTCAAAAAAGGTGAAAAAGTGACAAAGTACAAAATAAAATATATAGGGCGTGAGATAAATAGCTCCCACAACTGAAGCAGTTCGTGGACTCTATCTTGCAACCCATATGCAGGTGGCCATTCACCAAACTCCACCCCATAAACCAAATGTGGAAGACACTACACAACGGATAATATACAGAGGCAACATCGTTCGTGGAATTGAGGAATTATTTTCTGACCCAGTGAATGGATAAAAAACCCCAAAAATGAAATAAAATGGTTCGTATAAATCCCTTTATAGGAAATGGTTCACGAATGACCCTTTATGAGAAATGGTTTGTAGATGGCCCTTTTTGGGAAATGATTCATGGAATAGCCTTTACATGAAATGGTTCAATGATGGACTTTGTATAAAATGGTACGTGGACTCTCTTTTGTGGACCTCTCCTATGAGGATGGTGCTATGCGACCAGCTCCCTCATGAACACTCCTACGTGACTCTCTTTTATATGAACACTCCTAAACATCCCCCTATAACAAAAATGATCCTATGTGACCAAGCTATGTGGTTAGATCCCATGCAACCATCCCTATTAAAAAAACTTTATGCTCCCACTGGTCAATAGTATGGGGGATGCACCCCCACACACCCTACTCATGATCACATCCAAGCTATGGTCCATCCCCTCCGGGCCGGTCCCTTCACTACCGTCACTGACCCCATGAAAAATGGAGAGTTTCACCATGAAATTTTTCGGCCAGGGCAACAAAATTTTTCTTTTTCCATTGTGGTTCCCCAATGTCCATCCCTTAAATACAATGTGTTTAGTTACTCTTCATGACACTCTTAAAACCCAATTACCTGCTTCCTATGATAGGTTCATCTAAAACACCACGGTCAATCACGGCCAGAATGTTTCTTACATGCCCAAACACATCCTTTACATTTATCAAAATCTATTTTCTAGTTGATCTTAGATCTTCATAAACCTTTCTGGCCATTAGAAATGGAAGGTCAGTGTCCATAGGACTCTTCTTCATGACTATACATACAATGTCTCTAAGGCTCTGCATATGTTGCCTAGAAAAAAGGCATGTCATCTGGAGACATATTCTACCTTATTAGAGGCTTCTCATACCTCCATATGCCACAATGGATTCCATTTTTCCAATTATCTCTCCTAATTCATTAATCCCAAGATTCATGGTTTACACGTTCCTTCCCTCTCATGTTTGAGGCATGTCATGACATCCCATTTAGATCGTCCCCAAGTTAATTATGCTTTTTATAATAAGTGTTCCTCACCGTATGACCTTAAACTAAAGGACCCCAATTCTTCCTTACCACATGATGTAAATTGTATGGTATTAGTCCCCACAACATGAAATTAAACAATGATTCCGTCATATAAGAAATATTAATTTAAACTATAGTGTACCCTATATGAAATTCAAAGCACACTTCATCAAATGTAAGCCCATATCCCCTCATTAGGGAAGTGTTGTTTCCATAGCCTCTTTTACCTTCATCATATCCTCTTTATACCAACAGAGGGGAAAGGGCGTGTTTCTACAGATCTACAGCTTCCTCTTGTTTCTCACACCAATCATGACTCTTGTAGGCTTAGATGTTAATGGTGATCATGGTATCTTCATGATCCACCCAACAATTGAACTATGAGAACTCTGATTCCTTATCTAACCAGAATTTGTAGGATTCCTATATAAGGACTAAACTCAAATGTTCCTTCCCCTTGTATATAAACCTAAAATACAGACCCATATAATGGGAAGAATCTATGAATAATCCCCAGATTCAGAACTATGTCGACTTTGATTCCCAATTAGGTGGGATACAAAGGAAACCTCCCCAAGGTTAAAGCCCATCACCATAATATTCACATTGGTTCACTTATGTCCATTTCTCACTCTGATAAACTACATGGTCAAGTCCTTTTCATATGACCTCAAAAGGTAATGTGTCTAATAAAGAGACACCAAACTACGTGGGTTTTAATTCCATTCATGAGGATATGTAAAAAACCGATCTTTCTGGTTTGATCCCAACATTGAAATGATTATTAACCCCCTTGGATGATGATAATCACTAGAGCACCATCCCATATGGCTTGAAATTGGCATTGTCTTAGTGAACAAATGAGTAATTTCAGGTCTATCTAATAAAAGGGTAATGTTAATGAAGAACCTCTGATACATACAAGATATTCCGAACCCACATATATTTATGGTTGATCTTGTAAACTATGAGTAATCCATGGACACATTCTTGGGAATAAAATAAGGATTAATGAACATATGAACATAGATTAAATCATTTTGAGAGTCCTATAGTATTAAATAATCCCCCCCCCCAAATGGGTGTGATGAGCCAGAGTTCCCATCTTCTCAACAAATTCAAGCCCCAAGTGTCATTAGACAAATAATCCAACAAGGGCCTTCCTCTGGAAATCAGGGTCATAAATCATGTATAGAAGGACCATTGGGTGTTTATGGATCCATGAATAAACCCATTTGAGACCATCCAAAGACGTCGTACCTCACATGGATGCATTTCAGAAACACTTATCCCCCTACATGCATCCATTCAGACTACATAATTGTGATAACTCCTTTATAAGATAAAAAGTATATAATTCCAGTACCCATCAGACTATATATATATATATATATATATATATATTTCATTCCATGGAATGAAACAATTTGGGGTGAAAAAATGGTGAACCCAGAATGATTCCTTAACCATGGTGGTTGTGTTAACCCACACCAATCCCTTTTCCCATCCAAAAGAATGAGGGACAATAAAAATCATCATTTAAGCATCTAATCATGAATTGATACTATGATGAGGTTTTTTTGTATCTACTTGTTACATATATTATAGGTCTACAAATCTACCTTTAATCCAATGGAATCTTGAATGTTTTCTCAAACATGATTGTCCACAATTGCACAGGTGATTGAGTCCTCAATGAACAATAGGACCACATCACCCACCCAATGTCTTCAACGCTGGGTTTTAAATACATTGATTAAGAAGTAACATCAATATGGTACTCTACCCACCTTGGAGGATGTAAGGAAATCCCTCCAATACATAAATATGAGTTGGTTGCCCACTCAGCAGTGGTTGGTGGTCTAGAACTGAGTATCTCCTATAGCCATCTCCAATCATTTCAGGTGACTGTCCCTAAAAAGTGACAATGAGTACTTTAGGGAGGCAGATGAATTCAAAACCAATGAATTCATCCTAGCTGCAAAATGGTTTCACTCATAGAACTCTACTGTAAGATGTTTTTTCTAACATTGTACAACCCAATATCCTCATTCTGAAGAGGATACCACACTAACGGATATTACTTATGTTCAACAAACATGGGTTCCCTAGGCTACCCGCCAAGGGAGGAAAACATATAATTAGAAACATGTCTCCACCCTAGTTCCTAAGGAGGAGATCCTCTAAAAAACACATTGATACAATACGAGTAGGAATATAATCATTCTCCATCCATTAAAGTAATCCATGCATATACGATGGAAAATTATGAACAAATTCATATTCCTACAAATTCTATCTAGACCCTCAGCACGAATTGGGTGAAAGAATATAGGAAAATAAAAATCCTTATGGACGAACATGAATCCCATCATCCAAACATTATGAAAAAGAAAATGTAGGCACATATCACTACCAATGAATATGAATCCCACCAGTCAAATATGGTGGTAATTGAGTATGGGAAGATTCAAAATTCTACCCCTTCATATCAAGACTATTATTAAAATATTATGGAAGTCAATTATAAGTAGATGAAAATTTCTACTGATGTATATCAAGACTATGAGAAAAATAAAGCAGAAACCGAGAAGATGAAATTTCATGTTTGTAAATACAAATACTTTTTTGCAAATAGGATGGAAACAGGAGAAAACATCTAGCGTATCCCATGTATAAAATAGGGGAAAACGTCTTCCTCTACCCCGAAACAGGAGAACTGCCAGTACCCAATAGAAAACCAAGCACGACTAGAGAAAAAACCAACTCCTTCTCTGATATAATAATGGAAATTTATTCAAATTTAATTTGAAGACAAATATCAACACATCTTGACAATTATGGAGGATTAGACATCAATTCCTAATCATATCCTCCCGACATGTCAAGGCTTTATCACATTTGTGGTAATATCAAGGATTTGGGCCCACAATCCCATCTCCCCAAGTGGAGTGAATCATTTAAAAAATAAGATAGTCACTCAAGAGTATACCTGAATCCCTTCTCTAGTTCAGGAGGTTCGGAAACCATATTTTGTGATACATGGATAATTGGACCGGGAACAAATACCTGTTCCAATTGAGTGACACCGGTCCAATGTGGTGTACACTCTTGGGATAGAATATATCCCTATCAAAACTCAATATACTTGTCTCCATATCCCGAAATCATCATGGGAACCAAACTAATAGGTACTTGAATATGAAGTTTGTTACCAACATCATTTGACCCAAATTTCCCACAAGAGAGTGCTTACAAATTAAATGCACCAAAGGAAACTTCGAAATGAAGAGCACATTTAGGATCTTTCATTTTTGGAAACTATAGTACTTGATTCCATAAAACACCGATAAATAGAGGAACAAGATTATTTCAACCCATTTCAAAATTATGGGAGTGGTAGTAGAAGTTATAAAGGTCATCCTCAAATAACCCACATAGGCTTACTTCATGGGAATGAAATGATCAATCAAAAGATCTTATCTCTCAAGGACCATCATGGTAGCCCTCCCCTTGAACAAAAGATCAAATTTTAAGAAGGTACTACCCTTTATATCATCCACCCTGATGGTACTTCATAGGGTAAACATTGAAGAAATTCTTCCTACAGTCGAACATCAAGCTATGATGGTAGTCCTCACTAGGATGGAATTCACTGCAAAGGCCCTCCCCGTAGTGGCATCAAGCAACCAGATGGTCCTTACCTTGTTGCATCCCATCTTAGACTTCCTCCCCAATATGTACACTAAATATATTATACATATATATATAAATCATGACATGATGTTAGTCCTCACCATTATGGCAGTTAATACGAAGGCTTTACCCGTAGTGACATCAAGTAGCAAGAAGTTCCTCCCCCTAATTTGTTCTTCCCTGAAGGTCATACCAAGAGTATATTTCATATCACTTCTCCTATCAGTTAGACATTAAGTTGGGGTGGTGGTTCTCTCCACCATGACAACAGCTATGGAATTCCTCTCTGCATTCAACATTCAAACCAGCAAGAAGGTCCTCCCTTCATCGAGGCATACAAAAGAAAGACCTCATATTCTAAGGAACTTAGAAATTTTGATTCAGGAACTTTAGATACTCTATCTATGACAACCAACACCCTTTCTTAGTCATCAAATGGTTTGGGGCCACACTTATCTTCCACACCACCCATGTACTGCTCATATTTTGATGAGACTTTTGTTAGCCCCATTGCATGAAATGAAAACATCCAGAAGCAACCATGTTGTGTAGAACAAGTATAGATGTATATGGCCCATGAGAAAAATGATATATTTCTTGTGAGAAGACAATTATCTAGGGATGAATTACTAATTATGTTTTGGCTCACCACCACTTCTCAATTCAACATACCGAGAGATTTATCTAGGGGAATTCATACATAACATTCTTCTTTATATTTAGACAACTCTCCGCCATTTGAATTTAAATTACTTACACTATGATGGGTATGAATTCAATGTTAATATATTGGTGATATTCACCATAAAATTGATATAAAAGCCTTTAGTCTGCGCGCTATCCAAAATCTGAGAGGCAAAAGAAAGATCCTGAACTGATCTACCATCAAACGCTTCACAATTTTCATTTCCTTATCAGCGACACACCATCGGGTGCTCATATGTAGGGTTGGGGAGGGCATAGA
Source organism: Viscum album (assembly GCA_963277665.1). NCBI lineage: Eukaryota > Viridiplantae > Streptophyta > Magnoliopsida > Santalales > Viscaceae > Viscum > Viscum album. The sequence goes on along the minus strand of OY728137.1, from coordinate 1,831,418,351 downwards.
GAATTTTACTTCACCCCACTCCCTGTCCATCAAAAATCATTAGAAATGAAATCCAGTAATGTAATTATCCCAAGTCTATAGTCAAATGAAATCCCTATCCAAGAAAGTCAACATTAATGATGGGAACCATCCTTGAGCATGTCTCATAGGAATCAAGCTAGACGAAAATGAGCCATTGAAATACTCATGAACTAGTCAACTGAGAACATCTAGAGGTCTTCCTACCAAATGGAAGATAATAAAAAATAATTTATCATGTCCTTGGAGATAAATAATCCATGTGTTGAGATGAAACTATATCTAAATACCCCTTTCATGGGAATGGGTGAGATTAAGAAAGTAAAAATAGTAACAGAAACAGCTATCGTTCAAGATCATCCCTAGCCCACAAGTTTGGGAGAATTTTAAACACAATATTTCCACATAATTACAAAAAATCTGGGATGATGCATTGTATTAGAGGGATGGGAGAAAACCCATCTTGTAGGGATGGGGGGATTTTTACCTCAACTTCCCACCAAGCATACATCATCCTTTACACCTAGTAAGGACAATGAATAGGGAGGTCACCCATTCCATCCCATCTCATGATTCATTTTCCCCAAAATAGAGGCATAAAATAAGGTCATGTTTGGGTTCCCTTTGAGTTTCCCATTTCTAATAAACTCAAAGAGGATCATATAATGGGAGGATAAAATCTAGTAAAGGATATAAAAAGCTATACTACTCATTGGCGACTGGTATGACACCCACCATGCATTATGAATCAGTTAATTATATGAAAATCAATCATAAAGACCATGCCAAAAATGATGAAAATGTGGATGAGTAGGGAAATGATGGTTATGCATAGAATATAATCTACATCGATCCTGAAGGTGTGCATATCCAAAACTGTAGGGCTACCATAAATTTGGGATCTCCCTTGGTCAATCTCACACTACCTTTTTTGTGAACCCCCAACAAATAGAAGAATAAAAACAAGGTCATACATGACCCACGTCCCACTAATGAGAAATAGTCTTTGACAATCGATGAGAGATTTTCTCGACATGAGAAATAAATAAAATATTTGAAATGAATCAATGCTGAAATATACTAAGGACGTCATTATTTTGGGTATGTTCCCTAGGTATAGCTTCAAAATACCCTTACAAAAAGTGTTCCACTACCATAAGAGATCATCACACAAATAAAGAAATGCCTAAAAACTCATCCAAGGTAGTGCTGAGACCCTCATCCTACCTGAACCCGATCCCACTAGGATATCAATATTTCCCACCCTTGAGGAAATAACTGAAACAAATTTTGGAAAATCCACAATGGATTCACCCGACCGAGTATCTACCTCAAGTACTAACAAAAAACATTAAAAAAATGTCATCCAGCTGCACCAGCCTATGATCTAGTCTAACAAGACATGAATCAAGGGAACATGAATACCATCAAGTCATTGGAAGCTCAATTGTAATCCATATAACGGAGGTGTTCTCTGATACAACCAAAACCAAAACCCTACCCTGACTGGGTGAGTAACATTCCACAATCACCAAATTTTAGGAACTTATTCTTCCCTATATTGAATGGATCAGGTGACCCATTATGTATCTTATTACGATCCCATGATAGGGATCCCACATCAAGAAGAAGTACTGAAACTCTAATGATTCATGCGAACCATGCAAGGTTTATCCCTTGTATGTTATACCAATTTTTCAATTTAGTCAATAAAAGGATGAGAGGATCTCTGAAGATAGTTCCTTTTCCAATTCTATTCAATGTTGAAAAAAATAAAAAGTCAGTGACCTTATGAACTAAAAAATGGGAGAATGAAAGAGTCTCATATTTAATTTCTAGAAAGAAATGTCTAACCTACTCTTTAAACTGACCACTTCCCTATGATGTGATTCTTTCCATGTGCATTGATAACCTCCATGATCAGCTAGGAAGGAAACTCATTATAGTAATATACACGAGTGGGTTTTGATATTTAACTTGAATTTATCAAATGATTGATGATTATTTACAATGGGCAATCTCCATTCTCAGGAATCCCCATTGGCCCAATTAAAAAGAGTGGGAATAGCTAAAGTGACTTCTATTTTTATTAAACCGCCACCTGAACTAGCCTCTACTATAAGGCCTGCACCAAATCATGGAAGGACCCATAAATTTAAATATATTCCTCAACTATGGATGGAAAAGTGGATGGGACTTAGGATAAATCAATTTGAGGAATAAAGGAATAAACTTTATTCATTCCGAGATGACCAAGTCTATTGCGACATTGTGGTTTCCATGAATTGTGGCTTGCTCTGTCTACCGGATCCAAAGAGGGTTGATGAATCATGTCTAGATAACTCGCAAAATTATTGTCCCTTCCACCTGATACTGGGACACACCATTCAGTAGTGTTTCATCCCCAAATATCTCCTACAAAGAATGATATATTTTTGGAAAGTAAAATAGGCACCACCACTAGCACATGTGGAATACATTTTCACCACTAACATGGATGAATGAGGGGAGTGAAATTTTTTTGTTAAAAAATGGAAAAAATTCATAGTTTTATGATGTGAAAAATAGTCAACTGAGCCCCTATAATTCTATTAGATGAGTTAAAGAAACCGATTATTCCTCCAAAAGCTTCTGATGCAATGCATACGACATACTCGGCCCCACAATCCTCTAAGAAATAGTTGTACCAAGTGTAAGGAGACGAACCTATACCAAGGCCAAATATGGATGTGAAACTCTTACATTTTATTCCACAATTTCTGAAGAGATGTGCACCACCTTGCCAAAAAGAACCAACAAAAAATATCAATCTAGTATACTCACTATCAGATGAGGAACTGATCTTTGGATCCCTTAATGTCACTCACATAGTGAATCCCTTATCCAATGAAAAGTATGGATAGGATCCCAAGTACCCTGCATCAAATTTTGGAATTGAAGGAAGAGGCTGTAGAAGAAAAGGATACCTGGGAAGGTGTAGTCATGGCATAAAACCTATTCTTGGCCACACTCCCACTCAAACTGTCAATGCTGTGGAAACTCATGGATGATCTCTTCAGCGAACAATATAGAAATTTTAAAATTTCCTTGTCACCACCAGAATAAAATTTGGACTAATAATCCTATAATATCTGTTAGAATAAGAAAAACATCTAACATACCATTTCATTTACTAAGACAAGCCCAGCCAAATTCACAAAGTACAAAAGATCCACCATCTTCTGTCCTGGGAACTGGTCCATCTTCATCCAAAGATCATGACCATAAAGAGACAATAAATGAGAATCCCCATGTTGGGAAGGGATAGAATTTAGATTAGAAATATGAAATCCTGAAACAATTATATTTATTAAATTCCATGTTGTCAATATTAGATGCCCTGAATTTATCAAAATATCTTAGGCAAGTACTTATAGAAGAATTTCTAATCCCCTAGGAGGTTGAATCCAAAGTAACTACAACTGAATTCTATTGAATAGAGACTGATAAGGCATAATTCGATGAAATTATCTCTTTCATAGATAAATATGAATACACTATCATGTAAAGACACATCATGCCCTTGTATTTATCCATCAAGATAAATGAGTTCGATATCTAAAAAGTATTCATTGATAATGGCTCTAGATTTAATCCCAATCCACTGTGGACACTTTTTTGACTAGGAAGTACTAAGAAGAGTCTGATTCCATACACAAAAACCATGTTGGGATAAGATAAAAGTTAAAAAAAGTAACTATATAAAATCAAGTTCAAAACAGGATTCAGTGACCTTATGGACAATTCTGAATTTCTGGTGGTAAAAAAAATGGCCTTCAACATACTTATAGGAAGGCCCTAGTTGCATCATCATTCAAAGATTCACTCATCATAGCATCAGTGCATAAAATATTGAACCAATGGACAAAGTGGAACATTGCATGCAAATTTGGCCCTATTCAATTCTTGCAAGGCGCATAATATTGATGAAGTATTCGTTGAATAAGAAGGTAAGAAACCCTAATTTGATGGAATAAATTGGGTGATTTCCTGAAATGTTTTGGAAGTGGTCCTTGACAGCCCCTTCAGAAAGCTCAGTGACGAATATATAATACCCATCAATCAGGAGGGTTCTTGTGTACAAATTCGGATGCATATTAAATAGTTATCATGATTTCAATCATGGACACTAAAATTAATTGTGTAGAAACATCCACTGGACCTAAAAAACAATGGAAAATGATTGAATAAAAATTCCATTTATCCATCTATTGGGAACTAGATGATCCCTGCCTCACCCTCAAAGGTAAATGTGAAAGAATAAATTTTTTATTCCCATTCTCTATCCTATCCAAAATATTCTCCATTATCATTCAAATCAGAATAAGACCCCTTAGTCTCCTAATTCCACAATTGCAACACTTATCTCAATTCAGAAGATCTCATCTAAAGAGTAGTTTCTCCATCAGAGGAAAAGAATGATGAGGAAGATAAGATAGAAGAATAATAATAAATTATGTATTCCTCTCCAGTATTTGAGGATAGTGTCTTTACCACAATCTATGAACATAGAGAAATCAACATGGGTACGGAAGAAGACTCACAACACATTATAATTAGTGCAGGTATGTATGATGAAGAGAAATAGGTCTACACCTCCTTCCAAAATGTAGAATTGATATGTTTTCTCCTGGAGCTATATAGAAATTCTAGAAATCAATCTTGAAGTTTCCACTCACCACATGGGAATTTCATAAGGTCATTATGGCTACTAGAAAGCCTCCAGAAGGATGCATTTGACACATGATTCCAATATAGATGATGATTTTGAAACTATCATCAAAGAATAATTCATTTGTGAGGTCCAATATAATGTATTTCTAGATAATATTTTGAATATAAAAAAAGAATAAAGGGAAAATAAGAGTTTATATTGATATTAGGGATCTCAATCGGCATTGTCTAAAAGATGACTTCCCAGTCCCGATCACATGATTAATGATCGATGAAACTAATAGATATCCTGATATTTCTTTCATGGATGTCTTTTTAGGATACAAAAACATATTAATGTCCCTTAAAGATAATGAGTCTATTAATTCCAGGCCCCACTGGGGAGTATTTTTCTTCAAGGTAATTCCCTTTGGTCTGAATATTTTTGGTTTCAAATACCAATGTTCCATGCACTACATTTTCAAACTTTTCTTACGAAGGTTCTTCAAGATCTATGTTGATGATATGGTGCTTAAATAAAAATATGTTCTGACCACTTGGTAGATCATCAAACTATCTTCATAAAACTATGACAACATAGTCAGAAAATGAACCCCTTAAAATGTATTTTTTGTGTTACCTTAGATAAATTCCCCAGCTTCATTATATTCCATCCTAGAATCAAAGTATACCCCAAGAATACAATTTATATCCTTGGAATTTCACCTCATCACAATATCATGGAGTTTAAAGTAATTCAAGGTTATTTTGCCTACATTTGGAACTTCATATCCAACCTTACAGAATTTTTTTCTCTTCCCTATGTTGATGAGAAAATGGATCAGATATCAAGGGAATGATTTTTTAAAAGAAGAATTTGAAATCCTTTAAAAATATATATTTATTCTACTAGGGTTAATATTTCCTGTTAATGGAAGACCACTCATTCTAAACATAACTAACTTGGAGAAGTCCCTAGGTACCTTACACACATAAAATAATGAATTTGATAGTGAGAATAGTCTCTATTTTCTCATCTGAACCATGATTGATTCTAAGACTCATTATTCGAAAACCAAGAAGAGATGTTTGTCCCTGATATTTGTAGACCAAAATTTGAGGCACTACCTGCAGGATGAGGAGGTCCATTTTATCTCTCATAGAAACCTGATCAAGTATATTCTAAGTCATCCATTGGTGACCATATTCCTATAATATTGGATGGTCATCCTATAGTAGTTTGATAAATGGTTCATAACTCAGAAAGTTTTCTATGTCTAGGCATTGGAAGAATTCCTGGTCAAACACCCCTTGGTAGAGATGACTCCATTGGATGATGAACTACCTGATGAAGATGTGTTATCTATTAAAAAGGAATCCAAAACATTAGAGATAAAGTTTGATGGTGCATCCAAAAGACCTATATAGAAACATATAGAATAACCCAAGCTAAAAAATATAGGGATGGTAGTTATACTCATATATACAGAGAAATAAGTCTTTCCTTATTCCTTCATACATTCAAAGAGGTGCACAAACATTGAAGAAGTGTACTAGACCCTCATTACTATCCAGGAGTTGGAACGTCAAGTACAAGATGAACTCATGAAGATACAAGGTGACTCCGAACTGGTCCTTAAGAAAGTCAAGGATTAATACACTATCAATAAGAAGGATCTAATACAATTGATAGATCGCATCCCAGAATTGATGGAAAAACTACCTTCAGATCTGATATTAAGTCATGTTGCCCAGTCACAAAATGATTAGGAAGATGCATTGGAAAATGCAGCCACCACCCTAGCTAAGAAAGACCAAGATGAAAAAGTCACAGTATTACCCATCGTCATATGGTCTTACAAATTTTTGGGTCTAACATAGAAGAAATTGATGAGATCAGTCCCATCCCTAGCCAATATTATCCTATCACCGACTAGATGACTCCAATCATGGGTTAACATTAAAAAGGATAAAATCCCTCTAGAAAGAGCTAGAAGAGGAAAAATCCAAATCCGAGAAATTAACTTTTTTTTATGATGGAATAAATCCAAAAGGACCTTTATAATAAAGGACTTTATAGGATCCTTCACAAATGCATTGATAGAGAAGATTCCACTACCATTATGAAGGAAGTGCATATCAGATATTGTGGGAACACTGGTCAAGATCCATGATCTATCATCAAATTTGAATATTTGGATAATACAAGCCCACTCTAATTCAAGGTTGTGATGAATTCATCCAAAAATTCATTCATTTCAGGTTTATTTCAATTTTATACTTGAACCACCAAATTTACCTCACAAATCTACATACTCCTAACCATTTTTTATTTTGGGAATGGAATTTATCAGACCATAAAATCCCTATACAGATAAAAAATTCAAGTATATCCTCATAATAACTAAATTTTTTATGAAATGGGTAGAATTTGTACCCCATAATGTTTTCAGGGAAAGAATCATTATCAACTTTGTGAATCCAATATCATCATTATATTTTGTTTCAATCACACAATACTGATGAAAAATGTCACCAATATTTGCTCTAATGATTTGGAAAGGTTATATCATGAGCATGGTATCAATGCCAACTATTCATACCACTACTATGAATCGGCCAATATACAGATTCAGGCCTTCAATATGACCTTATCCTATATATTCCATAAGATGATAGACAAGGATAAGAAATCACGGCTCGATGAAATCCTAAATGCCATGTGGGATTACCGGACCATGACCCACACTACCACTCAAGAAACCCAATACTCATTAGCATATGGGATAAAGGCGGTTCTACCAATATACGTTCAACTATCATCGCTTCATGTTGCTATCTCTGATCAACTATCCACATAAGAGAAATCATAAAAATGTATCAATGAGTTAGAGTCATAGTATGAGAAAATATTTCACACTTTTCACCAAATTGTATGATCCTTTACCAAAAAGGTTCTCCTCGGATTTATTCTCAAATATAAAACAGTGTTGGTCCTCAGAGCCCTGATGATATTTGGGAAGAAACCTCTCAAATTGGAGAAAAAGTGGGAAGGACCATATTTAATATACAAGGTCTACTATAATGGAGAATATTCTTTATTTAATTGTATAGTAAGATCACCATATCTCCCACCAATTCAATGTTCTTGAAAAAATATTTCATCTAGCCAACAGAAATACATCCTGATCACATGATGGAAAACTACATGATAAAATGTCCTTATCGCATGATGAAAAATTGCATGATAAAACATCCTGGTCTCAAGATGAAATACTACATGATAAAGCATCCTTGTTGCATGAAAATATACTACATAGTATGAATTTTCTTACCATAATATGTTAAAATGTAGAACATAACATGCATTTCCTTTCACATCTAGTGATATATAATCCTTACGTCATGATGTTAAACTACATGGTATCCACTATATTAACTAAATGATGCTAAACTGTATAGGGGTCATTGTGTTTCATTTAGTGATCCATCACACATGAGTCATATTTGTGCCATAGAAAGCTAAAATATCTCAATCCTTATATGAGATTCAGATCCACATGGTAACCCTCTTTCTTCATAACAATGTCTGGCTTGATTCTTATACTCATAGGATATTTAGTGAATCCATGATCATGCATCTTGGTCTAACCAATAATCATAAATAATCCCCCCTCTGTGCAAGGGATAGACCTGCGTGGGGAGGTCTCTTTATAGTACTACATATGTATTGATTCCCATTTGAAAATGGGATATGTAGAGATTCCTTGATTCTAGATCTTGGTCTATCTGCCCCATCATACAAAATGACTCTATTGAACCTTTAATAGTCTCTACATTGTGAGATTAATTCTTATCACCCCTTGTTTCTCACACTGAGCATAAATCACATGATATTATGAATGGTGGTAATGTTTTTCCCTTATACAGACAAAGGGTAAAGGTACACTACATGCCCATAAAAATGTATTAAAACTTCCCTCATCTGTGCACATGGACCAAGCTTATACAAAGAGAATCCTTTTAGAATTACATGTGTCATAATTCCTACACTTGAATGATATATTGTGATGCTTGGAAGACATATCTTATAAACATACATGATCCAAAACAAAAAATATAAATGTCTATTTTCCTATAGTATGGTCTGGGCCTATATAAGGTACTGCCTTCTAAAACATTGTTTGACTTGATCTATTCAACCATAGGATACACAATGATTCTAGGATTCTACATCCTAGTCTAACCACCACTCAAATGGAAAATTCCCCAATCTCCTATAAACAAATTGGATCCATCGCAGGAGATCTCAAACATTGATTCCTATAACAAATATTTTCTAAAAGATCATTTACCCCTAAATTGGAGTCATATATATGTTTGGGATTACATATTTTACCACTAACAACACTCTGGATATTTATGGTGTACCCAGACACACACTTTCCACCAATCAAAATCCATTCCTTGAGAAATATAGGATCCCATAATCATCCATGGCCATCAGAAATGAATGGTCAGTGTCTTGGGGACACCTTTGCTTGGCTATGCAGTCAATGCCCTGGCAGCTCTGCATAAGTTTTCCATAAAAAATCCTATCAACCAAAGGAAAATTCATCCTCCAGAGAGGATTTTCCTACCTATGTATGCCTATTTTTTTCATGACCTATATGACTTCTGATTCAAGGGTCCCTAGGATCACAGATTACACTTTATCTTCCCCCTCACATCCAGAGCATTCGAAAATATCCCAGCTTGATTATCCCATACACACTCATGGTCTCTATGAAAATGTGTCCCTACAACATGATGTCAAACTATTCTTCTAATACATCCTTAGCACATGATAATAAACTACATTGAATAATAGTGTTCTCACCTAAGAGGACATTTCCCCCCAAAATCTTTCTCCTACCATGTCGCATCACAGAACTATGTTTGGCTTGATTTTTTCCTACACATCTTACATAGAGATTCCCAAACATTCATCCTATACCATCCACACCATAGTAAAAATTCCTTCTATCCCTATGTAAGGGTTATAACTACATAGAGTACATTCCATGAGAAACTATGTCTGGTTTGATTCTTATCATCTTATGGGACATGTAGTGACTCCTGCACTACTACAAAAATGGGCTTTATTCGTGCTCAAAACTGGCTTTAACAGTACTAAAAATGTGCTATAATGCTCAGTGATGATAAAGGGAAGGGGTCCCCGTTATCTGTGCTAAAAAGGCGTTGATAAAGGGATCCTATATCCGTGCTAAAATGGTGCTCATAAAGGACTCTTTTATCAGTGCTAAAAAGGTTCCAATAAATGTGCTTTTTATCAATTATTTTTTAGAGCTCATAAATGAATCATTTATCAGTGATTTTTAGCACTAATAGAGGCTTCCTTTATCTATTCTTTTTTAGCACTGATAAAGGCTTCTTTTATGAGTTCTAAAAGAGCACTGATAAATGCCCTGTTTGCTGCAACATAAAATTCTGCAGCAGCACACCCAAACAAGACTTGAAAAAAATTTAGCATCTCAACATGAATACCCATGAAAAATAAACACATAATTCATAAGGTAATTACACCAAGTATACCCATACAACAAGTATACCCATACACCATTAACACATAATTCATAAGTTAATTAAATACATAAAGCATTCAATTCAGAATTTATGGTGTTGGGGGGGTTGTTCAGGGGTTTAGGGTGGCTATCCAATGGGGGGGGTATGAGGTGTCTGAGGGGATGGGGGTGTTCGGGTGGATAGGGGTGTCCATGGAGGTGGATGGAGGTTCCAGGAGGTTTGGGGAATGTCCAAGGGGGTGGGGGTGTCCAGGTGGTGGGGTACCATCCAGGGGGTTGGTGGGTGTCTAGGGGGGTGTCCGGGGGGTCAGGGGGGTTATCCAGGGGGGCTTTCCATGGTGGTGTCTAGGGGGTGGGGGTGTCCAGGGGGTTGGGGGGCATTCCAGGGGGAGGGGTGTCCAAGGGGAGGGGGTGACTAGGGGGTCGGGTCGTGTCCAGTGGTGGGGGGGGGGGGGTCTAGGGGTTGGTGGGGCTGTCCAAGGGGGTGGAGTGGTGTCCTAGGGGGTGGGGGTGGAAATCCATGGGGGTGGGGGTATCTAGGGGTGGGGAAGGTGTCCAAGTGGTGGGGTAGTGTCTAGAAGAGGTGGGGGAATCCAGGGGGTGGGGGTCGTCCTGGGGTTTGGGGGGCCGTCCAGGGGGGTGGGGACTGTCCAGGGTGGTGGGGGTGTCCAGGGGTGTTGGGGGGTGTCCAGGGGGGTCAGGGGGCTGTACATGGTGGGGGTGGGGCTATCCATGGGGTGTCCAGGGGGGTGTGGTGTCTAGGGGGTGGGGGGATTTCTAGGGGGTGGCATGTCCCGAGGGGTGGGGTGTCCAGGGGGGTCCAGGGGGTTGGTGGGGCTATCCATGTGGGGTGGGGTGGTGTCCAGGTGGGTGGGGGTGGTTGTCCATGGGGGTGGGGGTGTCTGGGGGGTGGGGGAGGTGTCCAGATGGTTGGATGGTGTCTAAGATGGGAAGGGGGAGCGTCCAAGGGGTGGGGGCCATCCAGGGGGTTTGGGGTGTCGATGGGGGTGGGGTGGCTGTCTTTGGTGGTGGGGTTCCCAGGTGGTGAGGTGGTGTCTAGGAGGGGTGGTGGTTCCATCTAGGGGTTTGTGGGTGTCTAGGGGGTGGGGGGGGGGTATCCATGGGGGTGTCTAGGGGGTGGGATGCTATTTATGGGGGTTTAATCATACACAAATGACCTCTGGATCATTCTCCTAAAGGATCAACACAATACAAATTTATTTAGTTGGATTTCTATACGTCAGTTGTTGTTTTCAGTTAAAATTCTATCCATTTTAAACAAAAGAGAGACACTTTGAGTGATACCGGTCACACCATGCCTTAGATTGAGTCGGGGATGAATCATACACATCACCAATGCACCCATGGATCGTTCTACTAATGGATCAACACAATTTGAATGCGTTTGGATGGATTTTCATAGGTCAGTTGTTGTTTTTAATTAAAGTTTTGTCCTTTTTAAACAAAAAAGAGACACTTTGAGTGATAATAGCCACAATGGGCCTTGGAATGAGGAATGGTTGACTCATACACATAAACAACGGCCCATGGATCATTCTCCTAAAGTATAAACATAATCCAAATGTTTTTGGTCTGATTTCAGTAGGTCAGTTGTTGTTTTCACTAAAAATTATCTCCATTTTAAATAAAAGAGAGACACTTTGGGTGATACTGGCCACATCATTCCTCGGATTGAGGTGAAGTTGACTCATACACATCAAAAATGACCCATGGATAATTCTACTAAAGTATAAACACAATCTGAATGTGTTTGGTCAGATTTCCGTACGTCAGTTGTTGTTTTCACTTAAAATTTTGTCCATTTTAAACAAAAGAGAGAAACTTTGAGTGATAACAGCAACACCATGCCTTGGATTGAGGTGGGGTTGGCTTGTAAATGTCCCCAACAAACCCATGGATCATTATTTAAAAGGATTAACACAATTATAATGTGTTTTTTCATATTTCCATTGGTCAATTATTGTTTTCACTTAAAATTCATTCCATTTTAAACAAAAGAGAGACAATTTGAGTGATACCGGACACACCATGCCTCAGATTGAGGTGGGGTTGACTCTTACACGTCAAAAAGGACCCATTAATCATTCTACGAAAGGAGAAACACAATCTAAATGTGTTTGGTTGGATTTTCGTACGTTAGTTGTTGTTTTCACTTAAAATTCTATCCATTTTAAACAAAACAGAGACACATTGAGTGATACCGGTCACACCGTGCCTCGTATTGAGGCGGGTTTGTCTCGTACACCTCACCAATACACCCATGAATCGTTCTCCTAAAATATCAACACAATCCAAATTTTTTTGTTCAGATTTTCATACATCAGTTGTTGTTTTCACTTAAAATTATGTCCATTTTAAAACAAAAGAAATACACTTTGAGTGATACCAGTCACACCGTGCCACATATTGAGGAATGGATGACTTGTACACATCAAAAATGTCCCATGGATCATTCTCCTAAAGGATTAACACAATACAAATGCATTTGGTCAGATTTCAGTAGGTCAGTTGTTGTTTTCACTTAAAATTGTGTCCATTTTAAACCAAAGAAAGACACTTTGAGTGATATCGGCCAAACCGTGCCTCGGATTGAGATGGGGTTAACCCGTACATGTCAAAAATGACCCATTTATCATTATACTAATGTATCAACACAATCCAAATGTTTTTGGTCAGTTTTTCGCATGCCAGTTGTTGTTTTTACTAAAAATTATGTCCATTTTAAACAAGAGAGAGACACTTTGAGTGATATCGGCCACACCATGCCTCAGATTGAGACAAGGATGACTCATGCATGTCACTAAAGCACCCAGGGATCTCTATTCTAAAGGATAAACACAATATGAAAGTGTTTTGTCAGATTAACATAGGTCAGTTGTTGTTTTCACTTAAAATTATATCAATTTTAAACAAAAGAGAGACACTTTGAGTAATACAAGCCACACTGTGCCTTGGATTGAGGAGAGGTTGACTCTTACACATCCAAAATAACCCATAGATCATTATCATAAAGGATCAACACAATCTGAACACATTTTTTCAGATTTCCATACGTCAGTTATTGTTTTCACTTAAAATCCTGTCTATTTTAAACAAAAGAGGGGCACATTGAGTCATACCGGTCACACCGTGCCTCAGATTGAGGCGATGTTGACCTGTACACATAACCAACACACCCAAGGATCATTATCCTAAAGGATAATTACAATATGAATGTGTTTGGTCAGATTTACATAGGTCATTTGTTGTTTTCACTTAAAATTCTGTCCATTTTAAACAAAAGTGAGACACTTTGAGTGATACTGGACACACCGTGTGTCGTATTGAGGCAGGGTTGACTCATACACATAAAAAATGCACCCATATATCATTATCCTAATGTATAAACACAATAAAAATGTGTTTGGTTGGATTTATGTACGTCAGTTTTTGTTTTCACTAATAATTTTATCCATTTTAAACAAAAGAGAGACACTTTGAGAGATACCGGTCACACCATGCGTCGGATTGAGGCAAAATTGAATCATACAAGTCAAAAATGACCCATGGATCATTATCCTATTGGATAAACACAGTACTAATGTGTTTTTTCAGATTTATATAGGTCAGTTGTTGTTTTTACATAAAATTTTGTCCATTTTAAACAAAAGAGAGACACTTAGAGTGATACCTTCCACACCATGCCTCAGATTGAGGTGGGGTTGACTCATACACGTCACTAATGTACCCATGGATCATTATCATAAAGTATAAACACTATCCAAATGCATTTTTTCATATTTCAGTAGGTTAGTTGTTATTTTCACCTAAAATTCTATCCATTTTAAACAAAATATAGACACTTTGAGTGATATTGGACTCACCGTGCCTTGGATAGAAGTGGGGTTGACTCGTACATGTCACAAATGACCCATGTATAGTTCTCCTAAATGATAAACACAATACAAATTTGTTTGGTTGGATTTACGTACACCAATGTTTGTTTTCACTAAAAATAATGTCCATTTTAAACAAAAGAGAGACACTTTGAGTAACACCGGCCACAACATGCCTCAGATTGAGGCGGGGTCGACTCGTACACATCGAAAATGTCCAATGGATCATTATAATAAGGGTTCAACAAAATTATAATGTATTTGGTCTTATTTCTGTATGTCATTTGTGGTTTTCACATAATTTTTTTTCCATTTTAAACAAAACAGAGACACTGTGAGTGATACCGGCCACACCATGCTTCAGATTGAGGTAGGGTTGAATCGTATACATCAACAAAACAACCATGGATTTTTCTCATAAAGTATCAACACAATATGAATGATTTTTGTTGGATTCTCATAGGTTAGTTATTGTTTTTACTTAAAATTCTATCCATTTTAAACAAAAGAGAGACACTTTGAGTGATACCGGCCACACCATGCCTCAGATTGAGGCGGGGTTGACTCGTACAAACCACAAATGACCTATGGATCATTATAATAAATAATAAACACAATAATAATGGGTTTGGCTGGATTTCAATACGTTAGTTGTTGTTTTCACTTAAAATTCTCTCCATTTTAAACAAAAGAGAGACACTTTTACTAATACCGTCCACACCGTGCCTCAGATTGAGGCAGGGTTGACACGTAAAAATCACCAATGCCCCCATGGATCGTTACCCTAAAGGATCAACACAATCCAAATGTGTTTGTTCAGATTTTCATTGATCAGTTGTTGTTTTCACTTAAAATCATGTCCCTTTTAAACAAAAGAGAGACATTTTGGGTGATACGGGCCACACCATGCCTCAGATTGAGGTGGGATTGACTTGTACACATCACAAATGACTCTTGGATCATTCTCCTAATGTATCAACACAATCCTAATGTGTTTGGTCAGATTTCCGTATGTCAGTTATTATTTTCACTGAAAAATCTTTCCATTTTAAACAAAAGAGAGACACTTTGAGTGATACCAGTCACACCATGCCTTGAATTGAGGCGGGGTTGACATGTACACATCACCAACTCACCCATGGATTGTTATACTAAAGGATCAGCACAATCTGAATTCGTTTGGTCAGATTTCCGTATTTCATTTGTTGTTTTCACATAAAATTCTCTCAATTTTAAACAAAAGAAAGATACTTTGAGTGATGTTGACCACACTATGTCTCAGATTGAAATGGGGCTGACTCGTACACATCACCAACTCACCCATGGACTGTTATCCTAAAGGATCAACACAATAATAATGTTTTTGGTCAGATTTCAATATGTCAGTTCTTGTTTTCACATAAAAATATGTACATTTTAAATAGATTAAAGTCATTTTGAGTGATACCGTGTAACACCCCGAGATTTTATGAAAAAATATTCTTTTTAATTTCATTAATTTCTTGTGTTGTACGCTACACCAAAAGGATCTTGCACAACATGCATCCTTGACTTGCCTTGCATTACATGAAATCGCGACCTTCCTCAATAGCGTGTGTAGTACGCAATAACGAGTTTCACTAAACAATAATATGCTATTAAAATATTATTAAAACTAGCCGTTATAAATAGTAATAACCACTTTTTGAAATTTTTTAAATTTTATTTTTCAAATTGGACTTCATTTTTGGATTTGGAATATCGAAATTAGCTTACGATGAAATTTTGGTACATTTCAGATAACTTTCATTTTCTGATGAATAGTGAAAATTACTAAATTATAATTAAAAACAACCTTTTTAATCGAACTAATTAATAGTGATAAATTACTAATTTGAGTGGTTTTAAAGTATATTTAGAATATATTTTTACAATTTAATACAATGTTGGTCATTGGATGTAATTTCACATTTAAACCAGGCATAAACAAGTGTCAATCTTTTGATAGTTATTATATCTTAAGAGCACACTATTTATTTTGACGACGGGAATTAATTTTTAAATTAATTAATGCAACTGGTATGTTTTGAATTTGGTAAAATATACATAATTTTTGAGTTCATAATATCAAATATAGCTTAGGCCTAATTTTTGGTATTTTTATGGAAACTTTCATTTTTTGATGAATAGTGAAACCACTAAGTGGTAGTTAAAAAAATGATTTTTTTTCATAAAACTTAATTTGACCGCTTTTGTGTATGGAATCTAAAAAATCCGAGAGCCACGTTTGATGTCAGTAAGTAAAATGTGGTTCAATGAGATGGAAATAATTTTTGGTGAATAGTAACTTTTTACTTTTTTACCACGGTTAAAAGTAAATAGGGTAATTAAGGGTAAAAATGATATAATTATTACCCTAAAACATGTAATAATTCTATTGGATAAGTGTAATTCGACCAAAAACAACCTTAGAAATAAAATATGACCATTTAGGCCCACTTGGATTAGATTAGGATATTTATTATTAATTTATTTAAAGAAGGGTTAAAATAGTTAAAATCAAAGTTTAATAAGTATATCATTTTTAATATAGGGTTATACATAGGATAAATTCGACTATAAATATTCATTAGAAAGCTACAAGGATTTCCTAAATAATTATATTTTATTTGTAATTTTTAGACTTTAAATATGTTAAGTTATATATGACACAATGATGATCCAGTAATTATCTTATTAATGAAATATTGACATAATTGATGTTATAAATACCCAAATAAATGTAATTTGAGACTTTTTATGAATTAAACTAATTTTATAGGTTAATAGGACATGTTAGTATTTATTTAATTAACTTTTTTTGAACTAATCATTCTGTTATTATTTTTACAAAAATGAATTACAAAATAGTGTCAAAATTGACATAAAATAGTTTTTAAAACAAATATTATATTATAAATTGTTATTTTATTCCTAAAAATCTAAGGTTAGGCCAAATGACATATATAATGCTATATATATTAATAATAAACAACTTGGGGTTCTTTTGGCTTGTTATAGTAAGTTTATTAACCTTATAGTGTAAGAACACAAACAGACATGGTAAAAGTAAAATTATCTAACTTAAGGTTAAATATAAATGATAAGGTTAAAATAGGAACCTAAACTTGTATAAATTCTATTGGATGAAAGTATTTCGACCCATCCCCACCTTATCTTCGAAATAAATCAATTTAGATCTATTTAAAACCGAATTTGGCTTTATAATAAAATAATATTTTTAGTTATTCCAAAGGTGCCCCTCTCCTCCCTTATAAAAGGGCACCTCCTCCCTCTCTTCCTCACACCACTTTGAGCCTTCAAGATAGAAAAAACCCTGAAAAATTCTCTTCTACACTCCCCTAACAACATCCTAGAGGTCCTGGTCTTCCTCAAAGACCAATTTTAGTACCCTAAGAGGAGGACTCAAAGAGGCGCTTCAAAGAAGAGGTAATGTCTGTTACCGATTCATTCAACTTTGTTTCTTCTTCCACATATTCTTCTTATGTTGTTTCATTATGAAGTAATAACATCAGTATCAATAATATACTGATATGTTATTATAATTATGAAACAACCCTATTTCACCATCTATCCATCCTACGGAAAACGAAATCACCGCGCGTGTGTACGTACGGAATACCGTCTCCACGCCGTGGTGTAATCTATTTTCCACCACCACCTTACATGGATAGGTATAATGGTGTAAATAATAACTATATATAATTATTGTAAAGTTATATTGATTCTGAAATAGTATACATACACTCCAATACAATTCCGTGATCATGAGAATGATATCATCGCTCGTGCGTACGTACGGACTACCGTCTCCACGACACGATGAGATTCATTCTCCACGTTAACCATTCATGAATGATTATAAAGTATATATAATAAGTAATCATGAAATATATGAAATAATAATGATACTGGATTTATATATATATATATGTATGTCATCTACTTAATTCAATTCAACTCAATAAGGAAACGAAAACAGCGTTCATGCGTACGCACGGCCTACCGTCTCCCTGAACGGTGTATTTCATTCCACTTAATAATATATTATATATATGTATATTATGAATATATATTATATATAAATCAAGTTTTATATTCTATAATTATTTAATCATTATCTACGTAATCTTATGAATAATTACAAGTCAAAACACGGACGAAAAATGACACGATTTTAACCAAAACGTTCTTTAACATGGAATTTACAAAAGAACGGGTAATATAAAGTCATAATTGAACCATATATAATATAATAACAATTATTATGATTCTGGAATAAGTAAATGACATTATTTAAATCATTATATAGGAGGTTCAGACACTTACGAAGCAAATCAGACCTAAGGTAAGGGAAATATCACAATCTCATTTTTATCCGAGATTGTTTATACTTTGAAATTTACTGGGGTGTATTTTATCATCCACATCCATGTTTCCTCAATATGTAATATTATTGCCATCCACCTAAAATTTTTTAAATCCAATTTTACCCGTTGGTGAGTTTTTAGTAAAAGATATGAAACGAATCTTTTGGCATTTTTCGTACGAGGTACTTTTTGACTTTTTCGACAAAAGTACGAGAAGAATGTTTTTTAACTTATATGGAATGAATGGATTTTTAAAACATTATTTCCGAGAATATTCCTTTATAGGTTTTCATGTTTATTTTTAATCAACTTATTTTAGTTTATAATTGTATGAAATGTTAAGAAAGGAAAAGTGTTTTTGAAGTAGAAAGGATATTTTTTTCAAGAATGGAGTTCAAGTGTTTTATCTAAATTATTTTCTATCTAAGATAATAAAGGGTTCTATTTATATCCCTATTATTAAATTGATTTGACTATGTTATGATGGAATTATTTTTATGAATTCCTTTATCTTATATGAATTGTTTTATGATGTCACGATGTTTAAGATTCCCATTTTTATTACATGGGTTATGGTATGATGTATGGTTTATGATTTTGTGGCACACATAAGAATGGTATAATTATGAGATGGGTGGGAAATATATATCACTCCATGTATGTCAAGATTCGGGCCTCTACATTTGGTATCATAGGAAAGGTTTAGTCAACCTTTGGAAACTAGGATGCGAAAACGTTAGTGAGATCTCTAGAGATATTTCTATGGTATGTCTAAGGATGTATCTAAGGTTAAGTATACATATATGTTTTAGTCCTAGAATTGTGCTAACGATCATAGAATTCAACCTAAGATGTTAGATGTCGAAGGTACTCCCCCTTGATTATGTTATTTTCCTTGTATGATTTTTTCCTCTCATAGAATTCTTTTTGTGTTTTAGTCAATGGAGGGAACCAGAAGGAATTCGGTTAACATTGAATCCAATGGACAAATTGGTGTCTATGAGAAACAAAATTATATAATTCCTAGAGAGAAATATATTGTGATTATACCGAATCATTCATCTCGATATATGATTAACAAGGTGAAATTCATTGGTATTCCTAATTCATCAAATAAGAGAAAGATAGACTTTTATGCATGTTCGTATGTTGATGAGCATAAAGAAAGGAAGATTGAGATTTATAAAGAAGGGAAGAAGAACCTTTAGGAATACCTCAAATGGAGGGATAAATGTTATCTGTGTGGAGAAAAGGGTCATAGAGTGACAGACTATTATGGAGTTCAATATCTTATTTGTGGAGAACATGAGCATTACCCAACTCAATGCCCTGACCTAAAAAGTTACTTCGAAATCAAGGAAAGTCTTATTCCAGGACAATAATTGATGAGGATGGATTGAGGTGTTTATGTATTTCTATTCAAGAATAATGTTGTTAAGGTACTTTTATTGTGTATTAGAATATTTTTGTATTATTCTATTATGGTTTTTAATAATTTTAAGGTACCGGTAACCATGAAAAGTGATTCAAATATTTTTGGAAAGCAGATGATATGTGCATAATGAAGGGATAAGAAGAAAATGAAATGTTTGATAGTATTCATGAGCTCATGATTGATATAAGGACTAAGTTATATCATGGTTTGAGTATAAAGAATTTTGCGGATTTTGGTTTGTGGAAAGTGTTAACTTTTAACTGCATTCATGTTTTCACTAAGGTTCAATAGGTATTCATTCTTCAAGAGAATACATGATTAAGGTATTCACATGTTTGTAGTTTGACCAACAAGATATATTTTATGATATATAGGGGATAAATGATGGCATTCACGTGATTTTTATGTGACATTCCAAGTAATCATTTTCTTTATACTATGAGCTTGGACCGAAGTATTTTAGATAAGCCTAAAGATTGGAATGGATTATGTTGGACATAAGTTAGGATAGAACTTTTTTTGATATTATTGACATGATGTTATTGTAATATAGCTTTAAAAAAAGGACAACCTGCAGGACTGGCGACAACCCATCGCGTCAGACAAGGCTGTGGGAATCGAACCCACAACCGAATAATGATTGGCCTTTATCGCCTACCACTAGCCTACAGGAAGTCCCTGTTTAGTAGAAACTAGTTTTATTATATTAAGTAGTATGATATAATAAGTATAAGTCCATTTTAGGAACCATATATGATTAATCTCACTATAGATTGACTTATGTATATTTAATAACTTTTCTAACCTTTTGTTTGAGACAGATGGAATGTCCCCTCATTCTATCACATGATTTGCTAACACATCACGAATGACAAATTCAACTTTATTTCTATAAGAGATGAAGTTGAAATTGTCCAAATAACTACTAACAATGAGACTATACCAAAATCACAAAAGTATTTATTCTAATTCCAATTTCATCAACATTAGGGAAATGATCTTGAAAAACAAAAATGTTTTCATAGTGCTCTTATATCTGATAAATTAGATGGTACCTTATATCATCACAAATTTATGGCTTTGTGATTGCTGTCTTTTCCATAGCCATGTTCTCTACTACTCTCCATCAGAACATATTGGTTAGATTTCTCTTCCATGTCTATATTTTCACCTATGTGGAAACCCAGTGATTAGTTTATTTGGGTAGCCGTTACGTTTCATACTTTTGTTTTTTTTAAGATTGGTTTTGATATTCCTTTTTACGATGTGGGTTTCTATTAATAAAACTTTCGAGTAGTAAACCATTTATAACCCCGATGAATTTCAAGGGCGAAATTCATTTTAAGGGGGGTAGAATGTAATACCCCGAGATTTTATGAAAAAATATTCTTTTTAATTTCATTAATGTCTTGTGTTGTACGCTACACCAAAATGAGCTTGCACAACATGCATCCTTGACTTGCCTTGCATTACACGCACGCGACCTTCCTCGATAGCGTGTGTAGTACGCAATAAAAAGTTTCACTAAACAACAATATGCTATTAAAATATTATTAAAACTATCCATTATGAATAGTAATAACCACATTTTGAAATTTTGTAAATTTTTTTTTTCAAAATGGACTTAATTTCTGTATTCGTAATATCGAAATTATCTTAGGATGAAATTTTGGTACTTTTTAGATAACTTTCATTTTTAGTTGAATAGTAAAAATTACTAAATTTTAATTAAAAAAACATTTTTAATCGAAATAATTTATAGTGATAAATTATTAATTTTAGTGGTTTTAAAGTATATTTAGAATATATTTTTACAATTTAATACAATTTTGGTCATTGGATGTAATTTCACATTTAAACCAGACATAAACAAGTGTCAATCTTTTGATAGTTATTATCTCTTAAGAACACACTATTTGTTTTGGTGACGGGAATTAATTTGTAAATTAATTAATGCAACTGATATGTTTTGAATTTGGTAAAATAGACATCATTTTTGAGTTCATAATATCAAATATAGCTTATGCCTAATTTTGGGTATTTTTCTGGAAACTTTCATTTTTTGATGAATAGTGAAACCACTAAGTGGTAGTTTAAAAAAATGAATTTTTCATAAAACATAATTTTACCGCTTCTATGTATGGAATTTAAAATATCCGAGAGACACGGTTGATGTCAGTAAGTAAAATGTGGTTCAATGAGATGAAAATAATTTTTGGTGAATAGTAACTTTTTACATTTTTTAACACGGTTAAAAGTAAATAGGGTAATTAAGGGTAAGAATGATATAATTATTACCCTAACACATGAACTAATTCTATTGGATAAGTGTAATTCAACTAAAAAAACCTTAGGAATAGAATATGACCATTTAGGCCCACTTGGATTAGAGTAGGATATTTATTATTAATTTATTTAAAGTAGGGTTAAAATAGTTAAAAATCAATGTTTAATAAGTATATCATTTTTAATATAGGGTTATACATAAGATAAATTAGACTATAAATATTCATTAGAAATATAAAAAGATTTCCTACATAATTATATTTTATTTGTAATTTTTAGACTTTAAATAAGTTAATTTATTTATGACACAAAGATGATGCAGTAATTATCTTATTAATGAAATATTGACATAATTGATGTTATAAATACCCAAATAAATGTAATTTGAGACTTTTTATTAATTAAACTAACTTTCTAGGTTAATATGACATGTTAGTATTGATTTAATTAACTTTTTTCTAACTAATCATTCTGTTATGATTTTTACAAAAAACAATTACAAAATACTATCAAAATTGACATAAAATAGTTTTTAAAACAAATATTATATTATTAATTGTTATTTTATTCCAAAAAATCTAAGGTTCGTCCGAATGACTTAGATAACACTATATATATTAATAATAAACAACTTGGGGTTCTTTTGTCTTGTTATAGTAAGTTTATTAACCTTATAGTGTAAGAACACAAAAAGACACGGTAAAAGTAAAATTATCTAACTTAATGTTAAATATAAATGATAAGGTTAAAATAGGAACCTAAACTTGTCTAAATTTTATTGGATGAGATTATTTCGAAACATCCCCACCTTAGCTTCCAAATAAATCAATTTGGAGCTTTTTAAAACCTAATTTTTCTTTATAATAAAATAATATTTTTAGTTATTCCAAAGGTGCCCCTCTCCTCCCTTATAAAAGGGAACCTCCTCCCTCTCTTCCTCACACCACTTTGAGCATTCAATCTCAGCCAAACCCTAACAAATTACCTTCTCCACTTCCCTAAAAACATAATATAGGTCCTGGTATTCTTCAAAGTCCAATTTTAATACCCTAAGAGGAAGACTCAAAGAGGCGCTTCAATGAAGAGGTAATGTCCGTTACCGATTCATTCAACTTTGTTTCTTCTACCACTTATTCTTATTAGGTTGTTTCATTATGAAGTAATAACATCAGTATCACTAATATACTGATATTTTATTATAATTATGAAACAACTATATTTCACCATCTATCCATCCTACGGAAAATGAAATCATTGTGCTTGCGTACGTACGGAATACCGTCTCCACGTCGTGGTGTAATCTATTTTCCACCACCACCATACTTGTATGGGTATAATGGTGTAAATAATAACTATATATGATTATTGTAAAGTGATATTGATTCTGAAGTAGTATACATACACTCCAATACAATTCCACGATCATGAGAATGATATCATCGCTCGTCCGTACGTACGGATTACCGTCTCTATGACGCGATGAGATTCATTATCCATGTTAACCATTCATGAATGATTATAAAGTATATATAACAAGTAATCATGAAATATATGACATAATAATGATACTAGATTTATTTTTATATATATGTATATCATATACTTAATTCCATTCAACTCAATAAGGAAACAAAAACATCGTTCATGCGTACGTACGACCTACCATCTCCATGAAGGGTGTATTTCTTTCCATTTACTAATCTATTATATATATGTATATTCTGAATATATATTATATATAAATCATTTTTTATATTTTGTAATTAAGTAATCATGATCTAAGTAATCTTATGAATAATTACAAGTCAAAACAAGGACAACAAATGACACGATTTTACCGAAAACGCTCTTTAACATGGAAGTTACAAAAGAACGGGTAATATAAAGTCATAATTGAACCATATATGATATCATGACAATGAGTATGATTCTGTAATAAGTCAATTACATTATTTAAATCATTATACAGGAGGTTCGGACACTTACGAAGCAAATCGGACCTAAGGTAAGGGAAATATCATAATCTCATTTTTATCCGAGATTGTTTATACTTTGAAATTTACTGGGGTGTATTTTATCATCCACATCCATGTTTCCTCCATATGTAATATTATTTACATCCACCTACAATTTTTTAAATCCAATTTTACCCTTATGTGAGTTTTTAGTAAAAGATATGAAATGAATCTTTTGTCATTTTTTCGTACGAGGTACTTTTTGACTTTTCCGACAAAAGTACGAGAAGAATGTTTTTTTAACTTATATGGCATGAATTGATTTTTAAAACATTACTTCCAAGAAGCTTCCTTTACAAGTTTTGAAGTTTATTTTTAATCAACTTCTTTTAGTTTATAATTGTATGACATGTTAAGAAAGGAAAAGTGTTTTTGAAGTAGAAAGGATATTTTCCTCAAGAATGGAGTTCAAGTGTTTTATCAAAATTATTTTCCAAATAAGATAATAAAGGTTTCTGTTTCTATCCCTATTATTACATTGATTTGAATATGTTGTGATGGAATTATTTTTATGAATTCCTTTATCTTATATGAATTCTTTTATGATGTCACGATGTTTAAGATTCCCATTTTTATTACATGGGTTATGCTATGATGTATGGTTTATGATTTTGTGGCACACATAAGAATGGTATCATTATGAGATGGGTGGGACCTATATCTCCCTCCAATGCATTGGGAAAAGATTTTATATCTCATGAGATAGACATGGCTAGAATGGTAAGTTAATCCAGTTCAGTGTTACAGGACTGAAACGAGCAGTGAACTCGATTCAGAATGGGACTTTGTCCACTAAGATAGTCTTGGAAATGAGTCTTGACTAATAAGAAATGATTCTATATGATTATGTGTGTATGCCACAATGTTTCATGTTTTATGTTATGATTATTGGGATTACATTTCACTACTATGATTTATCCCATGTTATCATATTATGATATTTTTTTCAGGTTAAGATTTCCAAAATGTTATGTTCTTATGAATATGATGTGATTGATATTTATTTTGTTTACCCTTACTGAGCATTTGAGCTCACCCTTTTATGTATTCTCTTCCCCCGGATATAAATAAAGGTTTTAGGTAAAAAAAGGAAGATCTTTATGGGAGATGTTGAAGATCTTTCACCACGATTAGAAGATTATATTCTGAGTTTCCAAAGACACTAAACTATTACGGTCCTTGTGTGTGTGTTTTTGTTATGTACTAAGAATTCCACAAAAGTAATGTAATGTCCATGTATGTCAAGCTTAGGGAATCTACATACCAGCCACATTATGCCTCAGATTGAGGAAGGGTTGACTCGTAAACGTCACCAATGCACCCATGGATCGTTCCCCTAAAGGATCAACACAATCCGAATGTGTTTGATCAGATATTAAGATATTTTGGAGATTTTACAGGTTTTTCTTATCCAAAGCCCAATGAAAATTAGTTCATCATTCTAGCATGTTGCTGGTGAATTTGATCTGTTAAAATGACAAAATGAATCATTGGATAAAGGTTGTTTTATTTAATAACAATTAAAATTTTCCTATGAATATTTACATACAACAAAGTTTCATCTTTTGATCCCATTAACGACTCTAAAAAATGACTGCCAAATTGTACACATCCCCAAGTCAGATCATCATTCTATTTGTGTAGAATCTTCCATCAGGTATGCGGCCCACTCATTTCTGAACAAATCTCTATCATCTTGTGTGTATGAGGATTTTCAGCAGTCAAAGTAGTACTGCACAATATATAAATAAATAATTAACAAATCAATTAAATGAAATGGTAGTTTTTTTTTAAAAATACCTCTTTAGGGATGCAAGTTTGTTGATGAAAAACAATCTCTTTCATAATTTTACAAACCTAATAACTGCAATCATTATTGTTTTTTTGTTTTGGACACTACAAAAAATTTGATCATTAGGAGTATAAGTAACATGTGTTGATATGTGTTTGGTTAGTGAAATTTTATTATATATACTCTAATATTTGCCCAGACGTAGTACTTTCTTGCCTCCTTATGCTTATCCCCTATCCTCAATCTTTTTTTAGACGATAATGATACACCGACCAATCATAATAGAATCCTCAGTGAAAGATAATATAAATTATATTACATGATGTTTAGACCTAAAACGTAGGATGTAGTGTCTTACAGATTCACATAATCCATCATGTGTGGTCGGTTTGTTTGATATCCTTACATTGAATGCAGAAAATACATATTTGGAGTATCCAAGTTCACCGCAACTAGCATCCAATGTTGCCTAAAAACAAAAAAAGGAATAATTAATAAAATAAGTGAAAATATAATTGATATTCCTTAATCCTAGAGTCCTACCCCTTCATGGTAGGTATTAGGGAGATTCTGTTATATGTAATCTTTCATTCAATTTTTTTTAACATGTCGTTCACTATTTCATCATTTTTTGATGGATCAAATTTCGTTAGATGTGTTGATGTGGTATGAGGACTAACGAGTATGAAGTTTGGCTCATGGGGAAATTCCTTCAAATTTTTTTCATATAAACATCTCTCAATAATATAAAATGTATTTAGTCATAATTTTCACATTATATCAGTTTTTAGAAAATCAATTCACGAAAACATACCTCATAATTAAATTTACAACTATGATGCCCATCCAACTGTTTCCAAGGATCTCATTTACATTTTCAGCAGTAATGAATTATTTACTTCCCTCTCTCTGTATATTTCTTTAAAAAACCACTATATAACTACCATCTCTTAGATTCTTATACACATGAGTCTTCAATGCTAGTAAATGTGGAAAGAAAATATGTGGTGTTATTGTGCTTTCATTAGCTCTTTGGGATCGGTTCGTCTATACTTTAGATTCTTTTGAGCCAAAATTTCTTTTCACTCCCCTCCATTTCTCCTTCTATAAAAACATGCATTGGTTCAGACCCTTTTTTCATTAATTGTTAAAGGTTTATCTTGAAAAAAAAGTAAACAAATACCGCTTTGTCCCCATGTACTCTTACAAGTTGTGAGGGCCATGAAATAAATGTCCCAATAGCCTTTTTGACCATATGAATATCGTCGTCATCAAGTGGAATAGGTAGCTCTACATTTGGCTCATGAGCTACAGTAATCGTCACTTTCAGATGATCTTTTGGAAGTGGTCTATTATGCAGCTTGTCCTCTGGGATGTTGAACACTATAGCCCTCACTACAAGATGATAGGTGCGTGTTTATAGATATAAATCACAGTCCTTATCACCCTGTAGAAGATCGGTATAGGAAAAGTATTAGTGTTTGTCTGATGCACATTTCATGGGAACAATTATTAGAATATTTATTACCACAGCTAAGACAGCTCTTTGAGGGGAATGGCTTGCCTCAATGCTGGTGGGCGGTGTGGTGGGATCTTCACACACTGGTTATTCCTGAGTTGTGTCTTCTCCTTGATTCCCACCAATAATAGTTTCTAGAAACTATCCTTGCCATTGAAATAATTCTTCAAGAGTTTCTATTCTTTCGCCCATTTGTTTCAATTTTTCATCTCTATCATTAGTTTCTTTTTTTCCTCATAATATACTCAGGGTTTCACCCCAAATCCTGCACCTCTGACATGACCATATTTTTCTGGACACTTTAAAGCTGTCGATAATAGGTCTGCATCTTCTACAGGCGTAGCTGATTCCTATGTCTGTCATATATAGGAAAATAACTAATTATTTTTATGTAATAGAAATTTAAAAATAATATTTTTATCATAGTGTCATACTTACACATATTTCCAACACTTTTTGTGTATTTTCATCTACTATATTCCCTTCCTTATTCACACGTGCCTCATTTCATAGCACGTGACGTGGGATGGAAGTGTCTTTGGTTTTAGACTCATCAATCTACATATAAATATAGAAAGATAATTATGATGTTGTTTCTTATCACCAAAAAATATTATTGTAAATTTAAAATATGTACCATTTTTTTATAGTGAATCATACCCCATCCTTGATTCATAATAGGGGTATGTTGATTTTGATTCATGTTCCATATTTTTAGAAATAAGTTATTGTTTCATAAATGAAATGTTGACAATCAAAGTGATGAATACACGTATCCTGAAACAACGTATTATCACCCACAATGGACCTGAAACCTCTCATCCCCACAGTGGCCAATAATTGCATCCCATGCTTCTTGGGATATCAAGGGAGTGTACACAAGGGGTGGGTGAGGGTTTATTTTACCTTTGGAATATTTCAGGTGACAGTTTGTTATAATAGTACGAAAACCTCAATGAATCCTTCCTGCAAGCCTTAGTACATAATTATTGTGTGAATAATATACTATAAATTTACTCTACAAGAGATTGAGAAGAGTAAGACACTGTTTCATTATTTTACTTGCTATTAAATTAAAGAAATAATATCATAATGTTACCGTAATTTCTTCCCAGATCACAGCCTTTAGTCCGAACACAACATGGTGCCACAAATCTATGTCAATTGGAATGCGTTTCTGAGTGAAAATTCCAATGTAACTACTAAAAATATCTTTTTTGGGATTCACATGTTGGCCTCATGCATTCCATCCAACATCAAATTTCATGCCTTTTCTTTTCACCTTAACAACATTGGCTAACACTATCAAACTATGACACACCTATGTTTTCTGTGACATCGGTCCTTCAACCCTGACCATTTCATTAATATCAACATCATCTATATGTTCATTTGGAATGGTAGCAATGACATGTGCGGATTTTTGTTTGACATCAACACTAGGAGCATCAACAGGTTCTGAAACTTGTTCTTTCTCTACACTGTGAGCAGTTGCAGCTGAAGCAGCAGCAACAGCAGCAATAACTGCTTGAGAGACTTGTTTATCCTCAAGGTTAGGAGGACAAGAAACATGCATAAGTCATTATCTGCAAAAGTGGTTGAATAGTTAATTTAGATAACATAAATTCATTAATGATAATATAATAACATGAGATAAAAAGATCTATATTACAAACAATATATAACCTATTTACTGAACTCTCTTTATTTTTTTCAAAGGCTGAAGGGATTTGAAACCTCTATCAATTATCTATGTCCCTTTATTGGGGTCTCCTATAACAAAAAAACATTATCTACGTTGGGACCACTACAAAATGATTGTGATGTACCACTGAAAGGATCATCCTCAACTGAATTTTCGTCAAACCCTTCAGTAGTTTTGGACGACAACAGAACAATCAACCACTTCCAGTTTGCAGGATCTGGAACATAAAAAACGTGTACCGCTGGTGAATCCATTATAAACTATTCGTCTTTTTACCCTTATTTACTAAAATCAACTTTTACAAATCCCCATCCATCTATTTTAACACCACTATTGTTATCAACCCGTTTTCATTGAAAAATAAGCAATTGGAATATCGTATAATCCAACTCCCATATTTGATTGATAATGCCAAAGTATGACATATTTGTATAAATTGGATTTCTATCCATACTACCAGAAACATACATCGCTTCAGACACAAGTGTGACTCCACTATTTTTCAGGGTACTATCTTCATCATGTTCATTAGTATAGAATGTATAACCATTAATTACATAACCATTGTGAGATATTGCATACACACTTGGTCTGGTGTCTAGACATAGAAGTTGTTCTGAAATGGAATTAGGATTTTCATCTAAATCATTAAAAATATGGTCTTGAAACCATCCTATAAACTGGTGATTATGTGTATTTGATATCCATTTTTCTTCCCTTGATGTATTCAATTGCCTAAGAATATTTTTGTGAGTTTCAATATATGGAGAAACCTCCCAACTGTTATGAAAAACATAAATGTGGGCCTACTCCCAATATATAATAGTAATTGTCACAACATATCATCCTGAAATTCCCTCACCCTCAATGCGTCCAGTGTGATGAGATTTCGAGGGACCAATTCTATCCACATCAGATAGGTATTCGGTACAGAATTAAATGGCTTCCTCAACAATATATCCCTCCATAATACAAACCTCTGTCCAACTTCAATTTTTGACATACCCTTTCAAAATCATCATATACCGTTCAATGGGGTACATCCATCTATACTGCACAGTACCACGAAGTCAAATCTCTCTCACCAAGTGAATTATCAAATGAACCATCATATCAAATAATGTTGGTGGAAAGAAGATTTCTAATTCACCTAATATGATGAAAATTTCTTTTTCCATAGCTGGTAATTTAGTCGAGTCAAAAACATTGTTACATATATCTTTTAAAAAGAAACAAATTTTGGTTAACATATGATAAACAATATAGGGAAAAATTAAATGTAAAGCTATTGGAATTAAATCTTGAATCAAAACATGGGAGTCATGTGATTTCAAACCTTTTAACATCAAATAATTCATTGACACAATGTTCTTGATATTTGATGAATACCCCTATGAAACATTTACATCATTGAAGAAGTTGAAAAACTGATATCTCTCCTCCCTAGAAATAGTGTAAGCAGTTGGAGGAAGAAACATTCAATTTTCACCCTTCACAGGAGCCACCTCTTCTCGTATTCCCATGTCAACAAAGTCCAACGTTGCCTTAATTCCATCCTCTATTTTCCCAGGGGCATTTTGAAATGTTCTAGTAACACTGTCAGATACATTTTTTCCACATGCATCATATCAAGAACATGTCTGACGTACAAACAATTCCAGTATGGTAATTAAAAAAAATGATCTCTTTTTACAACTGATTTTTGTCAGGTTTTTCAAAAATAGTTTACCAAAAATAGTGTTCACATATTTTACTTTCTCAAATATCTGATCACCTATTAGTTGGGATGGTGATGTGAATTGTTCTAAACTTCCATTTAATTATGTCTTCCAAGATCGGTACTTATGCTCACAAGGTATAAATATATGATGTCCTAGAAACACATATTTTAATTAATGTTTAACCCTAATTGATTCTCTATATTCTTCGCACATGGGACACCCTTGAGTTCCTTTAATTCTATATCCTGACAAATTTACATAATCAGGGAAATCATTTTTCATCCACAAAACTTCTCTCTCAACGTGATGTATTCACTTTTATAAGAATCATACAACATAACACTTGAATCGCATAATTACTTCAAATCCTCAATCAAAGGAGCCAAATAAACTACAATATCGTTACCTAGTTGTTTTTGTCCTGATATAAGCATAGACAACATGATGAATTTATGCTTCATGCATAACCAGGGTGGAAAGTTATAATTTACCAACATAACATGCCATGTAGTTTGAGTGCTAGTTTTAAAACCCAAAGGATTCACTCCATCTGTAGATAACGCAAGAAAAATATTTCTCAGCTCTTTTCCAAATTCAGGATACTCATGATCAATTTTCTTCCATTGAGGAGAGTCAGACAGATGACATAATTTCCCATCTTTATTTATTTTATTTTCATGCCATGACAATTGTATTGCAGTTTCTTCACTTCCATATAGACACCTAAACCCTGGAATGATTGGAATGTACGATAAAACTTTTATAGGACTAGATTCATCTTTATTGTATCAAGAAGCACCACACTTTGGGAATTCTATATGCGATTTTTTCTCTGTTCGAAACAATATACAGTCTTTGGGGAATGTATGTATTCTTTCAAAAATCATTCCCATCGAGTGTAGCATTCGTTTAGCTTCATATGTCCGGCTTGGGAGCTCATTATCTTTCTGGAGCATGTCATTCAAGAGAGATAGTAGTTCCGTAAAACTGACATCACTCCATCAATTTCCTACTTTCAATTTATACAACTTCAGTACAGCTAACAATGCTGTATATTTTTCTCAACCAGCATACAATGGCTTCTTTTCACAACTCATTAACTTCTCAAAAATTTTTGGTCAAATACAGAGTTCATATTCAATTGTCCTTGTCATTTCCTAAATATAATCTTCATCATCATTGACATCTGTAATCACATCCTCCATATGATATTCTTCATTATCCATATTTTTATTCATATCTCCTGATCCATAAAATAATGTTTTATCCCAGCCAGTAGCTACATTCTCTTTTTCTCCATGTTTATTCTAACATTTATAACTCCGATCTATTCCGTGACATATCAAATGTTCTTCCAACTCCCCTAGAGTAATTAGTATAGAATAAAAACAATGTAAACACAGAAAAAGGATTTGAGAAGGATCCTTAGGTGATCCTTTGCAAACATGATGAACTCTTTCACTCTGTTCTCATACTCTATTGTCAAAAGATTAGCATCCATCCAATATTTATCCATATCCATCTGATTTGAATCTCAAATATTAGTATTTATAGTTAAAATACTCCAAACAAGACATACAAATACACAAATAATCAAGAATGATACATCTAACACTCCTAGGTCTCTGCCCTATATTCAATATCATCGTGCCAAATATTTTTTTAAGCTCAATTTAATTACTTTAAATCATAGGGGGGATAATCACTTATGTCATAGATGGTCTCCAATGTTATTACATATGAAAGGTTTAAAAAATATTATTAACATATCATCCCATTCAATCCTCATGAGTGTCTATTTCCAAACTCCATATTAACTCCCAACTAAAGATCTGATACCACACTATCATAACTCACCACCAATAGGAACCACTCCTAAAATGATAGTGAAAATAAGTATAATTCATGAATAATACCTCTAATAGTACATAGGTTAGAGACTAGCATTGAGGGTATAAAATAAAGAAATGGGAGGTGTTTCCCTCATAAATCCCAAGAACATAGATAAACCACCAATCAACTCCATATAATATAAAATAATACCCAATACATAATTCATTTTAATTTCATACATAAAAAAGGTATCTAAAATAAAATATCAAAAACAAATCCTACACCAGTAGCTCTGGCGGTAACTCCTAGCCCCATGATAGTAACTTCCATCTTGGTCACCAAATCCATCTTAAAAAACATATAAAAATAATTATATAAAGAGGGGTGAGCATACAAGTATACTCAGTAGGATCCTTCCCAAAACCTCTCATGAAAATGTGTATGAAATTTATTAATGCCTTAGTGAATAAATAACAGTTCTAATACACACCAATATATGGTCATATATCACCCAACCTCACCAAGGATCACTCACCCAATATCACATTCAAGTATAGTAACATAATATCAAATGCATATATATTAATAAATTACCCCACATCCACTTTCTCCACTAATCTGGTCATTCTCACACTCTAATGGAATATTTCATATGCTTCAACCACTTTTATATAATCTCATAACCATATATCCACACATACACATGTCACAAACACATAAAAAACCATATCCACATCACAACCACACATCACATCCTCATCACAGTTTGATATCGTGAACATGAATGACATAAACATCATACTCTCCTCCTACAATGCACAACCCCCACTATGTATCCACACCAAATACACATAATCATGTCAATAAGAATATATATAAACCAAAACCTAAAATCATTATAGGTTGTGTATATACACCCACTGTGATCCATTACAACTAATACTAAGTGTGAAGGGGGAGAAGGGAAGAGGGAGTGGTTCTATATGTGTTCCCATTATAACCTAGATATTGAGAAAAACACTCAGAACCAAAGTACCCATATGGATTTCAATCAGATTACTCGACTCAAGTGGTGGTGCGTAAGAAATAATAAGAAAATATAATAAGTATACAGTCACAGAAAAATATTTCTTTAAGTGTTTACACCAAACTAACAGTACAAACACCCATGTAAACCATTGCCTTGTTACTACCACCCTCTAATAACCAATTCCTTTATAATGCCACAAATAATCCCCAACAAATCACATAATAATCTATATCAACATTACAAACTTCTCATTTCATTTAACATTATATTTTCTTAGATTTTTTTACCATATGCATTTCAATTGTAAACCATTTTAATGTAAAACCAATCATTAAATCCCTACCCACTATATCCATTCATTTATCATTAATAACATTTATTCTATCTTCAACTATTTATTAAACGTAATTATTCCAATCATTATCATTAATCATTTACCAACCCATCGTTTATCATTTACAACCCATCACTCATTACTATTTTCATTTATTCCAACCATATTCCATGCCAAAAGGAAACTATAGTACCACCTATTAATAACTAAATTATCATGACATAAAATAACCCTAAACAAATTCTAAAATCCATAAAAAGACTTATTTTCTGCCTAAATATCCATATCATTGCTATTATAACCACAAAATAATCCATCTATCACTACCGTATTAATTACCACACCACATGCTCCCAACCACATCAATCAACCATCAACCATGTCATGGCACTCAAAATATCTAGGATCACAGTGTGATCCTCAGCCTCCTCCCTCTATCTCAGAGAAACTTAAACCAACCCACAATGCAATAGAAGGTAGTATAGTGAAACAGAACTCAAATAGACACAAATTTGAAAATTAGCACCCATGATTCCATGTCATAGAAAGAAGAATCATTCAACAATAGCCCTTTTTGAAGATTAACCAAAAAGCTCATGTAAGATGAAATCAAAACTACTTAAGAACATCACACCGCATTACAACCCCTCACAGCACAACTAAGATAACATAAGATAAACCTAAAAGGGAGTATATCATATTAATCTAGGGACATCCCTATATAAGAATAACCTAGTGATCTTTACACCATGAAAAAATAATTAATCAAGTAACCAAAATTAAACTTCAAAACCTAACCACCAAAAATAAACATAAAAGGAGAAGTGGAAGATTTACCTAGAGTAGATCACACCCGCTATAGAGGGAGAGAAGAAGCATCGAGCGGTCAGGGAGACTTATGTGCTACGTTGGGAGGGGAAGGAATGACCTCCAGAGGAGGAGGTGCAACAGAGGAGCTTCCAACCATTGAGGAATGGAGGATTAGTGTTTGCGGGGAGTAGGGTTGAGCGGAGAGGAAGAGAAGTAGGGTTTTCTGGGAGGAGGATCCATGGAAGGGGTTCAAGGGGTAGGATAAGAAGTAGGGCTAGCTGCGGAGGCCCGACAACGATAAGATCAGGGAGGAGAAGAGTTGTAATAGGGGTACAGTACCGTGAGAGCTTGAGGGTGCGATAAATAGAGGATATTGTGCTCCTGATTTTATAAAATATGGGACTATAGTTTTATTAGCACTAATATTTTAGCGCTGATAGAGGGATACTTTATCAGAACTTTTCTAGCACTGATAGAGGGCTTCTTTATCAGCGCTAGAAAAGCGCTGATAAAGCATCACTCTATCAGCGCTAAAATTTTAGCACTGATACAGGGTTCCTTTATCAGCACTTTTTTCTTATTATTGATAAAAGGTGGTGCTTCCCTGGCCTGTTTTGTAGTAGTAATGGATCCTACGACACAGACCTGGCCATAGAACACATACAAATGTCCCATCTTCACACAAAATAAGTTAGAGGAGAAGGGAACAGGATTTAAAATTCCACTTTCCTTGATTTTCCCATCCCTAGGTGGTAGACTACACCCTTGGCACCCTGGTTCCTCACACCAAGAACATGCCACATGATCTTAGTGACTTCACTATGGAATTCCCAACAGATCCATGAAAAATTATTCAATAATAGTTAATTCTAGTTTAACTATCTTAAAAGGCATGTTAGGGTCATCACTTCCACATTGAGAATCCCAAAGTCCTTACGACACGATGTTAAATTATAAGGTACCCAAATATATACATCTATATTTATTTCTATATGTGAAGTATATGTAGTGGCACCTAGAAGATAGATCATATGCCTAACTACTTTCAAAGGAAGAAATATAACTAAAATGCCCCCACTACCTACATATGGAGTAGGCCTAGGTAGGGATTCTAATTTTAAGACACCCAAATCCTCAAAATTGGTTCCAACCCCATTAAATGGATCCAAATTCCCCACTATACCAATGAGGAAGATCAATTTAGAGAAATATTAGTCCAAAAAAAGCCCTGAAAATCCCTAAAAAACCATAAAAACAATATTAGTCCAAAAAAGCCCTGAAAGTCCCTAAAAACTTAAAAACCCATAAAAATATGAAAACCCATATGAAAACCATAAAAACATAAAAGCACTTAATACCTTTAAACCCCTAAAAATTCTAGAATCCCAAAAAACAAAAAACCTGCTGAAATCCTTACAAAAACATTAAAACCAAATAAAACCCATAAACCCACTAAAAACTCTAAAAATATTTAAATGCCAATAAAGGACAAAAAAACTAAAAACCCACAACAACAAAATCATAAAAAACCTTAAAATACCAAAAACCATTAAAATCCATAAAAATACCTAAAATACCTTAAAACATAAGAACTCTAAAACCTTTTAAAAAACTATTAAAACCACTCAAACATAAAAAAACTAAAAATATCTAAAAAACTAAAAATGCTAAAACCCATATAAAACCCTAAAAACCATTAAAAACCCTAAAACCCCTCAATATTTCTAAAAAAATATAAACCATAAAAGCCTAAAACACACTAAAAATACATAATGACATAAATAAAACTAAAAACCCATAAAAAACCCTAAGAAAACCATAAAAACCTAAAAGAACTTAAAATCCCAAATAAAACATAAAAACACTAAAAATGCTAAAAACCTAAAAAGATCATAAATCCCCTAATAAACCCTAAAATCCATTAAAAATCTTAAAACACCATAAATGTTTTAAAACCCTCAAAAAAATTCTTCATATCCCTAAAACATTTAAAAAACTCTATGAAACCTTTAAACCCCTAAAAACTCATAAAAACATTGAAAAATAAAAATTACTATAAAAAACCATAAAACCCTAAAAACTCTCAAATATCTAAAACACCATAAAATTCCTAAAAAATACCAAAAATAAATAAAAATATAAAACCCCTAAAAACCCCTAAAACCCCTAAAAACATTAAAAACCTGAAAACATTTAAAACTACTAAAAACCAAAAAACCCAAAACCCATAAAAACCATAAAAACCCTAAAAACCAATTATAACCCTAAAACCCCCTAAAAAATTTAAAACCCTATAATCCCCAAAAAAATTTAAAACACTAAAAAACCCCGAATACAAAAAAAAACATAAATTCCCAAAAAAAACCTTAAAAACCCAAAAATCCCCAAAAATCCTAAAAGATACCAAAATATCATAAAAAATCACTAAAATCAAAAAATGATTAAAACCCATATATTCCCCTAAGAAGACATTAGAAATCTAAAAAAAATAAAACTCCTAAAAACCCTAAAAATGATAAAAACTATATGAACCTTAAAAAACCCTAGAAACAAAAAAACACCGAAAATTCATAAAAACTCACAAAACCCTATAAACCAACTAAAAACTTAGAAAACCTTTTAAACCACTAAAAAGGTAAAAATACTAAAAAAATAAAAAATCAAAAAATAAACTAAAAACCCAAAATACCATAAAAACCATTGATTCCCTAAACCCCTGAAAATCCCTAAAAACCATAAAACTGATAAAAATCCTTAAAACGACCTAAAGATCCATAAAATGTAAAAAACTGAAAAATCATAAAAACCATTATAAAAACCATGAAAACCTAAAAACACGTACAACCCATAAATAAATAGTACTAAAAACCATAAAAACCCAAAGACCCAAAAATCCCTAAAACCCTAAAAAAATTAAAAACATTAAAACATCTAAAATATCATAAAACACATAAAAACAAGTAACAACTATAAAAATCCTAAAAACCAATAAAAACTGAAAAATACAATTAAAACACAACAAACCCTTAAACAAATAAAAACCCTCAAACCCCTGAAAATCATGAAAAAACATAAAAAATAACTAAAAATACCTAAAAACATAAAACCACAAAAAACCTTGAAAAAATGAATAAATTTTAAAAAACAAAAAACATCAAACCCCTAAACACATAAAAAAATGTTAGAAACCATTGAAACCCAAAAAACACTAAAAATCATAAAACCATGCAAAATCCATAAAAACCCAAAAAATGAATAAATTCCTAAATAAGACCTAAAAATATAGAAACCCCTGAAAAAATTGAAAACCCCTAAGAAAACCTTAAAATCCAAAAAAAAAACACTTGTAACAACTAAAAAATATAAAAATTCTAAAAACCCTTTAAATTTAAAAACCCCTTGAATGCTAAAAAACCCTAAAACCCCGTAAACACCCTAAAAACCCACTAAAACTCTAAAACCCTTTAAACCCCAAAAAATGTTAAAAACGTTATAAACTATAAAAACCTTGAAAACTCAATAAAAACCCTAAAATAACAAAAAATACAAAAAAAATACAAAAGCCTTAAAATATCCTAACAACCATAGAAATCCCTAAAAACACTAAAAAAATAAAAATTTCCTAAAGAAGCACTAAAAATCCATAAAAATTTAAAAACTCCTAAAGACACTAAAAACACTAAAAACCATAAAAACTTAAAAACTAAAAACACTTAAATCCCCTAAAATGAAAAAATGCTAAAAACCCTAAAATAAACAAAAAAACCACTGAAACTATAAAACCCCTAAATTTCAAAAAAACATAAAAACCATAAAACCCTAAAAACAACTAAAATCTCTAAAACTGCTTTAAATGATTAAAAATATTAATAACCAATAAAGACATTTAAACCCTTAAAAATCTCAAAAACCCTTAAAACCCCCCAAAAAACCATGAAATCCCAAAAAACACCTAGAAACCCAAAAGATTATAAAAATAGAAATATCCCTAAAAATGAAAAAAACAAAACCCTAAAAACCCTATTAAAACCTTAAAAAACTAAAAACATTTAAAACCCTTAAAACCTAAAACAGATAAAATCCCTAAAAACCATAAAAACCTTAAAATCCCAAAAAAAAGCACTAAAAATCTCTAAAAATGTAAAATCCCTTAAAACCCCTGAAAAACATAAGAAAACCATACAAATGTAAAGAAAAAAATAAAACACCTGAAACCCCAAAAAAATTATAAAACCCCTAAAAAACCCCAAAAACATAAAAACCGATAAAACCAAAAAAAATCCTTAAAACCCTAAAACCAGAAAAAACTAATAACTCTTTAAACCCTTAAAAATGGTAAAAATGTGAAAATTCCTTTAAAAAAAATAAACTCAAAACCCTTTAAAACATATAAAAATAATAAAAACCTAAAAACCTAAAAAACCCATTAAACCCACAAAATCACTAATAACACTACAAAACATAAAATTCACAAAATTCCCTAAAAATCACAAAAAAAATGTAAAAAAAACCAAAAAATCATAATAAAACGTCAAAAACCTAAAAACCTAAATCCCCTAAATCTCTTAAAAACCTTAAAACCCATAAAAACCATAAAACCCTCAAAATGTATTAAGAACTCAAAAAACCATTTTAAACCCTAAATATGTTAAAAACTCTAGAAAACCGTAAAAACTTTAGAAACTCAAAAATTATAGCGACCCGACCTTTTCTTTCATTAATATTACATCATTTAAAAGATAAAAAATATAATAGTATTACACATAGAGGATCCAAAGTTTTAGTGTCTTGGGAAAACTAGGACCACACATAAGAAATACAACATCAACCATAAACATTTATTTAATTTCATATTCTCTGGCTTCTTCTTGGCACTTGTCCTCTCCTTAGTATATGTAGCCACCTAAGGATATACATCAAAAGGGGTGAGCTAGAAGACCAGTAAGTTGATAGATAATAACAATATATCATGGGGAGAGCATAATCATGACATATGAAAAAGATCATGAACATGAGAGGAGCATAAATAATAAAATTGCAATGTGGCAATGCATAAAAATAAAACATCATGTCTTAGTGGTTAACTACCACACATACGTGTGAACAAAGATAGAATCTTGTTCACACATCATTTCACATTTACTCATGAGATTCATCACTTTACCCAATGCATTGGAGTGCTATATAATTCCGGGCGCACCCGTCACATTTAAACATTCATATTGCGCTATATAACTCCGGGCGCACCAGTCACATCATAACATTATCATTATCATGCTTGAAACATAGAACTCATATCAAACATGTACATAAATAACCCATGGAAAGGAATGGGTTTCATCTCATAATAACACATTCACAAGCTTTGGGTTCCCAAAAGAAAGAGGGAACAACATACTTGATACAAGAACTATCAACCTTGAATGAGAGGTAAAAGGTGAGATCTTGAAAAAAGAGTTCTTTTGGAAAACATTTTGATGGACCTAAAAACCAGTGACAAACATTTATATCCCATAAAAGTAAAATAAATGATGAAAAAATTATCTTTTAGGAGTAACCATATCAAAAATGGAGTGAAATAGGGGGACCCTAAAGGAAGAAAATTGGGTTCGAGATTTCCCCTTACCTCGTACCTGAATGCCTCCTTCTCTTTAATGTCCTGTATAATGACATTATATTCATTAATTAGAAATCTAGAACCATGTGTACATTAATAGGGTTCATTCTAGTTTCATTATGTTATATTATGTTCCTTTGAATTACTTATAGAGTTTAAAAACATTTATCGGGGATGTTCGTTTTCATGGTTTTCTTGAGCGGTCCACTTGTATTCTTAAATTGATGTTTGGGTAGATCATGGGTAAACATCCAGAACTGATATTACATGTTATTAATGATATTAAATAAGATTTAATGATTTTATAATGAGTTATATTAGATCCATGTGGATGAATCATTAGATAAGAATTAAATGATGATTATTTGGGTTAATTTGAGCGGTTTTTGGATCACAACAAACTTGTTTTAACTTTTTACTTAGTAATATGACCATAGGTTATTTCTAGAACATAAAATAGAACATAATACAAAAAAAATATTCTGGTTCAACCATAAAAATGGTTTCATGACCAGATTTTAAGGTAGAAATGGAAGAAGAGAACATTTCGTTTTTGAAGGTGATAAATTTAACACCTCATGAACAACGTTCTCTTTAATAAAATAAAAGGAAGAGGGAAAGGGTGTGGGGTGATATAATATACCATTAGAATCATAAAATTACATTATATGTATTATAATAGTGTTACAAAATAATTTGGATGAATATAGGTGGGGAGAGATCATGAAACGAACTTGAACTTGAAAGGAAATTAAAGGAGAAGAGGGAGGGAAATTACCTCTTGAATCCTTCAATTGAGAACCTCCTTAAGGGCCTAAGCTTTGTCTTTTGATGAGACCAGAAGCTCTTGGATGTGGGGGATAGGCTAGGGAAGGTTTTTTTTCAGAGTTTAGAGAAGTCTTGGTGCTTGAGAGGTGTGAGTAAAAGAGGGAGTGAAGGGTGGCTTTTATAGTGGAGGGGAGAGGGGTTTCCTTAATATAAAATATATTAGTTTATTAATTTCACCTAAGACAAGAAATAGTGAGTCTTGGATGAAAAATAATAGTAAATAAGGCATGTGATTTTGGGATTTTGGTGCTTACATCACTTGTGATATCAGGAATAGTGGGTTTGAATTAAAATGTATTTATATGGTAAATTAATGTATTCTACTATTCACCAAAAATTCAAGTATCTCAGAAAAATCCAAAAACATTACCCCAACCTTTTTTCAACGTGTATAATCAAAAAATGAATTCCATTTTTCAAAAATAATTTTCTAAATATTATTAATTTAATATTTAATTAAAATCATAATTTACTTAAAAAAATAGTTTTTAAGATTAAAACTGATATTATAGTTCTTTCATAAATTACGTTGGGTCTTATAAAATTATCTAAAAACTATTAGACATTGATTAAATAATTCATGAATACATTTCATGGGAATAAATATTCTTTTAAATTAATTAATTAATTATAATTATTTATTTAGGACTTATAAAATACCAAAAATGTTTACTGAGGTCAAATTGTCACTTTCTAAGATGTCTAAATTTTATTTTATTATTCATAGGTAATGCTACTCTTATTTACTATTCATAAGGGTCATATTACTATTCATAAGGGTAGGATACTATTCATAAGGGTAGGTTACTATTCACCAAAAAATATTTTTGTTTCATTAGACTCCAAAAACTCTCTTGAACACAACCGTGTATGTCGGATTTTTAAAATTCAAAACATAGGGGTGAAAAAATTATGTTTAAAGGTCACTTATAACTTAGTAGTTCATTATTTTGTGTTTTTATGAAATAAAAATAAGAAGGGAATTTTCCATTGAAATACTTTGGGTCGTTACATTCTTCCCCCCTTAAGAAATTTTGCCCCTAAAATTTCACTTTACACAAATAGGTGAGGGTACTTCTCCTTCAGTGCCTCTTCTGGTTCCCAAGTTGCTTCCTCAAACTTATGTTCCTCCAAAACACTTTGACAAGGCGGGTTGTCTTGTTGCGTAGAACCTTATCACTTCGGTCCAAAATTTTTACTAGCTACTCCTCATAGGAGAGATCATCTTCCAGTTGTACCACCTATGAGTTTAGTACATGTGAGGGGTCTGTTATGTACTTCCTCAGTAGTGATACATGAAGCACATCATGAACTTGAGCCATATTTTGTGGAAGTTCCAGACGATAGGCCATGACTCCAATACGGTCAAGGATCTCAAAGCAGCCAATATACCTTATGTTTAGCTTCCCTTTCTTCCCAAATATCATGACTCTCTTCCATGGAGTTATTTGAAGGAAGACTTTATCTCCAACATCGAACTCCAAGTCTCTTCGATGGTTGTCATCATAGCTCTTTTGCTGACTTTGAGCAGCTTTGATATGTTTCTGGATGACTTGAACCTTCTCTATCATCTCTTGAACAAGATCGAGACCAAGTAGCTTTCGTTCTCCAACTTCATCCCAACAGGTTGTAGTTCTACATCGCTTCCCATAAATTGCTTCATACGAATCCATCTGAATACTCGAGTGGAAGCTATTTTTATATGAGTACTCAACCAATGGGAGATGTTGATCCCAACCACCTTTGAATTCAAGAGAGTAGGCTCTTAGCATTTTTTCAAGCATCTGAATAGTACTTTCAGACTGGCCATTAGTTTGGGGGTGATAGGCCGTACTGAAATTTAATTCAGTACTCAAAGTATGTTGAAGGCTCCTCCAGAATTTAGATGTGAACCTTGGATCACGGTCAGAGGCAATCGAGAGTGGAACACCGTGCAATCTCACTACTTCCTTTACATATATCCTTGCATGTTGTTCAAGTGAGAGGTCTTCCCGAATAGAGATAAAATGGGCAGTCTTGGTGAGTCGATCAACCACAACCCATATCACATTATTTTCCTTTGATGTCTTCGGGAGACCCGTGACAAAGTTCATAGTAACATTTTCCCATTTCCACATGGGTATAGGCAATGGCTGCATCATACCTTTGGACTTTTGTCACTTAGCTTTAACTTGCTGACATACCAAGCACCTTGATATATATTCTGCAATCTCTTTCTTCATGTTATCCCACCAAAAGTGCTCTCGGAGATCTCGATACAACTTGGTACTTCCAGGATGGATAGAGAAAGTTGAGCTATGTTCATTATCCAATTTCTCCTTCTTTATCCCGGGTGATGAAGGCACACAAAGCCGTGTTCCAAACTGAATCACACCATCATCATCGATATGGAACTCTTGCAGCTTCCCTTCCTTTACTGCATTCACCCTCTTTTGTATCTCCACATCATCCCTTTGTGCTCCTTAATCTTCTCTTGTATGGATGGTTGCACAATCATTTGGGCAAGGTAGGATGTATCCCCTGTACTTATGATTTCCAAATTCATCTATTGCAAATCCATGAAGATAGGGTCTTTCTCAATCCTCAACATGGATGGAGTAGCAGGTTCTTTTCTACTTAGAGCATCATCTACCTTGTTCGCCTTTCTAGGATGATAGTGAATAGAGCAATCATAATCCTTGATTAGCTCTAACCATCTCCTTTGATTCATGTGGATCTCCTTTTGTGTGAATATATACTTTAGGATCTTGTGGTCGGTGTATATGTCACACTTCTCACCATAAAGGTAGTGTCGCCAGATTTTCAAGGAAAAAATCATGGCTTCCAGCTCTAGATCATGCTTCAGGTAGTTCTTCTCATGGATCTTCATCTGCTGTGAGGCGTAGGCTATCACATTATCATTTTTCATGAGTACACAACCCAAGACTTTCTTTGAAGCATCACTTTATATCACAAAACTTTCTCCACTTTTCGGTAGTGTGAGTATGGGTGCAGTGATCAGCCTTCTCTTTAGCTCCTTGAAGCTTCCCTCACATTCTTCCATCCATACATACTTTACCTCTTTCCTTGTTAACTTAGTTAGCAGACTTGACAATCGTGGGAATTTTCTCACAAAACGTCGATAGTACCCAGATAATCCAAGAAAACTACCGATTT
Organism: Viscum album; assembly: GCA_963277665.1. Classification (NCBI taxonomy): domain Eukaryota; kingdom Viridiplantae; phylum Streptophyta; class Magnoliopsida; order Santalales; family Viscaceae; genus Viscum; species Viscum album. The sequence continues at coordinate 1,831,373,670 of OY728137.1, read as the reverse complement.
CTGTGACACTAGAGGGACTAGGCCATTCCTCAATTGCCTTTGTCTTCGAAGGGTCCACAGAAATTCCCTCACTTGTGATCACATGTCCCAAGAATGTGACTTGATTCATCCAAAAGTCACACATGCAAAACATGGCATACAACTTCTCCTTTCTCAATGTCGCCAACACAAGTCTTAGATGTTCTTCATGTTCCTCCTTGCTCTTGGAGTAGATGAGAATATCATCGATAAACACTACCAAAAATTTGTCAAGGTAATGTCTAAAGACTCTATTCATAAAATCAATGAATATTTCAGGATCATTATTATGTCCGAAGGGCATCACCGAAAACTCATAGTGCCCATACCATGTACGGAAGGCAGTCTTCTAAATATCTTCTTTCTTCACCTTTACCTGATGATATCCAGAATAAAGATACACCTTTGAGAAGTATTGAGCTCCTCTTAACGGATAGAACAAGTCATCAATACTTGGTAGAGGATACTTGTTCTTTATGGTGATCTTGTTGAGTTCCCGATAATCGATACATAGCCGCATGGTTCCATTCTACTTCTTCACAAAAAGCACTGGTGCACCCCAAGGTAATGCACTAGGGTGTATGAACACTTTGTCCAAATGCTCTTGTAGCTGCTTCTTTAACTCCTCCAGTTCGATAGGAGCCATCCTATAGGGGAACTTTGAGATATGAGTAGCTCCAGGTATGAGTTCAATTGAGAACTCTACCTCACAATCCAGGAGAATTCTGGGAAACTCTTCGGGAAATACATCATTGTATTCCCTCACGATGGGCATTTCCTCAAGGTTGGCACTTTCCTTCGACTCAACCATTTGGGCAAGGTATGCTTCTTGATAGGGAATAAACACCCACACCATTGAAGGATTTTTCAAAGGGTATTCATGATCTTCTTTTCATTTGTAGAGGAGCATGGGATGGTTCGAAATATGAAAATATATTTCCTTTTCCTGACAGTTGATATGTTCTCTATATAACGAGATGCAATCCATTCCCATTATAGCGTCAAATTCCACCAAGGGAAGTATTACGAGATTTTCCAAAAGAATCTTCCCACATACGTCAACAGGAGAAGATTCAAACACATGGGTTGCAATGATTGCACCACTTGGTGTTTTTACAGATTTCTCTACTTCAAGGTTTTGGGGATTCGATTCTATAGTTCTAGAAAACTTGCATGATATAATGGAATGAGTAGAACCAGAATCAAATAAGACTTTTTCCATTCTTGAGTGAATAGGAAGTGTACCTTGTACGACTTCATTATCATGCTCCACCTCCGCAGTAGTGATGGCATAAGCCTTCCCTTGTTCTTTTGGCATTGGTGGTTATTGGCGCTGATTACCCTCGAGAGCTCGAGGTTTAGTGCACTGGTTTGAATAGTGCCCTAGCTCCCTACAGTTGTAGCATTGAACCACGAGTGGTTCTCTCCTTTCATTGGCTACATTATCCTTCATTTTCATGTCTTTTCTACACTCTTGAGCTTGGTATCCTTCTTTCCCACACTTAAAGCATTTCCCCATACCTTTGAGGAAGTTCCCATTGTGCAACATCCCACATTTTTGGCATGTGGGTCGTTGATTTATCTTCCCACCTTTGTCACTAGATCCACAAACATGAAACTCCATATTTATTTTCTAATCACCATAGCCATGGGACCATGATCCAAACTACATCTCCACTTTGAGAGCACACCGAACAACTTATTCATAACTCCCAAAGTCTCGAATTGCAAGATCCTTTCAAAGATGTGGTTTTAATCCACTAAAGAATCTATCAATTTTTCTGTCATTGTTGATAGAAAAACCCCAAGCATACCTTGTGAGCCTTGTCAAATTTTCTTCATAGGTTGTGACATATTCTTCTTCTTTTTTCTTGAGCTCTATGAATTCTCTTTCCATCTTCGTGTGAAGAGTTCATGGGAAGTACTTATTAAGAAACATTATCTTAAAGTCTTCCCATTCCATCTCTTAAATTTCCTCCCTTGGCTTGGTGTTCTTAATAAAATCCCACCATTGATCAACTTCTCCATCTAGATGATAAACGGCTAGAGTGACCTTCTTCGTCTCGGAACAGTGAAGAACATAAAAGATCTTCTCCATGGAGTTGACCCACTGTTCCACAACTAGTGGGTCGGAAGATCCACAAAACGTCGGTGGTCGTTGCCGCATAAAAAATTCGATAGCTAGTTTCTCCCTCTTTGGTGAAGGATGATGTTACCCATTATTATGGTTATTATTCATAACCTGAGATAATTGGGTAAGCATCGCCATGAATTTTTGAACTCCACCTCCAAAATCATTGGGGATGTCGTTCGAGTAATCGTTGCATTGGCCCTCGCAAGAGTTGTTGGCCTGATTTCTCCTGGTTCCCACCATTTTCTAAAATAGAAGAGGTTAGAACAAAACATAAGTAAACAAGTAATGGATAACTTATTCATTTAAACAATTATACCAAAAACATAACATATGGGATCCCAAGTTAAATATTCTTGTGTACATATTTGTACTTATTCTTATGCTAGATGTTTTCTCTAGGGTTTACTAATCCTAATTCCCAAATTAACTAAACCTTTCCCCTAATACCAACTATAGAGACCCGACCTTTTCTTTCATTACTATTAAATAATTTCAAAGATAAACAACATAATATTATTACACATAGAAGATCCAATGGTTTAGTGTCTTTGGCAAACTAGGACCACACATAACAAATACAACATCAACCATAAACATTTATTTAATTTCATCTTCTCTAGATTCTTATTGGAACTTTTCCTCTCCTTAGTACATATAGCCACCTGAGGATAAACATCAAAATGGGAGAGATAGAATCTCAGTAAGTGGATAGATAAGAACAATATATGATGGGGAGAGTATAATCATGACATAGGCAAAAGATCATGAACATGAGAGGAGCATAAACAATAAACTTGAAATGTGTCATTGCATAAAAATAAAACATCATGTCTTAGTGGTTAACTACCACACATACTTGTGAACAAAGCTAGAATATTGTTCACACAGAATTTCACATTTAATCATGAGATTAATCACTTTACCCAATGAATTGGAGCACTATATAATTCCGGGCGCACCCGTCACATTTAAACATTCATATTGCTCTATATAATTCAGGGCGCACCCGTCACATCATAACACTATCATTATCATGCTTTCCACATAGAACAAATATCAAACATGTACATAAATAACCCATGGAATGGAATGGGTTTCATCTCATAATAACACATTCATAAGCTTTGGGTTCCCAAAAGAAAGAGGGAACAACATACTTGATACAAGAACCATCAACCTTGAATGAGAGGTAAAAGGTGAGATCTTGAAAGAAGAGTTCTTTTGGAAAACATTTTGATGGACATAAAAACTATTGACAAACATGTATATCCCATAAAAGTAAATTAAATGATGAAAAATTGATCTTTTAGGATTAACCATATCAAAAATGGAGTGAAAGAGGGAGAACCCGAAGGAAGAAAATCGGGTTCGAGATTTCCCCTTACCTTTTACCCAAATGCCTCCATCACTTTAATGTCCCGTATAATGACATTATATTAATTAATTAGAAATCCATAACAATGTGTACATTAATAGGGTTCTTTATAGTTTCATTATTTAATATTATGCTCCTTTGGATGACTTATAGAGTTTAAAAACATTGATCAGAGATGTTCGTTTTCATGGTTTTCTTGAGCGGTCCACTTGTATTCTTAAATTGATGTTTTGGTAGATCATGGGTAAACATCCAGAACTGATATTAAATGTTATTAATGATATTATAGAAGTTTTAATGATTTTATAATGAGTTATATTATATCCATGTGGAAAAATCATTAGATAAGAATTAAATGAAGATTATTTGGGTTAATTTGAGCGGTTTTTGGATCACAACAAACTTGTTTTAACTTTTTACTTAGTAATATGACCATAGGTTATTTCCAGAACTTAAAATAGAACATAATACATACAAAATATTCTGGTTCAACCATAAAAATTTTTTCATGACCATATTTGAAGGTAGAAATGGAAGAAGAGAACATATCATTTTTGAAGGTGATAAATTTAACACCTCATGAACAACGTTCTCTTTAATAAAATAAAAGGAAGAGGGAAAGGGTGTGGGGTGATATAATATACCATTAGAATCATAAAATTACATTATATTTATAATACTGGAGTTAAAAAATAATTTGGATGAATATAGGTGGGTAGAGATCAAGAAAGGAACTTGAACATGAAAGGAAATTAAAGGAGAAGAGGGAGAGAAATTACCTCTTGAATCCTTCACTTGAGAACCTCCTTAAGGGCCTAAGCTTGGTCTTTTGATGAGACCAGAAGCTCTTGGACGTGGGGGAGAGGATAGGGAAGGTGTTTGGATAGTGTTTAGAGAAGGCTTGGAGCTTGAGAGGTGTGAGGAAAAGAGGGAGTGAAGGGTGGATTTTATAGTGGAGGGGAGAGGGGTTTCCTTAATATAAAATTGATTAGTTTATTAATTTCACCTAAGACACGGAATAGTGAGTCTTGTATGACCAAGAATAGTAAATAAGGAATGTGAGCTCGGGATTTGGGTGCTTACATCACTTGTGATGTCAGTAATAGTGGGTTTGAATTAAAATGTATTTATATGGTAAATTAATGTATTCTATTATTCACCAAAAATTCAAGTATCTCAGAAAAATCCCAAAACATTAACCCAACCATTTTTCGACGTGTAGAATCCAAAAATGAAGTCCATTTTTCAAAAATAATTTTCTAAATACTATTAATTTAATATTTAATTAAAATCATAATTTACTTAAAAACAGTTTTAAGATTAAAACTGATTTTATAGTTCTTTCATAAAATACGTAGGGTCTTATAAAATTATCTAAAAACTATTAGTCATTGATTCAATAATTTATGAATACATTTCAGGGGAATAAATATTATTTTAAATTAATTAATTAATTATAATAAATTATTTATGACTTATAAAATACCATAAATATTTACTAAGGTCAAATTGTCACTTTCTAAGATGTCTAAATTTTATTTTATTATTTATAGGTAATGCTACTCTTATTTACTATTCATAAGGTTCATATTACTATTCATAAGGGTTGGTTTTATTCATAAGGGTAGGTTACTATTCATCAAAATTTATTTTTGTTTCATTAGACTCCAAAAACTATCTTGAACACAACCGTGTATGTCAGATTTTTAAAATTTCAAACATAGGGGTGACAAAATTATGTTTAAAGATCACTTATCACTTAGTAGTTCATTATTTTGTGTTTTTATGACATAAATATAAGAAGGGAATTTTCCATTGAAATACTTTGGGTCATTACAAAAATACCCCCTAAACCCCCAGAAAACCATAAACCCCTAAAAATCCTTAAACAGTAAAATCCCTAAAAAACGTAGCAAGCCCTAAAATACTAAAAGAGCATTAAAAGTCCCTCAACACATAAAATACCCTAAAAACCCCCTAAGAAAACCTTAAAACCTAAAAAATGTTAAAATCCCAAAAAACCTAAAAAGGCAAAAATCCTAAAGACCCCTAAAAACATAAAGACCCTAAAACATTAAAAAACATAAAATTACATAAAAACCCTAAATCCACTAAAACTACTCAAAACACTTTAATCCCCTAAAAACATTCAAAATTGTAAAAAATCATTTCAACCCTAAAAACACAAAAAAATCTAAAAACCACAAAACCATAAACCGAAAAAAACCTAAAAACCCCAAAAATCCCTAAAAACACAAAACACCCAGGAAAATAATAAAAACCCCCTTAAAATCTATAAAAACATAAAAACCATAAAAAACATAAATTAAGGCCATAAAAACATAAAATATTTAAAACTACTAAAAATCCAAATTAATTCTAAAACCCCTAAAAACAGTAAAAACATAAAAACAATAAATATCCCTAAAACCATAAAAACCCTTAAGAGACAACAAAAATCCAACAAAATAACTATAAACTCTAAAAACCATTTAAACCCATAAAAATACTAAAATACTCTAAATAACGTCAAAACCCAAAAAATAAACCCCTCATAAAAATATAAAACAACCAATAAAACAAAAAAACCCTAAAACCCCTCAAGATCCCTGTAAACCCTAAAATCCCCAAAAATCCCAAAAAAATCCCTAGAAATCCATAAAATATAAAGATCCCTAAAAACCATTAAAACTCTTAAGAAAACCTTAAAACACAAAAAAAAATTAAAACCCTTAAAAACAAAAAAAAAATGCTAAAAACCCAAGAAAACCCTAAAACCCCTAAAAACATTCTAAATCCCTAAAACCCATAAAAACCATAAAAATAAAAAATAGGCCTACAAATATTTAAAAATAAATAAAAACCAAAGAAAAAAAAGAAAACACCTAAGAAAACCTTAAAATCCAAAACCCCTTAACACTTCTAAAAACCTAAAAAACTGTTAAAATAGTAAGAAGACCCAAAACCCCCTAAAACCCCATAAAAACCACTAAAACCATAAAAAAATCATTAAAACCTATAAACCCTTAAAAACCTACTAGAAACTCTCAAAACACTTTAAATCATCAAAAAAATTAAAATCTCTAAAAAACATAAAACCACTAAAAAACTCAAAAAATCCCTAAAACCCCTAAAACCCCTAAAATCCATAAAATCATAAAAATCACTAAAATCCTTAAAATTGTAGAAAACTATAAAATCCCAAAAAATCATAAAAACCTAAAAATAATTAAAATCCAAAAAAATAAGAACTGTTAAAATCCCTAAAAACCATAAATACACTAAAACACAAAAAATCATAAAAACCCTAAAAACCTTAAAAACATAAATTATTATAAAACCCCTAAAATAACATTAAAAATTCTCAGAACCCTTTAAACCCTAAAAATTTTTAAAAATTGAAAAAACCCTTAAAACCCAACTCAAACCCCCCCCCAAATGCTAAAATCCCCAAAAAAAACCATAAAAACATCAAAATCCTTAAAACTCATAAAAACATAAAACCCTAAAAAATCCAAAAAAACCATAAAATATAAATACCCATAAAAACACTAAAAAACCCTAAGAAAACCTTAAAAACCTGAAAACACTTAAACCCCTTAAAAGCCAAAATTTGTTTAAACCCTAAGAGCTATAAATACCCTGAAACCCTAAAAATCCTAAAAATCAATAAAATCCCTAGTGATCCTTAAAACCCCTTAAGACCTATAATTTTTAAACACCCTAAAACCATGAAAACTCATAAAAAAACATTAAAAGGATTAAAACCATTGAAACCCTAAACAACCTAAAAATTACTAAAACCTTTAAATGAACATATCCCCTCCTGGATTAAGGTTAATGTGGATGGCGTGGATCTAGGTGTTCCAGGTTCGGTTGGATGCCGTGGTGTTTTCCTCAACTATCGGGGCTTTGTCAAAGGTTACTTCCAGCACTTCGTTGGTGATGGGTGCAACCTTGAAGTCGAATTGTGGTCCATGATAAAGGCGATTGAATATGTTGTCAATTTTGGGTGGATCTTCCTATGGTTTGTGTCTAACTCTATTCTTGCTGTGAATGCTCCCAAAAGCAGATCTAGGTATGTTCCCTGGAGGATCCTCACCCAATGGATGGAATGCCTCACCATGTGTCAAAGGCTGAATCATACTCTAACACACTCCTATCGGGAGGAAAATGTGGTTGCAAATCCTCTCTCCAAACAGGCCATTGTGGAGAGGTTCTCGTTGTGGTCCTTTGTTTCCATTCCCTCCTATTCCTTGCATGTGGACTCTGACTTGAAGGGTGATTTGCACACCCGGTTATGTAACCCCTCCTTGTAGCCCTCTGTTTATTCTTTCCTTTTGGTATAGATTTTGGGGGACCAGGCATGCCTGGTCTCGAGCCATCCTTTCCCTAAATGAACATAAAAACCCTAAAAGAACCTAAAAACATAAAATAAGCTAAAACCCTACAAGCCATAAAAACATAAAAACTCTAAAACATTTTAAAAAACCCAATAAAAAATTAAAAAACACTAAAACCCTATAAACCCTATAAACCAAAAATCTATTAAAAATTATAAAAATCCATAAATATCATAAAAACTCAAAAAAATCACTAACATGAAAAAAACAATAAATAATAATAAAAAAACCCCTAAAAACTGTAAAAAACACTGAAACCCCATTAAATTCCTCAAAATCTATAAAAATATATAAAAATATTCAACCCTAAAACCCCTGAAATGCTTTATGAAAACCATAATAGACTAAAAATTATTAAAAACCCTAAAAACCAAAAAAATTATATAAAAACCCTAAAACCCCAAAAAACCAAAAAAACCCCTAAAATCTTTAAAAACCAAAAAACCCTATAAACCCCTTAAACCCACTAAAAAATATAAAAAATCTAAATACCATTAAACACCGAAAAAACTAAAAAAACCCTAAAAATATTATATACCCTCAAAATCCATCCCCCATAAACAATATAGAATACTAAAAAGCATTCAAATCACTAAAAAAGTAAATCCCTAAAAAACCCTAGAAAACATTAAAACCTAAAAACACATAAAACCATTTAACACCCAAAAAAAATTAAAACCCTAACAAAACCTTAAAAAACTAAAAACCATAGAGACAACTAATTACTTAAAACACCCTAAAAACCTATAAAAACAATGAAAACCTATTAAAACTCTAAAAACCCTTTAAATCCATAAATATTTCAAAAAAAATTAAAATAATTAAAAAACATAAAAAACTGAAAAAATTGTAAAACCCCAAAAAACACTAAAACCCATCAAAATCCCAAAACCCCCTAAAAACCATTAAAATTCTAAAAATGACCTAAAAACCCTAAAAACAATAAGGAAAAATTAAAAACATAAAAATAATAAACACCTAAAAATATAAAATCCTAAAAATTCTAAAACCCCAAATTCCCTAAAACCCTAAAAATCCCTAAAAATCCAATAAAAACATAAAATTCCTAAAAAAGAAAAAACCCATAAAAACATAAAAATATCATAAAAAACATTAACACCCTAATAAAACCTTAAAACCTAATGCACTTAAAACCCTAAAAACCAAAAACACTAAAAACCCTAGAATCCTTAAAGAGACCCAAAAACCAGAAACCCCCTAAAAGTTTAAAAATAACTAAATACCCACAATATCTGAAAACCCCCAAAAAACCCTAAAAATTTCTAAATACCCTACAAACCCATCAAACCCATAAAATTGTTAAAAAATTATAAAAACCCAAAATCTAAAAAACCCCTAAAACACCTAAAAACCCATAAAACACAAAAATCCTCCAAAACTCAAAATCCCCAAAACCCAAAAAATTCCGTAAAATCCCCAAATTTCCCAAAAAGCATGAAATCTATAAAATCCATGAAAGCACCAATAAAAACATAAAAACCTAAAAAAAATAAATCCCATTAAACCCATAAAAAGTAAAAAACTATAAAAAAATCTAAAAATCCCTATGAACTCAAAATAAAAACCCCACAAACAAAAAAACCCATAGAAACCCTAAAAATGCTCAAAATACATAAAAACCTTAAATAACTAAAAAAAATTAAAAAATATGTGAAAATTATTAAAATTTTAAAAAACCCATAAAAACACTTAAAAACCCTTAAAAAACATAAAATATGAAAAATAATGAAAACCCCTAAAAAACATAAATCACTAAAAACACTAATATACCCTAAAAAACAATAAAACTATAAAAATATTTTAAAAAAAACTATAACCCACAAAAATGGTAATTCCAAATAAAAAATATAAAAACCCTTTAAACCACATAAAATGTATAAAAACTCAAAAAATATTAAACTATAGAAAACGAAAAGATACCCAAGAATCCCAAAAAATAATAAAACCCCTAACAACCACACCTAAACATCCTAAAAATCATAATTATCTATAAAAACCAAAAACAAAGTAAAGAAGCCTAGAAACACTATGAAAACCTTAAAAAACTGAATAGACTTAAATCCCATAAAAAACCAAAAAAATTACAAATATCCATAAAATCCCTAAAAACCATAATAACCCTAAAAACCATAAAATCCTATTTGAAACCCCTAAAAATAGAAATCCACTAAAAATCATGAAAACCCTTTAAACCTATAAAATATTATAAAAAAATAGAATTTTTAAAAACCTAAAAAGGTTTAAAAAAACATAAAAACCATAAAAACCTTTAAACCACTCAAAATCTCTAAAACACTAAAAACGATATAAATAATAAAAACTTGAAAAACCCAGAAACCCCAATATAACTAAGAAACCATAAAAATATAAGAAAAATCAAAACCCCTAAAGAATATAAAAATGAAAAAACCCATAAAAAACCCTAAAACCCTAAAAACCAATAAAAACTTAAAATCCATAAAACCCCTAAAACCTATAAATAATCTAAAAACCCATTAAATCACTAAATTTCATAAAAAAATACAAAAATTAAAAACCATAAAAACTGAGAAAACCATAAAACCCCTAAAAATGCCTAAAAACCATCAAACCGATAAACACCTATAGAATCGATAAAAATAACAAAAAACCTAAAATATAATGAAATCCATGAAAAATCCTAAAAAATATTGAAAACCATAAGAAACATAAAAATACAAAAAACATAAAACACTAAAACCCCAAAAACCTTCTAAACCCTCAAAACCCTCAAAATCACTAAAAACCATAAAAATCATAAAAAGTCCCTAATAATCCTTAATAATGTAAAAAAACCCTAAAACTCCTAAAAACCCATAAGAAAACCTTAAAAACATAAAAAAAGTTAAATTCCCTAAAAACCTAAAAATGATAAAACCCTAAAGACCCTAAAACCACTAAAAACCCTTAAACCACCAAAACCACCTAAAAACCTAAAAACCCTAAAACCCCCTAAAAAATCCTAAAAACCACTAAAAAATCTAAAATCCATTTCAACCCCTAAATATGTTGAAGATAATAAAAACTATAAACTCCCTAAAAAACTAAAAAAACTTCTAAAAATCTTAAAAACCATAAAAAGAAACAAAATCCCAAAACCCTCAAAATCTCTAGAAACCATAAAATAAAAAACCCCTTAAAATTCCAAAAAAACATAAAAAACCTAACACCCTAAAAAAAGAAAACCATAAAAAGAAAAAGACATGTAAATCCCTTTAAACCTAAATAGAACTAAAACGACTAAAAACCCATAAAATACCCTCAAATCCATAAAAACTCAAAAAATCCAAAAAATCATAAAAATACCTAAAAACATACAGGCCCCTTAAAACCTTAAAACCCCTAGAGAAACCATAAAAACAAGAAATCACTTAAAAAATCTAAAAACTATAAAAAATCTAAAATCACTAAAAACCCTAGAAACCCAAAAAACCCTAAAATTCATCAAAATCTCAAAATCTCAAAAAACAATAAATATCATCAAAATAGATAAATATGATAAAAACTATAAAAACACTAGGCAAACATTTAAAACTAGGAAACACATAAAACCCCTAAAACCTAAAAAATGTTGAAAACCTTAAAACCCCTAAAAGACCCTAAAACCCCTAAAACCATAATAAAATCTATAAATCTCCCCTAGAACCTGTAAAAAATCTAAAAACTATAAGTCCTCTAAAAACATAAAAAATCCCTGAAAACCAAAAAAATATAAAAACACTAAAACCCTCAAAAGACTATAAAATCCCAAACAAACCTAAAACCCATAAAAACATAAAATCCCTAAAAAATCCCTAAAAATCCCTAATAATCCTTAAAACATAAATTACTCTATAATCCCTAAAACTCCATAAAAATCGTAAAATATTTAAAATAATTTAAACCCCTAAAAACCAAAAAACTATGAAATCCCTAAAAACCATACAGATGCCCGAAAACCTATAAAACCATAAAACCCTCATAACCCCATAAAATCACAAAAAATGAATTAAAACTATAAAAACCATTTAAAACCATACAAAAATTAGAAAAATATAAAAATATAAAAACCCTAAAAGAAAAAAACTAAAAGAACAAAAAAACCCATAAAATCATTTAAAACCCTAAAATCCATGAAAATCCCTAAAAATACCAAAAACAAATAAAAATTATAAAAAACGCTAACAATAACTAAAAATTTAAAAACCCTAAAACTATGAAAACCTCTAAGAAAACATTGGAAAATTAAAAATAACTAAACCCCATAAAAAACCTAAAAAATGTGAAAACCCCTAAAAACACTAAAAACCCAAAAAAACCCAAAACCCATAATGCCCCCTAAAACCATTAAAACCCATAAAACCCTAAAAACAACTAAAAATCATAAAAAACACTAAAAACTCAAAAAATTTAAATAAAAACCCAAAAACACATAAAAAAACTCTAAAACCACTCTATGTCCTTAAAACCCATAAAAACATTAATGTTTATAAAAAACCCTAAAAATACCAAAAAAATAAAGAATGCTAAAAAACATGAAAACCCTAAGAAAACCTTACAAATGTAAAAACACTTAAAACCCCTAAAAATTTAAAACAATAAACACCATAAAACCCCTAAAAACCCAAAACAAACCCTGAAAACCCCAAAAAAACCCTAAAACACAGTAAAAACTCTAAAACCCATTCAATCCCCTAAAATGTTAAAAGAACTCTAAGAAAATTAAAACCTTTAAAAACACAAATGAAAAACCTGAAACCCAAAAAATCCATAAGAAACATGAAACCGATAAAACCCTCAGATCCCTAAAGACCATAAAAACCCAAAACACCCAAAAAATAACAAAAATTTATAAAAAGCTCGAAATACCCAGAAAACCCCTAAGAGAAAATGTAAAACCTAAAAACACTTAAACCCATAAAAAACCTAAAAAATTATAAAAACCATGAAAAATCATAATACCCATAAAAGATCCGAAACACCTAAAAATCAAAAAAACCCCATAAAAACACTAAAACCCAAAAAAAATCAAAAAACCATTAATCCCATAAAAATGTTAAGATCTCTATAAAACTATTGAAAACCTAAAAAAGTCAAAAAACTCCGAAAATCCAAAAATACCCATAAACTCCAAAAAAACATTAAAAACATAAAAATCCATAAAACCCTATAAATTCATAAAACCTCTAAAACATAAATGTCTGTAATGATTCATTAAAATCACTAAAACATTAATACCTCTAAAAACCCAAACAAACACAAATAAATACTTAAAAACCTAAAAAAAATAAATCCCTTAAAAACCAAAAAACACTAAAAACCATATTAACACCTAAAATTATAAAAACCCTAAAACACTAAAAAACATAAAAACCATAAAAACCAATAAAACCATAAGAACCACTAAAAACTATAAAAACCCTTTAACCCCTTAAAACATTTAAAAAATCTATACAATTTTCAATCCACAAAAAATTCTAGACAACAAAAAACATAAAAATCCCGAAACCCTAAAACTCGTCAAAATAACTAAAACCACAAAAAACAATAAAAAGCATAAAAACCCTAAAATTCCCTAAAAATTTAAAAAACCATAAAAACCCAAAAAATCCCCCAATAAAGCATAAAAACATAGAAACATTAAAACTCATAAAATCATATAATATGAAAAGGGCTCTAAAACCCTATAAAATCCTAAAACCATAAAAACAACAAAACCCCTAAAACTTTTAAAAACCCTAACAAACCATAAAAACCATAAAAACCCACTAAAACTCTAGAAAACACTTTAAATCCATTCTAAACTTTATAAACTCTAAGAACCATACGAAATCTATAAACACAAAAAAATTAAAATCTCAAAAACCCTAAAAATATTAAATACCCTAAAAACCCCCAAAATACCTAAATACCCTAAAACCCCTTAAAAATCCTAAAAATTCTCTAAAAATCCATAAAAACATAAAAAATAGAAAAAACATGAAAAAATATAACAAAACATTATGAAATGGTTAAAACCTAGAAAAAACATAAAAATGATAAAAGTCTAAAAACCCCTAAGACCCCAATAAAGACCATAAAAACATTCAAAATCCCTAAAAATCCTAAAAACACATAAAAATCCTAAAACATCCCTAAAATTCCCTAAAAACATAAAAAAAATCATAAAACCACTGATGAACTCAAAGAAATCATTAAAACCTAAAACACTTAGAACCTCTAAAAAACAAAAAAAACCAAAATCCAAAATATTCACTAAAAACCCTAAAACTGTAAAAACCAATAAAACCCCATAAAAACATTAAAAACCATACAAACATATAAAAATCATAAAACCCAACCAAAAACAATAAAAAACCCTTTGAACCCATAAAAAATTTAAAAACTCAAAAAACCTTTTAAAACACTAAAAACTCAAAAAACCCCTAAAACCACGAAAACCCATAAATTCATAAGACCCCTAAAAACATAAAATGGTAAAAATCCATAAAAACCCTAAAATCCATAAAAATCGTAGAAAAACACTAAAAATAAATAAATGTGTAAAAACTCATAAAAACCATGAATACCCAATAGAAAACCTAAAAAACATAAAATCAAATAAAACCAATAAAAACATAAAAAATGTTAAATCCCTTAAAAACCTAAAAAAAGATAAATACCATAAAAATATATAAAACTGCCTAAAAACCATAAAACACCTAAAATACAATGAAAACCCTAAATGGAATTTAAAACTCTAAAACACCTTTAAACCCCCAAAAATTTAAATATACAAAAAAATATTAAAAACCCAATACAAACATAAAAAACTATAAAACCCTAAAAACATAAAAATAAAAAAACCCTAATAACCATCAAAATCACTAAACCCCTAAAAATAAGAAAAATAAAAAAATCCCTTAAAATCTCTAAAAACATAAAAACCATAAAACACCTAAGAAGACCATAAAACCCATAAAACTCATAAAACCCCTAAAAACCTAAAAACAATAAAAACCCACAAAACCCTGAACACCCTTAAAATCCTAAAAACGTGAAATCTTACAAAATACCAAAAAATCTAAAAACAAAAAACCCTAAAACCCTGAAAATCCCTATGAAATCCTTAAAAGAAAAAAATTAAAAACTACTAAAAGCATAAAAATAATAAAACCCTAAAAGAACATAAAACCTTAAGAACCCCTTAAAACTATAAAAACCCTGGAAAAACCTAACAAACCTAAAACTCCATAAAAACCTAAAAACCACTAAAAACTATAAAAACCATTTAAACCAAAAAAAATTAAAAAATCTAAAAACCATAAAAATATGAAATACTCAAAATCCCTAAATACGCAAGAAAACCATATAACCACAAAAAATATAATAAAACCTTAAAATCTAAAAACACTTAAAACCACAAAAAACCCTAAAAATGATTAAAACCCCAAAACCGTTAAAAACAACCAGGACACCTAAAAACCTTCAAACATAAAAAATACATAAAAACCCTTAAAAACATTAAAAAAAATCCCTTTAATCCACTAAAAACATTAAAAAATATAAAAATCTTAAAACCTGTAAAAAATCAAAAAAACACCAGAATACCTAAAAACCCATACAGATCCAAAAAATCCACAACCCCCGAAAAATCCCTAAAATCCTTAAAACACCATAAAAATACTAAAACTCCTTAAAAATTATAAATAAAAAAAACTCTAAAATCATTAAAATCCATAAGAAAACCATAATAACCAAAAAACACATAAAACCCCTTAAAACCCTGTAAAATGGTAAAACCCTAAAAACCCCTAAATACATTAAAAACAACAAAAACCCCCAAAAAAATATAAAAACAATAAAACCCCCTAAAAACACTAAAAACCCACTAAAAACTCTAAAAAAATTAAACCCCTAAAACTATTTAAAAAAATTCTGAAAAACATTAACAAACTAAAAAATGAAAAAAAAACCATAAATACCAAAAAAACCCTGCACCCATAAAACCCTCAGAATCCTAAAAGACCCGAAAATACATAAAAATCATTAAAAATCCCTAGAAATCCATAAAAGCATAAAAAAATAAAAACATTGAAAACCCTAGAAAATACATAAAAGCCAAAAAAACATAAATCCCCTAAAAACCTACGAACGCAAAAATCTCTAAAAACCCAAAAACCCATAAAATCCCAAAGCAACCCCTCAAAATCCCTAAAACACCTGAAATGACATAAAAATCCTAAAAACCCTTAGAAATCCCTAAAACATAATAAACCCATAAAAACCCAATGAAAACCTTAAAAATAGAGATATTTAAAACCATTAAAAGACATAAAAATGCTAAAAACCCTAAAAGTCCTTAATAAGACCCTGGAACCCAAAAACCCCCTAAAACCATAAAAATGACTAAAAACTAAAAACACCCTAAAAATAAAAAAAACCCTACCAACCCTGAAAAATATAAAAACATATTAAAACCCATAAAAACGATAAAAACACTCAAAACATTAAACCCCTAAAAACCATAAAACACCAAATAAACAATAAAACATTAAAAACACTAAAACACTCAAAATACCTAAACAACAAAAAACTATAAAAATCCAAAAATATACCTAAAAACATAAAATACCTAAAAAACATGAAAATATAAAAAACCTAAAAACACATAAAACCCCAAAAAACCAAAAAAAATCTAAAACCCTAAAACCATAAGACCAAAAAAACCATAAAACCCATAATACCTATAAAAACATTAAACCCCTAAAACACCAAAAAACCCAACACCCCTAAAAACAATAAAAACACTTTAAACCCATAAAAATGTTAATAACAATAAAAATCCTAAAAACCCCTAAAAGAAAAAAAACTCTAAAACCCGCAAAAAATCACAAAACCCTTAAAAACCTAAAAACCCTAAATGTACCTAGAACCCCTAAAAAACAAAAAAATCCTAAAAACAATAAAAATACATATAATTATAAAAAACTCCTAAATTCCCAATAACAAGATAAATACAAAAAAATCCTTTACAACCCTAAAACCACAAAAACCCATAACAATCCTAAAAACACTAAAACACCATGAAACCCCCAAAACACTAAAAACTATAAAATCCAGTTAAAATACTAATCAAATTCAAAAATCTAAAAACCTAAAAACACTAAAAACTCAAAAATATCATAAAAACTCAAAAATACAAAATACCTTAAAAGACAAAAAAACAAATTCTCTAAAGACAAAAAAAACACAAAAATCCGATAAAATCCTTGAAACCAAGAAAATATCTAAAACACTAAAAAATTCCTAAAAATTATTTTAAACCACTAAAAACTCTAAAAACATTAAAAACCCTACAAAACCCTCAATATATCTAAAAAACATAAAAACCCATAAAACTCCCAAAAAACCCTGAAAATTAAAAAACCCATGAAAACTGGGAAAACCTATTTGAAAAAAATAAAAACCTAAAAATGATTAAAACCCCTAAAACCCTAAACAAATTTAAAACCCTAAATATATCTGAAAAACATAAGAACCATAAAAACCCCCAAAAAATCTGAAAAATTTCTAGAAACCCATGAACCTAAAAAATTTCTAAAGACATTTAAATCCTTAAAAACTATAAAAAAACTCTAAAAACCATAAAACACTAAAAACTAAAAAATCCTTAAAAACTCTAAAAACCCTAAAAAACCTAAAAACCCTAAACAACCCTAAAACCACTAAAAATACCTAAAACCATAAACACTATAAAAATCCAAACAAAAATATCTATAAATACCGAAAAATGTAAAACCCCCAAAAAAACCCTGGAAACCCCGAAAAAACAATAAAAACCTAAAAACACTTAAAACACCTAAAAATCTAAAAACAAAAAAAAACCTAAAACACCTACAAACCTATAATACCGATAAAAATACATAAAAACCATTAAAAACATAAAAACATAAAGGCCACTAAAAACTCTTAAACCCCTAAAAATTTAAAGAAATATCTAAAAATCATTAAAAATATAAAAAAAACTCCAAAAACCAATTAAAACCCTGAAACCCTTATAAACCATAAAATAGGTAAAAATCCATCAAAAACATAAAATATTAAAAAAATTTATGAAATGCTTAAAATCCCAAAAAATGTAAAAAATTATAAAAACCCTAAAAACATTAAAAAACCGTAAAAACCAAAAAAACACATAAAACACCTAAAAGTCTAAAAAATGCTTAAAACACTAAAAACCATCAAAAACCATCAAAAACTATAAAAACCATCAAAACACTTAAATACCCTAAATCCTATAAAAATATAAAAAAGTACCTAAAATCCTTAAAACCCTTAAGAAAACCTAAAAATCCAGAAAAATCCTATGAAAACCAAAAAAATATGAAATTAATTAAAACCCCTGAAAAACCTAAAAATTATAAAAACCCAAAAATATACCATAAAAGCCCCTAAAAACAACTAAAAACCATAAAAACCTAATAACCACTAAAAAAAATATAAAAACCATTTAGAACATGGAATAATTTTAAAACTATAAAACAATAAAAACGAAAAAAAAATCAAAAAACAAAAAAAACAAAAAAACTATAAATACCGTAAAAACCATTAAAAACCCTCACACCCATAAAAATAAAAAAGAAATCAAAAAAACCCCATAAAATTATAAAAAACCTAAAACTCATAACACCCCTAAAAACTCTAGAAACCTAAATGCACTTAAAATCCTTAAATACATTAAAACCCCAAAAAAACTAAAAATCCAATGCAACCCATAAAAATCTTAAAAATCCTGAAACCCATAAATAACTTAAAAACCATCCCAAAATAAAACCCCCTTAAAACCACTAAAATATTAAAAACACAAAAACCATAAAACTCTTAAAACTCCAATGAAACCAAAAAAATATAAAAAACTATAAAAATACTGAAAAACCATAAAACCATAGAAATCCAAAAAACGTAAAATAACTAAAAATATAAAAACCCTTAAAACACTAAAGACCATAAAAATCCCATAAAATCTTAAAAACACTTAAAAACACCAAAAAACTATAAAACAATAAAAACCCAAAAAATCCTAAATACCCCTAAAAACCAAAAAAACGATAAAAACCCTAAAAAACATAAAAACCCTTAAAATACATAAAAACCCTTAAATGACTAAAAACGCTAAAAACCATTTAATCTCCTAAAAATGTTAAAAAAATATAAAAACCATAATAACCCTAAAAAATCATGAAACGTATAAAAACCATAAACCATAAAACCCTAAAAACAATAAAATCAATTAAAACCCAAAAAACCCATAAAAATAGTTAAAATTTCTAAAATCCCTAAAAATATAAAAACACTAAAAATCAGGAAAACCCCCTACGAAAACATTAAAAACCTAAAAATAGATAAAAATACTAAAACCCTGAAACACTAAAAACCATAAACACCATAAAAACAATAAAAACCATAAAAACCATAAAAACCATAAAAACCCTAAAACCCACTAAAAATATTAAATACATTTTAAATACAAAAACATAAAAAAAATATAAAAACCCATAAACCCTAAAAAGATAAAAAAAAATTAAGCTACCAATTACCATAAAACCAGAAAAACCATAACCTTAAAAATCACTAAAAATCCAAAAAACCACTAATAAAACCTTAAAAACCTAAAAATAATTAATATCCCTAAAAATATAAAAAACCCTAAAACTACTAATAACTCTAAAAAAAATTTAAATCCCTTAAAATGTTTCAAAACTTTAAATAACTATAAAATATCCAAAAATCTCAAAAATCCCTAAAACCTACAAAAACCATAAAGATCCTGAAACCTAGAAAACCCTTAGAACCCTCAAAATACCTAAAAACCCATAAAATCCAAAAAATTACCTAAAATTACAAAAAAAAATAAAAAATCCTATAAACCTTGAAAAAACATAATATATACTTAAAAACATAAAAACACTTAATAATCTTAAAAAATCTAAAAATTTCAAAAAACTCTTAAAAAACCTAAAACCCTAAAAACATAAAAAAATCCATACAAACCCAAAAAACCACTGAAACCACTAAAGTCCCATTAAACCCCAAAAAAATATTAAAAACTCTTAAAAGACATAAAACCCTAAAAAACAAAAAAAAACAACTAAAAACCCATAACAACTAGAAGAAAATATTAAAAACCCAAAAAACCCTAAAAAACCTAAAAATTCACTAATAATTCATAAAAACCTAAAAATATATAAAAACACAGAAATTCCCTAAGAAATCCTCAAAAATCTAAAATTACTTAATACACCTAAAAAATAAAAAAACTAAAAACCCAATAAACCTATAAAAAACTAAAAACACCTTAAATACCTCAAAATCCCAAAAACAATAAAAACCATAAATATCCAAAAAATCCTAGAAAAAATACCTCAAAATTAAAAAAACACCTAAAAAATTGAAAACCCTAATGAAAAACTTAAAATCCTAATTTTCCTTAAAAACATTAAAAACCTAACAACCCCAAAAATTCATAAAAAACACTAAAAACCATAAACACCCTAAAACCCATAAAAACCCAAAACCCACACTGAGAACTCTAAAAATCCTTTAAACCCCTAAAAACATTAATATAATATAATAAACCTTACAAACCTTAAAAACTCAAGAGAACCCCTAAAAACCAAAAAAACTTAAATCCTTAAAAACCCTAAAAGACCCTAAAACCCCTCAAAATCCTTAAAAACTCTAAAACCCCTTAAAATATAAAAAATACCCCGAAATCCCAAAAAAATTAACAAACCATCAAAACCATGAAAACCCCTAAATAAAAAAATTAAAATAAAAAAAACCCCTAAAAATGAATGGAATGCTAAAAACCGTAAAACCCCCCAATATTCATAAAAATAATAAAACACCATATAACCTTAAAAATCTCTAAAACCCAGTAAAAACCCTAAAACACCCTAAAAACTATAAAAACATTATAAAACCATATAATTTAAAAAAAACACTAAAAACCAAAAAAATCCTAAAAAATAAAAAAACCCAAATCGTAAAAAAACCCATAAAACCCACAAACAAATCAAAATCCTAAAGAACCCTATAAAACTGTGAAGATATTTAAAATATTCTTAACACATACAAAAATATAAAACCCTAAAAACCCCTAGGAAAACATTCAAAATCTAAAAACAATTAAAACCCTAAAGAGAACATGTCTCTAAATACTCTAGCCATAAGACTCTATAAAGGATCACAAATAATTTGGATAAGTTAATAATTCAGAAAGAACACAAAGGTTGAAAACAAAACTCACCATAATAACATTATCATAATTCATGATGTTCAAAGAGTACAAGGGGTTGAATATTTATAGACAAAGAGTGATAAAATGTATTACACCTAGTTTCCACAAGTAAAAAATCCTAAATCATAATTTTGAACATTTTGGCACATGTCCATTACATAATTGTACAATTAGCACACCCTTTTTGTAAGTAATGACAACTACCCCACCACTTTTTACATTGAAAATTCGATAGTGGGGTGGGCTTGAAAATTATATTATATCATGTAATAGTTATTTAAAATCATTTTTGGGCCTTAATTAAAGTAAATATAACCCCATATGCTTCTCCTATTAAAGGGTATTAGGCCTCCCCTTATAATTCCATGTTAAAACATTTTAAGGCATCCTTAATTCTCCTTGTCATCTCCCTTATCATTGGGCCACTAACTCCTCACAATGGATCTTGTGAAATCATGTGCATTCTACCCTCCTCATCAAGTCTGCCTTACACCCCTTGCTTCCCATGTGTGCAATGATCATCATCATCACCTCCCTCCACAAAAGGACTCATCCTCGAATCTAAAAACACCAAGGGATAAATATCAACACCATTAAAGGTGAAAGTAACATTTACATACCTATCAGGTAACTAAATATTGTATGCATTATCATTGACCTTCTCTGAGACCTGAAATGGTCTATCTTCTCATGGATGATGTTTTGATTTTTATTTCTCTAGTAAACCCCTTTTAATTAGGGTTTTCCATAACAAACTACCCAGATCAAATGTAGATCATTTCCAACACTTCCTTACTCGATCATCATATTATTATAATAAAAACACAACACAATAATGCATTGATGGTTTAAGAGAGTTAGTGGTAAAACATTCTCTCTTGTATAGTAGCAAGAGAGTTTCATCCTCCTATAAATCTCTCTTTATCTCAATTTTTCGTAATAATAAAAACACTTTTCCCTCAATAATCTTACTTCCACTCTTATTTTCACTCTCGTTTTCAAGTATTTTCTTTCATCATTTATTTTTATATCACTCATCAATACTTTTTAACTATTTATTTTTTCAATTAAATCTATTTTTAATCTATTTTTATTTTTCTCACTTTTCATAAAATCTTTTAATGCTCACTCGGTCATGATAAGCATGCAACACTCTCAAGGGTCTATGTATAAAAATTATCTTGTTTTACTAAAAATCAAAGTAGTTGGTGTTTCCTTAATGTGTCACCCTCTTATCAAATTGAAAAGGCCTACCCAACAAGATATGACTACCATTCATGGGGACAACATTATATATCACCTTTTATTCTTAATTCACAATATAAAATGGAAGTTTTCCTTGATTAGTCACTTTAAAATCCCAACTATTATTTAACAATGAAAATTTATAAGTCCTATAATGCTTAGTTATAGCTAAACCAAATTTATTAACCATTAAAACACTTGCGTAATTTGAGAAACTACCCCCATTATTGATCATACTACATACCTTACCTTTGATGGGGAATCTAGTATGAAAAATGTTGTCCCTTTTACCTTTATCATGTTCTCATTTGGTTTCAGAACTCAAAGTATACCTTCCCATGAATATTTAACCATGTAAAGGTCTCTCTATTTCCATATCCAAACACTCCTCAAGTGGTGGATTTTCATATTCACTTGAGATAGCACTAATAAAATCTCTATCAGCCAAAATTATCATGGTCCTCTTATTCAATAATTTCAAGGAATAATTTCTGCATCCAAAACACTTAAAACATATAATGTTATTTGAAACCAACCTTACCGTAAATTTTACCTTTGGATTCTGGAATGAATGGTTTTGGTTTGGATACCTCCTTTAAATATGGTTTGTGTTTTATTATATGTTATTGTTGTTTGGAATAATAAAACATGAAATAATATTTAGAATCCTTATAATTAAATTTACAGTGCATACTTATTTCCTTTACTTTCCTCTCCACTTTAGTTTCCATGAAAATAATATCATTCATATCCAAGTAGTGGTGCAGGTCCATGGTGTCCCGAATTTTGTGGTTGATTCCATTCACAAAACTTTCCATTGTAACCTCTCACTGCTCATCAATATTGGAATGAATCATAATGATATCCATCCCATTATGATTTCCTCAACACTCATATCTTCTTGTATTAAACCCTATAATGTGATGGAAAAATCAAGATAATAGTGGCTAGATATAGACCTGTTACACATTACCACTTTCATCTCATCCCAAGGGGGGATGGTACTTTCTCAAATTTTTCATCAACTCACTTGTTGTTGGTCCAAACAAATACTAGCATTGACGGTGAATTCAAAAGCTTCCAACTTCACATTATTTTTCTATGAATAGTTTAGGAAACAAAAAAATGATCCCCCATTTGTTCCTATTCTAATTTTGTTTCATGATCATTTTTATATTAAAATGAATGGATCCTCAACATTACTCATAAAATATAATTGGTTTTCCACTATAGTGGTTTCTTTCTCTGAATTAGTTACACATGACAAATGAAGAAGTCCTATTCTTCTTCAAAGTTCCTCCTACTTAGTGGTTCTCTATAATTGTAAGGGTGTTTTAATTTAGCCATCCCATAATTTATACTTTATAATTGTTATTGTATATCACTTATGAAAAAATAATGTATGTTTTATTAGTGTTACTCACCTCTGCCATTTAATAACCCTCTTAAAAATTTTTATGGGAAATTAATACAGAACTCAGACACTTCCTCAAGTGTTTTCACTATAAAATATTATATTCACACATGTTTTACTCAATTATTTATTTCTTAAAAAAATGTACCTTTGTTTCATTTTACCACTAAACTTTATTTCTATAGAATTTTTACCCAATTCCAACAAATATAAAGAACTATTGAAGTGTTTTAATCACAAACTATAATAGAAAGATAAAATTCAAAATGAATTAAAGATAAAAATGTGAGATATGGAAGGTAGAAGATGGAGAAAAATGATAAATAGATGTATTACTTAATATTTTTCATTATTTAGCCATAAAATTTGTTTTGTGGATATTTTTTTTAATAAATTAATTTGAACCATGATTAATTTAGAATATGTTAATGTAGGGGAAGTAATAAGTTGAATAATCAAATGGAATCAAAGTTAGAGTTGTCTTGTTACATCCTACCACTTCTCATTGTATTGAGAATTGATAGTGGAGATACTAGTCCTTAGGTGACATCCCTGAGAAACCAAAGGTTGGAAATAAATTCCAAGGGACTCATAAATAATTAAGGGATTATTTTTTATTTAGTATAAAATGATCAACCCAATGAAAACCATAAAACCCAAACTTCTTAATGTTTCATGAGTACCAAAATTAAATCCAACACAAGACTAATACAGAAGGATATTTCAAAGTACAAGTAGAATCAATGTGACATAAATAATGGAAAAAATGATAAAAACACAAAAGATACCAAAGACACAAAAAATAACTCCAAATACTCTCCAGGATCCAAATCAACATGCCCGCCCCAAGTTATAAATAATAATCTCTAACTAATTGGGATACCTTTCCTTTACTTGGGTCTCAATATATATCATCTGAAAATACACCATAGTTCCCAAGTAGGGGGTGATTATAAAACCCAGTAATATTTCTCTAATGACTTCCCAACTCAATAAACTAGATTTTAAATTGTCATAAAATAATTATAAAACAATTTAATAAACATTTAATGCAATTTATATCCAAAAAAAGTGTTTTCAAGTGAAAATAATCAAATAAGATTTTAGAACATTTTATTCAAGGAATATATCAATAAATCACATAATAATTTTTCGAGGAACATCCAAAAATATTTTTACTATTTCTCAATTTATGATTTGGGATAAAAAAATTTATTTCCAAACACAAACTCACTATAAAAACATACATAAGCTTGGTGTTATCATTTACAGTGGAACTTCACATCCAAACATTATTCCTTTGAAGGAAACACTACACAAAATATATCAATACCATTCAAATCATGCCCAACCATTATGTAGTGATGTCTCCTTTGTCTCCCGGTGCTCCCCCTGCTCCGCGCCTTGTAGGGTTTCATCCTGAAAACCTTCTACGCAAGATCTACAACACTTCCAATCTCTGATCTGCCTCCTTCTGGCCGCCTCCTCTTACATTTTTCATGCTCCGACAACTATTCTCTAGTACTCTCTTCCCTTTAGGACTTCTCCCCTGATTGCATAGTGATTTTTGCTAGTGGAATATCGTCTTCCTTTCTCCTCCCATCTTTCTGCCTTACCCTGCGCATCAGACCTCTATTTTTTGGACTATGTGTATGTGATTCATGCGGTTTGGGTCGGTTATGGAGAGGGTGTTTGGTGTTCTTCCTCTCCATTTCCCTTGTTGTTCAACCCATCAGGATCGACCCCACTTAGTTGAGATCGATGAGGGTGTTGGGACAGCTTGGGATGGTGTTGGAGGGGGGCCGACGGAGATCTCTATTCCTTTCTTGTTGTTCTTTCTTGTCTGTTGGGTTTCTTTTCATTCTTCTGCGTATTTGGTGTTTCTCTCTGGGGTTATCTTACAGTCCGATTCTAGCTTCCATACCATTTCTTCTAGTTTTTTCGGTTGTTTTCTAGTGTGTTTTGTTATGTGGTTTTTCTACGAGATGTTCCTGATGGAAAGAGACGTTGATACAAGGAGGGATGCAGATTACGTCGACAAATCTGATTAGTTTTAGTTTTACCCAAGGCGTTTGTCTCGAATTTTGTTTACTCCAAAAATCTACTTGTGTATTTACTATTGGTGTGGTGTCGACTAGAAGATGAGGGAAATGTGATTATTTTTTATGGTGGGTCAATGGTCTTCAACGTCTGACGTTTGGTTGGTGGTCACTGGTGTCGTTGTCACTAGGATTGTCCTCCGGAGAGGCTTTCTTCCACTCAAACTTTTCTTTGTCGTCCTGTTGCAATGCTCCTACCAAGTCGGTATGGTGTGGCAGTCTTCATGGAGGGTTTTGGTCATGATGTTTGAGTGGTTAGTGGAATCCAGGAGGCATATTTGGCATGGTACAGTGGTGACGATGGTTATCAAACGGTGATGATGGTTCTTGAACAACTGTGATGGTGTTCAAATGGCGACAATGGAAGTTTGTTATTTGAGGATTACAATGTTGTGATGTTGACGACAGTGGTGCCAGTGGAGCAATGATGGCACCGAAGATGTGGACAAGTTGTGACCCTCATGTCAGTGTTTAGGTTCTTCTGGAATTGAGCAGGCACAATGCGGTTCTCAATGCACGAAAATTTAGTTTATGTTCTTTGAATTTCAAATTTTTTACTTTGGCGCACAGTGATGGTTGTTTTTGGTTTGGTGTTATTTAAATTTTGTCTTGAAATTTTGTAAAGTTTCACACTTTATCTTAAAATTGATTTCAGAAAATTAAAATTGGATTTGAAGGCCCAACTGTTATGTATTAATCATATCAACTCATTTAAAAAAAATATTTTCATAAAAAAATTTACTTGATTTAGACAACAATAATTTTAAAATCACTATTTTAAAATTATATATAATTATTTTCCAAAAATCTATACACTTCCCATGATTTCTAAAATAATAATTCAAATGATAATTACATCAATTCACATAATGATTTCCAAAAAAAAATCAATCAATTTATTCAATTTGATATCAACCCTTGAAGTTATAATCAAGATGATTCGAGAGAGAATCTACCTACATCTCAAACTTATGTGAAAGCAAATAATGTCGCAAAGACATTAACAAACCAAATTAAATCATTAAGAATCTAACAATGATCTCATTAACTTCAATAAAAAAAATCATATCCCATCAATATTAAAATCACAAAAAAAATTGTCTATCCCCAACGAACTAGATCCAAGATTATAAAAGTGGTTATGAGAATATATCTATATAAAATTATGAAGAATGAGTACTTAATAATGAATTTGGGTCTCCAATGCACTTGTATTTTCCTAGGAATTTCTCCTGGATCAAGAGGAATCATCTATACTATATTGGGAGGAAGATGAATTTGTGTTGTTTCTAATTTATGAGAGAAATGAGTGGTTTATTAGGTAAATAGGATTAGATACAAAATTTCTCAGTTTGATTTTCGATGATGCATGGTTAGGGAAAATGGTTAGTAATGCCGTGTGGTAACAGGGAAAGGGATATTGACTCAAAAAACACCCCAAAAGATCAAATTTCATGATTATAAAAATTGTACACAAATCAAGTTATACCCCAATATCTAGCATTTAATGATTTCTACTAGGAATTCGGACAGTTTTTCCAAACCATTAACCTCCCTAGTGTTCACTATTTCAGTTGCATGGTTTCCTAGAGGTATTGTATGCTTTCTACTAAACATTATAAAACTATTACCCTTCGGAAAAGAATAAAAAACATTCCAAATCTCTTTAAAACCTCCGAAAACACAACCCAATAATTTTATACACTTAAAATACATAAATAATGGGTCAAGTAACTATAACTATTGGTGTTACATTCTCCCCACCATTAGTTTTTACATAGATATAAATTAAAAAACTGGAGTTGTCGCTAAATATTTTTTGACATTAAACCATCATTTCCATTTCAAACTCCAAGGTTTCCTCTGGAATCTGACCATGTTTCGCTAAAACCATCACTAGAATAATGATTTTCCCATTCTAGAAATTATCTTATCTATCCAGAATCAATACTAGATTATGAACTACTATATCATCTACTCTAGGTCAATGTGATCTAATTGAATCACATAGTCAGGGTCAGGTTGAAACATATTCGATTGAGATACATCAGACAATATATTAATTGAACTGAACCTCAGTGGAAAAGAAAAATGATATGCCACCTCATCCTTCCAGCCAAGAATCTCAAAATGGTCTATGTATCAGAGATATAACTTTCCCTACATCACAAAATGGTGATTCCTAAGACATAGGGATAATCTCAAGAACACATGATCACTCACCTAAAACAAAAATGAATATAAAAAATAATATTAATTTAATTTTTTTGACTTTATGCCATCTCCATAATATTATTGATTAACTGGATATTCTATATTGTCTCTTGCACAAGGATTTGTCAAACTATTTAAGTATAAACTTTTATAATAAAAAAAGTGGAGAATAATAAGGATTACCATAAAATTCATCAAAAGGATCCATTTGTACTGAGCCCTAGTAACTTTTGTTGAATTATAACTCCACTAATGGTATGTTATCCTCCCACAATCCAAGAAAATCCATTATAAAACTCCTATGAATATCCTCATATGTTTCAATTGTGCTTTGATATTATATATCTGTTTAAGGATGATACATCGTGCTCATGGTCAACTGAGTCCCAAGGGATTTTTTAATAATTTCCAAAAATCGAGATGAAAACTTTCGGTCTCTATCATATACAATCTGGACTAAAACACCATTCCACTTTATAACCTCTCATATGTAGATTTTTAAAAATTTCTTCACCGAATTATATTCAAAAATAGGAATGAAATGGGTTGAATTTGGGAGATAATCCACTCTCACCCATATGAAATCTTGTTTCTGAAATATCCCTGGTAGACCTGTTACAAAATCAATAGCTATATACTCCCATTTTCATAAGATAATTGGAAAATATTGTAGTATACCCACTGGTCATTGGGTCTCTTACTTAACCTACTGAGAGGTGAGGCATCTCAAAAAAATATCTAACACCTTTCTTTTCATCCCATCCAACCAATTTTTTTCTATCAGTTCCTTAAAGATATTTTTTATTCCAATCATAAAATCACATATCTAATGGTGATAAGAATGAATTATTTATTTATAGAAAGGAAAATGTACAAATATCCAATCTCAAAACCTTAGAGCTAATCTTCTATAAAGATTTTATCCTTTAATGGTCTCTCCGCCATTAAGTTTTTACATCATAGAACCCCATTCATAATTAGAGTTGTGTGACTCTTTAAACCTCTCTTCTAAATTAGGAACAAAAGAAATCGGAATTAAAATGGTAACACTACCTTGATCTTTATAATATCAGTGCATGTCAGCAATCACTGAAATTATCAACCATTTACCTGAAGTATATTTTCTCAACTTGCTATATGAATCACAACTTAATGCATTCAATAGAGATATCCATTTACCTAATGTATATATTATGTCAACGTAAATTATTTTAAGATACCTCTTCCATATTATTTGTCCTAGATTCAAATATATTTTTTAGAAAATATATTTCAAGATCATATGATCTATAAACACCATGAATTTATTCCTAAAAATATAATGACACTATGTATTCAAAGCATGGACTATAACATATAATTCCAAATCATGTGTTGGAAGGTTCTTCTCCTGAAAAAATAACTTCCATGAGGCATAAGTGAAAACATGATATCTCTGTATGAGAACACACCCCAACCATGATCCCAAAATATCACAATACACCGCATTACCTTGTTCTTATTCTGTAAATATCATGATTGATGATAATTTAAGGTGAAAATTAATCTCTTGAAAAGGCATTTTAATTTGATCTTTCTTTTGGAATGGAAAACTATTCATTGTCAATGATTTAATTGATGAAGATAGTCATGAAAATTCATTAAATGACATTGGTAATAACTATTCAGGCTAAAGAAAATATATATCTCAAAGACATTCTTTGGAAGTTTCCAAGAGACCACAACCTCTATCTTTTTTTCATACACAAAACACCCTTTTTAGAGATAATATAGCCAAATTAATTTATTTATTATATCCAAAAATCACACATTGAATGTTTGGAATACATCTAATGATCCTAAAAGATACCTAACACTACAGCTAAGTGTAAATCATGATCAAACTTTTTCAAAAAATACACTAGTATGTCATTAGAAAATTCCACCATAAAATAATCCAAATACCTTTGAAATATCTAATTCATCAATTCTATAAAGAAATAATGTACATACATAAGACAAAAATTCATAACCACATACTCATAATGGACATATTTACTTCTTAAAGATGTCATCAGAATTTCCCCCTTATAAACCCATAGTTAGGGATATCTCAAAAGTGATTCCATTTTAGATAACCACTAGGATCCCCTCAATTGATCAAAATAGTCATCAATGTGTGGAAGAGGATACCAATTCCTTATCATAACATTATTAAGCTTATTATAATACACACAACGTCTAAGATATTTATCAACATTTTGACAAAATTAACTGATACTTCCCTTGAAGACATTATAGGCTAAATGAACCCTTTACTTTTCAAATATTTAAAATGGAAATTCAATTCCCTAAAATTTTTTGATGTCATCTGATAAGAATGAATTGGGATAGGATTTTTCCTTTATAAGAGATCAATTTTAAACTCTACTTCCCTTGTGGGTGGAAACTAAAAGAAACTACCTGGAAACACATTAGGAAACTGATACAAAATTATTGGAAAATCGCTATTCTCGATCTCATTCATTGATTCCAAGGTCATGAATGTTAATAGATATAATATAGTCCCAAATTCTTCTACAAAAAATCCTGATTCATGTACCATTACATTCTAATTTACTCTAAAGAGATAACTGATTCTATCATTATTTGTAAAAATATCCCTTCAGGTATAACATTATATGTGAGCTTTGAAAATTTTCAACTAATCTATACTTTGATTAAGTCTTAGACATACATATCAAAAACAAAGAAGTCCCAAATCTACTCATCCCTAGCTATAATTATAAAACATGACTTTAACACAAAGTCTATACATTCTATTTTTCCAAGTGGAGTTTAAATTTTCAAAATAGAAGGAATCATACCATTATGAAAACCCATATGATCAATAGCATGATTAGTAATAAATGAAAGTCACACACCTGTATCAAAAAATATTTCATAAGGGTATAACTCAAAATAATCTTACCACTCACATTAAAAGGTCCCTATTGATCATATATAATCACTTATTCATATACTAAAAAATTATTACTTTATTAACTTTTCTCTTTGTTACCCTATTGAGATTTCCCAAGCTGAGGATTCAGGGTATTACTAGAATTTCCACGATTTTCTTGTTTTTTCTGGTGAGATTTATTCTATTGTACTAATCCTGAATAAGCATACGATTCCTAAGAAGCATGATATTTGTCCCTAGAACCTAACCTCAGAGCACTATGGGAATAAAACTATATATTTGTTATCTTAATGAAATTGTGAAATTCTCTACATGGTGTTGTACAATCTCAATTTATGTGATCGAGGTATCCACTTTGAAAAAAAAGGTCTACTCTTTGGTTTAGGAGGGGGATTCACTGATCCCTCCATCTAATTCTATGTCACACCACATTCTATGAAATAAGTGTCCTTATTCATCTTATTCCTAGAATTGGATTTTCTATTAGTTACCATAGGTGTTAGCATGATAACTCTAACCACGTTCTTGTGATACCCCTTTTCTTCCAATCTTTCTCTATTGACTATCTCGGTATAATCTGATATTTGAAGAAAAATAATTTTGATAGAATCAAAAGCTTAAAACCTAATTCAAAAATGAGTGCCTTCAAGAATTCACCTCAAGCAACTTCGGATTATAATTGACTAACTTCATAAATGTAATTGCATACACTATCAAAGTGATGTTCTCTTTATTAAAACTACATAAATATGATGTTATTGAAATCTAGAATGTATAAGAATATAATTGTTCGTTAAAAATTTCTTATAAATATACCCATGTCATATCTTCATCCAATTTATCTTGAACTAATAAATTCCACCATAGTAATGAAAGATATTAAAACATGTATACTTCTAAATTCCACTTTAGCTTGTCTGATGTGATAAGGAAATCGAAGAATCAATTAATCCTATTTAACTACCATTCTAGTTTTTTTCGATTCTGATACACCCCAAATTATGGGTGGGTTCTTATTTTGAAACTAAACTAAATGATCCACTTTCTTTTTTTTATTATTTTTGTTCCCTCTATCCATAGCCTAAAATGCCAAAAAAACACTCAAACCCAAAAATTCATTCACTGATGGCTCATGTGAAACCACATTCTCAGTAGTCTCTCTTGGTTGGTTTATATGGTGCATAATTAGTGCCAATCAATATAACCAAAAGAAGACACCATTTAGCCTCACTCTCAAGAAACTAAGGGCTTAGTAATTTCAAATTTACTGCATCACACATATCACAACAAATATTTCCATAATTATATAATATAAACTTTCAAAACATTTTTGAAAATTAAAATATTCTTTAGAAATCAATCAATTTTCAACTATATTAAAAAATCAACACTTTTTCAACAAATCATGAATCATTACTCAAAATTAAATATATAATCTTAGTGTAAATTCATTTATATCAATTCATGTCATGATCTTATCATTGGATAAACCCATTATGATGAGTTGAAAACTCCAATAAGTGTCTCAAAACACTCGTGTACCAAACTCCCTAGTAACTTGAGTTTCATTATAAAGAGGTAATCAATTACTTTTTATGTTTTACAATTCATGTTTTGAAAATCCTATATCATTTCTACCGTACTAAGGGATAGAATAATATGATTTCAAAATCAAGGTCTGAACAACTGGATACCATTTTTAACATCTTTCCCCTCCTCATTGGCATAACAAGTGATGAGGGAGATAGTCATCTTTATCTGACATCCCTGAGACAATAAATGCGTGCAATAAATTCTGAGGGCCTTATAAATAGTTAGGGTGTGATTGTACATTTTAATATAAAATGAAAAAACCAATGATAACCATAGAAACCAAACATATTAATGATAAATGTGTACTAAAATGAAAGAAAATAAAATAATAAGCCAAAAAACAATATCAGAGTAAAACCAGAATCAATGTGACATAACCAATGGAACAAAATTATAACAAAAACAAAAGGAATAAGAGAAAACAATAGAAACCTCCCACCATATCTTAGCTCAAAATACAAAATCCCAACCCATGTTATCAATAAGCATTATAAAAAACTAGGATACCTTGACTTTACACATGTCTTGATATATAACATTTATAAACACACCATAGTTCCTAAGAAGGGGGTGAGAATCAAACTCAATAGGATTTACCTAATGACATACCAACTCACTCCACTTAGATTTAACATGTTATAATATTTATAAAAAACATTTTGAAAACTATTTAAAGTATTTGATATATAACAATAATATTTTTCTAAGGAAAATAATCAAACATGCGTTCAAAACCATTTTTTCACGAAATGAATACACAACTAACACAATAATATTTTAAGAAACATAAAAAAAATATTTTAATTATTTATAAATTTATGATTTGGAATAAAAGTTTCCATTACCACATGTATCCTCAACACAAACACATACACAATCATAGTGTTACCATAGATAGTGGAACATCACGTCCACACTCAATACATTCAATGGTGGTACTTCACAACAATTATTTATCCCATTCAACTCATAACTAGCTCTTATGACCAAATCAAATCAGCCAAATTCAATAAAATCATTTCAATATATAATTTAGTTGTATAAAACAACAATAATTATAGAATATCCATTTTATAATAATAATAAATGGTTTCCCAATAATCCAACCAATTCTCATGATTTAAAAAACCATAATTCAAACAGGAATTACATCAAATCAAACCATAATTTTCACAAAAATTTCATGAAATAAAATTAATCTGAAATTGAGACTTCAATTTATAATCAATATGAGTTGAGATAGAAGCCACATATATCTCAAAATTGAACAGAAATAAAGAATGATACAACTACATTAACAAACTGGCTTTCATAGATATTTCAAGTAAGATCTTTTTCCCTTTAATCAAAACAATCATATCCCATAAATATCGACATCAAAAAAACATTTATCTATCTCCAGAAAAATATATCATTGAATCTAAAAGAGGGAAAGTGAATATGTACAAGGAAAATGATGAAGATAAAGCCCTTACCAATGAATCTGGGTCTCTAACGCACATGGATTCTCTTAAGAATCTCTCCCGAATTGAAAATAATTTTCTCCACCACTATGGGAGGAAGTGTAAATAGTGTTATTGAGTATTTAGGAAAAAAATTGTTATAGGAGGAAATTGGATTAGATACAAAATCTTCAAATCATATTTTCCACGGTGCATAGTTAGGGTGCATGGTTAGGCATACCTTGCAAAAATTGTGCCTTAGATACTACCACCAAACACACCTCACATGGTTGGATTCCACTATTAGAAAAATCACGTGTCAACCACACTAGACCCCACTATTATACATTGCATAGTTTATACTAGGAATCATCTTAGTTTTGATAAACTTTTCAACTAATCGTGCACCCCCTAGTACCCACTATTTCAGTTTCACAGTTTCTTGGAGGTATTTAAGAGTTTATATAAACCATTATCAATCTTTGCGCCTCTAGAAAAGCCTTAAAAAATTCCAAAGCTCCTATGAACCTCTAAAAAATAAACCCAATCATTTAATATACATAAAAATAAATAAATAAAAGGTCAATTAAGTGAAATAGTGGGTGCTACATGTGTGATTTTAAAATTTCATAATTCATCAAAAAATTTATACCCATTTTATCTCACAGTTAATAGATTTTATTTCAATGAGTTAAAATGGAGAAGAAAGATTAGCTACTAAATACAGAATTATTATACTATATTTCAAAAATTACAAATAGATGATGTGTTTAGGTGAATAGAAAAACATATCGTAATAGATGTTGGCATGATTCAGAGAGAAAAGAAAATAGAAGAAGGGGTAAAAACTGATGAACCCGATTTCATTCAATTGGAATCTGATACCAAATTATTTGTGGTCAAAGACCAACTAGGAAGTGTACTAGTATCATTTATAAATGTACATGGGTTGAGGACCCAGATCTCCGCACAAAAACAAGTGAGAAGGGAAAAAAATAATAGAAATAAATAATAAATGAGAGACTTGGTCAAGGTATAAAGCAAAGATAACTAGTATCTATGAACTCTGGCCAAAATACACTAAAAAGGATGTCCAATGCATTGATAATTCATGAATTATGCAACTACACAAAGGTTTCAAGAAAAACTCACCATAATAACATTACCTGCATTCATGATGTTTAAAAAATAAAAGGGGGTGGCAATTTACAGCCAACAAGTGATACAATAGTCTAAGACAATGTTTCAACAAGTAAAAAAGCCTAAATGATTCTTTTGAAAATTATGGCACATTCCCATCACATTAAGGGACAAATATCACACCCTTTTTGAAAGTAAAGACAATTATCCCACCAATTTTGACATTGAAGATTCCATGGGGGGGTCGGCTTGAAATTCAAAACAAACCATGGGATATGTCATTAAAAGCATGTTTGGGCGTTAATTAATGTAAATATAGGTATGGATAATTCCCCTAATCCGGGGCATTAGGTCTTCCCTTGGAATTACATGATTAACCAATTTAAGGCCTCCTTCATTATCTTGGTCTTTTACTATGTAATTGGGCTATAAACTCCCCACAATGAGTCTTATTCAATCATGTTAATGCTTCCCTACTCATCAATTTCACATTCAACCCCTATATTCCCATGTGTTCCATGATCCATATCAAATAAAAACAAAACCGTAAAAAACTAAAAACACATAAAATCCATAAAAAACTGAAAAAATCATAAAAACTCTATAACCTTAAAACCCTAAAAAACCCTAAACCCATAAAAATAATTAAAAATCCAAAAAACCATAAAACGTACTAGTAATGAAAAAACTGATCACCAATAATAAAACATTAAAACCTAAAAAAAACAAAAAAAACCCAAAAAATTGATAAAATGAAAAAACAATCTGGAAAAACATTAAAAATATAAGCCATAAAACACCTAAAAACCTAAAAACCCCTAAAAACTCAAAAAACCCTCATAATAACTAAAAATTCGAAAATCCTTGAAAACACAAAAAAAATTAAAACTCTAAAACCCTTAAAACCCATCAAAAACTCCAAAACACCATTAACACTAAAAGACAATAGAAACATGAATAATATGAAAAAACCCTCAAAATCCATAAAAATAATAAAAATATTAAGAAAACCCTAAAAATCAAAAAAATATATAAAAACCCCTAAAATCCCTAAAATAGCCTATAAAAACATAAAAACCGAGAAATAATAAAAAC
The DNA here is from genome assembly GCA_963277665.1 of Viscum album. Taxonomy (NCBI): domain Eukaryota; kingdom Viridiplantae; phylum Streptophyta; class Magnoliopsida; order Santalales; family Viscaceae; genus Viscum; species Viscum album. The sequence goes on along the minus strand of OY728137.1, from coordinate 1,831,337,257 downwards.
CCCTAAAAACCGAAAAACACATAAAACCAATGAAAAAACAAACACCAAAAAACCAATAAAACCACTAAAGAATCTCAAAATTCGTTAAACCCATACAAAAATTAAAAACAATGAAAAACATTAAAAACCTAAAAATCATAAAAATACCCTAAAACCCTTAGAACCCAAAAAAACCCTCCAAATACCTAAAACACTAAAAACTAATAAAAAACATAAAAATCCTTAAAAATACCTAAAAACATTAAAAAACCTTAAAACCCATGAAAACCCATAAGAGAACCATATGGTCCAAAAAAATTAAAACCCTAAAAAAAAAATTGCAAAAAACCGCTCAAAATTCATAAAACATCAAAAATCACTAAAAACCCTAAAACACATAAAAATAATATAAGGTCCCTAAAATTACCGGAAAATGTAAAAATCCTAAAAATCATAGAAAACAGTAAGAAAACCTAAAAAATGTAAAAACACTTAAAACCCCTAAAAATCCTAAGAACCACTAAAAACTCTAAAAGACCCTAAAACCATAAATACCCTAAAAACCTTTAAAAATCATTAAACCTATAAAAACCATAAAAACTCAAAAAAACATAAACACCACTAAAAATATAAAAACCCTTTAAAAACCTAAAAACCATAAAAAAAATTAAAAACCATAAAAACTAATAAAAAACCCCAAAACCCCAAAAAATTATAAAATCCCTACAAACACTTATAATCATTAAAAACTCAACAAAACCCTAAAAAAAATAAAAAAAATCCCCAAAAATCCCAAAAAACATAAAAACCCATAAAACCCATAAAAACACTAAGAAAACATTAAAATGTAAAATAACTTAAACCCCTAAATAACCAAAGAACGAAAAAAACCCCCAAAATCCCTAAAAACCATAATAGACCTTAAAACCCATAAAACATTTAAAACCTCTAAAAATTTCAAAACCTATAAAACTCTAAGAAGGTTAAAAATCCCTAAAAATATTAAAAACCCTAAAAATCAACAAACCCTATGAACAAAAAAATTCATAATCCTAAAAACCCTTGCAAAATCCCTAAAAACCCAAAAAACTCAAAAAATTCTAAAATAGCCCTAAAATCCCTAAAAACTAATAAACCAATAAAACTATAGGAAAACCTTAAAATCCAAAAAATCATAACATCCCCAAAAACCCAAAAAATGGTAAAACCATAAAATACCCAATAAACCCAATAAACCATATAAATCCCTATAAAATATAATATCCTAAAAAGTCCATAAAAATCCCTAAAATTATAAAAACCCTAAATCCCATGACAAAACCCTTAGGAAACATGAAAAACCTAAAAGCACCTAAAACCCCTAAAAACCTGAAAACAACTAAATTCCATAAAATCACCCCAAACCCCTTAATACCACAAAACATTATAAGAATCTCAAAAAACATTAAAACCCCTAAAACCCAATAAAAACCCTAAATCTTAAATGACTATAAAAAACCCTTTAAAACACTAAAAAATAAAAAAATACTCTATAAAATCTCAAAATCTCAAAAAACACAAAAAAACTCAAAACCCCTAAAAACACCCCCCCCCCACAAAATCCTAAAAAACCATAAAACCCCATAATAATAATAATAAATCCTTATATTCCTTAAAAATTTAAAACCCAAAATACCTTAAAAAATAGTATGAAAACCATAAACACCTAAAAAAATTAAATTCCCTATGAAAATAAGAATTATAACCATCCTATAAACAATTAAACCCAAAAAAACCATAAAACCTTCAAAATCATTAAAAACCCTAAAACCCAATAAAAAATATTAAAAATCCCCAAAATTCATAAAAATGGGAAAAATCCTAAAATTAATGATAAACCCTAAAAACATTAAAAACCTTAAAAAACATAAAACCCCAAAAAACCTAAAAATTATAGAAACACTAAAACACCTTAAAAATAACCTAAAAACCCTAAAACCCCTAAAAACCATACAAACATAAAAAAATCCTTAAAATACCCTACAAACATATAGAAGACCTAATAAATAACAAACAAATTTAAAAATAATTTAAACCCATAAAATGAGAAAATGATCTAAAATACATTTAAAACCCAAAAACCTCAGAATACTACAAAAATAAAAAAGAAATCAAAAAAAAACCCGAAAACCCCTAAGAAACCCAAAAACCCTCAAATTTCCTATAAACCCTAAATACTATAAAAATCGTATAAAATCTATAAAAATACCTGAAAATTTTAAAAACCCCAAAAACCATAAGAAAACTGTAAAAACATAAAAACAATTAAAAACCATAAAAAATAAACTACACTAAAAACCTAAAAACCTTTTAAAATCCCTAAAACACCCTAAAACCCACAAAAAGCCTAAAAACCTGAAAAACAATAAATATATTTTAAAACCTAAAAAATCCCTTAAAACTATAAAATAAAAAATGCTCTAAAAACTCTAAGAGAACTAGAGAATCCAAAGAAACCTAAAACCCACAAAAATCTAAAAATGCTAAAATCCTTGAAAACAATTAAAAACCCTAAAACCCCCTAAAAATCATAAAAGTCCCATAAAAACCCTAAACCCAATAAAACCAAAAAGCATGTAAAAACACAAAAACCCCTATAAATGCCTATATAAAATTAAAACTCTACAAACCATTAAACAATTAAAAACTCTAAATCCCCAAAATAACCCAAAAATATCATAAAGTCACTAAAAATCCCTAAAAATTATAAAAATTGCAAGTAACCCAAAAAACTATAAAATAAAAACAACCCCAAAATCCCTAAAAATGTAAAAAACCATCGAATCCAAGAAAGTCATAATGAAAACATTAAAAAATAACACCACTTTAAACCACTAAAAAACTATAAATGCTAACAACCAAACAAACCGAAGAAGCAATCAAAATCCTTAAATACACTAAAAACCATTAAAAACCTAAAAAAATCCCTAAAAACATTAAAATAATAAAAAACACTGAGAACAAAAAATAAATCATAATAAAACATTAAAAATATAAATCCTAAAAATCTTAGAAACGGCTAAAAAACCTAAAAACAGTAAAAGACACTAAAACCCTAAAACCCCCTAAAAACCATAAAAACCAAGAAAACCCTTAAAGCAAATAAAAACCCTAAAACCATTAAAAAAAATTAAAAACCATTTAATACCCTAAAAATGTTAAAAACTCTAAAAACCCCTAAAATACTAATAAACTCAAACAAATCCCTGAAAACCCAAAAAAACAAAAAAAAACCCAAATCTCTAAAACTCCTAAAATCCATCAAAATCCCTAAAACCCTACAAACTATAAAAAAAATCTCTGAAAATGTAAAAAACCATAAAAACACTTAAAACCTTTAAGAAAACAATAAAAAATTAAAAACAATTAAACCCCCTTAAAAACCTAAAAACAGCTAAAACCCATAAAAACCCTAAAACCCCTAAAAATCCCTATGCCCTTAATAACACATAAAATCTTTAAATTCATAGAAAATACATAAATATCTAAAATCCCCTAAAAACCCTAAAAAATATTAGAACCCAAAGAACAACTAAAACCCCAAAAAACATAAAAAACATAAAAAAGACCTTAAAACCCTAAAACTTATAAAAACCATAAAACCCTTAAAACCCATAAAAACCCTAAAAACACATAAAATCCTAAAAACTGCTAAAAACACTAACATAACTTTAAAACCTTAAAGACATTAAAAACCACTAAAACTAAAAAAACACTAAAAAATCCAAAACCCCAAAAAACCCATATAAATTTTTAAAACCCAAAACAACCCCTAAAAACAATCACATCCAAAAAATACTAAAAATCGAAAAAAAATTCTAAAAAATCACTAAAAATTTCTAAAAATTAAAAATAACACAAAAAAACCCCTGGAAATAATTATTATAACCTTAAAAACCTAAAATAACATAAGGACCCTAAAAACCTATAATATGTTAAAAACCCTAAAAATCATAAAATTCGTTAAAAACCATCAAATTCACTTAAAAAACATAAAATTCCTAACAACCCAAAAAAACATAAAAATGATAAAAACCCTAAAAATACCTAAGAAATCCTTAAAATTTAAAAGACAGTTAAAACAACTAAAAAACCAAAAAATGAAAATTACCATAAAACTATTCGAAAGAACATAAAAATGATAAAATTGATAAAAGATCACTAAAAACGGATAAAACCCCTAAAATACACTAAAAATTTTAAATTCCCTTTCAATCTATATAAAATTTTATAACTATAAAAACCATTAAACCCATAAAAATCTTAAAAATCCCCATAAAATCCCAAAATAAAATCCTAAAAATCCTAACCACCCTAAAAACCATCAAAATCCAAAAAAACCATAAAATTCATTAAAACGTCTCTAAAAATCCCAAAAATGTAAAAAAATTAAAAATCTCTAAGAAAACACTAAAATGAAAAAAAAAACTTAAAATACCTAAAATCCTAAAAGAATCTAAAAAAGATAAAAATCTTAAAAACCATAAAACCCCCAAAATCCCCAAATACCTAAAAGAATAAAATACTAAAAAAGAAATAAATATCAATAAAAACTAGTAAAATATATCAGAAACCCTATGAAAATATTAAAAATCAAAAAATCACTTAAGTCCCCAAAAACATAAAAAACTATAAATCCTAAAAAACATTAAAATGACCCTAAAAACCATTACAACCCTAATATGCCTAAAAACCAAAAAAACAACAAAAAGTCCCTAAAAACAATAAGAACTATAAAAATCATAAAAAACCCATAAAATTTCCTAAAATGTAGAAATCCCTAAAAAACCAAAGAAAAAAATAAAAAAACTATAAATCCCTTAAAACCCATAAAAACCTAAAAACCTAAAAATCCCCAATATAACTAAAGACCCTAAAAAATTATAAAATAAAAAAAATTCTAGAAAATCCCTAAAAATGTAAAAAACCATAAAACCCCTAAGATAAACATTAAATAACTAAAAACATTTAAACCTAATAAAATTTTAAAAACCCCAAAATACCCTAAAACCCTCTGATTCACTAATAATCATAAAAAATCCTATAAATCATAGAATCCCAAGAAATCCCCAAAACCATTGAAAACCCTAATAAAAGATTTAAAACAATAAAAACACTTGAAATACCTAAATAACTAAAAATAATAAAAAATAATAAACAACCCTAAAAAGGCCCTATAAACCCAAAGAAGACCCTAAAAACCCTAAAAACCCTAAAACCCAACTAAAAATCGAAAAACCCTATAAAACCCAATAAAATTTTAAAAACCCTCAAAACCCATAAAATATTAAAAAACTATAAAAATCTTAAAAACCATAAAAAAATCAAAAAAGCGTAAAAGAAAAAAAACCACAAATACACAAAAAACCCTAAATAAACCTAAAAATCATAGAAAAACATAAAAACCATGAAAAACAATAAAAGTATTAAAAATTCATAAAAACATAAAATCCCCAGAAAAAATGAAAATCCCCAAAGAAAACATTAAAAATATAAAAACACTAAAAACCACTAAAAACCCAAAAAAATCTAAAAACCCTAAAACCTCTAAAAACCATCAAAACTTTAAAAAACCATAAAACCCATAAAAACCCAAATAATTCCTAAAAATACCTAAAAATGTAAAAAACCCCAAAAAACATGAAAACCCTAAGAAAAATTTAAATTCATAAAAACACATAAAACCCCTAAAAGAAAAAAAATCTAAAAACCCTAAAAAATCTAAAAACCCTCAAAACCATAAAAATCCCTATGACACCTAAAAACCATAAAATCCAAAAATCCATAAAAATACCTAAAAAAGTTACAAACCTTAAAACCCCTAAAAACCTAATATAACATTAAAAAACATAAAACACTTAGAGGCCACAAAATCCTTAAAACACTAAAAACACTAAAAACCCTAAAAGACCGTAAAAACCCTAAAAACACAATAATACTGTAAAAATCATTAAAACCATTAAAACCTCTATGAACCCATAAAACCCAAACACCCCACTAAAAATATAAAAACCCCCTTTAAACCCATATAGATGTTAAAAACAATAAAAAACCATAAAACCCTAAAAACATAAAAAACCCCAAAAAACCCAAAAAAAACCAAAAAACCCCTAAAAAAAACTAAAAACCCATCGAATACCTTAAAATACCAAAATATCCCAAATAAGATAAAATCCCCTAAAATACTTGAAAAACCATAAAAACATAAAAACATAAGTAAAGATAAACCCCTTAAAAACCTAAAAACTATATAATTCAAAATAATAAGCATAAACCCCTAAAAACCATAAAACCCATAAATGAAATAAAATCCCTAAAACCCTAAAAAACCCCTCAAAACCATTAAAATATATAAAAACCCTTTAAGCATTGAAAAATATTTAAAAAAACCAAAAACCTAAAGATAGAAAAAATCACTAAAAACCCTAAAAACACAAAAAATCATAGAATAAAACTCAAAAATTCGGAAACCATAAAAATCCCAAAAAACCATAAAAACCAAATAAAAATATAAAAACACTTCAAACCCCAAAAAATGTAAAAAACTATAATCACACTTGAAAACCCTAAAAACACTATAACCCCATAAAATCCCTAAAATCCATAAGAATCCATAAACCCATAATACTTTCCTAAAATCCATAAAAATGTAAAACCCCAAAAAACCCATAAGAAAACCATAAAATACTAAAAACTATAAAACACCTAAAACCGAAAAATGATAAAAACCCTAAAACACATAAGCCCCTAAAAACCATAAACCCCTCGAAATCCTTAAAAACCATAAAAATGATTAAAAATCCTAAAAGACGATAAAAATACCTAAAAACATTCAAAACATAAAAAATCTAAAAACCCAAAGAAAACCTTAAAAACCTAAAAATACTTAAAAACCCAAAAAACATGAAATCTCAAAAAATACTAAATGACCCTAATAACACCAAAACTCTAAAACCCCATAAAAACCGAAAAACCCAATTAACACTCATAAAAATAGAAAAAACCAATAAAAACTCTAAAAACACTTTAATCCCCCAAAATGTAAAAAACTATAAAAAATCATTAAATTTCCTAAAAACATAGAAAAAACCCAAAAATAAAACAAACATAAAATCCCAAAAAACCCTAAAAATTGATTAAAATCCTAAAAAATACCTCAAAATATATAAAATTTAAAAACCCTAATACCCCTAAAATACACTAAGAAATCCATGAAAACCTAAAAAACATAAAAACCTTAAAAACAAAAAAAAACCTAAAAACCCCAAAAATCTTCCAAATCCATAAAACCCATACATAACTATAAATACATAAGAATCCCTAAAAATCCATAAAATTATAATAAACCCTAAAACCCCTAAAACCCTTAAAAATATTAAAACATTTGAAACCCCTAAAAAAATCTTGAACTACTAAAACCCATAAAACCCTAAAACCCATAAAAACCATAAAACCCTATAAAATCATAAAAAACCTAAAACCCCATAAACCCCTAAATACCCAATAAAAACTCTAAAAACCTGTTAAACCCAAAAATTATTGAAACCCCTAAAAACCCTTAACCACCCTAAAAAATCAAAAAAAACCTTAAAACCCAAAACAACAATAAAACCCTAAAACCACTAAAACTCCCAAAAAACACTTAAAACCCTAAAAATCGTAAAAAAGTCATAAAATCTCTAAAAATCTAAGAAATAAAAAATCATGAAAACCCCTATGAAACTCATAAAAACATAAAAATGCTTACAACAACTACAAAACTAACAAATTCTGAAATTGATCAAAACCATAAAAAACCTAAAAACCATAACCCCCATAAACTTTAAAAAATCCTCCAACCCCATAAAAATAAAAAAACCCTAAAAACTCTAACAATTTAAATACCTAAAAACGTTACAAATCCCCAAAAAACCATTAAAACACTAAAAATTCAACAAAATGCTAAAAACTAAGAAAACCAAAAATACCATAAAACCCTAAATATCACTAAAAACCCTCTTAATCCCTAAAACCCAACAATACAAAAAAATCTAAACACTTCCAAAAAATACTAAAAAATTTTGAAAACCCAAAAAACTATAAGAAAACCATATATACCTCCAACCCAAAAAACTAAAAAATCAAAACACCATAAAACCACTGAAGATGACAATATCCCTAAAAACCCTAAAAACTATAAAAGCATTAAAATATCAAAAATGTAAAAAACCTAAAAACCCCCATAAAAACAATAAGAAATCCATAAAACCATAAAAACAACTAAATCCCCAAAAAACTAAAAAATGTTAAAAATGCTAAAAACCCTAAAATCCATAAAACCAATAAAAACAACCGAAAAAACCTTATAAACTCTAAAAACATTAAAACCTAAAAACACTAAAAACTAATAACCCTTTAAACACTAAAATATGTTAAAAACATTTAAAAAATTATAACCCCAATAAAACTAACAAATCCCTTGAAATTGCAAAAAAAAACCTAAAACTATAAAACCCTAAAAACCCTCAAAATCCCTAAAAATCCAAAAAACCATAAGAATCCAAAAAAGTTTGAAAAAACCTAAAAATGTAAAAAAAACTCTTTATATCATGAAAACCCCTATGAAAAACCTAAAATCCTTACAAAATTAAAACTCCAAAAAAAAACTAAAAAAACCGAAAAACCCTAAAACTGTAGAACCCCTCAAAATACCAAATAAAACCTAATACCCATTAAAATAATCAAAACTGATAAAAATCCATAAAAACATAAAAACCATAAAACTCATATAAAACTATAAAAATCCTAAAAACACTTTAAATAATAAAAAAATGCTAAAACCCATAAAAGAACCTAGAAGTCATAAACCCCCTAAAATCCTTAAAAACCATAAAATACATAAAACTATAAAAAACCTTTATAAACTATAAATGAAAATTAAGCCCCTAAAAATGTAAAAAATATATAATAACACTAAAAACACATAAAAACAAATAAATCCCCTAAAATCTATAAAATCCATAAATACCCAAAAATGTTTACAAAATAAATCCAAATAAAAATCCTAAAGAAGGCCTAAAAATCCTTAAAAATGTAAAAATCTTTAAAAACCTAATAAAACCTTTAAATACTAAAAGCATGTTAAACTCTGAAAACCTAAGGAATGCTAAAAACCCTAAAAACCCTTAACATCCTTAAAACCCCTAAAACTCCTAAAACCCATAAAAACACTAAAATCCTAAAACCACATAAGAATCCATAGAAATCTGAAAAAATAACTAAAAACACTAAATCCCTAATGAACCCCTTATAATGTTAAAACTCTAAAAAATCATAAAAATTATAAAAACCATGAAAAAACCCAAGAAACTCAAAATATCATAAAAACCACTAAAAATATATTGAAACCCTGAAAATATAAATATCCTAAAATTCCATAAAAACCACTTAATTCATAAAACCCCCAAAGAAATCCTTATATTAAAACACTAAGGAAGGAGATGGTTGCATCGCTCTTCTCCTGCGATGGAGTTCCTGCTGTTTGTTGCTGGCATGAAGACGACGCTGATGGCTGCACTTTGGCATCCCCCTCTGTAGGGGAGGGGCCATCACATCCCCTATTAAAGACATATTCCTACCTTTCTCAGATCATGACTCACTTCCTGGTTTCCCATTGATTGAACTTTTCCCTAAGGTGTTGGGTTTTGATGAAGGTCTTCCGAAGCTTCTAGTGTCGATTGCGGAGTTCAAAAAGGACTCTTCCCTCCATAACCTAACCCTGGTAGCTAGGTTATTGAATTATGATCCCTGGGTTAATGTTTTTGATAGATTTTTGTTTGAGCATTGTGATCTCAGGGACCGCACCACTACTATCTTGGTCAACTCCAGTCACATTTTGATTCGGTTCTCATCGGGGGAAGATCTTATTAAGGCCTGGTCAACAGCTCCTTGTAGGTGTGATACCACTCACTTTTCCCTCTACTAGTGAAACTTTATCTTCAATTTAAATATTGATTCCCCACTAATGCCAATCTTCGTAAGTTTTTTTGAACTCCCACTACCCTTTCAAAACATCTCAATTATTATTATGATGGGAAATTTGGTTGGAAGGTTTTTCTGTGTGGATAGTAGAACTGGGGCCCTCTATATTCTAGTTTCTCCAAGGGTTTGTGTTGAAATTGACATCTTGAAGGAGCCTGTTGACTTCATCTGGATTGATATTGGTGAAGAACTATGGTGTTGGCAGCTGGTGGTGTTCGAATCATGGGAAAATTACTCTGTTTGGTGCTTTACTCTTAGTCATATGAAAAGGGAATGTAGATATAGTGATGGTGTGGTGGTTGGGTGTTTCATGGAGGTCATTTACTCAAGGTTGAGCTCAATAGGGGAGCTGGGGGTGAGGAATGCTGACCAGAGGGACTCTCTGCTGGATTCTAGGAGGGACTCCAGGGTAGAGGAAGGGGAACCATCCCTCCATCCAGGTGCTGAGGAACAAATCTTGGTCAAGGACATTTTTAACCGAATGAAGGGTGACTTGGGATTAGGGGGTGATTCCCCACATAAAGTGGGGGACGAAACTCCAGGTGAAGTTGGTGTCATGGTCTTTCAGGCTGACCCTATCAGGAATACGAGTATGACATTAAGACCAACTCGACATGGGATGGAGAGGGAGGCTTCATCAAGCCCTCGATTATTTGTTCATGGATGTGGTCAGGAGCTGTTCGTAACCTCTAATCGGTTCACAGGCCTTGAGGACTCTTTGGGAATTGAGGAAGGGGTTCTGGTGGGTCAGGATCTACAAGATGTGGATGCTAAATATGATGATCTCCAAGATACAGATATGTCTTCCATTCAGGATGGATTGAGGGTCTTGTGTGCGTTAAACCCCCCGCCCACTGTGCATTCACCGGAGTAAGTGCTGACTGATGGTGTTGTGCTTGGAATTAGTCAGAGTGATTCCCCTAAGCCCGAGTGGTAGTCTTATAGCCTTCATGCAGATAGGAGGAGCATTGAGCAGCCTGATCAAAGTTCCACTCTTGTTCTGTTCGATAATTGTTTCCCCTATGCTGAGCTATCTGATCTGATTATGTTGGACTCTTCGGAAATCCTGCTTGAGTAGTATATAAAAGATATCTTTCTAAATCCAGATCTGTAGCTGGTGGTCTTTCTTGGGGATGAGAATGATGAACACATAAGGTTAGGAGAAACTTTTGGGGACCGCGATGACCTGATGTATGCCAGGTTGGATAGGATCAAGAGGGAGTTGGAGATGATGGGTCTTTCTAGTTCCTATGGCTGCAATCAGAAGAGAATTTTGTGGTCCGTTCCTGAATGTGGCAGGTAGGGAAACATGGTCATGCCTGCTGATACAACTCACAGAAAGTCCAAGGTGATGAGTGACCCTCCAATGAAATGGAGGGAAAGGATGGATTATTCTACCCTTCATAGGCCAATGGCTACTAGAGCCTCCTCTAAGGCTGTAAAAGGTGAAAGAGATTCCCATGGTAGGGAAGCTAAGTCTGGAAAAGCGAAGCCATACATGGAACTTAGGAAACATTATGCAGCATTCCTTAAGCAATATGAATCTTATAAATGGGTTTTGGTGGCCACGGATGCTTCCTCAGGCTATGGTGCTGATGAAGATCCTTATGGGGAAGGTGATTTTGGTCTTTACCTATCTTTCCTTTTGTTTTTTGGGTCTTTTGGACTTCGGTGTGTGGGGTTTTGGACTTTGGTGTGGGTCACTTGACCCACCCTTCCTTGCATTCTTGTCTTTTTTCCTTTCTATATATTTTGGGGGTCAAGACTAGTCTGATCCCTCACCTTCCTTGACTTTGACAACCTTAAAAACCTAAAATCACTAAATCCCCTAAAAACCTAAAAAATCATAAAACCCTAAAAACCATAAAATCCCCTAAAACATTAAAAACCCATAAAACCAATAACCAATTGAAAACCCCACTATAATATCTAAAAACCCTTCAAACCCCTAAAATCATTAAAATATCTAAAAGCATGAAAACTTTAAAAAAATAAAAAAACCATAAAAACCCAAAAACCATAATAACCGAAAAAATCCTAAAATACCTTAAAAATATTTTTATCCTTAAAACCATAAAAAAACTAAAAAATACCAAAAAATTTAGAAAACCATACAATCCTTAAATAATCATAAAAAACCTTAAAAAATAAAAAAACTATAAAGCAGTAAAAAAAACTACAAACACAAAAAACCTGTAAATTCCATAAAATCCCCTAAAAACATTAAAAACAAAAAAAAAACCCAAAAACAGCTTAAAACTATAAAAACCATTTAAAATTCGAAAAATTTTCAAAATTATAAAAAATCATAAGACCCTAAAAAAATCAAAATACTCAAACTAACCTAAAAACACAATAAAAAAACAACAAATCATTAAAAGCCCAAATAAACAATAAAAATCTTAAAAGGAATTAAAATATCAAAAAACATATAAATCCCTAAAAACAAATAAAAAACCTATGAAAACCTCAAAACATAAAAACAAATAAATCCAATAAAAACCTAAAAATCCAATAAACCCAAAAACCATAAAAACAGTAAAAACCCTAATCACAATTAAAACACCTAAATACCGTAAAAACCCATAAAACCCCATAAAAACCCTAGGAAGCCACAAAACAAATAAACACCCTCAGGACCCCTAAAAAATTAAAAATACTCTAAAAATAATAAAAACATTAAAAAACACAAAAATAACCTTAAAACCCAAATAATAATTGAAAAAATAAACACCCTAAAACACCTCAAAATCCTTAAAACCAAAAAAACAATAAAAATCCTAAAAATCCCTAAAAATTACTAAAAACATAGAAATCCCTATAAATATTGAAAACCCCTAATAAAACCATAAAAACCTAAAAAAACTTAAAATACATAAAATTATAATAACCCAAAAAGCCCTAAAAACTATAAAAACCATAAAAACCCCTAAAAACATAAAAAAAAACTAAAAACCCACAAAAAAATAAAAAAAACCATTATATAAATACAAATGTTTAATAATATAAAAAAAATAAAACCCCTAGAAACTAAAGAAAACCCTAAAACCCCAAAAAAGTATTAAAAAATAAGAACCCCAAATAACCCTCTAAATCCCTAATAACCCTAAAACCCAATAAAAATGACAAAAATACCAAAAAACCAAAAAACATAAAAACCATAAGAACCAAGTAAAATCTCTAAGAAAACCATAAAAACATAAAAATTTCAAAAAAACACTTAAATTCCTAAAAACCCTAAATATCCATAACACTCTAAAAACGCAAAAAGCCTTGGAAACCCCCAAAAAACCCCATAGAATCCCCAAAAAACTAAAACCCTAAAATCCCTAAAAACTTTAGAAAACTCCAAATCCCTGGAAACCCTGAAAACCAATAAAATTTTAAAATAATCACTAAAACCCATAAGAATACAAAAAAAACTAAAAACCTTGAAAACCCCAAAAGAAAACTTTTAAAATCTAGAAAAATAGAAACCATCTAAGAATCCAAAAACTGTTAATAATAATATAAACCACTAATAATCCTTTATACCCCCCCAAATTATTTTAAAAACTCTAAAAAACCATAGAATCCAGAAAAAACACAAAAAAAATCTAAAAACAAAAGAAAAATATAAAAACCCTAAAATCCATAAAAAATCCTGAAAATCCATAAAACCCCCCAAAACCAAAAATATCCTGAAAATTCTAATAAATACCTAAAAATGTAAAAAAACCAAACAACCAAAAAAACTCAAAGAAAAACATAAAAATATATAAAAAAATTAAAACACCTAAAAAACAAAAAAAATTCTAAAAATCCTAAAACCCTATAAAATACCCTATACACTTAATAACCATAAAAAACCCTAAAAACCTAAAAACCCATATAAACCCTAAAACCCACTCAAAAATCTAAAATCCATTTCAATACATAAAACATTAAAATAATTGAAAAACCCTTAAAAACCCTAAAAACACAAAAAACCCTAAAAACTCAAAAAAACCATAAAACTCCTTAGCACCCCAGAACCCATCAATCCCATCAAAATACCTAAAAATACTTAAAACCATAAAAATACTACCAAATCATTAATTTTTTTGGAAAATGTTAAAAATCCCTAAAACCCATGAAACATCCTAATAAAACATTGAAAACCTTAAAACACTAAAAATCCATAGAAACCAAAAAAAATGCTAGAGACCCAAAGAAATCCTAAAAACCCTAAAACCATAAAAACCTTATAAATACCTAAAACCACTACAAATCCATAAAAACCTTAAAAGAACCAAAAAATCCCTAAAAACATAAAAACCACTAAAACCCTAAAAAACCATAGGAAATCCTTAAAAAACTAAAAACACTTGAAACCCCTATAAACTCTAAAAACCCTAAAGGACTCTAAAACACTAAAAAAATCTCTCAAATTCATTAAAAACCTAAAAATCCCCAATATACAATAAATATTTAAAAGTACATAGAAATTTAAAAACTCTAAAAAACCCAAAAAAATCATAAAAACCAAAAAATACTCAAAACCCAAAAAAAACAAATGAATTATAACCACCTTAAAAGACCATAAACCCATGAAAACCCCAAAACCCATAAAATAAAATTAAAACCTTAAAAACCTAAAAACCAATTAAAACATGAAAAACCAACCAAAAAATCAATTAAACCCTTCAAAATGTTAAATACTTTAAAAACATTAAAAACCTTAGAAAAAATTAAAAAAAACTCTTAAAACCAAAACAACCCCTAAAAACATCAATTCCCACCAAAATCCCTAAATACCTCAAAAACAATAAAAATTATAAAAATTGCCTAAATCAAAATAAATACACTAAAAACCTAAAAAACCCATAAGAAAACCTTAAAAATATTAAAATTCTAAAAACACTAAAAACTCACAAAACCCCTTTAAATCTTAAAACCCATAAAAAATTAAACACCCCACAAAGACCTAAAAACCAGAAAAACCATTTAAACCCCAATGAATATAAAAAACTCTACGAAACATTAAAATCCCAAAAAACAAAAAAACCCGTTAAAATCAAAAAAAAATAAAAACTAAAAAACCATAAAACTCAAAAACCCTAAAACCCTCAAAATACCTAAAAACACGAAAATCCCAACCCCCCCCCCCCCCCAAATCCCAAAAAAAATGGTGAAATCATAAAAAACCCTGAAATTCCCAAAGAATTCCCTAAAAACCAAAAAACACTGAAAACGACTCAAAACCCAACAAATGTGAAAAAACTAAAAACCATAAAAACCATAAAAAAATAAAAATCTTAAAAACAATAAACATTTAAAATAAAAAAACTATAAAAACCCTTTAAACCCCTAAATTTTTTAAAAATTTAAAAAAATTAAGACCCTAAAAAACTCAAAAAAACCCTTAAACCCCCCGCCCCTCCCCCAAAAAACCCTAAAACCCTAAAAATCATTATATCCCCTAATAACCCAAAAAATCCCAAATATCCCAAAAATCCCAAAAAAACATAAAATTTCCTAAAAATCAACAAACCCCTAAAAACCTTCAAATCCAAAAATTCATAATACCCTGAAAAAACAAAAAAAACTATAAAAAACATTAAAACTCCCAAAACAATAAAAATCCTTAAAATCCTAAAAAATCCCTAAAACCTCTAAAAACAACAAAACACTCTAAAAATATTTTAAAGACCTAAAAAATTAAAAAACTGTGAAAATAATTAAAACCCTGAAAAACTAAAAAAACTCTAAACACCCAAAAAAACCTTAAAAAGCATAAAATCCCTAAAAACTATTTCAACCCATAAAAATCCAAAAAAATTATAACCTAAAATCCCTCAAAATCCCTAAAAACTATAAAAACTATAAAATTCTTTAAAATACCTAAAAATCACAAAAAACATAAAAATCCCTAAAAACATTAAAACCCAAAAAAAATCCTTAAAAACCTAAAAACACTTAAAACCACAAAAAATTATAAAAATCAAAAACTAGAAAATACCTAAAGACCCTAATAACATTAAAAACACATAAAAACCTTTAAAACTCTACAACCCCACAAAACCCATGAAAAGACACTAAAAAATATAAACACCCTTTAAACCCCTAAAAACATTAAAAACTATAAAAACCCTATAATCTTAAAAAAACCAGAAAAATCCAAAAATCCAAAAAACTCCTAAAAAATATAAAAAAACCTAAACAAGATCAAAATATTTAAAAACCCAAAACACTATAAAATCCCTAAAAAGTACATAAAAACACATAAAATTATTAAAACCCCTGAGAACCCCTATGAAATCCCTAAAAACCTAAAAACACCGAAAATCTCTAAAACCCTAAAAAATGCTAAAAACTATAAAAACCCTAAAATCACTAAAATCACACTAAAAACTCTAAAAATTATTTAATCCCATACAGATGATAAAAAATACTAAAAAATATAATACCCCTAAAAAGTCAAAAAACATAAAAACCATAAAAAACTAAAAACCAGTAAAAAACATAAAAATCCCCCAAGACACTTAAAATCATAAAAATATAAAAAAAATATCAAAAATATAAAAACCCCTAAAACCATGAAATCCCCTAATAAAACCTTAGAAACCTTAAAACACTTAAAACTCTAAAAAACAAAAAAAAATTAAAACACCATAAAATCCCTTAAAATCCTTAAAAACAAAACTAAATACATAAATCCCTTAATGTATACTAAAAAATATAAAAAATATTTAAATCTCTAAAAACTTTAGAAACTATAAAATAACAATAAAAACCTTAAAAATTCCAAAACACTGATAATACCATAAAACCCCAAAAAACCATCAAAATGCCTAAAAACAAAAAATAATCATAAAAATAAATAAAAATAACTAAAATATATAAAACCCCCTAAAACATTGAAAACCATGAATAAAACCTTAGAACCCTAAAACACTTAAAACCACTAAAAACAAAAAACTCTAAAAATAACGAAAAATCCAAGAATCCTTAAAATCCCTAAAAACCCTCAAAACCACATAGAAACCCCAAAACCACTAAAAAATATAACAAACCTTTAGACCCCTAAAACATTAAAAAACTCTAGTTAATCATAAAACCTTAAGAACTCAAAAAACCCCTAAAAATCCCAAAAGATCCATGAAAACCCAAAAAATCCAAAAAAATCCTCAAAATATCTAAAAACGCTTAATACAATAAAAATAATCATTAATCCCAACATAACCTTAAAAAATTAAAACCCTAAAAACTCTAAAACCTCCAAAAAAAATTACAGTAATCTAAAAACAATTAAAACCAATAATAAATAAAAATGCTAATAACCTTTGAAAACTAAAATCCCTAAAAAACCACACATAATCCTAAAAATATTAAAATCCCCCAAAACCCCAAAACCCATAAAAATCCAATAAAAATATAAATAACCTTTAATGTGACACAAACATTAAAGAGTCTAAAAATCAATAAAACTCTAAAAAATTGAAAAAAATCCCCTAAAAACTCAAAAAAACTATAAAACCCCTAAAAAGCCACTAAAAATATAAAAACTTTTTATATAACTTCAAAAATTAAAGATTATAAAAATATATAAAATCCTAAAAAAATTAAAAACCCCCTAAAACCCCCCCAAGAAGAATAAAAACCCTAAAAACCCTTAGAAACCCAAAAACCCAAAAAATCTTAAAAATCTTAAAAAAAATCCCTAAAACCCCTAAAAACATGATAAACCCTGAAACCCTTGAAAATCATAAAAACCCTTAAAACCTAAAAAATATTAAAACCCCTAAAAATATGAAAAAAATAAAAAACTCAAACCTTTAAAAATCCTAAACCCCTAAAAATCCCGAAAAATCCGTAAAAATAAACAACAATAACTAAAAAACTGTAAAAAAAAATAAAAAACCCCAGAAATCCCTAAAACCCTTAATATAATATTAAAAACCTAAAAATAATAAAAACCCTTAAAAACCTAAAAAAACTAAAAACACTAAAAACCCTAAAAACAATAAAACCCTTAAAATCTTAAAAACCCATAAAGCCCTAAAAACCCACTAAAAATATAAACCCCCTTTAAACCCACAAAGAAATTAAAAACTATAAAAACACATAAAACCATAAAAACTCAAATAAAACCTAAATCCCCAAAAAAACCAAAAAACCCAAAAAATCCCTAAAAATATAAAAACCTTAAAAATTACATAAAACATAAAAAAATCTAAACGGCTTAAAAACCCGAAGAAAACCATAAAATCTTAAAGAAACATAAAACCCCTAAATACCTAAAAAAAGGGAAAAATCATTAAAACCCTGAAAACTATAAAAACCCATAAAACCTTATAAACCCTAAGGACCCATAAAAACCCTAAAACCCAACTAAATTTTCATAAATCCATTTAAACCACCTAAAATTGTTAAAAAATCAATAAAAAAACATTAAACCCCTAAAAAATCCAAAAAACTCCTAAAACTCCAAAACATATATAAAAAGCCTAAAAATGTTCGACATCCATGAAATCCATAGAAACAAATAAAAATCATAAAAACCCTAAAAATTAATAGGAGAATAAAATGAGGTAAAATCAGTAAAATCCCCTAAAAAATTTAAAAACCTAAAAAAATTAAATTCCTAAAAACCAAGAAACACTAAAATCCCTGAAATACTCTAAAACCCCTAAAAACACTCAAAACCATGAAATTTATAAAAACCTTAAAACCCCTAAAACCCATAAAAACCCATAAAATACTTAATACCAACTAAAAAATTTAAAACCACTTTAATCCCTAAAAATGTTTAAAAACCCTTCAAAATGAAAAACCCTAAAATACTCAACAGATTAAATAATACCCAAAAAACATAAAAACATAAGAAACCCTCAAAATATATAAAAACCATAAAATCAATAAAATAAAAAAGTCCTTAAAATATCTATAAACATAAAAACCTATAAAATAAATGAAAACCCCATGATACGAAATCCAAGACCTAGTAGGAAGTGTCATTGGAGACTTGTTCAATGTTCGTGTGTTGAGCACCTGGATATCCATAAGAAAATGAGCAATAAGGGCTATAAATAGTGGAAATATGGAATAATGGAGAGATTTGTTCAAGATATAACCCAAAGATAACTTTCTCTAAAAACACTAGCCACAATATTTCAAAAGGAATGACTATTATTTTTATAAGTTAATAATTTTGAATGAACACAATGTTCACAATCAAAACTTACCAAAATAACATTACATTCATTCATGATGTTCAAAGAGTACAAGGGGTGTCTATTTATATCCAACGAGTTATAAAAAAGTCTAAATCCAAGTTTCCAAAAATCAAAAACCAAAAATAATCCTTTTGAACATTTTGGAAGATTCCCATGACCTTATGGGATAAGTAACACACACATTTGGAAAATAAATACAACTATCCCACCAGTTTTTACTTTGATTATTTCTTGGTGGTGACATTATAGGATTGGTATTTAAAATATTGTTTTTTTCATAATTAATTTAAATATAGGTCAGAATTCCACTCCCAAAAATGTTATTGGGCCTCCCTAGAGAATTCAATGATTAACCCTTTTAAGGCCTCCATTATTCTCATGGTCCTCTACCTTTTCATTGGGCCACCAATATCTTGTAATGGGTGTTATAAAATTGATTTCATTCCACCCTCCATTAATGTCAACCATCAACACATTGATTATAATGTGTTTTATGATCATGATAATCGCCTCACTCATCAAAAGTATGTATCCTTAAATATGAAAATTCAAAGGGAGAAAGACCATCAAAATTAATAGTGACACTAACATTTCAATTCTTGCCAGCTAACTCAATATTGAGGTAGAACCATTGATATTCTCTAAGAGTTGGAAAGTTCCTTCTCCTCATGGATGATTTTTTTATTTTCATTGGTCTGAGAACCTCTCTTTTTGCAATTTTTTCATACCAAACCACATGGTTCAAATGTAGCTCTTTTGCAACATTTACTTGCTTTATCACCATATTATTGTAATAAACAAACAAAATATAAGGAATTTGTGGGTTATGAGATATAAGGGTAAATAATTATCCACTATATAAAAGCAAGAGAGTCCCCCCCACTGAAGATCTATTTATATCTATTTGTCCTTAAAATAAATTCACATTCCCTCCAACATTATTGTTTTAACTCTCATTTTCCCTCTTATTTTCAACTATTTTATTTATCTCATTTCATTTGATGTCACTCATCACTCCTTTTTAACTCTTGTTTTTTCAATATTCTTAATTTTTTGTCTATTTTATTTTTCTCACTATTCATAATATATTTCAATTCTGACATGGTCTTTATAATCTTGCAACAGCCTTAAGGGTGTAAGTATAATCGTCCTCCAATTGTACTAAAAAATGTTATCAGTGTATACATCTTGTGTGACCCTCCTATCAAATATAAAAGCACTTCCCAACAAGATATGACTAGAATATATGGGAAAATTATGTCATATCACCTTGTCTTATTACATCCAAATAGAAAAAATAACTTGTGATTTTATAATATCTTGAACTTACACACTATTATTTAATCATTACAATATATGAGGCCTAGGATTCTTGGTCATAGCTAAACCCAAATTATTACCAATAAAACCACATACTATGTTTTTTAAATTACCCCATTAGGGATCATACTATATACATTATCATTTATGAGTCATATACTATCAAATGTGTGCTCCCTTTCCTCATTATAATGTTTTTATATTTGGTCGATCACTTCAAGAATGCTTTACCACATACATTATCTATTTATAGGTTTATCTATTTCCACAACTGAACACTCCTCAAGTGGTGGAATTTTATATTCTCTTGATCTATAACTAATAAAATATATATCACTAAGAATAATAAGAGTCCTCTTATATTGGATTGTGAGTAAAAATGTCAAAATCCTTGACATTTAAATAATATCACATGATTTTAATAAAAAGTTACCCTTTTACCTATATTTTTTGGAAATAATTGTTTTATTTTTTTCACATTCTTTTAATCTATTTTTTGTTCCATTATATGTTCATGTGGTTTGGAAACCATAAACATAAAATAATATTTATAATACTTACAATAATATGCAGGGCACATACTTCTGGCCTTTACTTGACTCTCTTCTTTAGAAGCTATTTGAATAATATCCTCCTTATCCAAATAGTTTCTCATGTATACTATGTATCAAATGTCATGGTTGAGTCCTTTCACAAACCATTCCATAGTTTCATCTCACTCTTCATCATTTTTTTTTCAAGAATCATAATTATCTCCATCTCATTATAATTCTCCTCATACTCGTAGCTCCTTCTTCCAAACCCAATAACTTGAGGAAAAAATCATGATAATAGTGGATAGAAATAAACCCCTTATGTATTATCACATTCGTATCCTCCCAAGTATGGATGGTAATTTCTCAAATTTTCCTTCAACTCACTTGTACTTAGTCCCACCAAATACTAGTATAGTTGGTGAATTCCATATCCTCTATCTTCACCTTATTTCCCTATGAATAGTTTTGACAACAAAAAAAATACCATATCATTCTTTCCCATTCCAGGTATGTTTTAGGATCATTATTACTTTTTAATGAAGGGATACTCAACTTTACTCCTCCAAGATAGTTGGTTTTCCTCCATATTGGATACATTCTACGAATGGTGATGCATGAAAATTTGGTAACTTCTATTATTCACTAACAACCCTCCTCTTTGATGGTACTCTATAATTATAAGGGGATTAAAATTCATCCACCCTGATTTTAAATCATTTGAATTATTCTTGTATATCCTTCATGAAAAATATAATTTAAGATTAATTGGTGTTACTCCCCTCAACCATTTGTTAGTTCTACATGAAAATTTAAATAGAAAGGAATAGGGATCTCACACAGTCCCTCACATGTTAAAATATGAAAAAATTATGATTGATCATGTTTCACTATTTTTTTACTCTTTTAACAAAATATAACACTTAATTTTTACTACTAAAATTTCTTCCTATAGCATTATTAACCAATTCCAATAAATCTAAAGGATCATTGGAGTTTTTTAATCTAGAAATATAATTCAAATATAAAATGAAAAATGTATTCAAGAGGAAAATGTGGAAAGGGGAAGATAATGGATATATAAATAAGATAAATTAATATTGGACTATCGAGGTTGAATTTTTTTGTGATTCTTTAATTTTATTGGGTATTTTTAGGTTATTTTTTTGGAAAAAAGTATGATAAACAAGATGAATTTTCAATATAAAAATGTAGAAGAATCCGAAATATGAAACAATAAATGGATTCAATGTGAGAGTTGTTCTATAACATCAAAACCCACATCATTGTCTAGAGAAGTGATATGGGATCTACTTGGCCTTAGGTGACATACCCAAGACCCCAACGGTTGGAAATAAATTCCAAGGGACTCATAAAAAGTTGGGGGATGATTTTACCTTTTAAGATAAAATGACCAATCAAATGATAACAACTAAAACCAAATTTATTAATAATTTATGAGTACCAAATTGATATCCATTACAAGACCAAACCAAAAGAAAACATCAAATTAAATGTGGAATCAATGATACAAAACCAAAATAACTAAATGATAACGAAACTAAAAGACACTAAAAACACAAACAACAACTCATAATATTCCCAAAACTCTAAATCTACATGACCAACTCAATGTATATATAATAATCACTAAGAAAAAGGAATAACATTCAC
This sequence comes from Viscum album, assembly GCA_963277665.1. Taxonomy (NCBI): domain Eukaryota; kingdom Viridiplantae; phylum Streptophyta; class Magnoliopsida; order Santalales; family Viscaceae; genus Viscum; species Viscum album. Next base: position 1,831,314,495 of record OY728137.1, on the reverse strand, counting down.
TTACCTATGTATCGATATATAACATATGAAAATATACCATAGTTCCAAAGAAAGGGGTGTTTATAAAACTAAATAATATTTCAAGAATGATTTATAACCTATACCACTAGGATTTAGAATTCGTGAAATTTTATATAAAAATGTTAAAAACAATTTAAATTTCCTTATATCAAACTAAAATATGTTTCCAATGAAAACAATCAAACATGCCATTAAAACCATTTTCAAGGAATACATCAACAACTAACATGATCATTTTCAAGTAAAATAAATAAATATTTTAACCATTTCCAAATTTATGATTTGTAATGAAAATTTCCATGTCCACACACATCCTTAACACAAACACACACACAAGGTTTGTTTTACTGTTGACAGTGGAACTTCATGTCCATACTCTACCCCTTGGATTGTGGTACTTCATGACCATTATCCATTCCTTTTAACTCCTTATCAATGGTTATGAATAAATCATATCACCCCATTTCAATAAAATAATTTTAAAAAAACTTTACTTGAATTAACCAATGATAATTTTAATATCACCATTTTAAAATTATAAAAATGGTTTTCTAAAAAATCATCAAATTCCCATTATTTCTAAAACTAAAAATAAAAAGGGAATTACATAAAATCACAAAATGAATTTCAAACAAAATCAAGTAAATAAATCAATTTGAAAAGAATCATTCGTGTTCTAATAAATTTGAGTCAAAAGTGAAGCTACATACCTCCCAATCTTAGGAGAAAATTAAGAATCACACAAACAATTTAACAATCCTGATGAAATTTTCATGATTCCAACTTAGATCTCATTCCCGTAAATAAAAACAATCATACCACATCATGATTAACATCGTGAAACATAAATATATCCCTAATGAATTATATCCTCGATTCCAAAAGTTATAATAAGAAGAGATATAAGGAAAATAATGATGAATGAGAACTTATTGATTATTCCATCTCTCTAAACACAACTGTATTCTCCTACTAATTTCATCTGAATCAAAAAGAAATTGTCTCCAAAAAATTAAGAGGAATAATAATTCTTATTATGTCCTGTTTAGGAACAAAATCAAGTGGTTTTTGAGGTAAATCAGATTAGATCTACAATTTACATATCTAATTTCCCATAGTACACAGTTAAAGAAAATAGTTTAAAAAATAGTGAGTTATCTATGAATGATCCACTACCTCAAAACACTGTTTGCATGATTGGATATCATGGTTATACAAACCATGTGAAAATATGTTGTAGTCCAATTTCCATCACTGAACAATTTATAATATGAATTTTCATGATTTTTCCAAACTATGTGCCCTATCATGCACCTCCATAGTGTCCACTATTTTAGTTACATGGTTTCTTAGAGGTTTTGTTGGTTTATTTGAGTTTTTTTATGGATTCTACTAACCCTGATCAAAAGGTGATCCTTTAAAAATCCTCAAAAACATTTCAAACCTCCTCTAAACCTATAGAAACTAATCCCAATCATTTTATATACTTAAAATAAAAAATTAAATGGAAAATTATCTAAAACTGGGGGTGATACATTCTCCACACCATTGGTCTTTCCATTCTGTAAAATTTGAAAACCATAGTTTTCCCTAAAGAGTTCTGGCCATTTATATATCATTACCATTTCATGCTTACAATTTTCCTCCCAAATCTGACAATTTTTACATAAACCTCACAATATAATAATTCTTTTCCCACACCATACTTTCTATTTCATATCAAGAATCTATATGTGCTCATGAACAACTACAACATCCAGATCTAGGTAATTGTTTTCTAATCGAGTCACATGGTTAGGTTCAAGTTGGTACTTACTCAATTATGTTCAATGTAAAAAATTATTCACTGAAATAAAACAAAGTTGAAAAGAAAAAATATATGCCACCTCATCCACACATTTAAGGATATCAAAAGGAATTATGTATTGCGGATATATCTTTCTCTACTTCCCGAAACATTGATTCCCAAGTCATTAAGAGATTCTAATGAACACATGATCACTCGCCTCAAATGAAAACGGTCAATGATGATGATACACATAAAATTTATGATATCTCTATGTCATCTCTATCCTCTTTCTGATTAATAGAATATTCTATACTGTCTTTTGCATAAGGACTAGTCCAACTAGTGATCTCTAATCTATTTATACCCAATAAAGCATATAATGACAAAGTCAGCAATAAAATGCTTCAAAATAATCCATATGTATCGAGGCCTGATAAATTTTATTGTTGGATAACTCCACTAATTTTATATGCTCCTCCAATGAGCATATAAAATCCATTTCATAAGACCTAATAATGTCCTACATTTTTTGGATTTTCCTTTAATATGGTAAATTTTTTTAGGATGATATGTTCTACTCATATTCAATTAAGCCCCAAGGGATTGCTATAAATATTCCAAAAAACAAGATGCAAATTTGTGGTTTCTGCTGGTTACAATCGAGATTGGAACACCATGAAACTTTACAACTTATTAGTTATAGATTTTTGAAGAGTCATCTACCATATTGGATTCATAAATAGGGATGAAATATGATGACTTTATTACTTGATCCACTCTCATCCATATTGAATTGTGTTTAGTATCCGTTATTAGTAAAACTATCACAAAAACCAATGTTATCATCTCCAATTTCCATACATGAATTAGTAAATACTACAACATACCCATTGCCCATTGGGCCTCTACTATAACTGGTTGATAGGTGTGGCATGTAAAAACAAACTCAGCAACCCTTTTCATGTAATTGCATCAAAATTGTGCATTCTATTCCTTATAAATAATTTTTATTCTATGATTATTTTTCTATCTCAAATGGTGATAACCATGATGGAGTTGTTTAGTAAAATCCAAAGGTATGACCATCCGATCTAAAAACCACAACACTGGTATTATATCAAATTTAAATCCCTCAATGGTCTCCCCACTATTGAGTTTTTACATCATATAAATGAATTAAAAATAGTATTTTGTGCCTAAATAACCTTCTCTTAAATATTAGGTCCGAAATAAACCAAAAACATCAACATTGTGTCAATCTTCAAAATCTGATTGCATGTCGATAATCACTGACATTAGTTACCATTAATCTAAAGCATCTTTCACAAACAGAATATATGACTTTCTGTTTAATTCATCGACCATAGATATAACTTTACCCAGTGTATACATTATGTCAAATTGAAATATTTTATGATACTCCAACTATATTATTTTTATCAGATTCAAATATATTTTGGATAAATTTTCTTTCATGCTATTATGAATTATAAACACTGTGAATTTCTCACCATAAATATTTTTATTCCAGGCCTTCAAATCATGGATCACATTAGCTTATTAAAAATAATGTGTTGGGTATTTATTATTATGTAACCATAACTACCATGATTCATAATAAACAACATGATCTCTCTATATTAGAACACACCCAAGCCTAGATCTACAAGTATCATACAAGACATCAAACAGTTTTTAATGAATACATCAATAATTAACATAATTATTTTTTAAGGAACATGAAAAAATATTCTAACCATTTCTGAATTTATTATTTGGAATAAAAATTTCCATTTTCACCCACATCCTCAACAAAAACACACAAATAATCTTGGCGTTACTATTGATGGTGTAATTTCACATCCATACTCAATACCTTTGATGGTGGTACTTGACAATCATTATTAATATCATTCAACCCATTCCAAACTATTACGACCAAATCATATCAACCCATTTCAATAGAACCATTTCAAAAAAATAATTTAATTTCATCAAATAACCATAATCATAAAATCAAAATTATAAAATTATAAAAAATGGTTTTTCAAAAATCCTTCTAATTCCCATGATTTACAAAACCAAAATTTAAACGATTCTTCCATCAAATCATGCCATGATTTTGAAAACAATTTAAAGAAATTAAATCAATATTAAATATTTTCTTTGAGATATAATAAAGAGGAGTTGGGAGAGAAGCCAACTATCTCTTAAACATAATTTGAAATGATGAATTACTCAATAACATCAACAAAACGGCTTAAATCTTTAAGATTCTATCTTAGATCTCATTACCTTCAATATGAACAATAATATCCCATAAATATTGGCATCAAACAATATGGATCTATCTGCAATTAATAAGATCCAATATTTTAAAAGAAGTAATTTGAATAGATATAAGGAAAAATGATGAATAATGAGTACTTAATGGTGAATTCTATTCTCCAATGCATGTGGATTCTAATGGGAAACACTCCAGGATCAAAATTAATTTTCTCCACTACCTTGGGTTGAAGAGGAATTCATATTATTTTTTATTTATGAAAAAATATTGGTTTTTTAGGTAAATAGTATTAGATCCACAATTTTCAAATATATCTTTCCATGGTGCCCTATTAGTTTCCAAAATTAGGAAAATAGTGCACCAATAATTCATGAGCCACTGCCTACAAGCACACCTCACACGGTTGGATCACTTAGAAAGAAAACCTTTGTAACAACTGTGTTATAAACAACTATCTAGAAATGCATAGTTTTTGCTGGGCATCTGCACATTTTTTCCAAACCGTGCACCTCTCCATTGTCCACTACTTTGGTTTCATGGTTTCTTATAGGTGTTTCATGGTTTCTACTAACTCTTCTCAAATTGTAAACTCCAATAAAATCATAAAAACATGGAAAAGATCCTCCAATCTTCAAAAAACATTACCCAATATTTTTATATACTTAAAATAAATAAATAAACTGTCGTGTACTTAATCCCAGGGTGCTACATTTATAGTTTTAATATTTCATAATTGATTACAAAATTCAAACCTACTATATCTCATGATTTATAGCATTGATTTCAATTATTCTTGATGTATAATAAATATTATCTTATAAACTATAGAAATGATATATTTTATGTCAAAAATGGAAAATAAATGATGTTTTATAGTGAAGAAAAAAATAGACTAGAATTGATGTAAGACCGATTCAAAGAGAAAAGAAGATGGAAGATGGGATCAAAAAATAATGAACCTAATTTCTTGTAATTAGGCTCTAATACCAAATGACATTTGATCCAAGACCTTTTAGGAAGTTTCCTATGAACCTTGTTCATTATTTTCATGTTGAGAACTTGGACCTCCTCAAGAAAACAAGTGAGAAGGGAAATAAATAGTGGAAATAGAAAATAAAGGAGAGGTTTATTCAAGGTAGAACCCAAACAGAACTTTTCTCAAATAAGTCTTGACACAAAAAGACATAATGGATGAAAAATCCTTTCATAAGTCAAAAATTAAGCAATAACTTGAAGTTAGTAAGAAAAAATAACCATAATAACATTACCTTCATTCATGATGTTCAAAGAGTACAAGGGGGTGGTGATTTATTAAAAAAGTGTGATACAAAAGTCCAAAACCTAGTTTCCAAAAATCAAAAAAACAAAATAATTATTTTGAACTTTTTTTCACATGGCCATGACTTTAAGGGAAAAGTAGCACATCCTTTTGGAAATTAAGTATAACTAGCCCACTACCTTTAATGTTGATGATTCCATGGTGTGTGGGCATGAAATTAATAGTACACTATGGGATTGTTCTTTAAAATCATGTTTGGTAATTAATTAATGTAAACATAGTCCCAGATTCTTCCCCTATGAAATGGTATTTGGCCCCTCCATTGAATTCAATGATTAACCCATTTAATGTCTCCTTTATTATATTATCCATCTCCTTTATCACTGGGCAACCGACACCTCAGATTTGATCTTGTGCATTAATGTGCATTCCACCCTTCTCATCAACTCCACCTTCAACACCTCGATGCCCATGGGATTCCATGATCCTCATCAAACACTAAGAAAAACCCTAAAAACACATAAAACCAATAAAAACAAAAACAAATCTTTTATTTAAAAAACCCAAAAACCCTAAAAATCCATAAAAATACATAAAAACAGAAAAAATCCTAAAAACCTGGGAAACCCCCAAAGAAAAAAAATTAAAAACCTAAAAAAACCTTAAACCCCAAAAAGCCCATAAAAATCCCCAAAATACCCAAAATCCCTAAAAACCATAAAAATTATAAAAATGCCTTAAAAACCTCTAAAAACAAAAAAAAACACAAACAAATTTTAAAATTCCTATGAGACCATATAAACCTAAAAACACTTAAACCCCCTAAAAACCCTAAAGAGGGTAAAAATCCTAGAAGACCTTAAATCCAATAAAATCCCTAAAACCATAAAAAACCAAGAACCTTAAAAAACCCTAAAAAACATAAAAACCCACTAAAACCACTATAACCATTTCAAAATTATAAGGTAGTTAAAAAAACTCTAAAAACCCACAAAAACATTAAAAACTCAAAAAAACCTAAAAACCCAAAAACCCATAAAAATTTTAAAATTCCTAAAAATACCTAAAAACCAAAACACAATAAATATCCTAAAAAATCCCTAATAACAGAGAAATACCTAAAATCCTAAAAACACTAAGAAAAACTTTGAAACCTAGAAACATATAAAACCTTAGAAAGCATAAAAAACTCTAAAAACATTAAAAACACTAAAAATCATAAAACCCCAAAACCCTTAAAACCCCAAAAACCCATAAAACCCTTTAAAAGAATTAAAAAACAAAATCCCATTAATCAACTAAAAACATTAATTAACTCTCAAAAAATTAAAAACCCTATAAAACTCAAAAAAAACCATAATACCCAAAAAAACAAAAAAAAAATGAATAACCCATATCAAAATCGTAAAACACTAAAAATCCATAAAATTCCTAAACCCACAAAAAATCCTAGAAAATCCTTAAAAATACATAATAACATAAAAAATCTTAAAACCCTAAAAGACCCAAAAAAACCTAAAAACCAAAAAACACTTAAAACCCCTAACAACCTAAAATATGATAAAAACATAAAAATTCCTAAAGAACCATAAAAACATAAAAAAACATCAAAAATACAATAAAATCCATAGAAACCTAAAAAGAAAAAAAATATAAATACAAACATAAAAACCCCTATGATCCTTCAGAAACCCTATAAAAACCTTAAAAACCTTAGAACACTTAAAATCCATAAAAACCCTAAAAAACCTTAAAACCCATAATAAACCCAAAAAACACTAAGAAACCTGAAAATCATAAAAAACCCTACAAATCATAAAAAACATAAATCCCTCTAAAAAAACATTAAAACCCCTAAAATCTTAAAAATCTCTAAAAAATCTCTAAAACACTAAAATACTCAAAAAAACCTAAAACCCCCAAAAAACCATAAAAACCCAAAACCCTAAAGTAATTTAAAATCCACAAAACAATAAAATCCTTAAAAACAAGTAAAATCCTAAAAATCCCTAAAAATACCTAAAAACATAAAGACCCTAAAAACATGAAAAATGCTACGATAACATTTAAATACAAAAAACACTTAAAACCCTTAAATTTTTTAAAAAACTATAAATAACCTAAATTCCCTAAATTCCCTCCAAATATCTAAAAACCATAAAAAACATAAAAATATTTCAAAATCCCTTAAAACATAAAAAACCTAAAAATAGATGAAACCCTAAGAAAACCTTAAATTCCTAATAACACTTAAAACCCCTATAAAACCATCAACACACTAAAAACTCTAAAATACCTAAAAAACCTATAATGCCTAAAATATATAAAAAACATAAAAACATTAAAAACACTAAAAACCTATATCAACCCTAAAAACCCACTATAAACATTAAATCCCCTTTAAATCTAAAAAAAATAAAAAAATATGAAAACCTAAAAATATTTAAAAACACAAAACACCAAATAAAACATAAAAAACCAAAAATCCTAAAAATCCTTAAAAGCCATAGAAACCTAAAAAATTGATAAAAATACATAAAAGCATAAATATCTCTAAAAACATGAAACCCGTAATAAATCCTTAAAAACCTAAAAACACTTAAATTCCCTAAAAACCTAAAAAAGCTAAAAAGCATAAAACCCTTGAAAAACTGAAAAACCCATCAAATTCCCTAAAAACCCTAAAACCCCATTAAAGCGCTAAAAAATCCATAAAAATCCCTAAAAGGTAAAAACCCTAAAATCCATGAAGGCCCATAATAAAACATTAAAACCTAAAGTCACTATAAGCTCCTAAAAACATAAAAAATGCTAAAAACCTAAGACCCTAAAAACCCTAACCCCCCTAAAACCATAAAAAACCCTAAAAATGGTAAAAACACACAAAACGACTAAAAACATAAAACCCTTTAAACACTAATAAAAATTTAAAAGCTATAAAAAACAAGAAAACACTAAAAAACTCAAAAAATACCTAAAAAACAAAAAACCATAAAACACCTAAAAACCAACAAAATCCATAAAAATTCTAGAAACCATAAAAATTCGTAAAAAATAGTAAAAATATCTAAAAACATAAAAACTCTAAATACCCTGAAAATCCCTAAGAAGACCATAAAAACCTAAAAACACATAAAACCCTTAAAAATGTGAAAAATTGTTAAAAATCCTTAAAACCCCTAAAAATCTTAAAACCCATAAAAACCAAAAAAACCGTAAAACCACTAAAAAATATAGTTATCCCCTAAACCCCTAAAACAATAAAAACCTTACAAACCCCAAAAACAATAAAACCCAAAAAAACATAAAAATTATAAAATCCATAAAAACATTAAAACCCTACAAAACAGTAAAAGCCCATAAAAACCCTAAAAACAAATTAATGAAAATAAAAAAACCATTAAAGAATTAAAAATGTTAAAAAATCTATAAACACTTAAAACCCCTAAAAACTTGAAAACCCCTCAAAATCCATAAACACCCTAAAACCCAAAAAATACCTAAAAATTCATAAAAATTCTTAAGAACATAAAAAACTGTAAAACCCTAAAAACCTTAAAATCTAAAAACATTTAAAACACTTAAAGAACTAAAAACCCTTAAAAGCCTTAAAAACACTCAAATCCCACAAATACCCTAAAACCATAAAAATTCAAAAAATTCAAAAAAATACCAACAAACATTAAAATCCCAAAACACCCCTAAAATCCCCTAAAAACCTATAAAATGAAAATAAATTAAATCCCCTAAAAACAAAAAAAAACCCAAAAACCCAAAAAGACCCTAAAACCCCTGAAAATAATAAAAAACCATAAATCCTTAAAAACCCCAAAAAACCCACTAAAAAATCTAAAAACCCTTTAAACCCCCAAAAAAATAAAAAACATTAAAAAAATTAAAGAAGCTAAAAACAAAAAAACTGAAAAAAAAAATCCATAAAAACCCTAAAAAACACTAAGACCCACAAAATCACTAATAAATAAATAAAATCCTAAAATATCCTGAAAAGTTTCTAAAAATATAAAAACCCTAAAACACAGAAAACACCTAATGAAAACATTAAAAAATAAGAAATACATTAATCCCATAAAAACTAAAAAAAATGTTAAAACCACAAAAATCCTAAAAATCGTAAAAACCGTAAACCCACTAAAAACATTAAAAACCCATAAAAACCCTAAAAATCAAAAAAAAAAACTCATAAATAACCTTCAAACACCTAAAAATTTAAAAGACTTTAAAAACCCATAAAACCCCTAAAAATACTCAATAATAACTTTAAACCACCAAAAAACCAGAAAACCCCTAAACCCCTCAAAAACCCTAAAAACACTAAAAAGCATAAAAATAGTAAAAAAACACCAAAGATTCCTTAAAACATAAAAAATACTAATAAACTAGAAAACCCATAATAAACCCATGAAAACCAAAAAAACACTTAAAACCCCAAAAATCACAAAAAAATTCTAAAATCCATAAAAACAATAAAAATCCTAAAAATCCCTAAATGCCCTAAAAATGTAAAAACCATAAAAACCCTGAAAGACCATAATAAACCCCAAATAATTAAAAAAATTAAAACCCCTAAAAACATAAAATTTCTAAAAACACTAAAAATCCAAAAAAAGCCAAAAGCCCTAAAAACATAAAAATCCCTAAAAACCTTAAAACCCATATAAACCCTAAAACCCCATAAAACCCTAGAAAACTAGTATAAACACTAAAAACTATTTAGACACCTAAAAACCCTAAAAAACTATAATGAACCTTAAAACCATAAAAATATGAAAAAAACCTTAAAATCCCAAATAACCAAATAACACAAAAACCTTAAAAAATTGGAAAACCGTCAACAACCCTAAAAACCATAAAAAACCTGCAGAACCCTAAAATATATATATTAACATAAAAAACCCTAAAAACACCATATAAATACTTAAAAACATAAAAACACTTAAAACCCATAAAAATCATTAAAACCCCTAAAAACCAAAAAATCTTTTAAAACCCTTAGAAACACTAAAAATTCATAAATCCCTCAAAAACTGAAAAAAAATATAATACCCCATTTAACCCCTAAAAACATTAAAAAACTCTAAATACCTAATAAAACTTAAAACCCCTAAAACCCATAAAAATCCAAAAATCCATAAAACTCAAAAAATATTAACACACTAAAAATTATTTAAAACCCTAAAACCGCTTAAAACTCTAAAAAACCATTAAACCCAAAAAACATTTAAAAGCTCTAAAACTATTTCAAACACTAAAATCTCACTAAAACCCCTTAATATCCATAAAACCCCAATAGAAACATAAAATTTCTAAAAAATACAAAAAAAATTTACTAAAAATATTAAAAAACATAAAAATCAGGAAAACCTTAAGGAGAACTAAAAACAATAAAAATGATGGAACCCCCAAAAAACCAAACATATTCTAAAAACCATAAAAAGCACTAAATCTTGTAAAAATCCGTCAAAATTTGAAAAACCCATAAAAATACATAAAAATATGTAAAAATTCCTAAGAATATAAAAATCAAAAAAAAAATCTGAAAGTCCCTAAAAAACAATAAAAAACATAAATATAGTTAAAACCCCATAAAATATAAAAAATTATAATAGCCCTAAATGATCATACACCCCCTAAAGACCATAAAAACCGCTAAAAACATTAAAAACCCTAAAAACAAATAAAAAACTAAAATAGAAAAACACAAAAAACCCTTTAATCCCCTAAATGAGATAAAAAGTTATAAAAATTTTAGTACCCTGAAAAACCAAATAAACCATAAAAATCGTAAAAAATATAAAATCCTAAAAAATTCCCAATGAAACTAAAAATGAAAATCCCTAAAAATTCTAAAAGGCCCCTAAGAAAACCTTTAAATACTAAAAACACCTAAAACACCTAAAACCTAAAATATGCTAAAAAACCCAAAATCCCTTAAAAACATAAAAAATATAAAACCCCTAAAAACCATAATGTTAAATAAAAACCAATTAATATATAATAACCCACTGAAAACCCTAAAAACCTAAAAAAATAAAAAAACCCAAAAAACCAAAAAACCATTAAAACACTAAAAACAACTAAAAACCCAAAAAAACCCGTAAAACCCAAAAAACCAAAAAAATCCTATAAATGCCTAAGTTTTTTTTTTAGACCTAAAAACCCCAAATAGAATGAATAACCCCAGAAAAAACATAAAAACCTAAAAAATAACTAAACCCCTAAAACCCCAGAACACCCTAAAAACCCACAATACCCCAAAAACCAAAAAAGCTATAAGAATCCTAAAAAACCCTTAACATCCATAAAAACATAAAAACACCTAAAACCACTAAAAACCCCTTGGAAAACATTAATGTCCTAAAAACACCTAAAATCATAAAAATATAAAAAATGCTCAAAACATTAAACGTCCCTTAGAACCCCTAAAAACCATAAAACCCCTTAAAATCATAAAAAACCCTAAAATCCCAAAATAAAAAGAAAAAAGGCTATGAACACTAAAAAGATTATAACCCTTAAATGTTAAAAAAACTCTAAAAAACCTTTAAAACACTAAAAAATTAAAAAATCCAAAATACCGAAAAAAAAACCATAACCCCCCACCACAAACCTTAAAAACACCAAAAACACCAAAAATCCCTAAAAACCCATAAATCCTAAAAAATCCCCCAAAATACCTAAAAACATAAATAACCATAATAACCTTAAAAACTTCTTGAAACCCTAAAAAACTGAGAATACTTAAATCTCTTAAAAACCTAAAAATGCAAAAAAAACCTAAAAAATTTATGACCATAAAACCCGCTGAAAACATTCAAAATATACTAAAACCCAATAATAACCCAAAAACAACTACAAACTCGAAAAACCATTTAAATCCTAAAAAACATTAAAAAACTTTAAAAAACATGAAAAACCTAAAAAAACTCAAAAAAAACCTAAAAAACCTTAAATTCCCTAATCACCCCTAAAAATCTCTAAAACCCCCAAAAACATTAAAACCCCAAAAAACCCAAAAAAAAACTAGAAAATCTCAAAAATTACATAATAATATAAAAACCATAAAAACATTGAAAACCCCTAAGAAAACCTTAAAAACCTAAAAATAGAAAAAATCCCTAAAAATGCTAAAAACCTAAAAAACATAAGGAACCCAAAACCCCTCAATATACCAAAAAATCCTAAATACCATAAAAAACCTACAAGATTCGTATAAATACCTAAAAACGTAAAAATATCCTAAAATCCCAGAAAAACCATAAGAAAACCTTAAAACCCTAAAAACCCTAAAAACCATTAAACCCCCAAAAAATCATAAAAACCCCAAAAAACCCAAAAAAACCCCTAAACCCACTAAAAAAATCTAAAAACCACTGAAATCCTTAAAAACATTAAAAACTATAAAAATCATAAAACTCATAATAAACTAAAAAAGCCTAAACATCCAAAAGACATAAAAAATTTAAAATCCCTAAAACTCTTAAATCCCTCAAAATCTCTAAAAACCCTAAAAATCATAAAAACATTTAAAAATACCTAAAATGTAAGATACCCTAAAATCCCTAAAAATATCTAATAAAACTAGAAAATTCAAAAATAGTTAATCCCCTAAAACCTAAAAAAACTAAAATCCATATAACACTGAAACCATAAAAATCATTAAAATTCCAAAAATTCCAAAAAATGAAAATAACACATGACAACCCTGAAAACCCCACAGAAAACCATAAAAACCTAAAAACATATAAACCCCCCAAAAAACCAAAAAATTCAAAAAAAAACCTTGAAGAACCTAAACACCATAAAAACAAAAAAAACATTAAAACCACCAAAAAACAGTAAAACCCACAAACCCATGAAAACCTAAAAAACAACTAAAAACAATAAAACCCATTTAAACCCCTAAAAATGTTAGAAAACTATTAAAAACCATAAAAATCATATAAAATAAAAAACCCTTAAAAAATATAAAAACCTGGAAAACCAAAAAAACCAATAAAACATAAGAAATACTATAATCTCTTAAAATATATAAAAATCTTAAAAACCATAAAAGTACTTCAAAAGAATGAAAAATCACTAAAAATGTAAAAAACCCTAAAACCATAGAATGAACCCTAAAATATAAAAATACTATAAAAACTCTAAAACCCCTGAGAAAACTTTAAAACCGAAAAAAACTTAAAACCCCTAGAAATATAAAAAATATAAAACCCTAAAAATATAAGAAGTCCATAAAAATCCATAAAAAATCATAAAACCCCTTAAAACCTTAAAAACCCTTAAAACCCATAAAAATATAAAAAACCACTAAAAACTCTAAAAACATTTTAAACCCCCAACAACGCTAAAAAAACTAAAAAATTGTAAAACCCCAAAAAAATAAAAAAAAATTAAAACCAAAAAACCCAAAAAAGCCCTAAAATTCCTCAAATTATTAAAAAACCATAAAACCATAAAAATAAAAAAACACTAAAAACACATAAAATTTTTAAAAAATCCCTAAAAATCCTAAATAACATAAAAAATTCAAAAACCTTGAAGGAAAAATTTATAACTAAATATAGTTAAAATACCTAAAAGTTCTAAAAAATTCTAAACACCCTAAAAATCACTAAATACCCTTAAAACTATGAAAATCCTAAAAATCCAAAAAATACCTATACATAAAAAAATGCTAAAAACTATAAGAAAAACTTAAAAATCCAAAAACACTTAAAACCACTAAAACACATAAAAATTTAAAAACCCTAAAGGACCTAAAAACTCTAAAAACCCCTAAAACCATAAAAACATTAAAACCCTATAAAACCCTAAAAACCATTGTGAACACTAAAACCCATTAGAACCCATTAAAACCCTAAAAACGTTAAATAACTCTAAAACACATAAATACACAAAAAACCATAAAAACCCAAAATATAACTATAATACCCCTAAAATCCAAAAAACTCTCAAAACCCCTAAAACCCTTAAAACCCCATTAAATCATCAAATCCCTTTAAATCCCTAAAAATATAAAAACTATAAAAACATTGAAAACCCCTAAAAAAATAAAATCCTAAAAACAACCAAAACCACAAAAATCATAAAAAATTATAAAAACCCTAAAAAACCCTAAAATCCCTAAAACCATAAAACTCTTAAAAACAATTAAAACCCATATAAGCTCTAAAACCCCGCCAAAACATGAAAAACCCTTTGAACCCCTAAAAATGTTTCAAAAACTCTAAAGAGTGTAAAAACCCTAAAAACATAAAAAACCATAAAACCCCAAATGAACAATAAAATCCCTAAATACCCTAAAAAACTTGAAATCCCTAAATATCCCTAAAAATAAAAATACCATAAAAATCCAAAAAATCCCTAAATTCCATAAAACATTATGAACCTAAAACCTTGGAAAACCCCTAAGAAATCCTCAAAAAAATAAAAGCACATAAATTCTCTTAAAATTTAAAATTATAAAAATCCAAAAACCTTAAATATCACTAAAACACATAAACCATAAAAACAATAAATCCCCCCAAAAATTTAAAAACAATAAAAACCCAAAAACCCTAAAAATCACTAAAAATGCTAAAAACCATTCAAACTACTAGAAACATAAAAAAATATAAAAACTGATTAAAACCTTAAAACCTCAAAAATCCCTAAAAATATATAAAAACCCTAAAAACCTAACAACCCTCAACTCTAAAAATCAATAAAAACCCTAAAAACCAAAAAATCCAAAAAGTTCCATAAAAATACCTAAAAACATAAAAAACCCTAACTCCACCCCCACCACCATAAGAAAATCATAAAATTTAAAAAAACACTTAAAACACCATAAACTTGAAAAAAAATAAAACCCATAAAAATCCTAAAAACACTAAACCCCCAAAAAACCTTTAAATGCCATAAAAGACCTAATAACATAAAAAATCCTAAAATATACATAAAATCCATAAAAAACCCTAAAAACCCTTAAAACCCATAATAAAACTATAAAAACCTAAAAAATACTTAAACCCCCAAAAAACCTATAAAATTTTAAAATCCTCAAAAAAACATAAAAACCCTAAAAACTATAAAAACCCATTGTTTCACGACGACAACGAATCATGTGGAAAAACATGCACTACCTAATGGTTGATTAGAGAAGGTTGGATTATGCTTAATCACTCATATTAGGTGCACCGCTTTCATCTCAAAACACCCAACGGTTCCACATCCAGCGATATGTGGACCTGTTTTCCAAAGGTAGGCGTTCACTGTGTGATTTGGCCAGCGATGCTTAATAAATCACATTGGTCGAGAGGATGGGAAGTTGGGATCATTGCACCCTTTGGGGTAATTATTTCTTATTCTAGGACTCTCTTATAGATTTATGACGTATTCATATGTTCGTGAATCTTTGGTTTCCACCCAAGCATAGTATCCACAAATTACTCCTGGTTGGAAATGGATAGCTGAACGCAGGGTTTTAGAATCATATAGGCCTGAGGTTTACCATCCCTCGTGGAATTAATGACCCCGAGGAGTCTGGACTAATTGAGATGGAACTGGCTTAAAGCCCCATAACCGGGCACTCTGGAGTTTATTTTCATCCAGGGGGACAGATAATGACTTGAGCGTTTGGATCGAACCCGTGATATGGGCTTCTTATGTATCCTTGCAAGAGGAATAAAAATTCTTGTAGTTTGGTTTGGGATGGGGCTTACACTCTGAGGCAGCCCAAAATGTGGGTAAACTGATGTAAAGGGGGTCAGAATGACATATTTTTGGGCATGAACTTCAGATAGGCTTCCTACGTACCCTACCTAAAGGACATGGATCAATGTCCATGTAGTTCCGGTGTACAGTTTAATACCATACAGGACGAAGGATGAACTGACGTTAAGAGGGTTGGAATGACCAGGTGGTGGGATTGAACCTCGTGGAGGCTTCCTACGTACCATGCCTTGACATGGATCAAGGTCCTCATAGTTCACATGAGGTTGGGGTCAAGGTCAGTGCTTACTCTAAGCCCACATGAGTCATGCTCGGTGTAAGAAACAAGAGGCAGCAAAGACCTGATGATCACATCATGAAAGGTGCTTCTGTGGGAAGCAGAGTGGGGAATACACATGGATAAGCCTGAGAAGTCGGGGCTTACACCATAATGGAGTCCTGATGGTGACAAAGCCCAAAGTGATAGAGAAAGGGTGCCCCCATGTCCATCTCCCCTCTTGGTTCATGGAACTGGGGAAGTACGGAGGTGCATGGGTGATACCTCCCGCAAGAAAGGCCAGGGGATTTCACAAAGGAGGTTTCCCATTCACTCCCAGAATAGGGGAGAAGTGCTCACCACCGGAGTTGAAGGGAAATTGAAGTGGGGTCCCACAATCGGGCGAGTAGAGAGGCATAAAGGGGACTCCGGGCTCGATCCCTGGATTACCATTGGAACGTGAACCCATGAACACTTCGAGAATCTACTCAAGGGCCAGAGCAACCCCTTTTACCTCACTTACCGTGGGTATGTGAACTCATGGTAGCGCACTGATTCACCTAAAGGTTGCATCATACGAGTCTGATGGCTTCAGTGGAGGCCTTTTCTTGGGGTCAAAGAATATCCCACTGAAGGGATTGCGAAGGATCAGGATGGATTGAAAGGATTTTATCTCACTCGGGGAATGGGAACACCGAAGGAGTTGGCAGGCCACATGGGTGTATGAGGAGTGGCTCCCTTCGTCTAGGGGGGTGCTACATGGATGGATAAGTTGTTCGCGTACTAGGGTGATGTGCGGACTGATAGGCATCCCGCGTACCAGGGTGGTACGCGACATCGGGTTTGGCCCATGTACCAGGTTGGTATGCAGCGGAATCTGCACGAGCAAAATTGGCCAGGGGCAACGTCGGTTGGGGGTTCGTCGGTCAGGGCTTCGCCCACGTAGGAGGGTGTTTCACGGTACGTCGGATTGAAAAAGTGGCATAAAATCCCTGGTCCACGGGGAGTGCATCCTCAAAGGGGCCATGGTTTGCAGTCTTCTTTCTTATTTTGATTTTAAGTTCGCGGTTCACCAAATTGTTATGCGTTTTCAGTTCCTTATTAATTTTTTTCAAGGTTCATGCTTATTCTGGTTCACGAATTGGAACTTTGATATATGCGAAATCCTATGCTCCTTCCTCCGAAATACTTCCACACATCTTTGATTGATCGTTCCCCTATCCTCTCCCCCTCGATCTGCTTTTATAGAGGGGGGAAAAAGGTGTATCTGTGGTCATGCGACACCTTTTTCAGAGGCTCGTGAATGGACACCCGGTTTAAAGATGACATGGTCAATTCTCTTTGTGGGGGGCATTGAATGCACCTTCCCCACAAACCAAACTATGTCAGGGAATGCTTTGATGTCGTGCAGGGCTCCATCTTTGTCCCACGAATGACGGCGTATGTGGTTCAGGCCGGTTGACGTGGTTCACGGCTGGGGCTGTTCGTGAAGTGGACCGGCATGGGGCCTGTCCTTTTTCTCATCCGTGGAGGGTTCCCGCCTCTATTCTGTGGACTACAGTGGTCCGCAGAGGAGGCAGATTGTGGAACCGGCTACGTACCATCACTGTTGGACCGGTACGCGGACCGTTCAATCCATTTATGATTTCTTGTGTGTTATCCACATTTTTTTCCAATTCCTTAAGGGAAATTGGGTAGAATCCTCCCTTTAATTGAGGGTGATTCTCATTCTCCTTTGCGGATTTTCCAGGACCCTTAAAATGCCCCCCATCAGAATAGGTTCCGATCGGAATGAAGAGGAAACTATTCCGATCAGAGTGGTCCTGAAATGTGGATAGTCCACGGTAGAGGAGTGGACCAGATACGGGACCAGCCAATATATATGGGGGGTTCTCCCTTGTCTTTTAATGGATTCTCCTCAAAAATAGAGTTCTCTTTCCATCTCCACTTTCTTTCTCCTTCACGAAATTCCTCATTTGCGAACCGGCTTCCATTTCTGCGAATCATTCCTCATTCGTGACTACCTTCACTCACGGACCAATCTCCCAGACATGAACTAACACTTTTAATTAATTAAAAAGTAAGTTATGATGGGACACATAGAAACTCGCTACACAGTTTTGATGATCTGCGAACTGAGAATCTTCCAGACATTAAAAATTTCTTATGTCCTCCGAACATAAATATTAAATCTAGGATTTAGATTCTGCAGAGCAGCCTAGTTTGATGTTTTCAGACGAACGCTCCGTGGTCCAGAGTGTCTTAGAATTATTAAACATAGGGTTTGTTTGTGGGATGCATCCATCGTGAACCTCCTCTTGAGTTCATACATGGATTTTGTCATAAATTCTCCTTGATAGAGTCCTTTTCCATATACTTGGTATTTTTTTCCAGATTTTATTATTCCAGACTAACTATTTTCTTGGATTTTATAATGCAGGGAGAAAATATGGTTCCTCATTGACCTATGACTAGGACTCCTGAAAATTGTCTCCTGATTGGTCCAGGGAGACTTCTAGCTATGATTAATAGATATGGGAGCTTCAAAGAGGACCCTAGCCAACCAACCATTCCTGACGATGGTGATTTGTAGGACTTACTCTCCCCTGGACTTCTGGGCTATCCGCTATCGAATCGTCTTCTACTTTATGGTTTTGGCCTTCAAGACGATGTTCCTATCCCCCCTATCTTCTCAGGTATTTCTTCCCCTTGCTTGGAAGTGTTTTCAAAGTGCACTAAAACGAACTTAACCCAATCGGGAGAGATGATCTCTGATTCTGACCAGAAAGACACTTTCATTTTTAGAGGCTCTGTTTGGACCCAAAGTGATCGGTCCACTCAGGGATTCTCCCAAGAGGTCATCATCGGGAGTTACCCCTCTTTGATCAACCTTTCTCGAGTGGATCCTGATGTGGGATGGATTCCGAGGTGGGATCTTTGGTCTGGTGGGATTTTGTCAAATGACTAGGCCTGGGCCTTCTGGGTCTGTTATCATTTTCTGGAGTTCCCCGATTCACTAGAAGCGGTAAATATATACTCTGCGGTGTGGGCTTCCCAGTATGCGGTTTACCCACCACCATTGATACTGCCTGACTTTCTCGGTCGTTGGTGTTCCAGCACTAACACTTTACACCTTTCCCATGGTGAAGTTGGCATTAGGTTATGGGACATCTACCATCTATGAGGGCTTCCGATCATTGGTGATATGTATAAAGAGTTTTTTCCCACCCCTGACGCATGGGACGATGTCAAACAGGTGCCTTTGTTGGCGAGGGATCTGGTGGTTATGTCGGAGCGGTCACCAAGTTAGTCCTTGGGTTCTCGCTATCTTATCCCTTATAGCACCTAGATAGGGTTATTTTTTAAGACCACTAGTCCTGTGCCGAAGATCAAGCGCCCCAGGACTCATCCTTCTCAACAATCATGAACTATCCCAGGTTCTTCCTGGGTGGTTTTGGAGGCAGGTGACTACCTTTCATGGGGTTATGAGGTGCACCCCGGTGTGCTGCCTATGCTTGGGCTGACAGGTATTTTCTCCATGTTTTTTAGCGGCTGGCTATTCCCATCCTAGGATTTCAACCCAGGTGTCAGATCTTGCACCCTGATGATGGCAGCTGAGCTGGCAAGAGGCACCCAGTGAATTTGGTCATGCCTTCTATGGCTCGCATTTAAAATTTACTAAGCCACATACAGGAGGGTGGGTCACTCTATCATCTATGTGGGCCATTTCAATTTTTATAATTCTGGGTAGCGGATCATTGCCGCTGTTATTAGTACTATCATAACAGAGTCTTCTCGCTTCCTACTCTTTGGTCTACCTTTCTTGATATAGCTAGAATTCGTCTGAAGTCCCTCATTTCTGATGAAGTTGTCAAGCTTCTGAATGAATTTTCCTAGTTCATTTTCACTCCCTACCCCACTCCTTCTGGTGTCATGGTTGAGAACTGCAGGGGGAGCTTAGAAGAGAGTTTTTCATGAATTTTTTTGTGGGATGGGTTTATATCCACACTGATTGATGGGGTTTCTTTGTGTGAGATGTATGCCCAACATCATTTTTCTCAATAGTTCGGATGCATGCAACTCCAGGTTTCCCTTCCCCATCCTCAGACCCGAGGACTGCATCTGGCCACTCTCCATCAATGGTGGTTGATGTTGATGTGGGAGGTATCTGACACATGCATTACATTTCCTAACATAGGAGCGGTTGCTTTCCTATCCTCAGAATAAGTGAGAATATGGATAAACAATTATCCCAATGGGATATTGGGGAAGGCTATTCGGAAATTTCACAAATCGGGGGTTACTGCGGCTGCTGTGCTTACCACACCTTCCTCTTTGTCTTTGAGGGAGGACCGACCGATGGCCCGCAGATCGAGGCGGCTCAGGGAATCTTCTTCTTCTAACCCCACTGTGGCCAAAGTTCATACAGATCTGATCCTTTTGGATCTAAATGAGGATGACCCAGTGACTTCGGGTCACCATGATGTAATTCTAGAAGCTCCACCAGCCAATACTGGGCTTACCATTTCAATTCCCAAGCATGAACCAGGGCTAGAGGATTTTGACCCTCTATTACCAGAGCCATCTTCTGATGCACACATGTCTGCATGTGCCGCTATGCCAGACTTCATTCATGTGCTATCTAGCGATGATACCAAAGACCCTCGTGTCATGGAAAACCATCGAGTAGTGCGAAGGTGGGCCGAGCCCCGAATCTATGAGATTGTTTGTGAAACTCCTCTGACTGAAATGATGACTAAAACTGAATCCCTTTGGAAACTATTTCTAGGCATGGGGTCATGTGGGTTCGACGATCGACAACTTCATTTTCTTTCCTGTCAGGTCGTCATCGCCCGTGAGGAGGATGCCTCTAGTGAACACAAACTCACTCACCTCGTTGCTTCTCATTGCGGGACCCGAGCCTTTGAGGAAGCTATGATGAAGCTCCATTAGTTGATAGCAGTGGATGTGAGCTCTCAAGATCTGGTGATCACCCTATCTACCGATCTGCATTAATGCGATGCTTGAGTGGCGGTGTTGATGGATCAGTAGTCATCTTTGACTGGTGACCTCGAAGATACCCGTAAAGGGATCAATGATCTCCAAATGACGGTGAGGCATACACATTCGGTGGCTGAAGTTGAGGCCATGGAGAAGGCCATGCTAGAGAAAACTTGCAATAACCTTTGTCACACGGTTTCTGATCTGATGGAGAGAGCGAGCTAGGCTCCTTTGTGATCATCGGAGCTATTTTTGTACATTCTATTTTACCTCTTTTGTTGCAGCAAAGGAGAGATTCCAGTTTGTGATGTCCTCCCTTTTTTTAAAATTGAATACAATCTGCTATTAATCACCCCTTGCTGTAAATGTTGATTGTTATTGGAATGATTGTGGTATAAATAACAACTCACTAAATTAGAATTAATTATAGTTCAGGAAAATGATATAGTAGAAATGAGCTCTAATTTTTGTCTGGACCATGGGATCCATCGTGCATAGTTTGAATATTTCTAGGGTTCTGTAGAAACACCCTACAAAATTTATGTCTTTTCTATCAATACCCTCATTTTTCCTGGGCCCATTTAGTTTAGACACAAAGGGTATATCTCGGTTTTTTCTTAGGTCACACTTTTAGGGTTTTCAGCGTAACGGGCTTTGGAACCTTTTTTTTGCGAGCAATTTAAAGTCCTGTCGATCAGACTACCATTACTGATGGTTTAGGTTGAAAATATTTGACCATATATGGTGGATCAAGAGCCCCGATAAGGTTTGTTTGATTAAAAGATGTCTGAATACCCTTCAGATGCACATGGGGGAACATGTTTAGATTTTAATGACATGCAGTGTATGTATCAAGGCATGGGAGCCGTATCGGCATACAGAAGTAGGAAAGAATTACCTAATGCAGAATTGCCTTTGATAAATGGGCAGAGGAAATCAATATGCTGAGCCACTGAGGGCATGGTATGAATAGTCATGCAAAGGTGTCCTTAGGTCAATGACTGTCCATTTTTGATGGCCCGAGGACTCCATGGAATTCCGGCTTATGGAAACCACCATGGGTGGCTTGGAAAAATGAAAAACAACCAGGGGTGGCTTGGAAAGGGTATGTGACATCTGAAAGGGTTTGGGATCATCATTATAAATCAGGAGTGTGGACGCAGGGTCCCTTTCCTACGCATTTAGTTAGCATAAAGGATAGTTGGGGCTTGGCGCAGTTTATAGTCATGCAGCTGGGACATTCTTTAAAATGGAATGTCTTCTCTCGGTTCTTGGTAATCATGTCAGAGACGTTGTAGTGTATTCAAGAAGAGTTTTGAAAGAGGTTGGAAAACTGTAGCTCAGAGGGTTTCCGAATCTTGGGATGGATATGGGGCTCAGAGGCCAAGAGGCGTACGGAGAGAAGAATTGCCTAAGGAAATCATACCTTTGTTAGACGGGCCAGGGGCTATCAATATGTAGAGCCGCTGGGGTCATGGTATACAAAGTCATTCAAAGGTGTCCTTAGGTTAATGATTGTGTTCTTCCGATAGCCGAGAAACTTCAGGGAACATGAGATTCGGGACCACCAAGGGTGGCTTACAAGGGTTTGACTCCTTCTGGGTACAGAGTGTGATTAATGAGGAGAGGGTGATTGAATACGGGAGAAACATCTAGGATAAACTTCCCTGAGAATGGGTGAAGTCATTCCTTCTCATGCTGGTGTGAGACGGTGGTTTGTGCAGGCCTAGCCCGTACATTGAGCGATAGAGGAAATCCTCCATTCTTGACTGAGCCCAAGACAGGTTCGATCATGCAGTTTAACATTATGTGGTAAGGATGAAGGCATTTTAAATCCAGTGCAGTTTAACATCATGTAGTGAGGGCGGGGGTCTTTTTTGAAGATGTTGTGCAGTTTAACGTCATGTAACAAGGACGGGGGCATTTTAAAATCTTTGAAATTTCTTGAAATTGGAGGAATTTCACTGGATGCTTAATTCTTGGTCTTTGTAGTTTCACACCAAGTGGAAAAGACATATTCCATGCATTTTTCATCGTCATGCGGTAAGGACGTATTTTCATAGGCCACTCTTGATTAGAATTTAACTGGGCTTGAATATCTCGGCATGTCCAAGACGTGGAGAGGGGTTGATGGTGTAAATTATGGTTCCAGGGGCTTCATGGATCAGGATAGATGATATGGGGGCTCTGAGGCCGGTAAGCGTACAGGGCTAAGAAGAGAGTCGCCTGAGGAATTTTTGCATTTGGTAGATGGGCCAGGGGATATCAATATGCAGAGCCACTGAGGGCATTGTATGCATAGTCATACAAAGGTGTCCACAGGTACATGACTTTCCACTTCCGATGGCCATGAATGATTATGAGTATCCACAATTGTTCGGGCCACGAAGTCTGTCATTTGGAATGGAAATATCTGGACATGTCGAGGATGTTCATCCCTGGTTACTGTTAAAACTCGAAGATTTCATCATGATAGTTAATCTTGCACATGGGGTACACCTTTACTCCATGCTGTTTAACATCATGAGGTAAGGATGAAGTACTCTTAGTTTAATGGTCATAGAGTTCAGACCATTGGGTGATTATTTCTACAATTACCCATAAGGAAATTGAGTTAGGAGGCTCTGGTATAATTTGAAGAAGTGTGAGGGAATGAGGGTGTAAACTATAACTCTGGGGGGTCCCCGATCAGGAGGTATGGTATGGGGGCACTGAGGTTGATAAGTTTACAGGGATGGGAAGAGTACCACACAAGGAAAGATTTCCTTTGGTAGACGGGCCATGGGCTATCAATATATAGAGTCGCCGAGGAAATGGTATGCATAGTCATACAAAGGTGTCCACGGGTCGATGACTTTCCACTTCTGATGTCCATGGATGATTATGAGGATCCAGGATTTCCCATAGTACAGAGTTCGGAATATTGGGATAATGGTGTCCAAGCATACAAGAAATATCTTCTCCACAATTACCCGTTGAGTCAAAGTAGCCTAGCCCTGACTTGATGTTTGTAGATGCAGATCGTCATGCTAACCACAGGAGGTTACATAGGTTGACCCGGTAGGGATACCCTAACAAAATTTGGATGTGATAGTGGAATGAACTTGTAAACCATTGATCCATAAATTTTTGGATCGAGAGATGTGATATGTGGGACCTGAGGCCGGTAAGCATATCGAGATGGGCACAGTACCACCTGAGGAAATATTGCATTTGGTAGATGAGCTGGGGGCTATCAATATGCAGATCTGCTGAGGGCATGGTATCCATAGTCATACAAAGATGTCCACAGGTTGATAACTTCCCACTTCTGATGTCCATGAATGGTTATGAAGATCCTAAATTATACAATTCATGGAGACTGATGTATGGAGAGGATGCATCCAAACTCGCAAGGAGTATTCCTGTCTCGTTTCATCATATATCTTGGGTGGGTCATGATGAAGTCTGTGCAGTTTAATGTCATGCAGTGAGGATGAAGTCCACGTAGTTTAACGTCGTGCGGTGAGGACGTAGGTGAACTGACGTGAAAAGGGGATTTGGTGCAGTTTAACGTCATGTGGTAAGGACGAGGAGTACACCTCGTGCAGGTCTAGTCCTTTCATGGGGGAAAGAGGGGTTTATCTTCATTTGGGGTTGGCTGGGCTAGGGTGTTGGGTTTTGGAGTCACTACGTATATTGAGAATGTAGGAATCAAGCCATATGTAGTTCTCTGGAAGATAATACACCCAATGAAGGTTTGGTCCGTACACGGGAGAAAAGGGAATTTTTGATCTTTCTTATCCGTGTAGTTTAATGTCGTGCGGTAAGGACGAGGAATACACCACGTGTATTTTTGGTCCTTATACATGGGAAATGGGGCATTTTTTTCATTTAGGAGTGGCTGGGCCTGGGTTTGGGCTCTTGGCGTCGCTACGTATCCTGAAAATTCGGGAATCAAGACGTACATGGTTCTCTGAAAGAGATACACCCCGTGTAGGTCTGGTCTATACAGAGGGGAAGAGGGCATTTTTTAATTTTATTTGGGGATGGATGGGCCAGGATTGGGGACCCTAGCGTCACTACGTATCCTAGAAGGGCATGAATCAAGCCGTACATAGTTCTTTAGAGGATGATACACCCCGTGCAGGTCTGGTCCATAAACGGGGGAAGAGGGCATTTTTCTCTTTTTTTTTAAATTCTGTTTGGGGGTGGTTGGGTCAATATGGGGAACCCTGGCATCAATACATATCATGTGAAGGAAGGAATCATGTTGTACGTAGTTCTCTGAAATCCATGCAATTTAACGTCATGTGGTGAGGATGAAATGCTCTTAGTTTTGGATCATAGAGTTTGGATAGTTGGGGCATGGCATTTTAACGTTTTGTTGCTCGGACGATATTTTCTTTTGATTATGTGATATACTTCTTCATAAATCTCGCATTTATTGGAGTGATAGTGAATTGCTCATCTATAGAGATCAGGGCATACACTCTGTTGGAGTAGACATTGTGTATAACATATGGTCCCTCCCACTTGGGTTCCAGCTTTGGAAGTTTCTTTCTAGGTATCATCGGGGTCCGAAGGACCAACACCAATTCTCCTTTCAAGAAAAACCGAAGATAAACCTTTTTATTGATGGCTCATACGATCCAGTTCTGATATACCTCCAGATGGTGAAAAATGTGCAACCACTTCTCATCTATCTGTTCCAATTCACCTAGCCATTTTTCTAATTTCTCATCGTTGGATAACTAATCACAAATGGCAACACGGTGTTGGTGTCGTTATCTGTCAGTATGGTATGAGGGACTCCAAATCTGGTGATGATATTGGTTTTCACAAAGCTAATAGTGTTTCTTTCCCCAACTTCCTTGAGGGTTACAGCTTTTTCCCATTTGGAAAATAAGTCGGTTGCTGTGAGAATATACTTCAATTGTTTGTCCGTGGTGGGAGGATATTGTCCCATGACGTCGATTCCCAGATGGAAAATGGCTAGGAGTACTTAGCCTGAAGAATTAACTCCAGGGGTTGGTGTATGAAGTTGGAATGAATTTTGCATAAGTGTCATTTTGCGGTGAAGTGCTCGCAATCTTGTGCCACGGTGGGCCAATAGTACCCGATCCTTCGAACCTGATGGGAAATCTTATACCCTAGCCAGTGTGCTCCACAAAATCCTGCATGCACTTTAGTCATGATGGTAGTGGTTTCTTCTCCATCAATGCATCTACGGAGGACTCTGTCGAGGTTTCGTTTATAGAGGACCTCTTGCTAACACGTGCCGCCTTATAGGACAAAGTTAATTACCCTTCTTTGTATTTTCTCTCGTTCAGCCCTGTCTGATGGAAGTTCTCATTTTTGAAGGTAGTTTGAAATAGGGGTCATCCAGCCTGTGGCAGGAGCATATGGATCAGGTACAGGACTGACGTCATTGATTTCTTCCATCTTAGTTTGAACAAATGGAAAGACTATTCGATGATGGTAAATACTGATAATTGTTTCATCCTGGTCTGGGTCAACTAGGGTTGGGGCCTCATTGGCTAATGCATCGGCCTGGGCATTCTGAGACCGGGGAATATAGGTCCACATTGGTTCTGTGGAGAATTCCACCATTAACCCTCAGACATTGTCAAATAGGGGAATCATCTCCTCCTTTTTAATAGAATAGTCACCATTGAATTTCTTGACAACCATTTCTGAGTCAGCTTTTACCCTAAGGTGATGTACTTGCGCTTGGAGTGCCAGCTCCAGGCCTGCAATGAGGACTTGATACTCCACCTCATTGTTCATACATCTTTCTGACAGGAGGAAGAAATATGGAAAGACTGCCTTTTCTGGGGACATGAGTATTATCCCCAATCCCACCTTGTTAAATTTGGGTTCCTCCATCCTTTTCCCTATCGGGCTTCAGGATGGACCATCGAAGTACATTTCCCATGTTGGGAGCCCCTCTTAAACCGATAATATGTCTTCCTCAGGTAACTCGACGTCCGGTGCAGTGGTCCCTGTCAAGGGGTGCTCTGACAGAAAATCTGTTAACCCCTGGACTTTGATGGCTTTCTAGGGCACAAATCGGATGTTGAACTGTTGCTAGATGAGTGTCCATCAGGATATGTTCCTGGACAACATTGGGCGGCTAAGGATGTACTTGAGTGGGTTACTACGTGAGACCAAATGGACTTCATGATGCTACAAATAATGTATTAATTTTTTAACTGCGAAGACCAAGGCCAAAAAACTCTTCTCTATGTTTGATTATTAAGTATCAGCATCAATCATGGTTTGGATGAGGTAATAGAGACTGTTCTTGCTGCCGGTGTCATTTTTCTATGCAAGGATGGCTCCTAGTGTTTGCTCAAGGGTCTTCACGTATAGGATAATAGTTCTTACTTCAAATGGGGGCATGATCACCACCGGGATTAAGAGGTACTTATTTAGGCTATCAAATTCCTCTTAGAAATCATCCGTCCATTGGTACGTAACACCCTTTTTCATTAACCTGTTGAAGGGAAAACATTTGCATGTGAGGTTGGCTATGAACCGCCTGATGCAGGCTAGGTTCCCTTGGAATCCTCCTAACTCAATGAGATTGAGGTGAGGTGGTAATCCAAGGATAGACTTTGTCTTTTCACGGCCTACTTTGATTCCACGATGGCATACAATGAAACCAAGGAATTTCCCTGAGGTAACCCAGACGGTGAATTTCAAGGGGTTTATTTTCTGGCTATGTTGTCAGAGTTTGTTGAAGATGGCTTCATGTTCTGACAAGTGATCTGAATGTTGTCATGATTTGACCACAAAGTCATCCACGTGGCATTCTACGAATCTCCCTAGGAATGGTATAAAGATACGATGCATGGAGTATTGATATGGGGTGCCAGCGTTCTTGAGACCAAAGGGCATGACCCTGTAACAGAATATTCCTTGAGGGGCTCTGAAGACAGTGGATTATTTGTCTTCTCGGGCCATCCTTATTTGATTATACCTGGAATAACCGTCCATGAAAAAGTGATCCTCATACCCGGCCATTGAATCGATTAGTAACTCAATAATCAGGACCGGGAAATCATCTTTTAGAAAATGCCGATTGAGATAATTGAAATTGATGCAGACAGGGATTTTTCCGTTCTTTTTCTTGATGGGGAAAATATTAGCCTACCAGATGGGGCACTGGACCTCTGGAATGAATCTTTCTTTAACAAACTTATTGACTTCAGCCTCTATTTTGGAATCTTGTGAGGGGTGTGTCCTTCTGGCAGCCTGTTTATAGCCCTGGTGGTCTTCTGGAAGACCTTAGCAGTGTATCACCACTTTGGGATCGAGTCCCAGCATTTCTGCGTAATTCTAGGAAAAAACATCCCAATTTTGCCTTAGGAAAGAGGAATATACCTCATCCTCCTCGAGTGACATGTCCGTACTAATGAGAGTGGGCCTCAGGACTTCCTCATTACCTAGGATTATTTCCATGAGCTCATCCACAAGGGTAGAGATACCTTCCTCAAATGCGGGAGGTGCATCCCTCAGATCCTCCTCCTCTTCCACATCATTCTAATCTTCATGATCCAACTGGGGGAGAGTTTCCAGCTTGGGCTCTTGGGGGTCTGGAGGCGATGCATCGTTGGAATCCCTACTCAATTTTTCATCCTTAAATTGAGTTTTATTGGTCATTTCCTCACTAAAATTCTTGGTCGTTATTTCTGAAGTCATTAGGACAATTGTGTGTGTGTCCGGACTTCAAATCATGCTCTTAACATGGTTGATGGGCAGTACGTAGTCTCTGTCAAGATATTAGAGGGGGTCATCCAGAACCATTTAAAGACCATTTGGAGTGGGGATAAATTCAATACCATCGAGCTAAGTCTTATTTTTCTTTTTATTATAAAACCTGGGGGCAATGTAGTGTGACTCGGAGAGCTCGAAAGAGTCCTTGTCGGCGTGCAACATCCCACATTGTCCATTGATGCAATAATTGATACACTGGTGGTAGGATGAAGGAATGGCCATGTGCTTTTGGAGCCATGACCTTCCATGTAGGGCATTGAATGCTGTGTTCTACCAAACCACCAAGAATTACGAGTAGGCCACAAGGTCTCCAAAATGGGTTCTTATATTGATTTGTACCATTGGATTTTGTTTACTCTTGTCTTAACTTAATAGAGTTGTGTCAGAGGGTATTAGTTCATCCTCACTATATCACAATATACGGAGTGTCCGTAGGGGAAAGAGGTTAACACCAAAGTCGTTGTCAATAAAGACTTTATGGATCTCAACATCATTTAGTGTGTCAGACGCATATAGTGGTTTGATATGTCCTTGAATGAAGGAATCATCATCCTGATCGGTGAAGGAAATCACCGCATTGCATTCAGTGGAGCCAGTCTCCATCCGGAAAATCTCGGTGGCAGATATCTTAGCTTGAAACTCTAGGAGGATGAGCACGGCTTCTACAAGCACCTCCCTGAGATCCTCTGACAAACTCAGGGTATCCAGGATTGACAGTTTCGCTGGTATCGATGCCAACTACTTAAGGATATCATATTTCTAATCCAATGGTTGGCGCTTCTCCGTTGGCAAGGGAGTTTTAGTAGGTATCTTGGGAGTTGGAATACGTGATGAGGAGGGACAAGCTATGGGGTCAGATACCGATGATGTCCCAATGTTTTGGGGACTCGTCCCGGCTGGTCTGTTTGTGCGCACTATGCGACTAGAAAATTGTTCCTCCTCTGATGGGTACCGCAGAATAACGGGGCCTAAGTGGCCACTTGTGGAGGTGGAAGGATATTCTTTCTACAATTGAGTCCGTTGAAGGGCTCCCCCATGGGTTTCCGTGATATTAACGGTTTGGGCTAGGGGTAAATCCATAGGGATGGTTTCGTCTGTGAGTGCATCTCCCCTAGAATCCCCTGCTTCTGCGATTCCTACTCCCGACCCCTTGCATCGAGAACTTGGGTTTGTAGCCATACCCTTCGTCAGGTAATGATGCAATTAGATGAATGACGTTAAAGGAACCAAATATTAGCACCTCGTCCTGTGATAGGTCGACCTAGTCAGTTGTCCCTGATGGTGTCGTTTGGGGGGTAGTTACCCATGACACCATGTTTGGGGGCATAAAATCCGACAGTTTTGGGGCTATCTTTGGCCTCGTTGTGGACTGCTCCTCTTTCGATTGTCTCATCCCTTCTTGATTATGCCTGGATGACCGGATCATGTGGGGTTTTAAAGCTGATATTGTTGGTTGTGTAACATTAGGGGATGGTGGAGGCAACACCAGCTATTGTAGTTGAGCTTGGAGTATACCCTAGGCTCGATTGATAGTCTTCTGAGTCATCTAGTTATCAAATTTCATCCCCTTTTTTCTGGTGACTTCCTTCCACCCCTCCCCTTTGTTGGAATCAGTGGTAGAAATGTATGTCACATGTGATGGGGGTGGTCCATGTTCGACCTGCCCAGAGTCTACCATCCTTTGTAGGAGGTCATTGAAGACGAAGCATTCCTGGATACGGTGCCCTAACATTTGATGGTAGGGGTAGTAATATGGAATGTCATTGCGGCCGACTTCTTCGGGCATCCTTGGCTCTGGGAGGTGGAGCAAGTTGCAATTCATGGCGGCAATGAAGTATCCATGAACATGGTCCTCCCAGAATGAGTATACTTTGTGTCTTTATTCCTTCAAATGGTTCCACTTTGATCCTCTCTGATCATACCACTTGGGTGGAGGTGTCCATTGATATATAGGGGTCCCTTGATGATTTATTGGAGGCCTAGGCAGTGGAGCTGGCGCTGGGGCTGGCTTAAGCGTGATAGAGGATGCTTCATCTCTAACTGTTCACTTTGCAGGAGCCTGTGAGGGTATTCGGGACTTTAGATTGGTCCACTGTAGGGAGTCTTCAATTCTATGGGAAATGGCAGAGAGATTGTGGAAGCCAATGGTGCACTCCACTAGTATGAGTGGTTTTCTCAGCTCTTCCCGAAGTTTATCGATGCATATTGCCAGCATCTCATCTTGGGGCATTGTCCTATTCAGAGTGTAGGTTAGGCCCTTCCATCTGGCGATGAAATCCGAGACCCTCTCATTCTCTATATGTTTGCAATTCATGAGGTCGCTGACTATTGTTTGAGGCAGTGTTGAGATGTAGTGGAATATGAACTGCTGCCAAAGGTCATCTTGAATTTTTATAGACTGAGCTGGTAGATTCGTATACCAGATGAAGGCAGATCCTTGAATGGTCCGCATGAAGCATCTGAGTTTCACCTCTTCTTTTTACTCTTGAGTACCCATCATAGATTTTCAATAATATGCGTAGTACATCAAATGTTGTTCTGGATCGCCTGATCCATTGAAGATAGGGAATAAAGGGTTCCCAAAATGGGGTGGAGGAGGCATGTTTCTCACCCAATCTGTGTAGGGATTTCGCTCTGGATGTATTGGAGTTCATCAACCTTCCATTGCTTCCAATTGAGCTGTTAGTGCCTTGATGGTGCTGGCGAGTCCCTGGTTTGCATCCTATTGGGCCCGGTCTTGGGCAGGTGTAGCCTGAGGCATTGCTTGAGGATCCGGATTGGCCGACACCAAGGGTGCATATGCCATTTGGGACACCTTTGGAGGGTTCAGATGTACTTTCTCTGGTTTCTTCCTGAGTGGAGGGAAGTATTCGTATTCACCTGAATCCATGTTCAGGTAGTTGGACGGACTGGGTGCCTCATTAGGTGGGGTAAACCTGGGTCTTTATGGTTCACATGATGGGAGTTCAAGGTGTGTATCTTCTTGCGAAGCACTTTCAATAAGACAATTCCTCTAGAGTAGCACAACATTAAGCTGCCTCAGTTCTTTCATTTCCTCTTCTGATTGAGCGAATATCTCTTCGAGCGTAAGTGGATCTTTTTTATCAAGAGAAGGAGGTGGGTTAAGAGTAACCGGTCCATTATTCTTATCCTTGTTGGAAGCATGCAGGGTAAGTGGATGAGGGTTAGCTGGAAGGGTATCCATATTTAGGGCGGCCCTCTGGTTCCTAGTGTTCACACCTGGTGGTTCATTGTGAGTCACAGCCTGACCAGAATCATCGTCTCCCGATCCATCCAAATTTGCATCATCTCTGGTTTCACCCGTGGGGTTAGCCTCTATGGCGTTGATGGATGCATATCCTGGGGTGGTGGAGATTTCATCTTCCAAACATAAAGAGGATATCTTGCGCCTTTTACTAGTCCTCCCATTCCTCTTTTGGGATTGATTTTGGACTTCCTGACGAAGGGTGACACGACGAGTTCTCTGATACGACCTTCTGGTATGCCTTCCTCTTGAAGGGGATTGTGATTCAAAGGATAGGATAGGGCAAGGACCTCCTCTTCTGATTTTCCACCCTATACAAGAAAATATTGATTCTCGTGGGGGAGGTTGTTGTTAGGTAGTAAAAATTCCCCTATCCCTGAGGGCTGGGGTTGGCTCTGTTCCCTATACGCTGAGTCTATTCCCATTTTTATTGGTCTTACGGGGGAATTTGTCGTTAAAAATGCTCCCAACCTACAGGATGGGGTTGACCCTGGACTGCGGCAGCGGCTGCTGCTATTGCTACCTTCCTGATCTTGTGTGCCCCCATCTGGGGGTGAACTAGATCTGATGTCGAGTTCACCAGTGAATCAATCCCCTCTGGGGTGGCAAGAAGTGCTTTTTGATTGGCCTCTCTTAGGCGAGAGGCCTTTTGTATGCTTTTAGTGGCCTGATTTAGGATTTAGTGAATGGTTTGTTCCCGTTGGGCCTAATGCTTCTGGGACATACTCAAGGCCTATCTTTGTTGGGTGTGTTTCCTTTCATGAATAGGGAGACCACACAATTGTTGTCTTGTCGTGATGACGTTGCAAGATATTATGCCAAACGGGTTCTTCTGGGTGTGGAGCGGAGTGAAATGCAGAGCTCCATGTTCTCCCCATCCTCTGATGTGGACTCCAGTCGGAGTGTTTCCAATGAGGTGGCACAGCTGGTGCAGTGCATGGAGGCAGGCTAACTCCATGTTTCCTTTACGCCTCTTAGGTCGTGGTTGTTGGGCCGGAGGAAGAACATCCAAATCGATGTGATGTAGGAGGTCTCCTACTGTCTTGACTTGATTTTCAAACCCATTTTCGGTCAAGAAGCTTGATTTCTACCGGAAGAGGGTTGTCCACATATTGGAGTGGACGTCGAGCGCACATTCTTCTGACAAATTTCTTTGTATGTCGAATTGAGAGGTGATCGTGCGCCAAAACATAACTGGGATATCATCTCTGGATAGTCGTTTCCTCAAAGGTAACATGTCGGCATGATCCTCTTCTAGTGATTCCTCTACCTGGTCAGCCCAACTGAGACGCTCACCGATAGTGTGGTTGGAGGTAATGGGGTCGGTAGGTATTGAATTGTCATGTGGGTGGTTCTGGGGAGGTTTAGAAGATGAACATGGTCCCGGACCGTCTCCTGATTGAAGAAGGATGTCGTTGATGACTAACTACGAATCTGACATGCTTGATCCCGTCCTTTTGAGTGCCTCGGCATATGAGGGCTTTTTTGTGCTTGATTCGGAAGGGGAGGACCTTCCTGTCAATATGATATGTCACTACAGGGATGACCTTCACAATGGTGGCTGTGATGGAAAATGCTACCATCACAACTGCCGTAGGGAGAGAACCTGGGGGGTACACCTTGTGGAGGGCCTTCATAATGTACCAAAATGAGGGGAGGGCCTTCTCGTTGAAAGGTGTCTAGGCGGGGAGGGCTTCCACTATCCATGTCCTAACAGCGAGGGATACCGTTACTGCTTGACGCCTCACTTAATAGAGGAATTTTGCAGTGCATACCCAGGGGAGGACCTCCAAGGCATATTGCAGCGAGGGGAGGACCTTCTGGCTATGAAGCGTTGTTATGGGGAGGGCCTTGGAAACAACTTCCATCATGGTGAGGATGACCATCATGGTTTTACATTTGATGTGTATCCTGGGGAGGACCTTCAAGACACACTACGACAAGGGGAGGATATTTTGTTACTTGGGGCCATTGCGGGAGGACCTTCATAATGGTGGTCGTGGTGGCGAGGACTACCATCACAACTATCGTGATGGAAAGGAATACCATCACCGCTACCGCAGGGAGAATATCTACAGGGTACACTCTGAGGAGAGCCTTATGAATGTACCACAATGAGGGGAGGGTCTTCTCGCTGCTGGACGTCTCTACGGGGAGGACCTCCCTTATCAGAGTGGCGAGTACTACAACTGTGATCTGATGCCTCGTTGCGCGGAGTGTCATTGCAATGTTACACCTGGGGAGGACCTTCAGGGCAGGCCACGAAAAGGGTAGGGCCTTCTTGTCATGATGAGACATCACTACGGGGAGGGCCTCCATAGTAGAGACTATGATAGCAAGGACTACTATCATAATCTATGGTCCCACTTCATGGAGAGTGTTTGTAGTGTATACCCCGGGGAGGACCTTCAGGGTGGACTGCAACAAGTGGAGGTACTTCTTGTTTCTCGATCTTCTGGTCACGCGGAGGGCTTCCTTGACTCACATCAAAATAGAAGCTCTCGGGATTGATCATTATATTCCTGTTGGGGAGTCCCCCGTGGGTGCTCTGGGGAGGACCTTTAGAGCTACCAGTAGCAACATTGCGGGGAGGGCCTTCACAACTACTACTACCATTTCCCATAATATGGTAATGGGTGTGCAGGGTTCTGAACCTTCGATATCTTCTTAGCAGCATTAGGTTCCCCAACTTCCAACAGAGCGGAGTCATGAACCCCCTCTTTATTTTTCGGCTGCCTTCGGTGCATTCAGGGCACTTTCTTGTGAGCAGTGGGGATGGGCTACTATTGATAGTGGTCTTCACCTCTGGGTCCCTTTATAATTGGGTCCTATGATGTTTTCGGGATATTCCGACGATCATCTTGACCTTTAACAGGGATATATGCTTTCTCTGGAGCATCCAACGTGATGGACGGGTGTCCCCCATTTGGAACGAGTGAAGCTGCTTGATCTGGTTTCCCTTGTATCTCGAAATATGGGCAACGACCCTCCTGGGTGGAAGAAGGGATGAAGATCTGCTCCGATGTGGCTATCTCGTCTCTTATATGAGTCACCTCAATTGGGGAGATGAGATCATAGGACCAAGTCCATGCTATTGCCAATGATGCAATTACATTCTGGAAAGTCTCTAAGATATGATCTAGGATCGATACATGCTCCTACATCATTTCCAAGATATGTAGAGGGAAATATTTGGCTGGAATGTGTATGAAGGCCCATTCCGGTATCAGAGTAGGAATATCCTGCTCTGGTCCTCTAGTGGTTAGTAGGTACTGACAATTCACCTGTGTCGGGGCAGGTGAACGACCCTGCACCTGTGCTTGGATATACTGGTTTATCTCTCTCTTTTTCACCACAACAGGATGGAGGACTTTACTAGAATCTGTAGGGAGCTGGCCCTGCATATGTTGGTTCCCCACCGTATCGAGTCAGTGGCCTTTGTTGGCAGAGAGACATGCCCTCCAATTAATTGTTGCCACGTCTGGATGGCGGGCTTTGTTGATCACCACCACATCGGGATGGTAGGTGTTAGGAGCATCTACCAGTAACTGGTCCTACAGGTGTTGGGTCTCCACCACATCTGGTTGGTGGGCTTCACGGCCCTAGGCAGGGAGAAGTGCCTACCGGGTAGGTACCACCCTATGTGAGTGACAGGCTTGATGGAGCTCGGCAGGGATCCACACCTTCTCGTATGTTGCTTCCATGTTTGAATGGCGGAATTTGAAGGAGAAGGCAGGAGTATGTGCCTGCTCACAATACGTCTCTATGATGGGGTGGCAGAGCTCCTCCTTAGGGACAAGGGTGATGACCGGTCCCTGGTTGTACGTTTTTCACCTTCATCGAGTGGTCCGAGGGGCCAAATCTTGGGTTTCATGGGCCGGGAACCTCAAGGCAACATCCTCCTGGGCGTGAGGATATTGAGTCGCGGCGTAACCGTGACGACGTCTTCTGGTGGGGGCCTTAGAGTAGAAGCCCCGTTCATCGGGGATGAAGTCCTCAGTGTCGACCTCGTACGCCTCCCTAAGATAAGGGAGGTACGCGTTGTCTCATTCTGGGGATATACTCCCAAAATGGTTTGAGATAGCAATAGGAGCTGTCTAGATCTGCTTCCATGACAACTGTTGGGAAGGTGACCAGCGGGTCTTGGCGGATTGGAGGGCGTGCATGGCCATCTCCACTTTCGAGAGAGTACCGTTCAAGTGGTACTCTCAGATCAATGCATCTGAAACCCAGCATTTAAGACGCTGAGTTGGTGATGGGTTCCTTCATCGGTGAGGAAGTCTGGTAACTGCGTAGCTTGAAGCACGCACCTGTGAGTTCCTCCATGATGCCATTGGATCGAAGGGAGTTCTGAGTGGTACCTGTAAAATATTTTAACAAATACAAACAGAAAACATGTCAAAGCAGCATCTCATGATCCCATGCATAATTAATGACCATGCATGGACCTCCTTGTGAGTATAAGGGAGCACAAAGTGGGATTTGGTTATATTCTTCATGCTTTGTTAAATATTCACGTCGGGTTCACCATTTTTTGTTTCGTGACGACGACGAATCGTGGGGAAAAACGTGCACTACCCAACTCTTTATTAGAGAAGGTTGGATTCTGATTAATCACTCATATAAGGTGAACCTCTTTCATCTAAAAACACCCAATGGTTCCATATCCAGCAATACATGGACCTACTTTCCAAAGGCAGACATTCGCTGGGTGATTTGGCCAGCGATGCTTAAGAACTCACATTGGTGGAGAGGATGGGAAGTCGGGCTCATCTCACCCTTTTGGGGGGAATTATTTCCTATTTCGGGACTCTCTTATAGATTTAATATGTATTCATATGTTCAAGAATCTTTGGTTTATACCCAAGCATAGTATCCATGGATTACTCCTGGTTGGCAATGGTAAGCTGAATGAATGAGTTCAGAATCATTTAGGCCTGAGGTTTACCATCCCTCATGGAATTGATGACCCAAGGAGTCTGGACTCATTGAGATGACACTGGTTTAAAGCCCCTTAACTAGGCACTCTGGAGTTTATTGTCATCTAGGGGGGATAGATAATGACTTGAGCATTTGGATCGAACCTGTGATAAGGGCTTCCTATGTATCCTTGTGAGAGGAATCAGAATCCTCGTAGTTCGGCTTAGGATGGGGCTTACACTCTAAGGCAGCCCAAGATATGGGTAAACCAATGTAAAGGAGGTCAGAATGACCGGGTTTTGGGATTGAACCACGAAGAGGCTTCCTACATACCCCACCTAGGAGATAAGTTTCAAAGTCCATGTAGTTTTGGAGTAATGTTTAACGTCATGAGGGACGAAGGATGAACCGACGTGAAGGGGGTCCGAACAGCAAGGTGGTGGGCTTGAACCTCATGGGGGCTTCCTACATAGCATTCCTTGACATGGATCATAGTCATTGTATTTCACATGAGGCTGGGGTCAGGGTTAGTGCTTACTCTAACCCCACGTGAGTCATGCTCGGTGTTAGAAACAAGAGGCAGCAGAGACCTGACAATCACGTCGTGAAAGGTGTGTCTGTGGGAAGCGGAGTGGGGCTTATGCATGGAGCGGCCCGAGAAGTGGCGGCTTACTCCATAATGGAGGCCTGATGGTGACAAAGACCCGAGGGAGAGGGAAAGGGTGCCACCGTGTCCATCTCCCATCTTGGTTCTTTGCACCAGAGTAGTACGGAGGTGCATGGGTGCTACCTCCCACAATAAAGGCTAGGGGATTACACCAAGGAGGATTCTCATTCACTCCCAGAAGAGGGAATAACTGATCACCGCCGGAGTTGAATGGAAATGGAAGTGGGGTCTCCCAATCTGGCGATTGGAGAGGCAGAAAGGGGACTCCAGGCTCGGACCCTGCATTACCGTGGTAATGCGAACCTATGAACGCTTCGAGAATCCACTCAAGGGACGGAGAAACCCCTTTGCCCTCACTTACCGTGGGTATGTGAACATAAGGCGGTGCGCTGATGTGCCAGAAGGCTACATCATACGGGTCTGGTGGCTTCGGTGGTGACCTTTGCTCAGGGACGGTGAATGGGCCACTAAAGGGATGGAGAAGGATCAGGCAAGATTGGAAGTATTTTATCTGACTTAGGGAATGGGAATAGCGAAGGAGTTGGAGGGCCACATGGGTGTATGAGGAGTGGCACCCTTCACCTAGGGGGGTAGTACGCAGCTGGAGAAGTTGTCTGCATACCAGGGTGGTGTGCGAACTAATAGGCATCCCACATACTAGGGTGGTACGTGGCTTCAGGTTCGGCCCACCTACCAGGTTGGTACGCGGCGGAATCCGCGCGAGTAATGGTTGCTAGGTGCGATGCCGGTCAGGGGTTTTTCGGTCAGGGATTCACCTTCGTAGGAGGGTTATGTGTGGTACGTTAGATTAAAAAAGTGGCATAAACACCATGGTTCGTAGGGAGTGCATCTGCGGAGGGGCCATGGTTCGCGGTTCCCCAAATTGTTATGTCTTTTCAGTTTCTTATTAATTCATTTCCAGGTTTATACCTATTCTGGTTTGAGAATTGTAACTTCGATGTTTGCGAAATCCTAAGATCCTTCCCCTGAAATCCTTCCACCCATCTCAGATCGATCGATCCCCTTTCCTCTCCCCCTAGATCTACTTTTATAGAGGGGGAAAGAGGTGTATATGTGTTCATGCTGCACCTTTTGCGGAGGCCCATGACCAGATACCCGATTTACGGATGACTTGGTCAATCCTCTTTGCGGGGGGCATTGAATGCACCTTCCACTCGAACCAAACCAGGTCGTGGAATGCTTCGCGGCCACATAGGGCTCCATCTTTGTCCCACGAATGACGATGTACGCGGTCCGGGCCGGTTGACACAGTTCACGACTGGGGTAGTTTGTGACGGTGGACCGGCCTGGCGCCCGTCCTGATTCGCACCCGCTGAGGGTTCCCACCTCTGTTCCGCGAATGACAGTGGTCCGCGGAGGAGGAGGATTGCTGAATCAGCAGCATACCATCACTGTTGGACTGGTATGCGAACCGGTCAATCCTTTGCTAATTTCTGGAGTGTTCTGCACATTTTTTCTTAATTACTTGAGGGAAATTGGGTAGAATCTTCTCTTGAATTGAGGGTGATTCACATTCTCCTTTGCATATTTTTCTAGACCCTACACCCATAAAAACCCTAAATCCACTAAAAATTATAAAAACCCATTAAACCCCTAAAAACATTATTAAACACTTAAAAACATAGGTACCCTAAAAAATAAAAAAACCTACAGACCCAAAAAAAAAAATCCCTAAAAACCTTAAAAAACCAAAAACCCCTCAGAATCCCTAAAATCAAAAAAAAACTATTAAATTACAAAAAATCCCTCGACACCCTGAAAAACATAGAAAACCTTAATGCCCCTGAGAACTAATAAGAAAACCTAAAAACCTAAAAATACTTAAATCCATTTAAACATAAACAATTATAAAAACCCAGAAAAACCCTAAAACACTAAAAACCCCCCAAACCCTCAAAAATCCCTAAAAAAGAAAATAAATTAAAATATATAAAATCTCTAAAAATAAATAAAATATAAAAGACCCTAAAAACCCCTTTGAAAACCTTAAAAACCTAAAATCAATTAAATCCCCAAAAAACATAAAAACCCTTAAAATCCCTAATCATGCCCAAAAACCCTAAAAATCCATAAAAAACCTAAAAAAACCTAAAAATTTTAAAACCCCATAAGAACACTAAAACCCACAAAAAAGTATAACAATCCATTAAACCCCAAAAATGTAGAAATACTTTAAAAAATTAAATCCCTAAATTCTAAAAACACCAAAGAATACCCAAAAAAACAAAAAACCCTAAGAATCCATTAAATCCCTCAAAATCCATAAAAACCCTTTGACCCATAATGATCCAAAAAACCCATAAAAACCTAAAAACATAAAAACCCCTATAAACCTAAAAAAATCCTAATAAAACATTATGAACCTAATAAACAATTTAATCCCCTAAAAACATAAAATTGATACAAACCCTAAAACCATAAAAATCCTAAAAACCATAAAATCTGTTATACTCTAAAAACCATAAAAATACAAAAAATGACCTTAAAATGTAAAATAACTATAAAACCACTAAATACCTTACATAAATTGAAAACATAAAAGAACATAATTCCATTAAAATACACTAAAACATTAAAAACCCTATACCCACCATAAAACCCATAAGTACCCCTAAAACCATAAAGATCCCTAAAAACCAGTAAAAACCCTAAAAACAACAAAAACATGAGAACCCTTCAAACCCCTAAAAATGATGAAAGACTCTAAAAACCCTTAAACCCCCTAAAAACTCAAAAAACCACTTAAAACCACAAAAACCAATAAAAACCATAAAAGCATCAAAAGATATTTTTACCTTAAATATAAAAAAATATTAAAAATCCCAAATAGTTATTAAAAATGTAACAAAACCTAAAAACTCTAAAAACACCAAAGAAAACATTAATAATTAAAAAAAAATTAAAACCCCTAAAAAACTAATAAATTATAAAACCTCTAAAGACACTAATACTTGAAAAACCCATGAAAACCCTCAAAATCCCTAAAACCTGAAAAAATCATAAAAAACCTAAAAAAATACCTAAAAATACCTAAAAATATTAATATATTAAAAACACTGAAAACCCCTATGAAAACCTTATAAACCTAAATATGCTTAATACCACTAAAAAACGTAAACCACTAAAAACCCAAAAACTACCTAAAATCCATAAACCTCCTAAAAATCATAAAAACCTTGAAAACCCTAAATACCCACTATAAACTCTTAAAACACTTGAATCCCCAAAAGTGTTAAAAAAAATCCAAATAGCATTAAGACCCAAAAATAACACAAAAACCCCTAAACCCACCCAGAATCACTAAAAACCCTAAAATTAATAAAAAAACCCAAACAAGCCCAAATGATCCCTAAAAATGTAAAAAACCATAAAATCCTGAAAACCCCTAAGAGAACCTTAAAAACCTAAAAGAACAGAAATCCCCTAAAAACCATAAAATTCTAAAAATCCCCTAAAATAACCTATAAATCGTAAGAACCCCAGCAAACCATAAAAACCCCAAAAATATTAAAAAAAACAACCGCAATATTCCGAAAAACACACTAAAAACTGAAAAACCATTAAACCACTAAATTTTTTAAAAACATAGAAATCAATAATAACTCTAAAACACTAAAACACCTCTAAAACCCCAAAAACCCTGAAAACTATAAAATTCTTCAAAATCCCTAAAAACCCTAAGAGACCATAAAAATACTAAAAAAATCCCCAAAATTATCTAAAAATGTAAAAAAACATAAAAACCTTGAAATCCTCTAAGAAAAACTTATAACCTGAAATCAATTCAAACCCCTTGAAGGCAAAAAAAATTATTAAATCCCTAAAACCCATAAAAATCATAAAACCGATAAAAAAATAAAAACCAATTAAAAACCTACAGCCACTAAAAACACAATAAAAAACCTTTTAAACCAAATAAATCATTAAAAAAACTCTAAAATCCCTTTGAAACACTAAAAAACACTAAACAAATCACTAAAAACCAAAAAAACACTAAAATCCCTTAAACCCCTTAAAACCTCTAAAAATCATAAAAATCATTAAAAATCTAAAAAATACCACGAAATAACTTAAAATGAAAAACACTAAAAACAGTGAAAACTCCTACGAAAACCTTAGAAACATAGAAACACTCAAAACCACTAAAAACCTAAAAAAATGCATAAAACCCTAAAAATATAAAAATCCTAAAACCTCACAAAACCCCTAAAACACCTAAAATCCATAAAATTTCCAAAAAATACCTAAAAAACCTAACATATATAAAACCCCAGAAACCATGAAATCCCTAAAAACCTTAAAAAAATAAAAGTACATAAAACCCCTAAAAATTGAAAAAATGCAGAGAACCCTAAAAACCCAAAACTCTCTAAAATCCATAAAAATCCAATAGAACTTAAAACCCTAAAATATAAAAAATCCAAAAAAACAACTAAAAACTCTAAAATGAATTTAAAACCGTTATCATGTTTAAAACCCCAAAAGACCATAAAACCACTAAAACTCCAAAAAACTCAACACCCAAAAAACCCTAAAACCCCTATAACTCAAAAAAACCCTAAAAATCCCTAAAAACACTAAAAAATTAAAAATTATAAAAAATATATAAATATCCATAAATATTTTATAAACCATAAAAACATTGAAACCCCATAATGCCCCTCAAAATCCCTAATAACACTAAATACCCATAAATTTCTTAAAAAAATCCCAAAATTCCTATAAAAACTAAAAAAACCCCAAAAACACTTAAAACCTCAAAGAAAACCACAAAAACCAAAAACAATTTAAACCCCTAAAAAGGCTAGAAACCATAAAAAATCCTAAAAACCCAGAAAACCCAAAAAACCCACAAAATACCTAGAACCCCAGAAATCATAAAAACCTTAAAAGGCCCTAAAAATATCTATAATAAAAAAATCCCTAAAAGCCCAAAAAACCCAAAAAAAAACATAGAAACAAAGAACAAATAAAACCCTAAAAACCTAAAAATAAAAAAACCCCTAAAATATTCTAAAACCCTTAAATCCTTGAAAACCATAAAACCCCCTAAAACATTAAAAACACTAAAAACCCATAAAACCCATATAAATCACTAAAAACTATAAAAACTCTAAAAACCCATAAAATGTTAAAAAACTCTAAATCAAAGTAAAACCCTAAAAACCCCTAAAGACCCAAAAATAATAATAATTAAAACCCTAAGAACCATAAAACCCCAAAAACCCTCTAAATCACTTAAAACCCTAAAAACCATAAAATATTAAAAATTCCATAAAAATACCTAAAAACATAAAAACCCCTAGGATAACATTAAAAACCTAATAACACATAAAACTACTTAAAACCCTAAAAACAATAAAATATCCCAAAAAAACTAAAAACACTTAGAATATTTTTCCCCTAGAAGAAAACATAAAAAACACTAAAAACCCCTTAAACCCCTAAAAATTACTAAAAACTCTATAAAAAATTTAAACCCATAAAATGTAAAAATATCCAATAAACTTAAAAACTCTAAAAGGCTCAAAAAAATAAAAATCACAAAAAAACATAAAACCCCCAAAATCCCTAAAAACAACACAAACAAAAAAATAGCTAAAACCCAAAAAAAAATAAAAATGTGTTAAAATCCAAAAAAATGTAAAAAAATGTTAATTTTTTTTATAAACCCTATAATGACTTTAAAACCCTAAAACCCCTTAAAACCCTAAGAAAAACTAGAAATTATTAAACCCCCCCCCCCCAAACCCTAAAAACCTAAAAACAGAAAATCATAAAAATTCCCTCAAATCAATAAAAACATAAAACCAATAAAAACCTAAAAACCCCTAAGAATTAATTAAAAACATCAAAATACTTTCAACCCCTAATGCATAAAAACTACCAAAAATCCAAAATGACCCTAAAAATCCAAAAAATCCATAAAACCCATAAAAATACATAAAAACCATAAATACCTATATAAAAATTAAAATACTAAGAACCACTACACACTCAAAAAAACCATTAAAACCCTACAAATGTTAAAAAATATAAAAACCTTTAAAACCCTAAAAAACACAAAAATCCCTTAAACACCAAAAAAACCAAAGACCACGATAAAACCTTAGAAAACCCTCACAATCTATAAAATTCTTAAAACCCATAAAAAATCCCTAAAGATGTAACAAAATGCTAAAATATGCTGAGCACACCTTAGTAAACCTTAAAAACCGAAAAACACTTAAAACCACTAACAACCAAAAAACACTAAAAATCGTAAAACCCTAAAAAACCAGAAACCCCCTAGAAACATAAAAAATCTAAAAAACTATAAAAATATTCAAACCCACTAAATACTCTAAAAAACCTTTAAATCCCTAAAAACTTTAAAAAATATAACAAACATTAAAACTCTATAATACTAAAAAACCCTAATAACATAAAAAACTATAAAACCACCAAAACACCTCAAAAACCTAAAACCATCAAAAACTCTAACTATCCTAAAAAAAATTAAAATAAAAAAGTCCCCATAAAATTATATAG
Organism: Viscum album; assembly: GCA_963277665.1. NCBI lineage: Eukaryota > Viridiplantae > Streptophyta > Magnoliopsida > Santalales > Viscaceae > Viscum > Viscum album. The sequence continues at coordinate 1,831,269,963 of OY728137.1, read as the reverse complement.
ACATAAAACCCTAAAAGACTTTGAAAACCATAGGAAAACATTAAAACCATAAAAACTACCATCAAAATCTCTAAAAATAAAAAAATCATAAAAAATCTAAAACTACAAAAAACATAAACAAGCCTAAAAACATATAAATCCTTGTAAAAGACATTAAAAACCTAAAAAAAGTTAAAAACTATAAAAAAACAAAAAACACTAAAACCCCTAAAATCCCAAAAAACCCAAAAAACCTTAAAATCCATTAAGAAAAAAAACCATAAAATCCATAGAAATACTAAAAGCCCACTAAAAACTAATAAAACCCAAAAAAGATAAAACCCTAAAACCTCTTAAAATCCCAAAAGACCCTAAAAACCAATAAAAATTCAAGAAAATCCTATTAAATCCCTAAAAATCTAATAACCGATAAAAACATGAAAACCCGAAGAAAAACTTTAAAACTAAAAAATACAAAAAACCCTTAAAACCCCTAAAAGATACTAAAACCCCTAAAAACATAAAAATCATAAAGAACCCTAAAAACCATAATAATCCCTTAAACCCCAATAAATCAATAAAAATCAAAAAAAATATTTATAAATTACTAAAAATATTAGAAAACCCTAAAAACCCCTAAGAAATCCATAAAACCTAAAAAAAATTAAAACCCTTAAAAACCTAAAAGCAATAAAACCCCTAAAAGACCCTAAAGGACCCTAAATACCTGAAAGGACCCAAAAACTGTAAAAATGATAAAATACCCTCAAAACCTATGAAATCCCAAAAAACCCATAAGAAACCCTCAAAAACACTAAATACTCTAAAACCCTTTTAAACCCCAAAAAACTGTTATCAAACTCTAAAAAACCTCGAAAACCTTAAAATTTTTAAAAATACCTTAAAACCCCTAAAAAAATAAAAACCCTAGAAAACTCTAGAAACATAAAAATCCCAAAAAACCCTAGAAACCCAAAAAAAATCCTAAAATTCTTTAAAAATCCCTAAAAATGTTAAAAACATTAAAAATAATTAAAATACTAAAGAAATTTTTTTAAACCTAACATAACTTAAAACCCTTAAAGACCTAAAATGATAAAAACCATAAAAAAATTCCTAAAATCACTAAAAACCCCAAAATTAATAAATAATATAAAGAATCCTAAAACACATAAAACCCTTAAAACCACTAAAAACTCTAAAAAACACATTAAAAATCTAAAAATGTTTAAAAACTCGAAAGATAATTAAAAATACTAAAATGATAAAATAACCAAAAAAACATAAAATCCATAAACCCCTAAAATACCTAGGATCCCTAAAAACCCTTAAAACTATAAAAATAGTAAAAATACCTAAAAATCAATAAAAACATAAAAACACTTTAAAACATTGAAAACCACAAGAAAACCATAAAAACCTTAAAATGATTAAAATCGTAAAACCATAAAAAGCTAAAAACCCTATACCCCCTAAAAACCATCAAAATTCATAAAACCCTAAATAATAATAATAATAATAATCCATAAAAATCCATAAAAATCCCTAAAAAATAAAAAATCCTAGAAACATATAAGAACTATTTGAAAACCAAATAATAATTTAAACCCTAAAAATTAAAAAAAACCCCTAAAAACTCAAAAACCATAAAACCATAAAAACCCATAAAACCATTAATACCCATAAAAATCGTAAAACCCATAAAACAAAAAAAACTATAAAATACATTTATACCCATAGAAATGCTAAAAAAACAATAAAACACATTAAAAATCTTAAAATCTAAAAAAATCCTAAAATCCTAAATAATCATAAAAACGTAAAAACCTTTAAAAACCACTAAAATTTTAAAAACACTAAATACCTGAAAATTTATAATAAAACATTAAAAACCAAAAAAACATAAAACCCCCCAAAAAAACCTTAAAATTCTAAAAACCCTAAAAACCCCAATATCCCTAAAAACCCAAAAAAATCATATGAATCATAAAAAATCTTTAAAAATACCTGAAAACAAAAAACCCTAGAAGCCATGGAAACCCCTTTTAAAACCTCAGATACATAAAAATAGGTAAAACCAAAAAGAAAACTAAAAAATTCTAAACACCCAAGAATCCCTAAAACCCATATAAATCATAAAACCCCAGAAAAAACACTCAAGAACCCCAGAAACCACTAAAAACTCAATGAACACTTTGAACCCCTAAGAATGATAAAAACTATAAAAACAATACAAATCTCTAAAAACCCATAAAAATTCTATGAAACTGTAAAAATTACTTAAAACATAAAAAAAGTAAGAAAATATAAGAAAATAAATAAATAACTAAAAACACATAAAGCCCATAAAAACATAAAAAAATTCTAAAATCCCTAAAAACCCTAAAAAACCAAAAAACATAAAAATACCTAAAATGAAAACTACTCTTACACCTCACCCTCCCCCCTCCACAGGGGAGGGGCCTCTGCTGATTCTTGATAATGGGAATCATTTTGTCCCATTCTCGATTCCAGATTTTCTTCCTCCTTTTCCACGGAGTGAGATATGCCCTAAGGTTTTTGACTTACATGAAGGATTTCCATAGCTTCAGTTATCGATGACAGAGATTAATGATGCCTCCTACCTACATAGGCTATCCTTCGATGCTCATTTCTTGAACTGGAAACCCCTAGTGGATGTCTTCGACAGATTTATGTTCGTACAATGGGACCACCAAGACCATGCTACAATAGGTCTTCTTGATAGCAGTAACATTTTGATTCGCTTTGCTTCAGAATAGGATTTTGTTCATGCCTGGTCGGTGGCTCTAAGAAGATGCAACTGTGCTCGTTTCTCCTTTTCTAGGTGGAGCTTTGATCTGCACATGAACCGTGATTCACCAATGACGGCACCGTGGGTTAGATTTCCATAACTGCCCCTCCCTTTTCAGAATTTCTCTATTATTTCAATGTTGGGGAATCTGGTGGGAAGGTTATTATGCATCGATAGTAGAACAAGGGCCCTTTTCCACCCAGTCTCCCCAAGGGTCTTTGTAGAGATTTATTCTTCTAAAGGACAGGTTGATTTTGTTTGGATTGTTTTGGTGTGGAGCTTTGGTGGAAGAAGATGGTGATCTTTGTGTCGTGGACAGACTTCTGCTCCTCCTGTAGGCTTCTGGGTCATAATGTTTGGGCTTTCAGGAGCAGAAAAAGGAATTATTTTTCTTTGACCCGATCTAAGGCGATGACTAGCGAGGAGAAGTAAAATCGGGGCGAGGTGCAGAAGGTTGTCCACAAGGATCCTGAAGCTCAAGTTGATTCTGGTGAAGGAGGGCAGGCTCGTGTGGGAATTGATATGGCAGAGGTTTCAGTGCCTGTTTCATGTAGGATTGGTAGGAATGCTGCTGAGGGGGTGGAACCTGCATCTGGGCTTGATTCTGGACCTTTGGGTTAGACGATTCTATGTGAGGTCCTAATATTTGTGTCAGGGGGCATGGACCTGTAGTTGATTGAGGGAAAAAGGTTTTTCTGTGACAATCAGAACCCAAGGTGACTGAAATATTTAAGTGTTTGAGGAGTGACTTAAGTATCTTGGATCCTTGGAGTTCCCTATGCAAGGAGGTTTCTACTGATGGGAATCTGGTCTCCTCTAACAGTAGTCTGAAGTAGTGGTAGGAAGCCGTGCCAACCTTTCATTTATTTGAAAAGCTGGATCTTGAGGAGGAGGTGCAAGGCCCTCCGCTCGTTGATGATGGGAGTGAGTGATATGATGTATAGGAGAGCAGGGTGTAGGCTATTGTTTCTAAGGGCTTACAACACAATTATGGAGAGATTATGTTTGATGCAATAGCGGATAAGGATTTTGATGATTTGTGTAATGGAAGTGCTCCTATTATTGGAGTTCCTGCAGCTCAACCTACTGGTAATGAGAAGGAGGCCGCATGTAAGGGTGTGAAGTTTCCCTTGTCTATAATTGTCACTAGTGCTGGTTTTGGGTGTTCTATACGTGATGAAATAGAGGGGGAGGGTGTACATGGGGTTATGGCTGATCAGGGGCTTTTGACTGTATAGGAAGTGGTCTTCCCAGTTGTGTCCAATATGGCGGTGGGGGAGGCTGGTCTTGAGGTTGTGGCTGGTTGTAGTTTGTCTAGAATGGGTTTATGGACACTTGATGTGGCGATTGAGGGAACTACTGGTAGTGACTGTTAGATGACTACACAAGAGAGGGTAGGGGAGTAGGGGACAATGGATAAGTTAGAGGAGGTAGTTACTAAGGGGGAACATTGGCGGCAGGGATAGTGTGCGGGTAGGGGGAGGGACCTGGGACGGGGGATGTCCCCGAGAAGGGGGGTGTTGCTGCACAAGAGATGGTTCCAAGGGATGAGGGGAACTTGCAGTTGGCCTTGGTTAGCATGGTCCCTTTTTCTGAGGAACTTGTTCTTGCTATCTGTTCCCTAAATCAGGAAGCCTTTCTCATTCCTGACCAATATTATTTCAAGAAGGACCGTGGAAGGAAGGCTCAAAATATGAACATGATCCTTAAGGAGAGGGCCTTGCTGGAGGTGGCTAATCCATATGGTAATGAAAAAAAATAAACAGGGGCCTCCTCGGATCCCCGAAAGAGGAATCCAAGGAAGGACTATTCAGCTCTGCCAAACCAATTACCACGAGAGCCTCTTGCATAGCAAAGGAGGTTGCCTCTAGCAAGGTAGGTCGGTCTATCAAGACACAGCTGAATGTGGAGTAGCGGCATCTCATAGAGTATTACACAACCTTCTTAAAGAGATATGAATCATATGAATGGGAGTCGATGGAGTCAGATTCTTCTTCTGGCTATGGTGCTGATGGGGACCCATATGGGGATAGAGATGTTGACCTGTAGTTTCAACTGCTCTCTTTTCTGTTTTTCGGTCTTTTGGGGTTTTGTTTTCATGGGGGGTCCAGGGCTTTTTGGGTGTGGGCTGTTTGGCTCTGCCCCTCCCTTGTCTTCTTTGTTTTTCTTTAATAAATTTTCGGAGGACCAGGAATAGCCTGGTCCTGCACCTCTTTTTCCCAAAAAACCTAAAAGTGATAAAAATCCGAAAAATCACTAAAATGTAAAATACCTTAAAAACCATGAAATACCATGTGAAACATAAAAACCTAAAAGCACGTAAAACCCCTAAAACTTAAAAAACACTAAGAACCCTAAAATAACCTAAAACACCCTAAAAACCTCTAAAACCCTAAAAGCAATAAAAACACTAAAAACCCTTTAAACCCTAAAAAACAATAAAAAAACTCTAAAAAAGATATAAAAAAATTGAAAAAAACCCTAAAACCCAAAAAACCATAAAATACCAAAAAGGCCTAGAACCCCAAAAAAATCCCTAAAATTCTCAAAACTACAAAATCATAAAAATTACTAAAAACATTAAAAAAATGAAATCTCAAAAAAGCATAAGAAAACCTTAAGAACCTATAAACATATAAAACCTTTAAAATCCTAAATATGTTAAAAATCCTATAAAACACTAAAAACAACAAAAACAGAAAAATCCTTAAAAAAATTGTAAAACACCTAAAAACCACTAAAATCTCAAAAACACCTTTAAAAACATAAAAATATCAAAAAATCTAAAAAATATTGAAACCCCTAAAAACTCAAATAGAAATCCTAAACCCCCAAAAATAGTAAAACCATAAATCCCCAAAAAATCCCAAAAATCCCTAAAAATTATAAAAATAATAAAGAGTTATAAAAAAATTAAAAATATAAAAAACAATAAAAAATATGAAAAAACCTAAGGAAACAATAAAACATAAAAACACATAAAACAATTAAAAACCCAAGAAATGAAAAACCCATAAAAACACTAAACACCCTCAAAATACCTAAAAACCATAATGAAAATAAAATTAATAAAAAATACCTAAAATATCCAAAAAACCATGAAAACCCCAAAAACCCTCAAAACCAGTACGAAAACTTTAGAACCCAAAAAACACCTGAAAACCAAAAGATACTAAAAACCCTAAAACCTCCAAAATACCCTAAAATCCATAATAACCTCTAAAAACCATAAAACCCCTAAAAACATTAAAAGTCACTAAAACACATAAAAACCCTAAAATCCCACTAAAAAATCTAAAAACCCTTTAAATGACTACAAATGTAGAAACTTCAAAAATCTAAAAACCATAAAAAAATCAAAGAACCCTAAAAACAAAAAAAAACCTACAAAACAAAAAAAAACTGAAAAAAAACCTAAATCTCTAAAAACCATTAAAACCCTATAAACCACAAAAATTCTAAACAACACCAAAAAATCCCAAAAGTTTTAAGAAATGCTAAAAATAAAAATAACCCTAAATAACTTTAAAATCTGAAAATCATTTAAAACACCTAAAACCTATAAAATTGTAAACATCCAAAAAACCCTAAAATTCTTACAAACCTCTAAAAATACCTAAAGAACCATAAAATCCTTAAAACCAAAGAAAACCATAAAAAACATAAAAAAACCTAAAATTTTCTAAAAATGTAAAAAAATGTAAAAACTTTAAGAAAACCATTAAAAGCTAAAAAACACTTAAAATCCATAACACCCAAAAAATATTAAAAACCATAAAAATAAGAAACGTACCAAAACCCTAAAAACCCTTAAAACCATTGAAATCCACTAAAAATAATAAAAAAACCTAAAACCGATAAAACCCTTAGAACCATTAAAATATCTGAAAACCCTTTAAACCCCGAAAAATGTTAGAAACTCTAAAAATCATAAAAACCCTAAAACACAAAAAACTCCCAAAAACCACAAAAAACCCATTACCCAAAACCCCCTAAAAGTTTATAAAAACCCAAAAAACCATATAAATCATAAAAATCCCAAAATTCCATAAATAACATGAGGCCGAAAAAACCCATTAAATCCCTCAGAATAATCTAAAAACATAAAAAAACTTAGAATCATAAAAAAACCTAAAACCCCTAAAATCTTATAAAAACACTAGAAACCCTAAAACCCACAAAAGCATCAAAATCTCAAAAAATTCTAAAAAACAATAGAAATATAAAAAACCTGAAATACACTATAATAAAAAACCAAAAAATCAAAAAAAACTTATTTAAATTCAAAAAAACATAAAAAAAATCAACCCACTGAAAGCCTAAAAAATACCAAAAACCTAAAAGAACAAAAAACCCCTATGACCATAAAACACACTAAAAACATTAAAAGCCCCTAAAACCAATAAAACCCTAAAAAAGTTTAAAAATTATGTAATTCCCTTAAATAGCTAGTTGAATTTAAAAAACCTTGAAACATTAAAAACACTAAAAACTCAAAAAAAACCCCATAAAAACATAAAATTCTTTAAAAACCCTAAATACCCACAAAATACCTAAAAATCCTAAAAACTATTAAAGCCAAAAAATCCCTAAAATCCACAAAAGGCATAAAAACCCTAAAATAATGAAAATTCCAAAGAAAAAATTTAAAACTAAAAAACATTTTAAGCCCAAAGAAACCTAAAAAACCCTAAAATCCCTAAAAACATTAAGAGCCATAAAAACCCCTAAAACCATAAAATACATATTAAAATTTAAAATCTCTTTGAACCCCTAAAATCATTAAAACACTCTAAAAATATTTAAAAACCTAGAAAACTCAAAAAAACACCAAAAAACTCAAAAAACTGTAAATATTTAAAAATCCTTAATACCATCAATATCCATAAAAAACCCAAAAAACCATTAAAATCCTTAAAATCACTAAAATACCTAAAAATGCTAAAAACCCTAAAAACCCATAAGAAAATATAAAAACCTAATAACACACAAAACCTCTATAAAACTAGAAAACACAAAATCCCAAAAAACTCTAAAAAACTCAAAAAAACCTAAAACCCACAAAACCCAGTAAAAACCTTAAAAACCATAAAAACCCATAAAAACAATTTGTATCGATAAAAATGTTTAAAAACTCTAAAAAACAACAAAGTGCATAAAAACTCAAAAAAACTCTAAAACCCCCAAAACCCCAGAATAATCCTCAATCCCAAAAAACACTAAAACACTCAAATTCCCTAAAACCCCACAAAAATCCAAAAAACCACTAAACGTCTCCCCCCCAATAAAAATTCCTAGAAACGCTAAAAACCCATAAAAAACTATGAAAATATAAGCCCGTTTTAATCCCCTCAAAAACATAATAATTCTATAACACTAAAAACATTAAAACCCTAAAACCCCTCAAAATCCCTAAAACCCCAAAAAATAATAAAACCCCAAAAAATATCCAAAAACATAAAAAACTCTGAAAAATCCCCATAAAAACTGAAAAAACCTAAAATCACTTTGAAACCCTAAAAACTAAAAACACACTAATAACCCTAAAACGTCTTAAAAGGCCCTAAAACTCCTAAAACCATTAAAACCTCTAAACCCATTAAAAATAAAAATAATAAAAAAATCCTAAAATATCATTAAAAACACTAAAAGCCATTATAGCCTCCAAAAACATTAAATAACTATAAAAACACTAAGAACCCTAAAAACCGATAAAACCCTAAAAAACCATAAAAACCATAAAACCCATAAAAATTCATAAAATCCAAAAAAATTGTTAAAACTATAAAAATTGTAAAAAAAATACCAAAAAATCCCTAAAAGGGTAAAAAAACCCAAAACCCTAACAAAACCCTATGAAAACCTTAAAAATCCTAAAAACTCTTAAAACCACTAAAACCCTAAAAAATGATAAAAACCGCAAAAAACCATAACAACCATAAACATCCTAAGAAATCCAAAAAATATAAAAATCCCTAAAAACCCTAAAAACACCTAGGAAAACCATAAAATATTAAAAACAAATAAAATCCCTAAAAATTTCATAAAACACTAAAAAACAATAAAACCAACAAAATCCATGAAAACCATAAAAACCCAAAAAACACAAAACTCTAAAAACCACAAAAATCTCAAAACCCAAAAAAACATAAAACCCTAAAAATCCTTAAAAATCCATAAAAACATAAAAATCACTAAAAATCCCTAAAAACTAAAAAACCATAAAAAACATATAAACACTTAAAACCCCTAAAATACAAAAAAAATGCTACAAAATGAAAACCCCTAAAAAGACCTTAAAATCCATAAAATCCCTTATGACCATAAAATTCATAAGAAAACTGAAAAATCCCTAAATATGTAAAAAAACCTATGAACTATGAAAACCCCTAAGAAAACCCTAAAACCCTAAAAATAATTAAAGCCCCTACAATACCTAATAATATCTAAAAACTGTTAAAAAACTAAAAATATAAAAAAAACCCTAAAAACCCTAAAACAGTTTAAAACCATAAAAGAAAAAAAAACCACATAAAACCCTATAAAAACTCTAAAGACCCTATAAACCAATAAAAATGTTCAAAAACTCATAAAAACCAAAAAAACCTAAAATCTATAAAAACCCATAAAAACCTTAAAACCCATCAAATCCTAAAAAACCCTAAAAAACCCTAAAAGCCCATAAAATCATAAAAAACACTAAAACCCTATAAGAACACTAAAAATACATATGAACCTAAAAAACCCCGAAACCCATAAAATACATAAAACCCTAAAAAATCATAAAAGTTGAAAAATCACTAAAAATCAATAAAAATGGAAAACACCACAAAAACCCTAAACCTCACTAAGAAAAAAATATAAAATAAAAACATTTAAAACACAAAAAACCTAAATAAATAAAAAACAATAAAAACCCAAAAACCCCTCAAAATCCATAAAAACCTTATTACACAATTAAATCCTAAAAAATTAAAAAATTATAAAAGAAATTAATAACCATTGAAACCCGTTAAAATCCTAAAAATACATAAAACACCTAAAACCCAAAAAACATTAAAAACCTAAAAAAACTTTAAAAATACTTTAAAAACACTAAAAATGTTTTAAACTCCCAAAAAACTCAAAAAATAAAAATAATAACCCAAAAAACCCCAAAAAACATTAAAACCCTAAAAATGCAAAAAAGGCCTAGAATCCATAAAACTCTAAAAAATAATGAACATCCCTAAAAATCCATAAAAATCCCAAAATACATAAAAACCCTAAAATCCCTAAAAATCATAAGAAAAAAATATTAACCTAAAATTACATAAATCCACAAAAGACATAAAAATGTTAAAATCCCAAAAATCACATAAAAACATAAAACCCCTAAAAAACTCAAAAATCATAAAACAATAATACCCAAAAAAAACATAAAAGATCCACAAAAATCCAAGAAAAACATAAAAACAATAAAAACCTAAAAACCCCATAATATCCATAAAATCCAAAAATCACTACAAACCCTTAAAAACCTAAAACCCCCTAAAAAGTTAAAAATATAGAAAAATTTAAATCCCTTAAAATTTTAAAAAAACCCCTTGATACAAAAAACACCACAAAACCCTACAATTCATAAAAATTCTAAAACACTTATAAAATCCCTAAAAACAATAAAAATCATAAAAAATACCTTAAAATCATAATAAAAATCCCTAAAATCCCTAGAACCCCCTCATAAAAGAATAAAAATTTAAAAAACACATAAAACTCCAAAAAATCAAAAAATACATGAAAAATACAAAAACCCCCTAAAACTTCATGCAATACATAAAAACTCAAAAAACACATAAAAATACTCAAACCCCCAAAAAATTTCTAAAAATATAAAACCCCACAAAACCATGACAAATAAAAAGATAACATTAAAATCCTAAGAAAAAATAAAAACCCCTAAAAAACTATAAATATCTAAAAAACCTAAAAACATACCCCCCCAAACCCTAAAAACCTGTTGTAGTGTCCTAAAAATTCTTCCACAGATATGAAATACCCCTATAATTGCATTGAAAAAGGAATCAAGAAATTCTATAAGTTTATCCAGGTGAAGGGACTCAAATTTATTATCTTTTAATAGAAGGAACCTAAAGGAATACAATATTTCAAATTGCCTGCATACCATCACCAGGAAAGGCGCACAAAGAATATGGATCGCGAACTGCCAGGTATGCGGGACGGTCCATGAACCACTAGCCCATGAAACGATGACTAGTGAGTAGGGAAAACCATGAACCGCATCAACCACAGGAGTTCTTCATGGAATACCATCTACATACCGTACCTTGAACCCCTTAGGTCACATATTAAGAACATGGGTAGAGATCCATGAACCATTATTGCAAACCAAAGTCTCCACGAACTTCGGTTGATAGAGTCTTCTATAGGTTAGAAAATTTCTTCAATGGACCTCTGAAAATAGTGTTGCGTGCACAGTAGATATGATTGATCTGATGCTCTATAAAAGAAGCACAATATAAGATGAAAAGGGAGGTAGAGAAGAGAAGGATAGGGGGAAATAAGAGTGATGAAATATTGAGAAAAATTAGAGGTTGCACTTCAACTTCTGTCTTGCTTCATCGATGATGCACGAATAGCGAACCACTTCCCTTGTAGGTACAGCCAGTCGCAAATCATAAAAATGGGAAAATTGAATAATAATAATAGAACTGTGAACCAAACTAGTAAACCACAAACCATATACTTCTCGCAGATGAATTTCCCATGAATGGTAATTCCTCCAACCCTCCTTCAATGTGGAGCTCCGCGTAGTGTACCGCTACGTGGACTGAACCCGACACTACGTGCCCAATAGATACCCAGATATAACCTAAAGAGGCATAGTGAGATGCTTAACACTTTCATATGTGGTTGGTGATACCCATTCCCACGTAACACACAGGTACATAGACGGCCCTCCTATCCACATAGCACTATAGTATGCGGAGCCTTCACCATCCCACATGAGAAACTAGTATGCGGAATGGGGTGTTTTTAGGTATTGTTAACTTTGGTTCCAACCTCACCCCTACATTGTCGTCTAGTCCTCCATAATCCATCTGCTAACTAGTCCTCGAATGCTAAGATAAAGCCTCCTCCAAATCCCCAAAACCTGTATGATCAGACCATTAAGAGCATGAGTGTGCCCTATTGAGTCTACATACCCACAGTGAGAAGATTCATGAAGGCCCTCCCAATAATAGTGTGAGCTTCAGTAATGCTTGTAAGGCTACAATTTTCTGCCATAGTAATCCAGAGTCCAACCTTGGGATACTGACATGAACATCCTCATTCTTGGGATTAGGGGTGATCAGTTTCTTTTCCATTCAATGTGTAATAGTGATAAGTTGAAGGGATTATGTTCACTCCCTTGTTTGATGAGGAAAAAACTCCTCCCCTTCCAAGAACATGCTCTGAGGCCCTCCCACGGAGGTAAGTCCCCAATCATTCGAGGCTGGACCACATGAACATTTATGACATTTCACATGGAAAGGCTCATCACTCTGCACCCTCAAGCATCGTCGCTCTGTCCTCTTCCAATGTGGGCTCTCCCTCTCCCACCAATAGGGGAGGAGGCATGGGAATTGTTGATTCTTTCAAATAATCTTGTTTCTCACAATGATCATGACTCACACGGGCTTAGAGATTTGTAATAATTACAACATCAGAACAAATTTGGAACTATGAGAACTCTGATTCCTAACCAAATCAGGATTCTTAGGACGTCTACTAGAAGGACCGAGATCAAATGAGTGCCCATTCCAAAAGCATCCTCCCAATAATGTCTAATCAAATTGGCAGCTTCCATGCTTAATCCCCACATAATCTAAACTATGAGGAATCTGATTCCTAACCAAATCTGGATATGTAGGATGTCTACCAAAAGGTATGATCTCAAAAGGGTGATCATTCAAAAAGGGTCCACCCAATCATGTGTGTCAAATGGGAAACTTCCATCCGTAAGCCCCACACTATATAAACATTGTGGGTTCTGATTCATATCTTAAGGATACGTAGGAAGCCCACTTTTTGGATCTAATTCCCACATCAAGTCCCCTTCCACCCCCCTAGATGATTATAAACTATAGAGTGACTTTCAATATGGCTAATTCAGCATCAACTCGGTGGCATCAAACATATGCACGCTCACGATGATCTTTCAAATTAAGGGTAGGCCATGGAAACACTCTTTGGGAATGAACCAAGGATTCATGGACATATCAACATGACTTAAATCTATATGAGAGTCCCAGAAGATTCAATAATACTCCCCTAAAAGGCTCTAGTGAGCCTGAAATCCCATCCTCTCTACCAATGGATTCCTCAAGTGTCGTTGGCCAAATCTTCAGCCTAAGAACACCTACCTTTGGAAAGCAGGTCCATGAATCATGGATAACAGGGTTATTGGGAATTCTTGTCTCCAAAAATAAACCCATTGGAGACCATACGTGGAATTTATATCTGATAAGGTCTGATTTCATGGGTGATTGACCCCCACAAAATCTTATTCTAGGACCAAAAGGTTCCCCACATGGTTAGTTCAACCTTATTTAATTGATAATGATGTTGAACGGGTTGAAACAAAGGAATGGTAAATTCGATGAGAGCTCGTATCTGTGGAAAATTGGATGGGTGATTATCCTTGTCATACCATTTCCACACCACCTTAGAGGCAGAAAAAAAAATGGTGAACCTGACATGAATCATTAACCATGGTGGCGGCCTCACCCCACATAGGCCACTTCTCCCTATGGTAAAAGAAAATGGGAAGGTGACAAGATGAATTGAAAAATATGAATGTGTTTAAAGGAATGAAACTTTGTCGATTTTTTGTGGTCATTATGTCATACATGTATTTTAGGTTCCCATAGAGTGACCTTCGATCCGAATAACATCCCCATGATCCATGAAGATGCACACAGTAGTGATCCCATGGGTTGTCAGGGCCTCATGAAGAGAAGGACCCCTTCACCTACACATCGTCATCAATGCTGGGTTTACAACACGCTGAACAAATAGTACCAAAAAAATGGAACTCTCCCCACACTATAGACCGCAAGACAAGCCCTCTACTCTATAATGGTTCTCCAACAGCCTATTCAACTGCTGCTGATACCTCAGCATAGGGCGGCCCGATGGTTGTCTTAAACCATTTCAGGAGCATGTCCCCGTAATCTGACAATGAATACCTCCCTTACCAAAGGGTGGAAGATGAATTGAATTCTGACAACATCATCCCTACTGCATAGGGGCACTACCCATGGCCCCGACTAGAGAGCATCGTCGCTGACACCAGATAACCAGAACTCCTCCCACTGAGGAGGACCTTATGCCAAGGGAACCTGCCAATGTCAAGGAGACCCAGGCCCTTCAGGCTGCCCACCAAGGGTGGATAATATATAACCATGGACATGATATCACCCTATTTCATGAAGAGTAGATCCACAGTACTAATGTAGTGGAGTTCAACGAGAATGAACACAACTCTACCCTCTCCACTCAATCCCACCACAAAAATAGGGTGGCATAATACAAGAACATTCACATTTCTACTAGTTCTCTCTAGTCCCTCCATGTAGAAATAGTGACTTACTATAGGAAGAGGCAGATATCTACTGACACACAACAAGTCTGACATAAAAAAAGGGAAAAACCCATCTATACATAGGCAAAAAAACCTTCTGACACACTTCAATCCTTCCATCAAAATATGGAATCAACTGGATATATGTAGGCACAAATACCTTTTGATGCACAAGAATACCATCAAACAAATAGGGTAGCAACAGGCTATATGCAGTCACAAATACTTGCAGATGCTATTAATCTCACCATCTAAATAGGGCAGCATGAAAAATTTGATCAGAGTCAAATTCCTTTGGATGCCTACAAAGCTCGTGAGACAAATATCGTGCAAAGCGAGCATATTAAAATCCCAACTCATGAATATGATGACCACTAGTAAAATGCGGTGGAAACTAGAGAAGACAACTGGTGACATACTCGTTCCTCTATCCTTGCATAGGAGAACTTCCAGTATCTACTAGAAACTCATGGAGGATCGGAGCTGGTACAAACTCTTGCTCCGATATCGTAATGGGCCTTCATACCCATTCCATCCAAGATTTATCACAGCACATCCTGAACATGATGGATGATTAGATATTTATTCCATACCATATCCTCCAAACAAGCTATGATATCATTGCTTTGGCAGCAAAGGTGAGAAATTAGGCCCACGACCCGATTTCCTCGAATGGAATGACTCACACACAAAATGAGTTAGTCACTTTAAAGCAGGTATGCATCCCTTCTCTATTCTAGGAGGTTCGATGGAAATATCCCAAGATATAAGAACAATAGGATCAGGAACAAATACCCATTCCAACTGGGGGATGAAAGTCCAACGTGGTGGCCGCTTCGGGTAGGCATATATCCCTGTTAAATATCAAGATGCTCGTCAGTGTATCCCAATGACATCACAGGATCCAAAAAGACATGGAAACATATATAAAGGAAATTACCTATAGTAGATGGCCTGGGTTAACTACTAGAGAGCTCCCAAAAATGAAAAGTTCCACAAGAAACACGAAAATGTAGAGCACATACATAATCATGCTCTGCTGGAAGCTGAGGTTCTTGACACCCACAAACAGATATTAACAAAAGATCAATACCCTATCATTCCAATACAAAATTATTGAAGTGGCAGTATCAGTAGAAAAGGTCCTCCTTGCAATACTGCTACTAGAATCTCTGATGGTCCTCCACAGAGCTCCCTCAAGGTCTTACTCTGTGGGTTAATAATGATCGATCACGAGAGACCATCTCTTGTTGTGCGCCGGGGTAGCCCTCCCCCAACCTGAAGATCAGATAGTAAGAAGGTCTTCCACTTTTTATCATCCACCATGATAGTCCTCCCTAGGGTATACGTTATAGATATGCTTCTCTCTATAGTCGGACATCAAGTCATGATGGTATTCCACACCATGATGACAATCATTGCAAAGGCACTCCTTCCAATAATAGTTACTCTGAAGGTCCTCCCTATAGTAATGCTGAGCAATAAGAAGGTACTCCCATCATTTCAGTACACCCTAAAGGTCTTCCCCATGATGTACACTACAAAAATTATCCCTATATCTAGATATTTGGTCATGATTGTAGTCTTAGCCATGATGACAGTAATTGTGAAGGCCCTACCCAAAATGACAGTTTCAATGAATCTCCTCCCCACAGTGACATCAAGAAGCAAGAAAGTCATCCCCTTGCTACATACTACCCTAAAGGTCCTCCCGAAGGTATACACCATCGGGAAAATTCCTATGGTTGGGCATCAAGATTCCATGGTAGTCCTTTCCAACACAACACCACATGAGAAGGTCCTCCTCACAACCAAAATACATGCTGAAAAGGAGGTCCACCCCTTGCTGGAAAAAAGCTGAGAAATCCATCCTATGCAGAGGCTCTCGAAAGGGAGTCAGACAACTTAGGAACTCCATTTATATCGAGTGATATTCTTTATCAACTAGAGGATGGATCGAGTCCATGCTAATCTTCTGAGCCACCCCCACATCATGCGCAAATCGATAAGGCTCCCACTAGCCTAGTTGATTGGAAAAAATCATTCTGAAGCTATTGAGATGAGCATATCAAGTAGAGGAGCCTCTAAAAGAACAATAGCATGATATGTTTCCTTTGAGAAGACAACTGGCGTGGGATAATATACCTGTGATGTATTGGGCTATGACCACATCTTACTTCGACATACTAAGGGAATTGTCTTGGGAATGCTTGCATGAAATTTTCTTCAATATATGGACAACTCATCGAAAGCTAAATGTAAAATTCCTACCCTATGATGGGTATGCGGACCATGTCAACACAATAGGGGAGCTTCTCCTTCTAATTGACTAGGAAGCCCTCCCATCAAAAAGGCATCCATAATCATAAAAAAGAAAGAAAAACCTTGAACTAGAATTCTTCCACGCACTACATAAATTGTGTCGCCTAATTTTCATTGCCCCAGATGGAGTTCACATTCGGGGGTGGGGAGAACATAGAGCTTTAAAATTCACCCCATGACCCGTTCATCATGCCCCAATGGAAATGACATCCTGAAATGTCATCACCCAGAGGCCGCAGTGAAATGAATCCTATACTCAGGAAATTTGGGATACTCAAAAAAAATCGGCCCAGAGTAAGTCTCAAAAGCCTCAGGTCTGAAGAGATCAAGCCATTGAAAACATCTAAGTTAGGAGACCCGAAACATCCAGCCGACTTCCCACCTAAGGGAATACAACTAGTAAGTAGATCTCATGTCTTCAAAAGACCAAAGAATCTATGTAGACCCAATTCCATACTCATCTTTCACCTGCAAGGGAGTAAGTGAAATTGAATGGGTGGAAATAGAAGCGACTAATGCCTCAATACAGGAACAACCCCAACCAACAGGTTTGGGGGAATTTTTATATCAATATTTCCCTATAATACCAACAAATCCAAGTCATAGAACATCAACATTAGAATGGGAATAGCCCCAACCAGCATGGTTTGGGGGAATTCTTACCTGAAATACCCACACGGTGAATGTCTTTCTTCCACCGTCTAGGTAGAGGGATGGAAAAAGGAGATACCTGATCCACCCCTTCATATGGTCTGCACCCTCTGATACAAAGGCGCATTACGATTTCATACCAGGGCTCCCTTCGATTCAATATTAATCAAGAATCCCAAAGTATACAACATAATTTAAATAGAAAGTCCATTATAGGGTGCAAGAATCCTTCCTACCATTCGGCACCAGGTACACCACAACCAATGCGGTGTGCCTCAGTGAACATAGTGGGCGTCAAACCCAAGCATCTCATAGGATATGACATAGGGGGAGAAGATGAAAAGTAAGATGGTTCCCTTCCAGAGGCGTTCCACACTTATTCGGATGGTGTGCATACCCTGAACCAGAGGACGGTTCAAAATCATGGTGCCCCCTCAGACAATCCAACATTACTGCCCCTACAAAACTCCAACAGAGAGAAAAATAAATCCAAAGTCTTCTATGATTTTCCTCCTACTCCCCATGAGATTGCATCCCTCAACCTAGAGGAATAGTTCTCTAAGAAAGTGGAAGAAATAAAAGAGATCATACAAATTAATGTCGACCTACATTGAGGGAGTTATCTCACCGAATGTGTTCCCTCTGTAGAATGTCAGCAAGTGCTCCCAAAAGAGGTTCCAATACCATAGGCACTCATTCCAGTGAATGAGGAAAAGTTTAGAGGGTAGTTCAACCATGCCCTGTAAGGATATCATGACTTTCCCCCATTGGGAAGGAAGCCAAAATAAACCCAGGTAAACCCATAAATGATGCCCCCACTAGGCTTCCACTCCAAATTCCAGTTGCGCTGGCACGCCCTATCATGGAACCTACTGCATCATCTCAAGCTCAAGCCTGATAGGATATGCATCAAGGGATACTAAAAATTTTCAAGTAGCTAACAGACTGACTAAAATCCATGGAGGAGTGGCACACTCTTATACAACCAGGGCACAAACCCTACCCTGAGTGGGTGAGAAATGTTACACCACCACCCAACCTCAGGAACCCTGTATTCCCAGTATTTTATGGCTAGGTGGTCCCAGAATTGCATATGATTCACTATGCCTCTTAATGTGACCCCATGATGGGCACTCCAAAGCAGAAAGAATCTGTAAAACTCAGGTGCTTCATAAAAACCCTACAGGGCTTGGCTTTCGTATGGTATACTAGCATGCTAGCCAATTCTATCATAGGCTTGGAGGATCTCCATTGATAGTTTCTCTTCCAGATCAATTTGACACTGCCCAAGACAATGGTCAGTGATATCATGAACTGAAACCAACAAGAGAATGAGAGGGTCTCATACTTCATTTCCAGATGTAAATTCCTAACAGATTCCCTGAACTGACCACTCTCCCAGGGTGAGATTCTCTCCATGTGCATCGATAACCTTTTGGATGAATTGTGAATGTCACTCATCCTGGTGAAGTACACCATTGGGTTTAGAGACTTCTCTATCATTGGCCAAAGGATAAAAAAATACTTACAAAGGACTAAACCTAAGTCCCGATTAGCCCCACCAACCCCTGGGAAAAGAATGGGAAAAGCTGATGTGGCTTCTGTCATGCTTAAGCCACCCCTGGCACCAGCCCCAATGGCAAGGCCCCCACCGAACTGTGCAGGACCCCTGGATTCCAATTTCAACCCCCACCACGGCAAGATGAGCAACAAGGTTCTAATTGAAATCAGTTCAGAAAATGAATAAATAAATTTTATTCATTCTGAGACGACAAGGTCCATGGCTATTTTATAGCCACCATGAATTGCAATCTTCTCCAGCTACCAGAGCCAATGCGAGTCGATGAAGTGGGTCTTGACGACCATCTAAATTATTGTTCGTATCACCAGATACTAGGAAAAACCATCTAGGAATGATTTGTTTTCAAGTATCTCCTACAAAAGATGGTGGATACCGTGAAAGTCAAGTTGGGCCCACCGCCTACGCATGTGGTGTATGTTTCCACCTCCAACTCAAGTGAGGGAAAAGAGTGAAAAAAAACATATAATCCCCAAAAAACCTATAAACACTTAAGCCCCCAAAAACGTAAAAAATCCTAAAAACCCTAAAATACCCAAACCACACTAAAAATCCTAAAAACCCATAAAATCTATAAAATAAAAAAGGAATTACAATCGAAAAAACACGTAAAAATCACAAATAATTTAAAAAAACCCAAAAAACCGTGAAAAACCTTGGAAATCCTTAAAAAACATAAAAATACCTAAAAACCTTAAAAAAATAAAAACACTAAATCTGTAAAAATACCCTAAAACCCCCTAAAAACCCCTAAAAGCCATAAAAATTCATAAAATCATTAAAAGACCCCAAAATAGAAATTAAATCCCAAAACACAACTAAAAACTCAAAAAACATTTTAAACTCCTAAAAAGGTTAAAAAAAATTAAAAAAAATTAAAAACCATAAATAAATCAAAAAGCCCGAAAAACCAAAAAAATTCCATAAAAACCCAAAAAAACCAAAAAAACCCTCATAATCCCTAAAAACACTACAAACCCACAATAATTAAAAAGTCCTTAAAATGTAAAACACCTTAAAAATAAGAAACCCCTAAAATACAAAAGACCTAAAAACACTTAAAAAACCCTAAATCCCCTCAAAATTCCTAGAAACCATAAAAAACAACGAAAAATCCACAACAAATCCCAAAAAAACATATAAACGTAAAAACCCCTAAAACACCTCTAATCCATTAAAATCCTTAAAAACAGAAAAACACTTAAAACCCCTAAAAACCATAAAATGCTAAAAATACTAAAACCCCAAATCCCCTAAAAGGCCTAAAACCCATAAAAATCCCAAAAAAAACCTTAGAAGCACTGAAACCCCCTAGTAAATATTTAAAAACCTAAAAACACTTAAAACACATAAAAATCCTAAAAAAATAAAAACAATAAAAGACCTAAAAACCAATATAAACCAAAAAAACTCATAAAACCATAAAACCCCATAAACCCCCAAAAAACATGAAAAATATAAAAACACTTTAAACCCTAAAAATGATAAAAACTCTAAAAACCCTTAAAACCCAAAAAACCCCAAAACACAAAAAACCATAAAACCCCAAAAATCCCAAAAAACCCAAAAAACCCCTAAAACATTTAAAAACCACAAAAATCTGTAATATTTGTGAAAATAAAAAAAACTTGATGAAAAATGTAAGAAACTAAAAACATTTAAAACCCCTAAATATCTTAATAACACTAAAAAACCTAAAAACCCAAAAAACCCTAAAAACAAAAAATATCCCAACAACCCTTAAAAGACCCAAAAAATCCATCAAACACCTAAAAATCACTAAAAACTCTAAAATATTTTTATAAAAATCAATTATTTAAAACATTAATAGAATTTAATATCTTTGAATCCAAAAAATTCATAAAAACCCAAGAAAAACATAAAACCCCTAAAGAGTATAAAGAACCTCAAAACCCCTAAAAATCCGAAATAAATAAAAAACCAAAACATACCCTTATATTCCAAAAAAACATAACCCCCCCCCCCCAACTCTAAAAACCCCTAAGAAACCCTTATAAACCTAAAAAATAATTAAAAAACCTAAAAACCTAAAAACACTAAAAAACCAAAAACCATAAAACACCCTAAAATCCCTAAAAATACTAAAAACCCAAAGAACCATAAAAATCCTAAAAACCCAAAGAACCATAAAAATCTTAAAAAATATCTAAATATCACTAAAAATGTAAAACCCATAAGATCCCTGAAACCCACTAAAAAAACCTTACAAACCTAATAACACATAAATCCCCCAAAAAACCTAAAAACACTAAAATCCCTAAAACGCCCCTAAAACCTAGAAAAAACCCTTTAAACCGTAAAAAACCTAAAAAACCTAAAATCCCCTAAAATCCCTCTAAAAACTCTATAATCTATTTAAACCCCTAAAAATATTATAAAAAACTCTAATTTTTTTACACTAAAATACTCAAAAAAACCTAGAAAACCAAAAAAAATCATAAAACCGTAAGAACCCAAAAATTCATAAAACTATCAAAATCTGTGAAAAAACCCTAAAAATCCTAAAAATCCCTAAAAATGTAAAAAAAAATATGAAAAATTGTGAGAGAACCTAAAAACATTAAAACATGTAAGACCCCTAAACCCTAAAAATATGATAAAAACTGTAAAACCCATAAAAACCCCTAAAACACCTAAATACAAAAAACCCTAAAAGCATAAAACCCTCACCAACAAATAAAAACCCTAAAACCACTAAAAACCAATAAACCCGTTTTAATCCCCAAACAATTAATGAAATCATTACAAAATAAAACCATAAAATCTAAAAATCCATAAAACCCAAAAAAACATAAAATCCCTCCAAACCGTCAAAATCTCTAAAAATCCTAAAAACTATAAAAATAATTAAATATATATAAAAATACATAAAGATATAGAAACCCAAAAAAGACTGAAACCACCTATGTAAACCATAAAACCTAAAAACATTTAAAACCAAAAAATATCTAAATAATTCTAAAAAACATAAAGCCCTAAAATCCACTAAAAACCCAAAAAAACAAAAAAGCCCAAATAACCATAAAAAATTCTAAAAACCCATAAAATCCTAAAACCCAATAAAAGTTTTATAACACTTTAAATCACAAAGAATATTAAAAAACAATTAAGAAACATAAAAACCCTAAAAAAGTAAATAAACCATAAAACCCCCAAAAAAACACAAATGCCCAAAAACCCTGAAAACCCCTAAAAAGCCTTAAAACAAGTAAAATGAAAAAAATTCCCAAAAACCCCTAAAAATGTAAAAAACTAAAAACTGTTAAATCCCCTAAGAAAGAATTTAAAACCTAAAACACCTAATCTCCTAAAAAACCTAAAAATTTTAAATTCCTTAAAAAACCTTAAAAACCCAAAAAACCCTCAAAATCCCTAAAACCACATAAAATGCTAGAAAATTACTAAAAAGATAAAAACCAATAAAAAACACAAAAAAATCCTAAAAACAACTAAAACATGTAAAAATGATAAAAACCTTAAATCATCATAAAACCCTAAAAACCTCAAAAACTGCTAAAAACCCATAAAAATCATAGAACAACAAAAAACTCAAAAACCGCTTTAACCCTTAATATTTTAAAAAAAAACTTTAAAAAAATCATAAAGCCTCTAAAAACACAAATAATATCTTAAAACCCAAAAATATAATAAAACAAAAAAACCATAAAACCCCTCAAAATACCTAAAAACCCTAAAAATGTGAAAAATATAAAAAACTAAAAAATCCATAAATATTTAAAAACTAAAAAACCTAAAAAACTAGAAGAAAAACATTAAAACCTATAAACACACAAAACACATAAAACCCAAAAAATTGTTAAAAACTATAAAAACCCCTAATACAAAAAAAACCTGAAAATGCACAAAATCTATAAAAACCATAATGCCCTAAAGATACTAAAAAATTCCTAAAAATATCTAAAAATGTAAAGAACCTTAAAAACCCAGAAACCATTAAGAAAATATAAAAAACAAAAAAAAATAGTAAAATCCCATAAAACATAAAGAGTTCTAAAAACCCTAAAAACTCTATAAAGATTGTAAACCCCCTAAAACCCCTAAGCCCCCTAAACCCACCATAAAAACAATAAAATCACCTAAAAACCATAAAAACACCAAAACCCCCTAAAAACCCAAAATAACTCTAAAAATATAACAACCATTTAAAACCCTAAAAACATTATAAGATTCTAAAATTCATAAAAAACATAAAAACTCAAAAAAACACTAAACCCCCCAAAAATACTTGAAACCCCTCAAAATCCCTAAAACCCATAAAAACCACAATATCTGAAAAAATCCATAAAATCCCAAAATTCCCTAAAATCATAAAAATATATAAAAATCCCAGAAAACACTAAAAAAACCTTAAAAGAATAATAACAGATACAACTACTAAAAATATAAAAAAACACTAAAAATGCTAAAAACCCAATAAAAACACAAAAAATCGAAAAAAAAACATAAAAATCCAAAAAAATCCCTAAAAATCATAAAAAATGTAAAAAACTTTAAAACCCCAAAAAATATATGAATTCCTTCAAATCCAAAAAAACACTTAAAACCTATAAAAAACTGAAAACACTAAAACCCATAAAATACCATAAAATACCCTACACCCACGAAAACCCTAAAAACCTTAAATAATCCTAAAAAACCCATAAAACCACTAAAACACCACTAAAACCCAATAAAAAAACACAAAAAACAAAAAAACAATAAAACCCCTCAAAACCATCAAAACCCATAAAAACCCTAAAACTCCGTAAAATTTTCTACGAATACCTTAAAATGTAAAAAACCTAAAAACCCTAAGAAAACCTTAAAAACCTAAAATAACATTAAACACACTAAAAACAAAAAAAATTGTTAGAACCCCTTAAAAACCCTCAAACCAAAAAAAAAACCCTAAAACCCTAAAACCCCCCGAAATCCCTAAACCCAAAAAAACCATAAAATCCAAAAATACCTAAAAATCCCTAAAATAATAAAAACCCTAAATAACAGGAAACCGCCTAAGAATACCCTAAAAACATAAAAACACTTAAAACATCAAAAAATCTATAAAACACTGAAAAATCCAAAACCCTTCAAAATACCCTAAACACCCTGAAAACCATTAAAAACCCCCTAAAAACATTAAAAATCCATAAATCTGTACAAACCCACTAAAAAGTCTAAAACAATTTATAACCCTTAAAACATTAAAAACTCTAAAAAATATTTAAAACCCCAAAAACTAAAAAAACTCTAAAAATGTAAAAAACCAAAAACCCCTAAAAATCCTAAAATGTTTCAAAATCTGTAAAAACCCTTTAAAACCATAAAAAATCATAAAAACACTAAATATACATAAAAAATAAAAACCCTAAAAACCCTTAGGAATCATTAAAAGATAAAAACACATAAAACCCATAATAATGTAAAAAATATAAAAACACTAAAACCGTAAAAAACTCTAAAAACCCCAAAATCCTTAGAACCCCTCAAAACTGTAAAGATCCTAAAATATCTAAAAAAATCCATAAAAACATAAAAAACCCAAACAAACATTAAAACCCCTAAGAAAACCCTAAAAACCTAAATACACTTGAAACCACTAAAACACCTAAACCCCCCAGCGAAATCCATAAATCCATGAAAAAAAACCAAAAAACTAAAAATCCCCTAAAATTATAAAAATCAAGAAAAACCACAAATACCCATAAAAATTCTAAAAACCTAAAAACACTAAAACCCCTTTAAACCATAAAAACGTTAAAAACTCTAAAAAACCTAAAAACTCAAAAAAACATAAAACCCCCAAAAAAACATAAAAAATAAACCCTAAAAATATTCAAAATTTCTAAAAACCATTAAAACCATAAAAACCATAAAAATCCTAAAAATACCAAAAAAATACATAAAAACCAAAAAACCTAAAAATAGGAAAAAATGAAAAGAAATCCTTAAAAACCTAGAAACACAAAAAACCCGTAAAAACCTAAAAAGGGATGAATAACTTAAAACCTTGAAAAATCCCAAAAAACCCAAAAAACACCTAAAAACCAAGAAAATCCCAAAAAACACTAAAAACCAAAAAAGATCAAAAACATTAAAACCCCTTTAAACCCCTAAAACATTAAAAAAACGCTACAAACCATTAAAAATCATAAGAGACTCACAAACCCCCTATAACCCAAAAAAACCAAAACGACTAAAAAAACCCTCAAAATCCCTAGGTAACCTAAAATATCATAAAAATCCTAAAATAGGCCAAAAAATCCCTTAAAGTATTAATACCCATACAAACCTTGAAAACCCCTATGAAGACCTTAAAAACCTAAAAACACTTTAAATCCCTAAAATCCCTCTGAAATTATAAAAACTATAGAAAACCTATAACCCCCTTAAACACCCTAAAAATGTTTAAAATATATTAAAATTTTAAAACCCATAAAAAATCAGAAAAAACTCACTAAAATATCTAAAAATCCATTAGACCCATAAAAACCTTTAGAACTCTAAAAACCCATAAAAACTATAAAAAATAAAAAAAAACCCTTAAAACCCCAAAAAAACACCCACAAAAGCTTAAAAACACTAAAATCCCTAAATCCCTAAAACCCCTCAAAATCCTGAAAAATTAAAAAAAATCAATAAAAAAATCCTAAAAGTCCCAAAAAATGTAAAACACCAAAAAATCATAAAAACCCTAAGAAAACCTCAAAATTCCAAAAACACTTAAAACATGAAAAAAAAACAAAATTGGATTAAAACCAAAAAACCCTAAAATCTTAAGAACCATAAAAACTACAAAACCCTTAAAAACCCTAAATACTCATGAAAAATTAAAAATCTACAAAAAAAATCTAAAAACCTATTAAACCTACAAAAAAATTAATATACTCTAAAAATCATAAAAAATATAAAAAGTATACCTAAAACCGAAAAAATCATAAAAACCATAAAAAAATATATAAACTGATAAAATCCCTAATACACATAAAAATCATAAAAATCAATAAAAACCCCTATAAAATATAAGATAGCACTAAAAAATTAAAATATCCAAAGAAAATGGTAAAACTCAAAAAGAATTAAAACTCCTAAAAACACTAAAAATTATAAAAACCCTATAAACCCCCAAACCCCCAACAACCATAAAAATCAATAAGAAACCTAAAAATCCTTTAAAAATCGTAAAAATCCCTAAAAATGCAGAAACCCCTAAAAAACCTAGAAAACTTAAAAAACTAAAAATACATAAAACACCTAAATACCAAAAAATTAAAAAAACCCCAAAATCCTAAAAAGTCCCTAAAACATCTAATAACCCTAAAAACCCTAAAACCCATAAAACCCTCTAAAACCATAAAAACCCACAAAAAAACATAATGATATTAAATATCACTAAAAACTATAAAATCCCATTAAAATAATAAAAAGATTAAAAACACTAAAAGACCATAAAAACCCTAAAAACATAAAAACCCCACTAAACCCCCAAAAACCCATTAAAACCCAAAAAACCCAAAAGCCGGATAAACCATTAATATCACTAAAAACACTAAAATTATAAAAATCTAAAAAATTTACTAAAAATTCTATAAAAATTATAATCCCTTAAAAATGTGTAAAAACATAAGAAAAACCTAAAACCTAAAAACACTTAAAAAAGATAAAAACCCTAAAAACCCTCAAAAATAACTTAAATCTCTAAAACCCCTAAAAACCAAAAAAATTCTTAAAAAATGCTAAAAATCCATAGAAACATAAAAATCTACTAAAACACATAGATATTTCAAATAAACCAATTAAATCCTCAAAACACATAAAATCTATAAAAACTGAAAAATTTATAAATACCCTAAAAACCCAAAAAAGAACAATAATCCACTAATACTCCTAAAACCAGAAAACACACCCCTAAAAACGTTATAAAACCCATAACTTCCAAAACTTCCACTAAAATCTTTTAAAACCCTTTAAACCCATAAAAACTTTTAAAACTCTAAATACCTTTGAATACCGAAAAAACTCAAAAAAAACCCAAAACCCCAAAAAACAATAAAAACCTTAAAAATTATAAAACACCCCAAAAAGCCTCAAAATCCTTAAAAATAATAAAAAATAGTAAAATACCTAAACAAATCCCTAAAAAAATTAAAAAACCTAAACCTTGAAAAATCTTATGAAAACATTAAAATCCTACAGACTTATAAAACCCCTAAAAACCTAAAAAAATTATAATGCCCAAAACCCACTAAAAACCCTAAAAACACCTAAAAACCCTCAAAATCTCTAAAAACCATAGAAATCATAAAAATTATAATAAATTAATAAGAATCAATAAAAAAAGACTAAAAAATTTGAAACTCGAAAGGAAAAATCAAAATCTAAAAAACATTAAAAACCCTAAAATCATAAAAGTAATGAAAACACTAAACATACCCTAAAAACTTGAAACCCCTCAAAACCACAAAACCCTAATAACAGAACCCCCCTAACCCACTAAAAACACTAAAAACCCATTAGACCATATTTTTTTAAATCATTAAAAACCCTTCAAACCCTATTTTATTTAAATGAAATATGTAAAACCCTAAATAATAAATTCCCTAAAACCCCACGAAATCCATAAAATACATAAAGCCCATAGAAACCCTCAACAACCCTGAGAGTCCCAAAAACATAAAAAAACTAAAATCCTTGAAAAAAACTAAGAAAACCCTAAAAACCTAAAAACATATAAAGTCCCAAAAAAATATAAAAACACTAAAAACCCTAAAAACTTTGAAAACCCTAAAACACTCAAAATTCATAAAAACTATACAAACACATAAAAATCCTAAAAAATACATCAAAAATCCCTAAAATTTTATAAAAACATAAGAAAACTGAAAACCCTATGAAAATATTTAAATAATATAAAACATATAAAACGCATAAAGTCCTAAAAACGCTATAACCCCAAAAGAGATCCTAAATTCCCAAAAAAACCCCAAAAACACAAAAAAAATCCCAATAACCCATAAAAATCCTAAAAAACCCTAATAACCATTAAACTACTTAAAAATCCTAGAAACCACAAAAAAATAAGAAAAAATCACTAAAATTATAAAAATATATAAAAACCCCTAAAAACCATGAAAACCACTAAAAACCCAAAAAACATAAAAACTCTTAAAACCCATAATAACCTAAATAACAAAAAAACAAAAAAAAACCAAGAAACAAAAAAGACTTTAAAAACCCTTAAAACCTTATAAAAACACTAAATACTATAAAAATTCCAAAAATAACTACTGAAAACTCTAGAAACACTTTAGACCACTAATTTTTTTTAAAAAAATTCAAAAAATCACTAAGATCCTAAAAACAAAAAAAAAATACTAAAATCCCCTAAAAACCAAATAACCCTTGAAATACCTAAAGCCCATAAAACCAATAAAAATACTAAAAAACAATAAAAACCAATAAAGACATAATAAAACCTAAAACCCTAAAACCATGAAAGAAAACCATATAACCTAAAAAACATAAAACACCTAAAATCCTAAAAAGTGATAAACCACCCCAAAAAACACTCTAAATCCTTTAGAACCATAAAAAAACTTAAAATCAAAAAAAAACCTAAAAACACCCAAAACCCTAAGAAAAACTCAAAAACAAAAAAAACACATAAAACCCCCCAAAACAAAAAAAAAATTATAAAACCCCTAAAAGACCCTAAAATACCTAAAACCACCCCCCCCCCCCAAACTCAAACAACCCCAATAACCCATAAAACCCAAAAAATATCCTAAAAACCCTAAAAACCATTAAACTCCTTAAAACCCCTAGAAACCCACATAAAATATGAAAATATACCAAAAAATACATAAAAATATAAAAAACCCTAAAAACCCTAGAAAACCACTAAGAAAACCATAAAAAGCTAAAAACTCCTAAAACCCCTGAAAACCTAAAAAACAATAAAATCCATAAAACCAAAAAAATCTAAAACCATAAAAACCCCTAAAACCATATAAACTATTAAAATAAAGAAACTACTAAAAACTCTAAAAAAACATTATACCACTACTTTTTTTAAAAATTAAAAAAATCACTATGATCCTAAAAACTCAAAAAACCCTAAAACCTCAAAAAAATATAAAACCCGCAAAATACCTAAAGCCCATAAATCCCATAAAAATCATAAAAAACCATAAAAAATACTAAAAACATAATAAAACCTACAACCCTAAAAACATAAAAGATATTTATAGAACATTAAAAAACATAAAACCCCTAAAAACCTAAGAAAGGATAAACCCCCAAAAAAATATTATAAATCCCTAAAATCATAAAAATCCTAAAAGGAACTTCCAATCACTAAAAACGTAAAAACCATTCAATTCCCAAAATACCCTAAGAAAACCTCAAAAACCAAAAAATACATAAAACCACTAAATAACTTAAAACACTAAAAACCCAAAAACACAAAAACAAATTATAAAGCCACTAAAAACCATAAAAACTCATAAAACCATAAAAACCCTAAAGAAACCAAAAAATCATAAATACCCACTAAATCACTAAAAACCTATTAAATCCAAAAAAATGTTTAAAACTCAAAAACCATTTAAAAACCATAAAAACTCAAACCCAACTAAGAAACACACAAACCATAAAAATCCCAAAAAACCCATCAAAATACATATCAACCCTAAAAACAAAAAAAAACTAAAATTCTAAAAAAAATGTAAGAAACCCAAAAAATCCCTAAAAACATTAAATCCCTAAAAACTCATAAAACCCCAACAAAATATAAAAAACTATAAAACCCTTAAAAAACATAAAAAACCAAAAAAAATCCAAAAAAATAACATAAAAACCAAAAATTATATAAAACCCTAAAAAATAAAAACACCTCTAAAACCCTTTTAAACACCTAAAACATTAGAAAACTCTAAAAAAATTTAAAACATTAAAAACTAAAAAAACCCATAAAACCTAAAAACCAAAAAACCCATAAAAACCATAAAAACCTAACCACCCCTCATAATGTCTAAAATCATGAAAATAATTAAAATCATAAAAAATCACTAAAAATAACTAAAAACATAAAAAACCCAAAAAACTTGAAAACCAGAAATAAATACATGAAAGATAAAACACCTAAAACCCATTTGAAAACTAAAAATGCTAAAACCATCAAAATCTCTAAAAACCATAAAAATACCTCAAAATCACTAAAAACATAAAAAACATGAAAACAGTAAAAATTATAAGAAAAAAATTTACAACCAAAAAACACACAAAACCCCAAAACACCTTAAATATTCTAAAAACCCTAAAAACCATCAAAATCCCTAAAAACTGTAAACACCATAAAACCCCTAAAAATATAATAAATTCCTTAAAATATTAAAATCCCAAAAACCCAGAAAAAATCCCTTAGAAAAAAAATTAAGAACACGTAAAACCCCTGAAAACCAGAAAACACTAAGAGCCCAAAAAATTGATAAAATACTAAAAACCCTCAAAATATCTAAAAACCCTAAAAACCAATAATAATCATTAGAAATCTTAAAAATCCATAAAAATGTAAAAACCCTACAAAACCATAAAAAACCTTAAACCCCCCCCCCCCAAATATAAAACTATGAAAAACATAAAATTAGATAAAACCCTAAAAGACCATAAAACCCCTTAAAACCATAAAACACCCTAAAACATTAAACCCCTGATATATATAGAAACACTAAAAAACACTAAAATTTCTAAAAACCATATAAATCCATAAAAACATTTAAAATACTCATTAAATTCATATAAACCCTAAAAATGAAAGAACCCAAAAAACTACAAAAGACCAAAAACCCCTCAAAATATCTAAAACCAAAAAAAATCAAAAAATTATTAAAAATAAAAAAAATACATAAAAACATAAAAACCCTTAAATAACATGAAAATCCCTAAGAAAACATGAAAACCTAAAACGATTAAAACAACTAAAAAATACTAAAAACTTTATGAAACCATAAATGCCATAATAACCCCCTAAAAACATTCAACAACCCTAAAAACTCATCAAACCCTAGAAAACCACTAAACACTTTAAAACCCTTTAAACTGCGAAAAATGTTTAAAAAATATATATAACTTTAAAACCCAAAATACTGGAAAAAAAACTAAAAACCGAAAAAAACTAATAAAAACCCTAAAAAACATAAAAATTTAAAACCCCTCAAAATACCTAAACATCGTAAAAACCAAAAAAAATCCTAAAATCCCAAATATCCTAGAAATATAGAAAACACCTAAAAAATTTAAAATCCTAATGCACTTAAAACCCGTATAAAACCTAAAAACACTAATACTCCAAAAACCCCAGAACTCTAAAACCCAAAAAACCTCTAAAAACTCATAAATCCCATAAAAAACTAAAACCCCATAAAATATAAAACCAATGAAACCCCTAAAAAAGTCACTAAAAACTCTAAAAACCATTAAACCCAAAAAAATGCAAAAAAAATCTTTAATACCCCTTAGAAACCCTAAAAACTCAAAAACCCTCTAAAAAGGATAAAAACCATTCAAAATCTCTTAAAACACTAAAAACCATTAAAATACTAAAAAAGACCATGAAATCCCAAAAAATGTAACAAACACTAAAAACACTGAAAAAACCATAAAAATCCTTAATAACCTAGAAACACTCAAAACCCATAAAAACCTAAAACACCAATAAAACCATAAAAACCCTAAAACCCATAAAACTCATAAAAACCCTAAAGTCCATAAAATTTATAAATAAATTACCTAAAAACTCTAAAATATAAAAAACCTAGAAACCTTGAAAACCCTAAATTACCATAAATACATAAAAACACATAAAACCCTTAAATATCTTAAAAACCATAAAAACCCGAAAACAAAATAAAAACCATAAAACCACAAAAAACTCTAAAAACAATTCAAAAACCATAAAGTATTTTAAAAACACTAAATAAAATAAAAACCTTAAAAACTCTAAAAAACTCATCACCCCAAAAAACCTAAAAAACCAAAACCCCGCAAACCCCTAAAAACCCACAAAATTTATAAAACCAAAAAAAACATGAAAATACCAGAAAATTCCTAGAAATACATAAATATTCTAAAAACCAAAAAAAAACAATGAAAACTCCTAAAACCCCTAAAAATCCATTAAACACTAAAAGCCCATAAACATTCTAAAAAATACTAAAAATCCATGAATATTTAGAAACCATTAAACCCCCTAAAAACCCTAATAAAAACATACAAAACTAAAACACTTAAAATCCCTAAAAAAGATAAAACACATAAAAACATAAAAAAACCAAAAACACTAAAATCACCCAAAACACATAAAAACCCTAAAAATCATAAAAAACAAAAAAGACACTAAAAATACATAAAAACACAAAAAAAATTTAAATCATTGAAAGAACCAATGAAAAAATATGGAAACATAAAAAAACATTAAAAACATAAAAACCTAAAAAAATCTAAAACCCAAAAAACCCTAGAAGATCCAAAACCCTGGAAACCCTTAAAAACCATAAACACCTCCTAAAACAACAAAAATACTAAAAACCCCTAAAACACCTATAAGGCACTAAAAACATTAAAAACTCTTTAATCCTACAAAAACGTTAAAAACTATAAATGATCTTAAAACACTAAAAACCCAAAAATAACCCTAAACCCCAAAAAATATTAAGATCCTAAACCCTCTAAATCCTTAAAAACCCTCAAAACCATAAAATATTAATAATTCTATAAAAATCCATAAAAAGTTAAAAACCCATTGGAAACCATTAAAAACCTAAAACACATAAAACTTATAAAAACCCTAAAAATGCTAAAATATTACTAGAAAACTAAAAACCCAAAAAATATTTAAACCCCCCAAAACTGTAAAACCCCTAGAAGCGGATAAAACCACAAAACTACTACAAAATCTAAAAACCCTTTAAACCCCAAAAAATGTAAAAAAAATTAGGAAATCTTAAAAACCATAAAAAACTCAGAAGAACTAAAAAACAACAAACCCCATAAACCCCTAAAAATCCCTAAAAACAATAATATCTAAAAAATCCCAAGATTTCTAAAAATCATAAAAATCAAAAAAATTCCCTAAAAATTCCTAAAAAGGTAAAAAAAAACATAAAAACTATAAAATACCTATGAAGACTTCAAAAACAAAATAACCCTAAGAACCCCAAAACACCCAAAAAATGAAAAAAATCCTAAAAATCCTAAAAATACCTAAAATAAATAAAAATGTAAACCCATAAAAACAATAAAACCCCAAATAAATCTTTGAGAAACATAAAACAACAAAAAAATACCTAAAGTATAAAAACTACCAAAAATCCAAAAGGACATGAAAACCCCAAAAAAACATAAAACTCATAAAAATACCTAAGAACCTTAATACCTCTATAGACCAAAAAATATAATAAAAACCACTAAAAACTAAAAAATGCTTTAAAACCTTAAAAACATTAAAAAAACACAAAAAGATCTTAAAAACGCTAAAAAACTAAAAACAGACCCTAAAACTCCAAAAACCCCAAAAAACCAATAAAAACCATAAAATCATCAAAATCCCTATAATTCCTAAAAACTATATAATTCCCTAAAACGTAACAAAATTCTAAAAAACCAATGAAAACCCATAATTAAACCAGAGAAACCTAAAAAACCTAAAAACAACTAAAAACATGAAAAACAATGAAAACCCTAAAACCCTAAAAAACCATAAAACCCCTAGAAACATAAAAACCCTAAAAACTATGAAAATCCTAAATACCACTAAATACTCAAAAAACCCTTTAAATCCCAAAAAATGATCATAAACTCTAAAAAATCTTAAAACTATAAAAAATAAAAAACCCTAATAACCTCAAAAACTAAGAAAACAATAAACAACATAAAAACCCTAAAACCCTAAAAAACTATAAATATACTAAAAGAATAAAAATCCTAACAAAATACCTATAAATTTATAAAAACATAAAACCCCTTAAAAACATTAAACCCTAAGAAAACCATTAAAACATAAAAACACTAAAAACCCCTAAAAATAATATGATCAAAGTGCTAAAACCCCCTATAAAATATAAATACGATTAAAATATCTAAATTCCACAAATATCCTAGCAAAGTCCAAAAAATCCAGAAAAAAACGTAAACAACCCTCATACACAGAAATAACTATATGAGACATTACAAACCTAAAAACACGTAATACCCATAAAAACCATAAAAGACGCTAAAACAAATAACGATACCAAAAACCCTAAGACCATTGAAAATCCCTAAAAACAATAAAAAACTATATAAACCATCAAAATCCTAAACAACCAAATTAAAAAAACTAAAACCCAAAAATACCATCATGTCCCTAAATCCCCTAAAAATACCTTAAAATCCATAAAATCCCTAAAAATCCCTAAAATTACTAAAGAAACCTAACATACGTCAAAAAAACATAAAAAACATGAACACCCCTTAGAAAAACATAGAAACCAAAAAACACTTCAATCCCCTAAAAAACCTAAAAAATGATAAAATCCTAAAAAACCTAAAAACCGTAAAGAACCATAAAAACCATCATGATCCCTAAAAACACATTTAATACAAAAAAATCCTTATAAATTACTAAAAATTTTCAATAACCCAAAAACCCTAGGATAAAAAAAACCTCAAACAATTAAAAAAACATAAAACCCTAAAAATGCTAAAAACACAAAAGACCGTTAAACGCCTATAACCATAAAATACCCGAAAAACCTAAGAAAACCCGAAACCCAATAAAAACCCTAAACCCCCCTAAAAACTCTAAAACCCCTTTAAACACCTAAAAACATTATCATACCCTAAAAAACCTTAAAACACTAAAAAATTAAAATTACCTTAAACCTAAAAACCATAAAACAGTATAAATCTATTGAAACATTCAAAATCCAAAAAATAACCCTAAAACCCATAAAATCTTAAAATTCCGTAAAAATCCTTAAATACATAAAAAATCCATAAAACCTTTTAAATCCCAAAGAAAAAATTTAAAACCTGACAACACTTAACACCACTAAAAACATAAAAATTCTAAAAAACCAAAAAAATCATAAAACCCTAAATCCTATAAAACCAATAAAAATATTAAATAACCATAAAAACAATAAAAACCCTTAAAACCAAAAAAACACCAAATTAATTTTAAACTTCTAAAAATGTTAAAAACAGTTCTAAAAACCATTAAAATCTTAAAATTCTACAATAACTCCAAAAACCTCAAAAAACCATAAAAGCCATGAAACCCTAAAAACCCCCAAGATCCCTAAAAACCCTTAAAACCTTTAAAATCCTAAAAATCTATAAAAAACAATAAAAACATAATACATTTTGTGTCTTTGAAAAACCAAAATAAAAAAATAAAAACTTAAAAACTCTGAAAATCCAATAAAACCCCAAAAAAGAAAAAAACCCTAAAACCCCTAATATCCCTTAAAATTTATAAGACCTAAGAAACCATAAAAATCATAAAAATCAATAAAAAACCCTAAAAATTTAATAAACCCTAAATCATAGAGAAAATCTTGGGAAACATAAAAATTATAAAAATATAAAAAATACTATAAACCCTAAAAGGCATAAAAAACCAAAGAAACTAAAAAAATATATCAAAATCATAAAAACCATGAAACAACTAAAAACTTTAAAAACCCATAAAAACCCCAAAAACCCATAAAAATAAATAAAAACTATAAAAACCTTATAAACCCATAAAAATTATAAAAATACTAATAAAACATTAAAACCCCTTAAATCTCAAAAAACCTGAAAATCCTAAATACCCATAAAAACCTAAAAACCATAAAAATCACTTTAAAACATAAAAAAACATAAATACATGATAAATAATAAAAAACTTAAATACTTAAACAAACATAAAACCCCAAAAAAGAATAGAATTCTAAATCCCCTAAAAACAAAAAAAAATCCCTAAAACCTTTAAAACCATAAATAATATAAAAACCCTTCAAAATACCCAATAATGAAAAAAAAACCATAGAAACCATGAAAACCTCTAAGAAAACCATAAAAACCTAAAAATAGGTAAAACCCCTATGAAACCAAAAAATTGCTAAAAACCATAAAATTCCTAAAAGACCTAAAATAATAAAACCACAAAAAAACTTCAAGAATCCTAAAAACCACTAAAAACATGAGGAACCCTTCAAAACCCTAAAAGTGTTAAAAACTATAAAAAACCATAAACCATAAAAAAATTCAGAAAACCATATAAACCCAAAAAACTCATAAAACCTAAAAACGCTTAAAATCCCAAGAAACAATAAAACCCCCCAAAATTCCTATAAATATTTAAAAATACCCAGAAACCTAAAAAATCCTAAAAACCCTAAGAAAAAAATAAAAAACTAAAAACACATAATGCCCCTAAAAAGATAAAAATAATTCTAAAGTACCTAAAAACCCTAAAACCCTAACAACCCTAAAGAGCATAAAAATACTTAAACACCCTTAAAATGATAAATATCCTAAAAAATAACTAAAATAATAAATACCCTAAAAACCTTGAATGGCCCTACGTAAACTTTAAAAACGTAAAAACACTTAAAACCCCTAAAAACATATAAACCCTAAAACCACTAAAAACTCTAAAAACACTTTAATACCTTAAACACAATAAAAAACTCTAAAAAACCTAAAAAACCTAAAAAGATTAAAAAAACTCTAAAACCCCCAAAAAATCATAAAATCCGAAAAAAGGTTTAAAACCCCACAGAATCCCTAAAATCCATAAAAACCCAATCATCTTTAAAAAGACCTAAAATTACCTAAAAACATAAAAAACCATAAAACCCCAAAATATCCCTAGAGAACCATAAGAACCTATAAACACTTAAAACCCATAAAAACTTAACAATGTTAAATACCCTATAAAACACTAAAAACCATAAAAACCATACAATCCTTAAAAACACAAAATTGATAAAACCCCTAAAAACCACTAAAAAATCAATCCCACCCCCCCTAAAAACATTAAAAACTATAAAATCCCTTAAAACACATAAAAACTAAAACAAAAACCTTAAAACCTATAACAAAATATAAAATCCGTAAATAACCAAAAAAACTCAAATAACCCATAAAAATCCTAAAAAAGTTCTAAAAATCCCAAAAAATGTAAAAAACTATTAAAATAATGAACAAATCTAAGACTCCCATAAAACATAAGAACAAAAAAACCCTAGAAATCCAAGAAATTCTAAAACACCTAAATACCTAAAAATCCTAAAAATCCCTAAAACCCCTAGTGAAACCAAAAATACTAAAAATATCTACAAGTCTGAATAACATGAAAAACCCTAAACCCCTCTAAAAACATAAAAACCAAAAAAACCCATAAAATCGTTTAAGATTGAAAAATGTTAAAAACCATAAACCTCCACAAAAGACCCTAAAAACCATAAAAAATGTAAAATCCACAATACCCCTAAAAATTTTAAAACCACTAAAACCAGTAAAACCGTAAAAATCCACAAAAAACTCTAAAACCCTTTAGACCCTTAAAATTTTAAAAACCTCTAAAAACCGTAAAAA
This sequence comes from Viscum album, assembly GCA_963277665.1. NCBI lineage: Eukaryota > Viridiplantae > Streptophyta > Magnoliopsida > Santalales > Viscaceae > Viscum > Viscum album. The sequence continues at coordinate 1,831,232,346 of OY728137.1, read as the reverse complement.
CCCTAGAAAATTCAAAAATCCCTAAAAACCACAAAAAAACACCAAAAAACCTAACAAAAAATAATAGCCCTAAAACCCCTTAAAATACCTAAATACATTAATAACCACATAAATCATAAACAACCCAAAAAATCCCATAAAATTTACAACCCCTAAAAAACCTATAAAATCATAAAGACCCAAAAAACCCTAAAATTCCAATAAAACCATAAAAATATCTAAAGACCTTTTAAATCCGTAAAAAACCTAAAAACAAAAAAAAATCATTAAAACTTCCTAAAATGTCCGAAAAAGGTAAAATACCCAAAAAACATGAGAAAATCTTAAAAACACTAAAAACCTAAAAAACATAAAAACTTTAAAAATCCAAAATAAAATATTTAAAACCCTAATTAACATGAAAAGTCCTGAATAAAACATAAAAACTGTATAACCCATGAAACCCCCTAAAAATAATAGAAAAACCTAAAACCCATAAAACTCTGAGAACCATGAAAATCTCTAAAAACCCTTTAAAACCTTAAAAATGTATAAAAACTCTAAAAACCATAAAAACTATAAAAACTCAATAAAACCTCTAAAATTTGAAAAATTCATAAAAACCTAAAAACCCCTAACACCTCTAAAAATATAAAAACCCATAGAAATAATCAAAATCTATAAAATCCTATAAAACATAAAATCATTAAAAACCTTTAAAACAACTAAGAAAATAGTAAAAACATAAAAATACTAAAAAAATTAAAAACCCTAAAAGCTCTAAAATCCCACAAAACACTAACCCCCTGAAACCCTCAAAATCTCTAAAATCCCTAAAAACCCATAAAAATTCCAAAAAACCCTCAACCCCTCCATAAAGTAATAAATATTAAAAAAATACAAATGTGTATTGAAAACCATAAAAACATAAAAATTCAAAAACAAACTGGAAGACTAAAACACTCCAAAAAAACATAAAAGGAAAAAACCCCTAAAACCATAAAAATCCATAAAAATATTAACAAACCTAAAAATCCAATAAATTACTAAAAACTATAAAAATCCTTTAATACCCTAAAAAATATAAAATCTCTAAAAACCTAAAATCCATTAAAAACTCAAAAAAACTAAAAATCCAACAAAAACCTAAAATTTTTTAAAAACCTTTAAAACATAAAAAATACCTAAAATCATTGAAGACCACAAAAAACCTAAAATCCCTAAAAATACCTAGAAGACGTAAAAACTATAAAACACTGAAAACCCATATTAAAACAATAAAAACCAAAAGAAACATCTTAAACCCCTAGAATACTAAAAAACCCTAAAAACCCAAAAAAACCCAAAAAAACCCATATAAACCCATAAAATCCATAAAACCACTATAAACTCAAAAACACCTTTAAACCCCAAAATCATTACAAAACACTAAAAAATATATAAAAACATAAAGAATAAAAATAATACTAAAAACTAAAAACACACATAGAACCATAAAAACCCTAAATATATTCAATAACCCTAAAAACCCTAAAACCATGCTAAATTTATAAAAAAAACCATGAAACCCTCTGAATGTTTAAAATTCTAAAACCTTTGAAAACCCATAAGAAAATCATAAAAACTAAAAACACAAAGAATCCCTAATAACCTTTAAAATACTAAAAATCCTAAAAACTATACAAAGACCCTAAAAACCCAAATACCCCTTAAAAATCACAAAACCCACTAAAAACCATAAAAAACCTAAAAACCCATAAAAATCCAATACCACTAAAAAACTAATAACTCTTTGTACCCATAAAAATTTTAAAAACTCTAAACTACATTAAGACACCTAAAAACTCAAAAAAAATCTCCTAAAACCCAAAAACCCCATAAAAACCCTCATCCATAAAAATACAAAAATCAACAAAATACCTAAAACCCCAAAAAATCTAAAAAAACAACCTAAAGTCCCCAAAAACATAAAACATACTTCAAACATTGAAAAATCCAACAAAACATGAAAATATAAAACCAATTTAATTACTTAAAAAACATAAAATTTCTTAACTAATAAAAAACCTATAAATCCTAAAACCACTCAAAATCCATAAAAACAAATAAAAATTTATAAAAATCCCTAAACAATCCCTAAAAATATAGAAAACATAAAAAAACTGAAAATACTCTATGAAAACATTAAATACCTAAGAACACTTAAAACCCCTAAAAACTAAAAACACACTAAAAACTCTAAAACGCCATCAAAGACCCTAAAAACCCTAAAAACATAGAGGCATATAAAACCCTAAAAAAACCAATAAAAATCCTAAAAATCATTAAAAACTCGAAAAACCCTTTAAACCACTAAAAATATTAAGAACTATAAAAAAAACATAAATCCTTAAAAACTCTAAAATTCCTCTACCAAGCAGAAAAACCAAAAAACAAAAAATTCCTCAAAATCCCTAAAATCACTAAAACTATTAAAATAATAAAAAATCCCTAAAAAGTTAAAAAAACCAAAACCTGAAAAAACACTAAGAAGACCTAAAAAGCCTAAAAACACATAAAACCACTAAAATCCTAAAAGACCCTAAAAACAAAAAAAATAACAAAAACCATTAAAACCATAAAAATACTATGAAATCCCTAAGAAAAATCAGAAACCCGAAAACCCCTTAAAAAATTTAAGAAAACCTTAAAATCATAAAAATACTCGAAACCCTTAAAAATATGAAAAATGATAAAATCCCTAAGAAACCATAAATTATTTCTAAAACCACCAAACCCACTAGATCCATAAAAACCCTAAAAAAATTAAAAACCAAATAAAAACATTGAAAACCATTTAAACCCCTCAAAATGTCAACAAACTCTAAAAACCATAAAAACCTCATAACCCCCTAAAAATCCAACAAAACCATAAAACCCATCAAAATGCATAAAAAATCATAAAAATCATAAAAAATGACTAAAAATTCCCAAAAGATAAAAAACCCCAAAAAACATAAAATCAATTAAACCCCTAAATAAATAAAAAATGCTAACAAACCTATCTAACCAAAAACTATAAAACCATTTAAAATCCAAAAAAAGCCCAAAAACCCATAAAAATAATTAGAAAAACCCTAAAAATACCTAAACATGTAAACCAACGAATGAAGTATGAAAACCCCTAATAAAACTTTAAAAACCTAAAAAAATTAAAACCCCAAAGAAACATAAAGACCACTAAAAACCCTAAAATCCTAAAAAATACAAAAAAAACCCTAGAATCCATTAATCCCCTTAAAACATTAAAAGACACTAAATCCCATAAAAAACCCTAAAACACACTAAAAACTCTATAAACCCTATAAAAACATAAAAATGTTAAAAAAACTAATAAAACCCTTGAAAACCCTCAAACATAAAAAACCATAAAACCCAGATAATGCTAGAAAACCCTAAAACCAATAAAAATCCTTAATAAAATAAATATCCATAAAATCCTAAAAATAACTAAAAACCCATAAAAATTTAAAACACTCTGAAAACCATAAGAACCCCATGGAAAATATTAAAAAAATAAAAACATTTAAAACCACAAAAAAAACAAAAATAATAATAAAAACAAATAAAAACATTAAAACCCCTCAAAATCCTTAAAAACACTCAATAACCATATATATCCTAAAAAATACTGAAAATACCTAAAAATGTTAAAAACCATCAATAACTCTTAAAAAACAAAAAAACACTTAAAATACCTAAAAATCATTAAAAGCCAAAGAAAATCTAGAAAGACCCAAAAAAACTAAAAAAACCTTTAAACCCCTAAAAACATAAAAAAACCCGAATAAACCTAAAAAAATAAAAAAAACATAAAACAATAAAACCCATAAAAACCATAGAATAAAATAAAAAGGTTCGATATTCCCTAAAACCCCTAAAAACCGAGAAAACCCCTAAAAACCCTAAATATATATTATCCTTAAATTCATAAAAACCCAAAAAACCCTAGAAATAATAAGTATACCATATTAACCAAAAAACACTTAAAGCCCCAAAAAACCTAACAAATTTTAAAATACCTAAAAAACCCTAAAATCTTAAAACCCCTAAAACCCCTCAAAATCTCTAAAACACTAAAAACCATAAAAACCTTAAAGAGCCCTAAAAATAAAAACATCTTATAATTCCCTAAATTTTTTTAAAAATGTAAAAAATCCAAAAACCCATAAAAACCAAAGAACCTAATAAACCAAAATATGATTAAAACCCCTAAAAACCTAAAAATTATATAAACCCAAAAAGCTAAAAAACCGCTAAATACCCTAAAACCCTCAATAACATTAAAACATCCTAAAAACCCATAAACCCATAACACACTAAAAACACTCAAAACTATTTAAAACAATAAACTTTTAAAAAACATTAAAAATATTTAAAAATACTAACAACATAAAAACAACATAAAAACCCAAACCCTTAAAAACGAAAAAAACCCAAAAAACCCAAAAAACCCCAAACAACCCTAGAAAACTAAAAACCCTTAAATTCCCTAAAAACCCTAAAAAACATAAAATTAAAAATAATTCCAAAAAAGTCCCTTTAAATGTAAAAACCCCTAAAAACCTCAAAAACCTTAAAAAACCTTAAAATCCTAAAATTCATTTTAAACCCCTCCAAAACCTATAAAATTATAAAAACCCTCAAAACCGTCAAAACCCCTAAAATCCAAAAAACTATAAAATTATTAAAAACCCTAAAAATTAATAAAAATATATTATAACATATAATTATAAAAATAATAAGAAAACCTAAAAAACCTAAAAACACTAAAACCCCTATAAACCTAAAATATGCTAAAAACATTAAAAAGACCCTAAAACCCAAAAAAGACCCTTAAAACAATAAAAACCCCAAAACTCATAAAAACATAATGACTAATAAAAACCGTAAAACCCACGAAATCTCTAAAAACCATTTCAATCCCTTTAAATGATAAAAACTCCACAAATCATTAAAATCCCTAAAAATAAAAAACCAAAAAAATCTGAAAAACCCAAAAAATCATCAAAATTCCCACAACCATAAAAATACTAAATGCCCTTAAAAATGTAGAAAATGCTAAAACACATACACCCCTAAAATCCTAAAATTGAAAAAACCCATAAAAATCCAAAATCCATGAAATCCACTAAAAACAATAAAATTATAAAATACCTAAAAGCACTAAAACCCCCATAAAGCCCCAAAAAATCACTAAAAACCCTAAAAATCCCTAAAAATACCTACAATTTTAAAACCCTAAAGACCCGGAAAACCCCTAAGAAAACCTTAAAACCCTTAAAAAACATAAATCCCCTAAAAACATAAAAAAAATTATGAAAACCTAAATAACATTAAAACCCCTAAAAACCATAAAGTAAACCTAAAAAACCTTAATCCCTTAAAATCCATAAAAACCTTAAAAACCCATTAAAACCCTAAATATCACTAAAAACTATAAAAATACTTTCAACCCCTAAAAATATCGAAAAGAAACCAATAAACCTAAAAAAATACAAAATCCTAAAACACCCTAAAAACCGTCAAATCCCTAAAAACCCTAAAAAGATGGTGTTGCACTCCCCTAGGATTCTCTCTCGCTGGACACCCCTTACCGGTTTTCCCCTGGATCCAGATCGGAGCTTCGGTGCTGGACCCTTGTTCCTTCCCTTTTCTCAGCGATGGCATGCCCTGGTTGTGATCTTCAGCTTCAAGGCGGTGGTGGCTCTCATACTTCGAGGACTTAGAATTCCCCGATCTTATTCACTCTGGATTTCAGACTTTGACATGGCTTTGCTCCATCGTTGGTGCGTCTAACTTTCGGTGGCTATGGTGGTTTCAATGTTTTCAGATCGTCTAGATCTGGAATGTGTTGAAGTCAACATCTGCTAGTAGCCGCAGATCGGGGTCGTTTTTTTAGATATAGGGTTTCTACAAGCGGGTCAATGTGGTCAACGGGATCAACGCTAGAGTTGGATGCTTCGACATCTAGTTTCTCCTCTTAAGGAACTTCATTTCTGCGGATGGTGCAACGATTTGGTCTGGAAGAACTATTTGGCCCTTTCCTGATCTCGTGGTGAAGAAGGTTTGCTCTATGTCCTATTTCGATCCATTCCTCAATTCATGAAGTAGCTGCAGGTGCATTATCATCCTTGCCTCTCGGCTTCATCTCCACTCCACACTGTTGATGCTAGATTCAGTCAGACCATTTCATATTCCTTGTTCTCCTACTTCCTAGTTGTGATTTTGGTTATGAATCATCTTGGGTTCTAGCCTCTGGTTTTTTTGTGATGGGTTAGGCAATTTTTTTGTGAAATTGATGGTGGTATGTGGTTAGCTATGCTATGAGGTGTGGAATGATGAATGTTGTTTGGTCGAAAGGCCTTGATTACTGGATGTTGAACTATGATTTATTGGGAGACGAAGGGTTCAGATGTGTTGGTTGCTGTTTTATGAGCTACAAGATGACATGAGCTGGTTGGATTGTAGGAGGTGATGTTTTTATTGTTGATGCTAGTGTTTTTGTGTTGTCATTTGTTGGACGTTTCTACTGGCTTCTTATGCCGATGATATTAGATTGGCATTCTGAGCAGGATATGCATTTGTGCTGTAGTTTGGCTGCTATCTGTGGTTTTCCGTATATATTGGTACTGTTTCCTAGGATGGATATGAGGTGCTAATTTTAGGCTCTCTGCCCATGGTTGTGCTACTGGGTTGGTGGTTTTGGTTCTGGTAGTTTGATGTTGCTTGTGGTGAGTCTTTTGGTGGGAAAGATGTTGTTGTTAATGGGTGTTGTTGTGGTGGTTGACTTGGGGATGATGGAGGTTGATGGCTATGACTTTTTGGTGATGATGATTCTATGCAATTGGTCGTGGATCTTCTTGGTGAGAAGGTGCTAGATGCTGGATTTTGTGAGTTTAGATGATGGTCATCAGTTAGCTGTGAGATGTTGGATGTTGGATGATGCTGGATGGTGGTGGTGGCTGCTTGACTTTGTGTGTCTTTTCTTTTTTCTTTTTTGATTTTATTTTTTTGGGGTCTTTTATGTCTTGGATTGTAAAGGGTTTTTGGGTGTGGGTCGTTTGACCCCTCCCCTCCCTTGTCTGTTGTCTCTTTTTTATTTATAATAAATTTGGGGGGGGGGGTCTAAGAATAGACTGACCATCGCATCATCCTTTCCCTAAAAACCCTAAAAACCAAACAAATCATAAAAAATCCCTAAAAGTCCCCAAAATATTAAAACCCCTAAAAACTAAAACCCCTATGAAAACTTTAAGTCCCAAAAAACACTATAATTCCCTAAAAAACTAAACTCTACTATAAAACATAAAAAAACCTAAACCCCCTAAAAACCCAAACCAACTAAAAATCTCAAAAACCCCTAAAATCATGAAAATATTAAAAAATACATAAAAATCCTTAAAAAAATTAAAAGTCCCTAAAAATCATAAAAACCATAAAGAAAACCTTAAAAACCTGAAAATAATTAAATCCCAAAAAAACATAAAAGACACTAAAACCCTAAAAGACCATAAACACTCTAAAACCCCTTAAAACTCCTAAAACTTTTAAAATTCCCAAAATCCCATAAAAACCCAAAAACCCACTAAAACATTAAAACCCTTCGAACCCCTAAAACTTTAAAGAATCTAAAAAATCCGAAACCCCTAAAATCATAAAAAATTCTAAATAGATAAAAATAACAAAATACATTGAATCCCTAAAAACCATAAAATGCCTTAAACCCCATAAAAACCCATAAAAACCATAAAAACCAAAAAACCCCTAAAAACATAAAAACCCATAGAACACAAAAAACCATTAAAAACTCAAAAAAGACATTAAATCCTTAAAAACCATAATGAAAAAAACCATAAAACCCCAAAAAAATGAAAAAACCCCAAAATTCAAAAAAACATAAAAAAACCTAAAAGCCCTAAAAACCCCTAAAAACCATCAAAATCCATAAAACCACTATAAACCCATCAAAATATTAAAAATACCAAAAAATATCTATGAATATAAAAAATAAAAAAAAAACCTCTAAGAAACCCATAAAAACAAAAAAACTCCTAAAACTCCTAAAAACCTTTAAAAATGCTAAAAACCCAAATAATGTAAAAAAACTAAAACCATAAAAACCTTTAAAACCTTTTAAAAACCATAAAAACAATAAAACCCCCAAAAATTATACAAAAAACTCTCGAAAAATTTTAAACTACTATAAACATTAAAAAAACTCAAAAAAAGTTCTAGTCCCCAAAAAACTCAAAAAAAACCCTTAAACACCAAAAAAACCAAAAAACCCTAAAAATCCCTAAAAACCCTAAAAATCATAATAATAGAAAAAATCCCGAAAATTCACTAAAAACATAAAAAAACCTAAAAACCTAAAAACACTAAAGAAGACCATAGAACCTAAAAAAAACAGAAACCCTTGAAAGCCTAAAATTGGAACATCATCCCTAAACCCCTGAATATCCCTAAAAACCATAAAATATCCTAAAAATCCATGAAAACCCCTAGAAAATAAAATCAATTAAAAACCCTAAAGGACCCTAAGAAAACATAACAAAATATAAAAACACTTAAAACCCCCCAAAAACCTAAAAACAAAAAAAACCCAAAATGGCCTAAAAACCCCTTAAAACCCCTAAAATCCATAAAACCCCATAAAAACCATAAAACCCTAAAAACCCATAAAACCTACTAAAAACGGTAAAAACACTTTAAATACTTAAAAATGTTCAAAACTATAAAAACCCTAAAAACTACCCCACCCACCCCCACCACCACCACTAAAAAACATAAAAACTATAAAAAAACATTAAAAAATCAAAATACCTATCAACCATAAAAATCATAAACACACTAATATAAACCAAAACCCAGAAAATGTAAAAAACCATAAAAACCCTGAAAATGACTAAAAATCCTTAAAAACTGAAATACACTTTAACCCCTAAAAATCTAAAAACTATAAAAACTGTAAAAAGCTAAAAAAAATATAAAACCCAAAAAACCCCAACAAATCTTAAAACAACCAAAAACCCAAAAAATAGTAAAAAAAATATTAAACCCCAATAAACAACTAAAATGTTAAAAAAACTCTAAAAACATTTAAAACACAAAAAATTTAAATAAAACTCTAAAAAATTAAAAAACCATAAAAACCCAGAAAACCCAGAAAACCCTAAAAATCCTAAAAATTCCTCAAATGACTAAAAAATCTAATACCATTAAAAACCTAAGAAAACCTTAAAAATCACTAAAAACATAATGAAACACTAAAACCCCTTAAAAACCCCAAGAGAAAAATTAAATCATAAAAATAAATAATGCTCCCAAGAAAACTAAAGGCACTAAAACACCCTAAAAACAGTCAAAATCTCTAACAACCAAAAGAATCCCTAAAATTTACTAAAAATCATGAAAAACATAAAAACCCTAAAAATCATGAAAAATCATAAGAAAAATTTTACAACTTGAAAACACATAAAACCCCTAAACACATTAAAAAAGACTAAAACCACTAAAAACCCTAAATCCATAAAAACACACAAAATCCATAAAAACCCTAAAAATCATAAAACCCCTAAATATATATTAAAATACCTAAAAACATTAAAACCCTAAAAACATTAAAAACCCATTAATAAATATAAAAAACATTAAAATACTTTAAAACCCTAAGAAACCTAAAAACACTAAGATCCCTAAAAACTGTTAAAACACTAAAAACCCCAAAACCCCTCAAAATATCTAAAAACCCTAAATACCCATAATAATCAAAAAAACCTAAATATAAAACAAATTTAAAGACCCTAAAAACCCTATGAAAAATATTAACCCCCCCCCCCCAAACATTAAACTCATAAAAACAAAAAAAAAATGCTAAAGACCCAGAAAGACACTAAAACCAACTAAAACCATAAAAACCTCTAAAAACCCTAAAACCCCTAAAACATATAGAAAAACTGAAACACACAAAAATCTCTAAAACACATTTAAACACCTAAAAACATTAAAAAACCCAATAAATCCTTAATACACCTAAAAACTAAAAATACCATAAAACCATAAAACCCCTAAAACAACAAAATCTATATAAACCCAAAAAGTCATTAAAACAAAAAAAATACCTAATAATAATTAAAAACATAAAAACCAATAAAAATCATGAAAACCCCTAATAAAACCTAAAAAAATAAAACAATTAAAACCCCTAAAAGTGCTAACAACTTCAAAAACAAAAAAAACCATAAAAACAATAAAACCACTAAAAACCTTAAATAACCATAAAACCCCATAAAACCCATAGACACCACTAAACACTCTAAAAACCCTTTTAATTGCTAAAAACCTTTAAAATATATATATAACTTTTAAAACCCTAAAAACTCATAAGAATACTGAAAATTAAAAAAACCATTAAACCCCTAAAAACCAAAAAAAACATAACACCCCTCAAAATCCCCAAAAACACAAATAAACAAAAAAATTACTCAAATTCACTAATAATACTAAAAAAAATGTAGAAAACCACTAAGAAAACATTAAAATCCTAAAATCAATTAAAAACTCTATAAAAACTAAAAACAAAAATACCCCGAAAACACAAAAACCCTAAAAATCATAAATCCCTAAAAAACACTAAGTACCTCAAAACCAGAAGAATATAGAAAATCCCTAAAAAGCTCTAAAAATATTAAATACTCTAAAACTACAAAAAACAACCTAATAAAACATTACAACCCTTAATGCACTTATAAACCCTAAAACCTAAGAAATGTTAAAATGCTGAAAAGACCTTAAAGAGACCCTAAAGACACCAAAAACAACTAAATCCCCTTAAATATTGAAAACACTAAAACACCATAAAAACCTAAAAATCAATAAAACACTAAATACACATTAATCCCCTATGAATTTAGAAACACTAAAAACATCAAAAACCTAAAAACTAAAAAAAACCTATAAACCCAAACAAAATGTAAACCCTGAAAACCCTTAAAATCTATAAAAACTAAAAAAATACTAAAAATCGTAAAAAAAATCCCCCAAAATACCTAAAAACATAAAACCCCTAAAAACCTTGAAACTCCCTAACAAAACCACAAAAACCTAAAAACACATAATATGCCCTGAAAACCAAAAAAAATCTAAATACCCAAAATAACATAAAAAACCTGAAATTAATTGAAATCCCTTAAACACACTAAAACTCTATTAAGACCCTAAAACAGTAAAATCTCTAAAAACTATTCAAACCCCTAAAAACATTAAAAAACTCTAAAAACAATAAGAACCAAAAAAACTAAAAAAAAATCATTAAACCCCACAAAAAACCCATAAATCCCCTAAAACCATAAAAACACTGAAACCCCTCAAATCCCTAAAACCCCTAAATTAATAAAACTCTTAACCCTCCCCCCCTCCACTAACACCCCTAAAAACATAAAAATCCAAAAAAATGATATAAAAAAACCTTAAAACCATAAAATCCCTTAAAAACCCAAAAAATACACTAGAAGTTAAAATCCATAAAAACCTAAATACCATAAAATCCCTCAAAATCTATAAAAATATTAAAAAACAAAAAAAATCAAAAAAAAATCCCAAAAAAAATAACTAAACATGTAAAATCTCTAGAGAAAGAGAAAATTATGAAGAAAAACTTTAAAATTATATAACTCATATAACCCCTAAAAACCTAAAAATGAGAAAATTAAAAAAACCCAAAAAGACCTTAAAATCCCTAAAAACACCTAAAAATCATAAAACCCCAAAAAACATCTAAAAATTCTAAAAACTCATAATACCCCTAGAAAACCAAAAAATTATAAAATACCCCCTTTTAAAAAACAAAAAATGTTTAAAACTATAAAAAACACGAAAAAACCCTGAAAAAACTCAGAAAAGAACACGAGAAACCAAAAACCCCAATAAAACCCTCAAACCCCTAAATATCCCTTAAAATTCCTAAAGAGCCAAAAAACCATAAAAATCCTAAAAAATATCTAAAAACCCTAAAAACATAAAAAATCATAAGAAACCTATAAATCATAAGAAAACCATAAAAACTAAAAACACTTAACACAACTAAAAACCCTAAAAAATTTAAATTGCCAATGAAACCCAAAAACTTTTAAAAATATAGAAAACCTTCAATATCCCTAAAAACACTAAAAACAAAAAAATATCCTAAAAAGTCCCTAAATGTCACTAAAAACCTAAAATAACCAAAAAACAAATAAAATCCTTTGAACATATTAAAAATAATATAACACTTAAAACCCCTAGAAAACTAAAAACTATAAAAACCATAAAAAACCTAAAAATACACTACAACCCCTAAAAACTATAAAACCCACTAAAACAATTGAAATTCTAAAACAAATTAAATCCCTAAAACCACCCCAAACATTTAAAAACCCTAAACCCCCTAAAAATCCCAAAAAACTAAAAAAACCTTAAAATCCCAAAATATCTATAAAAATCCTAAATACCCATGAAAACCTAAAAAGCCCAAAAAATCCCATAAAATGTAAAAGTCCCTAAAAACCTATAAAAACTTAATAAAAGTTTAAGAACCTAAAAACACATAAAACCCCAAAATTTTAAAAATTGAAAAAACACTAAGAAACCATACAAATCTAAAAAACCGTAAAATCTCTCAAAACCCTAAACACTATAAAAACAAAAAAAATCTTCAAAATTCATAAAAGTTATAAAACCAAAAAACCCCCTTAGAAAACATTAAATCAATAAAAAAGTTTAAACCCCAAAACAACTAAAAAATGAAAAAACCCTAAAAAGTCTTAAAGACCCTAAACCCCTTAAAACCCATAAAATCCCTATAACCTTGAAAACCCCATAAAAACCCGTAAAACCTCTAAAAACACTAAATAATCTAAAAACCCTTTAAAATACTAAAAAAATGCAAAAAAGCCAAGAAAACCCAAAAAACAATATAACCCTAAAAACCATACAAACCCGTAAATCCCTAAAAATCCCTAGAAACCCTAAAAACATGAAAAGTACATAAAAATTATTAAGAATGTAAAAAACATTAAAAACACCTATGAAAACCTTAAAAATATAAAAAGACATAAAACCCCTAAAAACAAAAAAAATGCTTAAAACACCTAAAACTCCTAAAATACCAAAAGGCATCAAATTCCCTGAAAACCCTAAAACCCATAAAAACCTAAAAAATGCATAAAAACATAAAATTACGTAAAAACTTGAAAAACAATAAAAAATTAAAAAATAAAAAACACTTTAAACCCCTAAAAGACTTAAAAAAATAAAAAAAACCAAAAACCCTAAAAGTCCCAAAAACCCATAAACCCCCCCCCCCCAAAAAAAAACCTTGAAACCCCCAAAACCCTAGAAACGACCCTAAAACCCCTAAAACCAATAAAAACACTAACAACATTTGAACACCTAAAAATGATAAAAATATCTAAAAAACAAAAAAAAAATAAAATCTCAAAAAAACTATAAAAAAACTAAAAAATACCTAAAAATTTGTAATACTATAAAAACCCAAAAAACCATGAAAACCAAAAATAAAATAGTAAATCCTATAAACTCATAAAACCCATAAAATCCTAAAAATGCTAAAAATAATAAAAACCCAAAAACTCCAAAAAAAACCCAAACACCCCTAAAAACCATAAAACCCCTAAAACCTTAAAAACCTTGAAACCCAATAAAACACCTTAAAACTAAAATCATTAGAAACCTTTTAAACCCCTAAAAATGTTAAAATACTCTCAAAATCATAAAGAAACATAAATACTATACAAAAAACCTAAAAAACCCATAAAATCTCTCAATATCATTAAAATCCCAAAAAACAATAAAACCCATAAAAACACTTAAAACTCCAATGAAAACATTAGTAAACTATAAAAACTTCAAACCCATAAAAACATAATAAACCTTAAAAACCTTAAAAAGACTCTAATACCGAAAAACCCTAATAACCTTAAAACACCTTTAAACAATATAAAACCCTTGTACACCCACTAAAAACACTAAACGCCCTTCAAACACCTATAATACTAAAAACATTAAAAAACAATAAAACACCTAAAAAACTAAAATAACCCTAAAACCAAAAACCATAAAAACCCTTAAACTCCTAAAAAATCCTAAAATCCCTCAAAATAGAAAAGAACCCAAAAAACCGTAAAATGTGAAAAAAAATTCATAAAATCCATAAAAATGTAAAAAAACGTAAAAACCCTAAAAAATAAAAATAGAACATTAAACCTTAAATCACTTAAACACACTAACAAACCCTACAAACCATAAAGAATACTAAAAACTTCTAAAACCCTCAAAATACATACAAAACCTAAAACACCAAAAAAAATATAAATAAACCATAGCAATCTACAATAAATGTAAAAAACATTAAAAACCTAAAAACCCAAAAGAAGCATTAAAAACCTATAAGAACTTAAAACCACTAAATCCCAAAAATACGCTAAAATCCCCAAAACCCTGAAAGACCCAAAGACACTAAAATCACTAAAAACAATAAAAACCTAAAAACCTTAAAAAAACATAAAAACAATGAAACATATGAAAAACCGAGAAACCAGTAAAAAAATTAAACCACTTTAAACCCCTTAAATTGTTAAAAAACTCTAAAAGGAATTGAAACCCAAATAACTCAATGAAAACCCAAAAAACATAAATTATCATAAAATCCTTAAAAACCATTAAAATATTTAAAAAAACTAAAAATGATAAATATAATAAAAAATTTATAAAAACATAAAAATCCTTAAAACCCTAAAAATTCTAAGAAAACATAAAAAACATAAAAAAACATAATACTACAAAAACTCCAAAAATTATGAAACCCAAAACAAACCATAAAAATATTAAACACCCAAAACCCTCAAAATCCATAAAAAACTAAATTCCATAAAAATACTAAAAAACACCTAAAAATCCCTAAAAACATAAAAAACATAAGAAACCATGAAAACCTCAAATAAAAAAATAAAAACCTAAAAACACTTAAAAACCATTAAATACCTAAAATCACGTAAATGACTAAAAACACCAAAACAGAACTTGAATTGTCCTAAAATCCTTATATATTAAAAACCCATAAAAATCCTAAGAACCCACAATAAAATTTTAAAACCATTTAGTCCTTTAAAAACATTAAAAACTCTAAAAAACTATAAAAACCTAAAAACTCATAAAACCCCTAAAAGCCCTAAAAAACCAAAAAAACCCATAAAATCTCCAAAAATCAATAAAACCCATAAAATGCCATAAAAATATTAAAAATCCCTAAAATCCCTAAATAATAAAAAACCGTAAGAAACCCTGAAAAACACAAAAAAAACATAAAAACCTAAAAACATCTGAAATCCACAAAAAACTAAAAACCCTCAAAATCCCTAAAAACTCTAAAAATCCATCAAAATTATAAACAACCCTAAAAATCACTAAAAATGTAAAAAACCCCTAAAAAAATAAAAATACTAATAAGAACATAAAAATAAAAAATACGTAAAAACCCTAAAAACAAAAAAATGAAAAAACCTTAAAACCACAAAAAATACTAAAAAACTTTAAAATGCCAAAAAAAACATAAAATTACAAAAATTACCAAAAAACACATAAAAATCTAAAAAAATATAAATCCCCTAGAAAATCCTAGTAAAAACATAAAAAACTAAAAAACTAAAAACCCCTAAAATCTCTAAAAACACTAAAAAACATAAATGATCCTAAAAACCCCTAAAAACCCCCTAAAAACAATAATAACCTCTAAAAACCATAATACCACGAGAAATTAATAAAATCCGTAAAACCACTCAAAATTTTTGAAACCCTTTAAACCCCTTAACACATTAAAAATTCTAAAAACCATGAAATCCTTAAAAAATCAACAAAACCTTAAAATCCAAAAAATACCCTAAAAAATATAAAAATCCCCCAAATCCCTAAAAACACCAAAAAACATAAAAAACCCTAAAAACACTGAAAACACTAAAAACCCCTAAGAGAACATAAAAAACTAAAAATAAATAGAACCCCAAAAAACATATAACATTATAAAACTCAAAAAACCCTAAAACCCCAAAACCCAAAAAACTCCCAAAATCCCAAAAAACTCAAAAATTCCATAAAAATCATAAATATTCCCTAAAACCCCCTAAAAACATAAAAAACACAAAAATCCTTAAAAAATACTCAGAAAACCATCAAAACCGAGAAATTTAAAAACAATAAAAACTGAAAAAAAAATCACTAAAACCCATAAAAACCATTAAAAATATTAAAAACTCATAAAAATATTCTAACCCATTTAAACCCCTATAAACAATAAAAACTATAAAATTCCTAAAAACCCCTAAAAACTATAAAATACCTAAAAACCAAAAAAACAAAAAAACCCCTAAAACCCTCAAATTCCATAAAAATAGAAAAAAATATCCTAAAAAAATTCCAAAATATCCCAAAAAACATAAAAACCCAAAAAACAATGAAAACTCGTGGGAAAACATAAATTCCTAAAAACACATAAACCCTAAAACCCAAAAAATTCGAAAAACCCTAAAATACCTAAAAACATTAAAACACTCAAAATTTCTAAAACACCATTAAAATCATACATCAATCCCTAAATAAAAAGTTAAAAAACCCTAAAATCCGTGAAAACCCCTAAAAATTCCTTAAAACCTAAAAACACTTAAAATCCCTAGAAGCATAAAAACTGTTTAGACCCCTAAAACCCTTAAACCCCTACAAACCATAAATACCCCAAGACATTAAAAAACCCTAAAACCATTAAAAACACACAAATATCTCTAAAAATTCATAAAACCCCTTAAAAAAATTAAAAATTATAAAAAAAATAAATCCCTAAAAATTTTTAGTGAAATCCCTAAGAGATCATAAAAACCAAAAAACCCCAAAAAGGACCAAAACCCCTAAAACCCCTTAAAATTTCTAAAAAGTAATTAAAATCATAAAAATAATAAAAATATCTTAAAATTCGAAAAAAAATTTAATTCTCTTAAAACCTCTAAAAATCCCTAAGAAAACATTAAAAACCTAAAAAAACATAAGCCTCCAATGAAACTTAAAAAAAAATAAAACCCAAAAAATAATTAAGACCCCTAAAAACCCTAAACCCACTAAAACTCCTAAAACCCCATAAAAACATTAAAATACCCCCAAAAACTCAAAAAATCTCTAAAAACACTAAAAACTCTAAAAACCATTTAAACCATGAAAATGGTTATAAACTATAAAAACATTAAAACCCAAAAAAATCAAAAAGACAAAAAAAACCATAAAACCCCTAAAACCCAAAAAACCCCTCAAATTCGCAAGAATAACTAAAAACCCAAAAAATCCAATAAAACACAAAAATGTAAAACCCCTTAAAAATAAAAATAAAACCCTCAAATGTAAAGGAAACCTAAAAATCATAAAAACACCTAAAACCCCTCAAAATTCCATAAAACCATACAACCCATTAAAATACTTAAAATCCCTAAAAACTACAAGAAATATAAAAAACCCCTAAAAACCATGAAATCCATTAAAATCATTTAAAATTTTATAACACTTAAAACCCTATAAAACCAAAAAAAATGCAAAAAACCATTAAATCCCCCAAAATCCCTAACAAACCTAAAAACCCATAAAATTACTAAAAACCTAAAAAACCCTAAAAGCACTGAAAACCCCCAAGAAAACCTTGAAAACCTAAAAACACTAAAAACACAAAAAAAACTAAAAATATCTAAAAATCGTAAAAGACCACAAACCCCTATAAACCAAAAAAAAACAAAAACCCTTAAAAATCTATAAAACCCCTAAACCCACTAAAAACCATTAAAATATATAATAAACATTTAAACCCCAAAAACATTCAAAGCCCCAAAAACCCATAAAACCCCAAAAATCCAAAAACACAAAAACCAAATAAAACCCAATAACCCTAAAAACCATAAAAACAAAAAAATATAAAGGCACTAAAATCTATAAAAATGAAAAAACCAGAAAAAAAACATTACAAATATAAATACACATAAGACACCTAAATAAACTAAAATCACAAGAAAACTCCTAAAAACTATAAAATCCCTAAAACCCTAAACCCCCTAAAAACCTTAAAAACGATAAAAACAAAAAAACCCTAAAAACCAACTAAAAAATCAAAAAAAAAAATTGAACAATAAAAAAATAAATCATTAAAAATATTTAAAAACACTAAATAATTAAAAAATACCTAAAACCCAATAAATACATAAAAACCCTAAATACAAAAAAGGCCATCAAAATCCCTAAAAAGAAAAAAATAGAAATCTAAGAAAACCCTAAAATTCCAAAAAATAAAAAAATAAATACTTAATACAATAAAAACCCCAATAGAACACATAAAAACCTAAAAATAATTAAAATTCCAAAAAAAATAAAAATTCCAAAAAAAACCAAATACCCTAAAAACCTAATAATCGCACAAAATCCCAAAAAAACCCTAAAAACCATAAAAATCCTAAAAATATCATAAATATGACTAAAAATGTGAAAAACCCTAGAAACCAAGGAAACCCCTAAGATAAACATAAAAACAAAATAACACATAAACCCCTAAAAACCAAAAAAACATAAAAACACCTTAAAACCCATAAAAACCCACTAAAAACTATAAAAACTAGTTAATCCCCTAAAAACAGTACAAAACTCTAAAAACCTTAAAAACACTAAAAACAATAAAAACAAAAAAACCAAAAAAACCTAAAAAATCCTAAAACCCTCAAAATTCATAAAAACCTTAATAAAAATAAAAATCCGAAAAATCCGAAAAAAGGTAAAAAAACTCAGAAAATATTAAGAAAACCTAAAAAACATTAAAACACATAAGACCCCTAAAAACATAAAAATAGGATAAAAACCCTAAAACCCTAAAATGCCCTAAAACCACTAAAAACCCAAAAAACATAAAAACCATACAAACCCATAAAAAACCTAAAACCACTAAAAACATAAAAACCCTTTCAAACCCCCTAAAATTTTAAAAAACAGTAAACAAAACATAAAACCACAGAAACAAGAAAACCTTAAAACCCTAAAAACATAAATACCCACAAAACCCTCAAAATCACTAAAAAACCCTAAAAACTATAAAAATCCTTAAAAATATCTAAAAATACCTAAAAATATAGAAACTCATAAAACACTGGAAACATAAATGAAACCTTTAGAACCGAAATTTTTTTAAATCCACAACATATATAAAAAAACCCTAAAACCATAAAAATCCCTAAAACTCCACTAAAAACCCAAAAACAGAAAAAAAAACAATAAAAAACACTAAAAACCAAAAAATAACCCTAAAACCCAATAAAACCCTTAAAAACCTTTAAACCCTTAATATTGTTAACAAACTCTTAAAACTCTTAAAACCCCTAAAACCCAATAAACCATAAAAACCCAAAAAACCAAAAACCCCTAAACCCCTTAAAGCCCCTAAAAATCCTTAAAACCATAAATTCCAAAAAAAAATCTTTTAAATCCCTAATAATGTAAAAAACACTAAAAAACCTAAAAATGAAAAAATCACTAAAAAACCTAAATAATCTATAAACCCTAAAAATCCCTAAACCCCATAAAAATACTAAAAAACAATAAAAAAGTAAAAAACCCAAAAAACCTTAAGAAAAACCTAAAACCACATAAAACCATTAAAACACTAAAAACCCTAAAGGAACATAAAACCCAAAAAACCCAAAAAACCACTAAAATTCAATAAAAATCCTAAAACTAAAAACTCAAACCACACTTTAATCCCTTAAAAGGTTAAAAAACTATAAAAAACGTAAAAACCCTAAAAATCTCAAAAAAACCCTAATAACCCAAAAAGAACTTAAAACCCTAAAACCCTAAAAACCCTAATAAAACTTAAAATTCCTAAAAACCCTAAAAACATAAAATATCACAAAAATCCATAAAAATGAAAAAACCTTAAATCCCTGAAAACCCCTAAGAAAAACAAAAAAAATAAAAACCCATAAAACCCAAAAGATGATAAAACTCTAAAAAAACTTAAAACCATAAAAAAACTAAAAACCCCACAAAACCCATAAAAACCTTAAAAATCATAAAAACACAAAAAATTCCAAAAAATCACTATAATCCTAATGAATCCTATTAACCCAGAAACCCCAAAGAAATATTTATAAACAAAAAAACACTAAAAACCCATAAAAACATAAAAAGTGCTAAAAACCCTAAAAACTCTTAAATGACCCTAAAACCCCTAATCCTCATTAAAAACTATAAAATCACATAAAAGACTTAAAACACTAAAACTAAATAAAACCCCAAAATAACACTAAAAATATAACTACCATTTAAACCACTAATAATATTAAAAACAATAAAATCTCAAAAAACCCCTTAAACCCCATAAAACCCCTAAAAACTCTCAAAATCCCGATACACCTAAAAGCCATAAAATCTCAAAAAACCCTAAAAATACCTAAGAACATATAAATAACTTAAAACCCATAAAATACCTAAGAAAACCATAAAATAATAATAACACTTAAAACCACTAAAAATATAAACAATAATAAAAATCATAAAAATCCAAAAACCACTAAAACCCCTCTGGATCTCTAAAAAACAAAAAAACCATAAAAATATTATAAAATTCCAAAAAACCAAAAATACATAAAAAACACTAAATAACCCTAATGAACTCTAATAAAACCATCAAAACCAAAATACACATAAACCCCCAAAAACCTAAAAAACACTAAAATCCATAAAAACATGAAAAATACCATAAACCCTTAAAAACCCCAAACAACCCCTAAAAACATTAAATAATACTAAAAATAAATAAAACTACTAAAAACCCACTAGAAACTCAAAAGACCATTTAAAACAAAAAACATTAAAAAATATAAAACCATAAAACTATAAAAAATTAAAAAACCTATATAAACACAAAAAAATCCATAAAACCCCTCAAAACCCATAAAAACCAGTAAAACCCCTAAAACTCCTAAGAGTCCTAAAAATGACCTACGAATCCCAAAAAATGTAAAAACCAAAAAAACCCTTAAATTCTCTAAGAAAACCTTAAATGTAACAGAAATTTATGCACCCTGAAACCACTAAAAATCCCTAAACACAAAAAAACCAAAAATTTGAAAATTCCCTAAAATTCCCTAAAAACAAAAAAACCCTTAAAAACATGAAATACCATTTAAGAACCTCAAATCCCCCAAAAAACCATAAAATAATAAAAACCCTAAAACCCCAAAAAGTACCCTAAAAACCCTAAAACCTCTAAAAACATAAAAACCCCTAAAATCCATAAAAAACCCTAAAATCCCATAAAAACCCCAAAAACCCTAAAAAATCTAAAACCACTTTTAACCCCTAAAAATGGTAAGAACACTACAAATTATCTAAAACACTAAAAAATTAAATAACCCTAAAAAACAAAAAAAATAAAACCCCTAAAACGTCTCAAAATCTATAAAACCCAAGAAAACCATAAAAATACTAAAAACAATAAATATACCAAAAAATGAAAAAAAAACTCTAAAACCTCCTAAGGAGGCATTAAAAGATAAAAACACTTTATACCCTTAATAACATAAAAATAATAAAAACACAAAAACCTTAAAAAATCTAAAAACTCTTTAAATCCCTAAAAACCATAAAAACTATTAAGATCCTAAAATATCTGAAAAAATCCACAAAAATGTAATAAACCCTTAAAACTTGAAAACCCCTATAAAACCTTAAAGACCATAAAACACATAAAATACCTAACCCCCCCCCCCCCGCCAAACCCTTAAATCCCTAAAAAAGAACCAAAAAGCCTAAAATCCCCCAAAACCATAACAACCATAAAAACCCATAAAAACACTAAAAACCCACTAAGAACTCTAAAACCCATTTAAACCATTAAAAACATTAAAAAATATAAAATTCCTAAATTACTCAAAAAAAAACCCAAAAAAACCAAAAAAACCCAAATTATCCCTACAAATCTTCAAAATCCCTAAATACCCTAAACACCATAAAAATACAAAAAAACATCCTAAAACCATAAAAACATAAAAAATCGTATAAACCTGAAAACCACTAAGAAAACCATAAAAAGACAATAAATACTCAAAAAAACCTAAAAAATGTGAAAAACCATAAAAACCCTAAAACACCCTAAAAACCATAAACCCCCTTTAAACCAAGAAAATTCCTAAAAACACTAAAAACCCTAAAAACCCTAAAAACCCTAAAAGAACTCTACAAACCCATTAAACCTTTAAAAACATTAAAAAATTCTAAAAACCCTTAAAACCCAAAAAACACTCCAAACCCCTTAAAACCCAAAAAAAAAACAAAACCCTAAAAACACTCTAAATATCTAGATATCCTAAACACCATAAAAATCCTAAAATAGACCAAAAGATCCCTAAAAACATAAAATATCTTAAAAACTATGAAAAACCCCAAGAAAACCTTAAATCCATAAAACCACATTAAACCACTGAAAACCCAATAAAAATCTAAAAACCATAAAAACCCCTAAAACACTTTAAAATGTTGAGAACCCCTTAAAACTTAAAACCCAATGAAAATCCTAAGAAATCACTAAAACCACACTAAACACTCTAAAAATTCATTAAACCCTCAAAAACCTTAAAAATAGTAAAAACCTTTAAACCCAGAATTAATAAAAACCCAAAAAAATCATAAATTCCCTAAAACCCCTCAAAATCCCTAAAAATAAAAAAAAAATGTTTTATAAGTCCTTAATGTCCCTAAAAATGTAAAAAAACCTAAATCCTATAAAAAACCAAAGAAAACATCAAAATACTAAAGACACTTAGATCTTAAAAAAACCAAAAAAGGATAAAAACATAAAAACCCCAAAAAATCCTAAAAACCATAAAACCCATTAAAACCCTTAAAACACAAAAAACCCATAAAAACTGAAAATACAAAAAAAAACAATAAATCCCCTTTAAAACTTTAAAACCAATAATATACTCCAAAAATCAAAAACCCCATAGAAAACATAAAAAATACTTAATAACACCAAAATCCATAAAAACACTAAAAACCCTAAAAACCCACAAAATCCCTTAAAACCCAAAAAATCCTAATTAAGGCATAAAAATACGAAAATATATAAAAACATTAAAATCATTGAAAATACCTATGAAATCCTTAAAACTTGAAAACAATTAATACCCCTAAAAGGCCTAAAATTCTAAATACACTATTAACCCTAAGAAAACCCCAAAACACTCAAAATCCATAAAAACTCATAAATAATTCTTAAAATCCCTAAAATACGTAAAAACATAATGAACCATAGAAACCCTAGATGAACCTGAGAAAAAAATAAAAACATAAAAAAAATTAAACCCCTTAAACCTAAAATATACAAGAAACCCAAAAAATCTAAAAAGACCCTAAAACCCCTAAAACACCTAAAACCTGTGAATCCTCTAAAAATGAAAATGAAACCATAGAAACAAAAAAATATATTAAAAGCCACTAAAAAATCTAAAAACAATTTAAACTGCTAAAAGGGTTAAAAACATAATAACACCTTAAAAATAAAAAAAACTAAAAAACCCCAAAACCCAAGAAAAACCATAAAACCCCAAAAAACCGCTAAAACCCATCAATATCCATAAAAACCCTAAAAACCATAAAAATCATAAAACATCTCATAAAATCCAAAAAATTATAAAAGACCCTAAAAACTTATTAAACCATTAGAACTTCTTAAAACCCAAATAATACTTAACACCCCTAAAAACCAAAAAATGATAAAAACCCTAAAAACCTCAAAAATACCAAAAAAACCCTGAAAAACATAAAAATCATAAAAAATCACTAAAAAAATAAAATTTAAAAACCTCTGAAATGCCTAAAAATCCCTAAGAAACCCATAAAAGCCGAAAAAAAATTAAAACCCCTAAAACCTAAAAAATGATAAAAACCCCTTAAAACCATTGAAAACACAAATAATCCCCTAAAAACTCTTAAAAACAATAACACCCATAAAACTTATAAAAAACATAAAATCCTAAAAAATACACAAAAACTATCAAAACCATTTAAACCCCTAAAACATTTAGAACACTAAAAACCTTTAAAACCCCAAAAAACTATAAAAACCCTAAAAGACCCTAAATCCCATAAAATCCCAAAAAATAATAAAAACCCATAAAATCCTAAAAAATCCCTAAAAACATAAAAAACCCAAAACCCCTAAAAACCCTAAGAAACCATAAAATTCCTAAAAACATATAAAACCCCTAAAAACCTAAAAAATTCTAAATACCCAAAAAACACATAAAAACCCTCAAAATCCCTAAATCCCCTAAAAATAAAAAAAATTATAAAAAATAACTAAGAATCCATAAAAACAAAAAAAATAATTTTCTTTAAGGAAACCTCAAAATCTAAAAAACCTAAAAATGATGAAAACCCAAAAAATACCCTAAAACCCTGAAACACCTAAAAACCACAAAAACCCTAAAAACAAGAGAAAAAAACCCTAAATCCCACTAAAAACACTAAAAACCCATTAGACCCTGAAAAATGTTTAAAAAAACGAAAATCCCTTAAAAACCTGAAAAATTCAAAAAACCTAAAACCCAAAAAAACCCTAAAAATCCTAAAACCCCCAAAAAAATCCCTAAAATACCTAATACCCATTAAACCATTAAAGATTATAAGACTCCCTAAAAACATAAAAACCTAACATCACTAAAAAAAATAACAAAACCTTAAAAACCTAAAAATACTTAAAAACCCTAAAAATCAAAAAAAAAGTTAAAACCCTAAAAACTATGAAAATACTAAAACTCTCAAAATGCCTAAAAACTATAAAAATCATTAAAAATCATGAAAAGTTTCTAAAATTCCCTTAAATATAATGTAAACCTAAAAACACAAAAACCTCTCATAAAACCTTAAACACATAAAAACACTTAAAATGCATAAAAACCAACAAATGCTAAAACCCATAGAGATACCTTAAAATATATGAAAACCAAAAAAACCAAAAAACATAAAAACCCCAAAACCCTAGAAACCGCAAAAAGCTCTAAAAACCATATTAAACCCTAAAAAAATTAAAAAAATATAAAAAACATAGACCCCTAAAAATCAATAAAACTTAATAAATCCAAATAACCATAAAAACCAAAAAATTCCTTAAACATCATAAAAATTTTAAAAATCATAAAAAAGAAATAAATCCCTAAAATTTTAAGAAAACCTAAACACATTTTAAATCCCCAAAAAATCCTTCAAAACACAAAAAATTTAAAACCCTTAAAAATTGAAAAGAATTATAAAACCCAAAACCCCTGAAAACACTCAAAATCCCTAAAAACCCTAAAAACGTTAAAAAACCTAAAAAATCGATAACAATTTATAAAAATGTAAAAAATACTAAAAACAATGAAAACCCCTATGAAAAATATTAAAACCTAAAAGTACATCAAACACATAAAAATTGATAATTGCTAAAATCCCTAAAGAAAATTAAAAAAAAGAACATAAACCCTATAAAAACCATAAAAACACTAGATACCTTAAAACATAGTGAAACCATAAAAACCCCAAAACTCTAAAACCCCTTTAAACCCTTAAAAATATTAAAATTTATAAAAATCCTTAAAATCCCTAAAAATATAAAAAAAACCCTAAAACCCCAAAAAACAATAAAAACCCCTAAAAATCACTAAAAATCCTAAAAAGCATAAAAAACTAAAAATCAATGAAACTCCCAAAAAAATAACAAACCAAAAAATCCTATGAAAACCATAAAAAATGAAAAACAAATAAAATCTCAAAAAACGCAAAAATACTTAAACCCAAAATCTCTAAAAATTCTAAAAAAACCAAAAACCTCTCAAAACACTTAAAAATTATAAAAGCCATAAAAATCATAAAAAAATCCCTAAAAATACCTAAAAATATAAAAAACTCAAAAAACCCTGAAAAACATAAGAAAAAACTTAAATTTGAAAAACCATCAAAACCCATAGAAACCTAAGAAAAGGCCGAAGGAAAACCCTCCTCCTCCGATGCCTCCTTGACGGCGTCGCCGGTGATCCTCCCTCCTCCCCCGATGGGGGAGGGATTTCTGTGTGATGGTAATCTGGATTTGGTCTTCATCCCACCCCCGACGCCTGATCTTCTTCCCCCTTTCCCCCGAATTGAGATTTTTCTGATGGTTCCTGACTTATAGGAAGGCTTCCCTCAACTTTCCTTATCGAACCTGGAGTTTCATTCAGCCTCTGCACTTCATAACTTGACCTTGGTTTCTCGGTTTACGAGGTTCCATCCCTCGGTGGAGGCTTTAGAAAGATTTGTTTTTGGATCTTGGAATCTCCAAGATCGGGCCACAGTAGGGTAGCCTGATGGCCGACACTTGATGATATGGTTTTCTTATGAGGATGATTTGATCCATGCTTGGTCCACAGCCCCTAGAATCTTCAAAGGAGTTACTTTCTATCTCTTCAGGTGGAGTTTTGACCTATATATGAACTGTGACTCGTCGGTAGTTGCTTCATGGGATAGATTCCCGTAGCTCCCTCTTCTGTTTCAGAACCCAACCATTTTATGTATGCTTGGGAATCTTGTTGGTCGATACATGTGTTAAGACAGCCGGGCCAAAGTGATCTATCACCCGGTTTCCCCAAGAATCTGTGTTGAACTTGATGTTTCAAAGCCTATAACAGAATTTGTGTGGATCACTGTTGGCAAGGAGTTTCGCTACAAATAGCCAGTGTTGTTTGAGTCGTTTGTGGTATTATGTTCTGGATATAGGCGTTTGGTTCATTCTATTTCTTCTTGCAGATGAGGATTTAGCAACAACGGATCTTTGGAAAGGGATATTGGGATGGCTGGGTCAGTTGATCAGGTTGTGATGGTGGAGGAGCACAGTATTGATGGGACAGGGAATCCTATTCTAAGGATGTTTCCATGACAATCAGATACAAGTGACCTTGCGGAGGTGTTGGTTGTGAGGACTCAAGAGGTGACAGTCCAGAAGTAGGCTGGTTCCACTTCCTTAAGGTTGTGCAATGAGG
Source organism: Viscum album (assembly GCA_963277665.1). Lineage (NCBI taxonomy): Eukaryota > Viridiplantae > Streptophyta > Magnoliopsida > Santalales > Viscaceae > Viscum > Viscum album. The sequence continues at coordinate 1,831,205,203 of OY728137.1, read as the reverse complement.
ACTTAGGGAATCAGGGGCAGGCTGGAAGTCTGGAGCAGACTCGGGCTTCGGGTGATGTGGTGTCGTGCAATGGGTATGTCCCGATGGAGTTGGCGGGGGAGGTGGTTGCACATGGGCTGGTGGAAAAACCACCTTCAGGTGTCCTGGACCTGGAGGCTCGTTGTGGCAGTGGGTAGGATGGGTCTGGGGTGAGTTCGGTTGTGCTGGAGGGCCACGAGGATGCAGTAGGTTCTATCAATTTAACGCAAGTGTCTTCTCAATGTCTATCAGATCCCTTGGTGAGTGATATTTTCAAGTTCTTGAGGAGTGATTTGATGCTTCTGAATGTTGGAGGTCTTCTTGGCATGGAGTGTGATGCTTCTAGGATGCCTTTTTCCCTGACAACATTTGAATCATAGGCAGGATTTGGTTCCAACTCTTAACTGCTTTGAAGGGATGGAGTGTGAGGATGAGGTGCAAGATCCCACGAATAAAAATTCAGGATGTGATATACCTGCTGAGCAGGCGCAGAATAGGGTGTTGTCCCCTGCCACTAGACATGGTGGAGGGATCGCCCAGAGTGATTCTCTAGTGGTTGCTGCAATTGTGCTAAATTTGAGCTGTGTTGGGAATGATTGTGATGAGGTGCAGGCCTTGTTGGATTCGAGTAATGTGGAGGCTGGAGAAGGCACTGTTGAAGTTGGGTAGGGGAAGATGGATGAGAAGGTGGCGCAGGACAGGAGGAAGGTGGTGGACGAGCAGGCAGGGGAGTCCATGGAAGGGATAATGTCTGAAAAATAGGAGGGTGATGAACAGGGTTTTGCATCTTCTCTCATCCAGGTACAAATGGAGGATGAGCAGGGGAAAAGGGCTTTTCAGGGACTGGAAAACATGCCCTCTTGCCAGGGGGATCTTCTTTGTCTGGGTTCTCTAGAACCTACGGTGGTCCTTGGCATGCTGCATTGTGGGGCGGTGGAGGAGCAGGGGGAAACATATCTTTTGGAGGAGGTTGCTGATCAGTGGAGAGTGCCTAAGGAAGGGAATGTGTTTGGCCAATGGGAGGGGGCTGGAATAGGGGATGATCACAAACAAGGATAAGCTTCTACAATAGAGGAAATGATAGGGCTATCCATGGAGATGCAGCAAGAGTCCCTGGATGATAGGCTTATCTATTTGGACTTTCATGATGTTGGAGATAGAGTATTGCCTAGGGAAGATGGGCAAGGACCGCTGGTTTCTGTCGTTGGGAGTGCAGAAATACCTGACTTAATGGCTCCGAGCTTGCTACATCATGACAATTTTGTCGAGTGCTCTCTAAATCAGGAAGCATCCTTTATCTCGGATCAAGAACGAGATCATGGCATGGAGGTGGGGAAGTGTTTCAATGAGTTCGAGAAGGTGAAAGGTGATGGTCCCACCTATGCCTCCTCGAAGAGGAGGGTGAAGAGGGATTATTCCACTCTCCCTAGACCCATGGCTACCCGGGTGTCATCAAAGGCGGTTAGGCTAAAAATCAAAGTTAATCATCAGGAGCAGCAACTTTCCCCGGAACAAGAAAAACGCATGGAGAAGTTTCTGATGCTCCTTAAAATTAATGAGGAATACGAGTCAGGGTGGGATGACTCTGACTCCCGCTTTGAGGATGCGGCCTCTGGATACGGTGCGGATGGTGACCCTTGCGGGGCAGCTTCTGTTTCAGACTTTTGTGGTGATGTTGACTAATTTGCTTTCTTTTTTGGTCTTTTCTTTCCTCATTATTGATTTTTCTTTTTTGGGTATTTTGGGTTTTTGATTGTAAGGGTTTTTGGGTGTGGGTCGTTTGACCCCTCCCCTCCCTTATATGCTGTGTATATTTTCCTTTTTAATAAATTTGGGGGGGCTGAGAATAGCCCGACCCTCACATCTTACTTGCCCTAGAAAACCTAAGAAATGATAAAAACCCTGAAACCCCAAACATACCAAAAAAACCCAAGAACCAAAAAACCCCTTAAAACCATAAAACCCCATAAAGAAACATAAAAACCTAAAAACCTCAAAAAAATTAAAAACCCATCAAACCCATGAAAATGTTTAAAAACTCCAAAAACCCTAAAAACCTCAAAATTCCCTAAAAACCCAAAAAACATAAAAATTATAAAAACTATAAGATCCCAAAAATTCCCAAAAAAACCCTAAAAAGGGCATAAAAATAATAAAAACCCTAACAATACTAAAAATATAAAAACCGATAACATCCCTGAAACCCCTAACAATACCTTAAAAAACTAAAAACACTTAAATCACCCAAAACATGAAAATGTTTAAAACCCTAAAAATTCCTAAAAACCTAAATACCCTAAAACCCCAAAAATCCCTAAAACCCCAAAAAAACCCCCATAAAAATAAAAAAACCAAAAAAACCCAATAAAAACATAAGAAAAAAACCCTTGAATACCCCTAAGAAAAACATAAGAACCTAAAATCACCTAAATTTCTAAAATCCCTAGAAATGTTAAAAACCCAAAATAACCCTAAAACCCCTAAAAGACCCAAAAAACCCAAAAAATCCATAAAACCCTAAAATCCCATAAAAAAATTAAAACCCCTAAAAACTATAAAATTGTAAAAACCCTTAAAACCCCTAAATACCAAAATAATGTCTTAAAATCCAAATATCATTTAAACCCCTAAAAATTGAAAATGCTAAAGACCCTAGAAAACTTAAAAACCATAAAAACTGGAAAACCCCCAAAACCCTTAAAGACCCTAGGTATAAATAAAATCCTAAAAACCATCTACAAAATATAAGAACCATATAAACCACTAAAAATGTTAAATAACTCTAAAAACACTTAAAATACTAAAAAATCAAAAACCACTAAAACCAAAAAAAACTATAAATGCTAAAAACCCAAAATGCTACAAAATCCCTAAAAATCAAAAAACCATAAATATACAAAAAAATCATAAAATTCATAAAGAAACCTAAAAAACCAGAAAACCCCAATGAAAACCTTAAGAACCTAAAAACACTAAAATCCCCTAAAACATAAAATCACTAAAAACCCTATAAAACCCTAAAACCCCTCAAAATCCCAAAAATCATTAAAACCCCATAAAAATCCTAAAAAGTTTTTAAAAATACCTAAAAACATAAAAACCGCTAGACTATTAAAAATACTAAGAAAACATTAGAAATCAAAAAACACATAAAAACACTAAAACATCTATATGTAGTAAAAACCATAAAATCCTAAAAACACCCTAAAACCCTAAAACCTATAAAAACCCTAAAAACCGTAAAAACCGTAAAAACCCATAAAAACCCTAAAAAAGACTAAAAACTATAGAAACCCATTAAACCCATAAAAAATTTCAAAAACTCTACAAACCTTAAAAACCCTAAAAACTAAAAACCCTAAAACCTGAATAAAACATAAAAACCCTAAAACACCTGAAACCCCTAAAAAACTAAGAAACCACCTAAGAAGACCTGAATAGATAGAGACTTCACTCTATAGCGATGGAAATTATCCTCTTCTGATGCGGGAATGATAACGATGACCAATTTTTCACCTTGACCTCCCCCCTCCACAGTGGAGGGGCCTCCACTAGTTCTTGATGATGAGTGTCTGTTTGTTCCATTCTCAGATCCTGATCTACATCCCCCTTTTCTGCAGGTTGAGATTTTTTATAAGTTATTTGATTTACATGAAGGAAGTCTACATCTCTAACTATCGATTTTGGAGTTCAATGAGGCCTTTAGCATGCATAGACTGACCCTGGTTACTCAATTCCAAAAATGGAAACCTCTTGTTGATGTTTTTCATAGATTCATGTTTGAACAATGAAACCTCCAAGATCATGCTATAGTAGGTCTTGTTAATAGTAGTTATATCTTGATTCAATTAGCATATGAGGGGGATCTGGGTCATTCTAGGTCTATAGCTCCAAGAATATGCAATGGTGCATGTTTCTCCCTTTCCCAGTCGATCATTGATCTGCATTTGAACCATGACTCACCGATGGTGACATCTTGGGTCAGATTTCTAGAACTGCCCATTCCTTTTCAAACTTTCTCAATTATTTACATTTTGGGGAATCTGGTGGGAATGTTTTTATGTGTGGAGAGTATAACTATAGCCCTTTGTCACACGGTATCCCCCAGGGCCTTTATTGAGATTGATGTATCTAAAGGACCTATTGATTTTTTCTGGATTTATATTGGTGAGGATCCTTGGTGGAAACAACCTATGATTTTTGAGTCGTGGACTGATTTATGATTCTCCTATCAGAATCTTGTACATAGTGTTTGGGATTACAAGTGTGGCAGCATAAAATGTGGTGTTTTCAATCGAGCTCAGTTGGTGTCTAGTGAAGGGAAGCGGGATTGGGGTGAAGTGCAGGAGGTCGTACACACAAATCCTTAACTCTTGAATTTGGTTTAGGTTGAGTCTGGTGAAGTGGTTTAGGCTTGGGTGGGGGTAAATATTAAGGAGGTAACAGTGGCTATTTCAAGTGGGCATTAAATGACTAGAGCTGAGGGGGGTGTCCCCTACAATTTGTCTAGGTTCTAGATCACTGAGCCTGAATATTGTTCAAGTTGGTCTTCCGGTTGTGTTGGTGGGCCATGGGTCTATAGTATGTGATCACAGTTTAGGGAAAGCGTTTTTCCAGTGCCAACTAGATCCCAAGGTGAGTGATATTTTCAAGATATTGACGAGAGACTTGAAGCTTTCAGACGCTGGAAGTTATTTATGTGCGGAGTTTGCTACTGGTGGGATGTCCATTTCATATGATAGCAGTATGAAACAGATGCAGGATGTTGATCCAACATTTAATCACTTTGAAGGGCTGGAGCTTGAGGTGGAGGAGCAAGGGTCGCTGTTTATTGATGCTGGGAGTGTGAGGTCTGCTATATAAGAGAGTGAGTTGCAGTTCGTCGCTACTGGACATGGTGGAGGGAGTGTAGCCTAGATTTCAAGTGAATTCAAGCCATTGTAGGCCACCACTAGGCTCTCGGATGGTGCTGTTGTGCAAGATAAAATGTATTTATAGGTTCTTATTTACAATATTTATGGGATTTTTTGGATGAGGGGAAAGTTATCAATATTCCTAGGGAGGGAGGGAAAGGGTCTCCAGTTGAAGATGTTGGGAGTGCGAAGTTTTTTGTACACGCACTGGGTGAGGTGCAGGTTTTCACTATTGGGTGTGGTGGAGGGAATGTGTCCTATAATGTTAGTGAATCCAATCCGATGTTGGGCATCATTGTACACTTAGATGGTGCTGGTGAGCATGGGAAAAGTGCGATGTATGGGGTTGTGCACTGTAGTTATGGGTTTGTTGAGAATGAGCCCCTTTTCCAGGGGGAAGTAAGCAAGCTGGCTAGGGAGGAGGGGAAATTACAGCTGGCTCGGGCTGGTGTGGTGTCCCCTCCTTGTCTGGCTATTTAGGAACCTACCCTAGTGGTTCCTAGCATGCCATAGTGTGGGGTTCTTGCTGCATGTTCTCTAAATTAGGAAGCCTCCTTCATCCCTGATCAAGATTTTTTCTTGGAATATGGTGGAAGGATGAATAAAAATATAGCTATGATCATTACGGAGAAGTCCTTGCTAGAGGTTGTCATTCTATATGGGAAGGAAAACAAACCTACAGGGGTCACTTTGGAATAATGAAAGAGGAATACAAGGAATTACTATTCTAATTTTCCAAATACAGTGTCCACGAGAGCCTCTTGGAAAGCTAAATAAGTTTCCCCTGGCAGGGGAGGTCAGTATGTCAAGGCGTAGCTGAATGTGGAGCAAAAACATCTTAGAGAGTATTAAACTGCCTTCCTAAATCAATATGAATCATCAGAATGGGATTCGGTGGAGTCAGATGTTTCCTCTGATTATGGTGTTGATGGAGACTGATGTGGGTGAAAGAAGGTGTGAGGCCAAGCTATCCCTAACCACAGATATATAAATATGAGAAAAATAGAAACATACAAGGGAGGGGTGGGGTCAAGAAACACACACCCAAAGCCATGAAAAACCCACACAATGAAAATACAAATGTCCATGATAAATAATGAGAGACAACTACGGAACAAAATCACCATCCCAAAGGGATCTCCATCAGCTCCATAGCCCGAGGAAGCATCTGAGTCCACCAACTCCCATTCAGAGGATTCATATTTCTTGAGAAAGGTTGCAAAATACTTCCTAATTTCCACATCTGGTTTCACATTGGTTTCCCGATCTTCCCTACCATGTGTGTTTCCTTAAACTTTACTAGACTTGGAGGAATCCCTAGTAGCCATAGGACTTGGCAGGGATAAATAGTCCCTAATAGCCCTCTGTTGCATTGGAGGGTCACTCTGGATCTTTCTCTTCCTTTGAACTGAGGTGGCAGGCGTAGCCATGTCTCCCTGCATGCTACATTCAGGGTTAGACCATGACCTTCTCTTAGGCTTACAACCAGATAAATCAGAGAGACCCATCTTCTCCTGCACCTTCTTTATTCTATTCAAGATGGCATATAGGAGATCATCATGGTCCCTAGGGATTTATCCAAGCCTTATGTGCTCATCATTCTCATCTTTGAGAAAGATCACCGACTGTAGATCCGGATTGTGGAAGATGTCATAAATTTGCTATTCAAGCGGTATTTTTGAACAGCCCATCAAAATTGGGTCAGACAATTCAACACAAGGAGGAAGCTTCTTGAACAGAACAAGATCCAAGCTATTGTTGGGCTGCTCAATGCTCTACTTATCCGGACAAGGATTTCCTAGTGATTGCAAGGGAAAAGGAGAATCATTCAGATCAAGTCCAAGCATAGTAAGGTCTACTAGCACATTCTCCTGAGGGGACATAGTGGGAAGGGGATGTTCCACATCCAATTCCCAAGAACTAACAAGAGGGGAAGGCAGGTCTACATCTTGAAGGATATCATCAGCTTCTACCTCCTGCAGCACCAGCCTCCCCTGACCCCTTTCTTCAGTACCCATAGAGACCAGATGATTCAGACCAATGGACAGATTCAATAATAATACCAGCTCATGGCCACATCTAGCATCCACTAAAGGACCTGAAAAAGGCACCCTCTCTTTTCTAAGACAGTCTGGGTTTGGGGCCGAGCTCATGCCCCTACCAGGATCAGGCAGTAAGGCAACATCCCCAGCTCCATCAAGAATGAAATCTCCCATTTCAGAAGATGCATCTCCCCCGCCCCCATGCCCAAAACACCCTTCAATCGTGTAAAGATTCTCTTGACCAAAATAGGATCCCCATCAGCAATCCTGACTAATGATCCCTCATCCTCCATCTTGTCATATCCTCGAATATCCAGTAGAGGATCCCTAGGGGTGTCATTTCATGCCTCCATGTCTCCTGTTGAGCTAACCATCGAGGAGATGGACTCCTTTCCAAATATAGCCACCACAGCATCCATTTGACCACTATCTCTTTTCAAATGACCAAGAGAAAAGCACGAGGTGAGGTAATTCTACCACGATTCGAAAACCACTAGATGCCTCCAACAAAGCTCTCTGCCAATCTCAAACTAGACAAAAATAAACTGGTTCCTTCGAGACATCAATTTCAACACAAACCCTTGGGGAAAGTGCGTGAGAAAGGGCCTTGGTCTAACTATCCACACACAAAAACCGTCCAACCAAATTCCCCGACATGGAAATAATAGATAAGATTTGTAAGGGAAGAGGGAGTTTAGGGAACCTTACCAAAATTTCCATCATAGGGGAGTCGCGGTACAAATGGAATTCAAAATTCCACCAGAAAAGGGATAAGCGAGCAACATCACATCCATGAGGTGCTGAAGACCAGGCCCAGATATGGTCCTCCTCTGACGACAACCGAATCAAAATGTGATAGGAATCAACTAGACCCACAGTGGCATGGTCCCTGAGATCCCATTGCTCGAACAAAAACCTGTCAAAAACATCAAGCGGGGACGCCATTTCAAAATCATAGCCACAAGGGTCAGACTGTGGAGAGAAGAGGCCTTGTTGAACTCCGCAATCGATATCAATAGAGGGAGCTTCGACAAACATTCATACAGGCAAGACACTTTAGGGCAGAGATCAAACCGTGGGAAATCAGGAACCAAATCAGGATCCGAGAAAGGAGAGAATCCTTCATTAACAGGGGCAGAAGCGGCCCCTCCCCCGCAGAGGGGGGAGGCGAGGGTGCAACCATTCTGTCGTCTTCAATCCATCGTTGGAGCGGTAGGAGTTCCATCATAGGGGAATAGTGGAGTATCCATCATCCCTTTTAAGACCCATGTGGGGATGCAGACATTGATTTGTAGTTCCTGCTTCTTTGTCTTCTTCTTTTTGTGTCTTTTTTGGTTTTTGTTTCTTGGGGGTCCAAGGTTTTTTGGTGAGGGTTGTTTGACCCCAACCTACACTTTCCTGCATTGAATTTATTTTAATATTTTTTGGGAGTCCAGGAATAGCCTGGCCTCACACCTTCCTTGCGATAGAAAACTAAAAAACCATCCAAATTACTAAAACCCTAAAAACACATAAAATCCTTAAAAAATCCCTCAAAATTTCAAATATGTAAATAATCCTAATAACTCTGAAAACCCCCAAGAAATACTTAAAAACCTAAAAATACCTGAAACACCTAAAAAACATAAAAATTGATAAAAACCCTGAAAACCCCTAAAAAGACCCAAAAACCCAAAAACACATAAAAACCATTAAAACCCATCAAAACCATAAAAATATGAAAAACCCAAAAAACCTTAAAACCCTTAAAAACCAAAATATAAACTAAAAATATAAAATCCCTTTGAACCCCTAAAAATGTTATAAAACTGTAAAAACCATTAAGACCCTAAAAAATTCAAAAAAATCCATAAAACACCATTGAAACCCTAAAACCCCTTAAAAACCCCTAAACCCCTCAAAATACATAAAAACCCTAAAACCCATAAAATTCATGAAAAAAATACCTATACCCCTAAAAATTTTAAAAAAAAATCTAAAAACCTAGAAAAAACATAAGAAACCCATAAAACCACAAAAAAAAACTTAAAACCCCTAAATTCTAAAAAAAATAGTAATAACACTAAAAACCATAAAAACTAAGAAAACCCTAAAAACCCCCAAAAACCCCTAAAAATAATAAAAGCCATAAAACCCCTAAAATCCCCTAAAACAATAAAAACAAAAAAAACCCTTTAAAACCACAAAAATGTTTTAAAAATTTTAAAAAAATTTAAAATCCCTAAAAAACTCCAAAAAACCCCAAAAATCATAATACCCCATAGAAATCCTAAAACCCTAAAAGACCTCAAAATCCCTAAAAGAACTAAATATCTATAAAAATCCTAAAAATCCCTAAAAATCCCAATAAAGTAAAAACCTTAAAAACCTTGAAAAAAATAAAACCTTTAAAATCTAAAAACCTAAAAACACTAAATCACCAAAAATACCTAAAAACCATAAAACCCCTAAAAATCCCTAAAAACCAAAAAAATTATAAAAATAATGAAAGAACCCAAAAATCTTTAAAAATGTAAAAAATCCTAAAAACACATAAAACACATAAATAATCAAAAAAATGTTAATACCCTAAAAACCCTAAAAATTCCATAAAAATACTAAAACCCTTAAAAATCATATGACCACCTAAAAAACTAAAAAACCCTAGAAACCCATAAAACCCCGAAAACCCAATAAAAACTTTAGATACTCTTTAAACCCCTAAAAATTTTAAAAACATTAAAAACCTTAAAAACCCTAAAAGAATAAAAATAATCCTAAACCTTAGAAAATGATAAAAACACTCAAAATACCTAAAATCCTAAATTACCATAAAATGATAAAAATAAATAAAAATTCCTAGTAACGTTAAAACCCCAAAATATCCCTTGAAAACCCCCTAAGAAAACCTTAAAACCCTAAAAGCACATAAAACCCCAAAATACCTAAAAAACACTAATACCCTTAATAACCCTAAAACCCCTAAAAACCATAAAATCCAACAGAATCTCTAAAATTCATATAAACACATACAAATCCTAAAAAATACCTAAAACATAAAAACCCTTAAAAACGCTGAAAACCCATAATGAAACCAAAAAACATAAAAATATTTAAATCCCCTAAAAACCCTAAATAAACTAGAAACCCGAAAAGACTAAAAAACTTAAAACCCCCCTAAAACCATAAAAACCCAAAAACCTTAAAAAACTAAAATCCCATAAAACCACTAAAAACTATTTGAAGGCTTGAGAATGTTAAAAACTCTAAATACTTTAAAAACACTAAAAAACTCTAAAACCCTAAAATTCCAAAAAAAAACCATATAATCCTTAAAAATGTAAAAACCCCTAAAAACATTAAGAACCCTAATTAAACCTTAAAAAATATAAAAAAATCATAAAACACCTAAAAACCTCTAAATGATAAAAAGCATAAAAACCCAAAAACCCTTAAAATCCTCAAAATCCTTTAAAACCTAAAAAACCCATAAAAGTCAAAAAAAAACCCCTAAAAATCTCAAGAAATTTAAAAACCCCCAAAATCCCTAAGAAAGCTTTATAAACCTAAAAACACCTAAAAACACTATAAAACCTAAAAACATTGAAATCATAAAAACACTAAAAGACCATAAAACCACTAAAACCCCTTAAAATCATAAAAAACCTAAAACACATTAAAAACTCCAAATCCCATTAAACCCATAAAAACACACTAAAAACACATTTAAACCACTAAAATGATAAAAAAAATATCTAAATAACTAAAATAACTCAATAAAAGACCCTAAACCCCCATAAAACCACTAAAACTCATACATGCCCTTAAAATCCCTAAAAACCCTAAAATCAATAAAAATACTAAAAACACCAATAAATAAATAAAAATATAATGAACCATAAAACCATGAAAACCCCTAAGAAAATTGTAAAAGGAAAAAAACACAAAACCGCTCAAAATGTTATAACGCTAAAAACCCTAAAACCCATATAAACCCTAAAAATCCTAAAAACCTTAAAACACCTGACTCACTAAAAATTGAAATATTTTATTAAAATTTAGAGAAGAAAAAAATTCCACAGCCCGCCTTCACTAAGATGAGGGAAGGGATGGCAGAATTCCAAACCCTTCCTTCCCCAAGTTGAAGGAGAGATAATGACCGCTGAAATCCGCCTTCAAAAGGTCTCGTAGTGGCGACTACCACCAAGGGTATAGAATCGCACAAAAAATGGATGAAATTACCCTTTTTATTTAGTAGGATCAGGAGATAAGATAGTAAATCCCAAATGACACCAAAATAATGGGTAGAGGTGAAGCCAAAAAAACCATTCCTATATACATGTTCCAAAAGTAAGTGATACAAAGTACAATAAAACTCCAAAGGAAAGTACTAAAAAAACATCAACAGTAACTAACCCAATGTATAAACTAGTATGGTCTGACATGGTCCTCTAAGTCCTCTTGGAAACCTGAGAGTAGATTTATATATGTAGGGTGAGTAAATAGGTATACTCAGTAGGGAAAAATAAAATCCCTCGTGCACATGTGGGGAGGCATACTAATGTCCCATGAAAAATGAGATAACCAAAGCACCTGAAAAGTAAACTATCCACCCAAAACTCACCAAGGAACACTCCCCAAATTATTCTAGTCAAGTAAATTAATAATAAAAGACATCTTTGTTTGGGTATCTTGTGTCACATTCCCACTGGTTATTGAAGACAACCTACGCGTCAGACCTCCCCTACCATTCTCACCACAGTCCCATTTCCATACCCCTCCCACACACACCTAGGCTACCAAAACCACACATCCCGCCCGCAAAAAATAGGGCCACAACAACCAAACGTAACCACACTCGCAAACACCTGGGCCAGAACAACTACCACTACACCCAAAGATACCTAGGCCTCATCCTAAAGATACATGGTAAACAACCTTCCCACACACACCTGGGCCAACTTCTACAAAGTACCATGCCCGAAGAATCTTGGGCTATAATGGACTTCAGGCCATTACATCTTTCCTTAATAATCTTGGGCTACTCGGTAAAGGGAGCAAAAAAAGAGTCAATAACCATCCACTCATTGGAGTGTTGGGAAAAACACCCTCCCCCATTAAATGGGGGTATTCGGAATGAAGTGATCAACATGGGTGGGGCATGAGTAAGAAACATAAAAAATAAATTATACCTATAGGTAACAAGAACTCATCCTATCCTAGGGGTTCCAAAACCATCCCACATACAAACACCCACGTTACTATTCATTAATATGAAGCACCCTAGCCACAAACATGGCACAACTCGTTCCTGGAAAACAAATCCCCATTAAACCCATTATTGTTTTCATATTTGAGTGAATCCATTTAGATGATTTTGTCACTACTGAGTAAATAATAGGCATAACTACAAGCCAAGGAAGAAAAACATAGCTAAACAGTAATTTAAGCATTCACACACAGTTCTCTTGTAAAGTCACAACACCAAAATGGATCTATGAGATACCTCAAATTATTAGAACCAAACCAAGCCCCAAAAACTGCACAACAATAGAGTATCCCATCCTCCTCCATGTCACCTCACAATCATCAATCATATACATCACCAGAATAGAGAAAGGGAGTTTTCAAATTTTAATATGCCATTTATTTAGATTAGTATTCTCGTTTGGTTAACCAGGGTGATCACACAAGGATTATTATTCATTGGGAATCCATTTAATCAACCAAGTTTACATGATATAATATTTTCCATGTTACAACCATTCAATCACATAATTATCCATAAAAATAAAGGTTCATTAGTGCACAAGAAAGGACCACCAATGGCCACAATTTTCAGTGGACATAATCCCATTCAATTCAAAACATATAAGAAGAGATAAATGAGCATAACAACATTATCAAGCACACCCCTTCATTATTTTAAATCCATTTATTATCTTTGTTAAGGTTTGGTTAGATCCATCCCCATAGGAATCATTATAATATCCACATCGCATGATACACAGTAAAAAGGTACAAATAAATCTACTTGGATGATCAACGTTATAGGTTTTTATCCTCATGCCAATAAATTGGGATGAACGACTTAAAGGGGAGGAAATCAGAGGACTCCAAGACTGATCAGGAAATGCTTCAGCATAGGTGCACCACTAGCCTCAGGAAAGGGAACTCTAAATTCACCAAGGAAAGAAATGAATCATCCTAGAAGAAGAAAGAAATAATTCTAGTGTGATAAAAATGGTTAGATCTTGGAGTTACGGGATATGAAAATCATTAATGGATTTAAAGATGGATCGTGGTTTCACCTTGCGGTTAAAAAGTTACACACGATGGAATTAATTATTAATTAAATAATTATCCTTGGAGGGTTGGCCAAAATAGTTGTGAGTTAAATTCTTTTATTTAAATTGGGTAAATGGGTAACACTGACACATAGTATGGATCCATGAGGGTCTCCCGACTCTAAGGGGACATTAGATATCCTTTATGGGCTTTAAAAATAGCATTGAACCACTTTAAAAGGTTTAAAAATACTTAAAAGTAGCATTACCAGGAAAATTGGGAAGAAAAAATTGATAATCCCCCTCCCCCCCCCCCACCCCGTGGCACCGATCAGTGACACACCGATCGGTGTCACACTGATCAGTGACTCCCCGATCCTTGTCACCGATGGTTGACACTGCAATGACATCCTACCACTGAGACGCCGCCCTTAGTATCCAGACCATATGGGTCTAGGTCATTCTAAATAGTATAAATTTGGAAAAGGGATGGACCAGGATGGTATGGTCCATTTCAATAGATACCTCTCGAACTGTTCTCATTCTTGAGAATCAAAGCTAGACCCGAAGAAAATAGAGGTGTACGAACAACCTCCTCGAAAGATACCTCTTGGGGAAAAAATACCCCAAAAAACCATACCAAACCCAAGGATCACATTGTCCTTACACACGGATCAAGGAGTTCTTTTCTCCATGTCAAGATACTATCTACTTTGGGCGGAACTATCTCACCCGCATGGGTTTAAATTCATCCACCTTAATGCATCTTGAATAGGGATCAGGTCCTCCCTTCCACACATATCAGGCCTTTCCATAAACATTCACCAGGTAAGGAAACAAAACATACCATAATCCAATAAGGTCAGTATTACATCACCATAAATTACAAAATAAAATAGAACAAAACTCAAAACTGCTCTGGGTACTGGGCGCACATATGTGCCTCTGGTTCCCAGGTACTCTCTTCAAGGCCAAAGTGCCTCCCCAACACGCAAACCAAAGGGATGGTTCTTCCATGAAGCACTTTCTCCATTCAATCCTTGATCCTCATTGGTCGATCCATGAATGTACCATCGTCCCCTATATCAAAATATCCCCATTTAATGACATGGGATTCATCATGTAGTTATCGACGAAGATGGGAGACATGGAAAATGTCATGGATCCTTTCCAACTGAGGTGGAAATTTCGGCGGATATTCCACCTCACTGACTCACCCCAACACTTCAAAAGGCCATATGAACCTAGGAGAGATATTTCTCCCATTGCAGAACCTTCTTCGTTGTGCTCTGCACCACCTCTGGTCCAAGAACACCGTCCTCTCCAACCTCGGTCTTGAACACAGTCGAACGACGCAGCCTCCCATATAGGGCTTCAAATGATTCCATTCCAATAGTAGAGTGATATATATTATTGTAAGAAAAGTCTACTAAGGGAAAATGTAATTTCCATGATCCCCCAAATTCCAAAACACATTCCCGTAGCATATACTCCATGGTATGGATGGTTCTATCTATTTGCCAATATTTCTTGTGGTGGAATGTTTTGCTAAGGCATAACTGGGTGACAAAAGCATGCTGCAATCCCTTCCAGACTCACGAGGTAAACTGCGCATCCCTATCCAACACTATGGACCTTGAAACTCCACTCAACCGCACCACCTCATCCACATATCTCTATGTTAAGTCATCCACTGCACTCGACTCCTTGATCACGGGAAGTGAGCTAATTTGATCAATATTTCTATCACTTCCCAGATGGCATCACAGACACCTTGAACTCGGGGTAGTCCTGTGAAGAAATCTATTGAGATGTCATCTCACTTCCACTCGAGGACATCTAAAGGCTGCAAAAAACCTCCTAGGACACAGTGTTCATCCATCACCTACTGACACACCAGGAACCTTTCCACGAATTCCCCCACTACCCATTTCACCCCAGGCCACCAAAACTATTTCCTTAAGCCTTGGTACATATTGTAAACTCCATGTTTTACAGCTACATGTGAGTTATGGAACTCACAAAGAACGCCCTCATTAATCATCTCTAGGAAAAACAACTTCCCCTAGAAATGCATCAGATTCTAACCATCCCCCAACCACCCTTCTAGAACATTGCCTTGGTTAACCTGATCACGCATCACATCACTCTCTATGTCTCCCCACTGAGACTAATCCACCTACTACAATAGAGATGACTACACTGTCATCTAAAACAGACATCCTCTACCACCATCCACCCTTTCATCCATGTGTTGGGCAGTCAACTCCTCCATTTCCTTTTAAGAATCTATAGATTCTTTAACAGCTTCCCTCCATGACTTCCTTCTCAAGGCATCAGCCACAACGTTCACCTTACCTTCAGTGAAATAGATCTCTTTGTTTTAATCCTGGAGAAACTCTACCCACAGTATTTGTTGCAAGTTTAGGTCCCGTTGTGTAAAGATATGCCTCAAACTCTTGTGATCTGTGAATACCACAAAGTGCTCCACGATGAGGTAATGACGACATAAATTCAATGCGAACACTATCACTTCAAGCTCTTGGTCATTGGTGGTGTAGTTATGCTCATGAGGACGTAACTGCCTATACCCATAAGATATCACTCCCCGATGCTGCATCAGAACACACCCCGGGACAAGACCAGAAGCATCACAAAATACCTCAAACAACATTCCTTCTTCTGGTAGCATCAGAACTAGGGCACTAACCAACATCCCATTTAGATAACTGAAGGCTTCCTGGCACTGCTCACTCCACATGAAGGCCATTTCCTTTCTGGTCAAAGATTTCAAAGGAGATGAAACTCGAGAGAAGTCTAGTATGATCCTTTGATAATAGCCTACCAAACCTAGAAAACTGAGAACCTCCGTCACATTCTTGGGTGTTTCCCAAGAAACAATTACTTCAACCTTTGACGGATGAACTGCTACCCCTTTCTGAGACACAATTTCTCCAAGGAAATGCACTTCTAATGTCATAAACATACACTTTCACAATTTAGCATATATTCGGTAGTTTGAAAGGATTTCCAGGACCATCTTGAGATCACTAGTTTCTCCTCCATTGATCTTGAGTAGTTTAAAATGTAATCGATGAACACAATGAAGAAATGGTCCAGAAACTCATAAAAAACAGAGTTCATGATCCCCATGAACGCAAAAAAAAATTCATGACACTGAATGACATGACTACGAACTCAACGTTCCCATACCTACACCTGAAAGCAGTCTTCAAAATATCATTTTGCTTTACCCATAACTGGTGATACCCAGACCGCAGATCAGTCATAGAGAACCATCCTACTCCCCTTAGTTGGTCAAAGAGATCATATATCCTTGGTAGAGGGTAACGGTTCTTGACCGTTACCTGATTCAATCTCATGTAGTATATGCATAGCCTGAGACCACCATATGGATTCTTCTCAAACAAGACCAGATCACACCATGGTGACACGCTAGGTCATACAAAACCCTTCTTCATCAATTCATCAATCTGAATCTGAAACTCCTATAACTCAGTTAGGGCCATCTGATAATGAGCCATCAAAATCGGATGGGCGTCGGGTTGCAAGTGTATCCTGAACTCAATATCACGTTGAGGGGGTAGAGTCACCACTTCTTTAGGGAAGATGCACATGAACTCACTGATGATCCTTGGGACTTCCACCATATTTGTATCTACTGACACCACTAACATCTTAGCTAACAAGGAATGGAGGGGCTCCACTTTCCGGCTACATTCCTAGAAACCCCGCTCATCAGTGAAAGTCACATATAGGCCGTCCTCATCAGAGAACATGGCTCTTCTTCTGAAACAGTTGATAACAGTATGTACAGAAAACTGTCAGTCGATGCTTAGGATGACACAATATGGATGTATCTATAATAGTAGAAGATCCCTATTAGATTTATGTGGCCCTATCATCAGTATACAACCTTAGAAAACATAATACAAGTTGGTATGACCTTTGATTGGCATACTCAACACTAGGGGAACTGGAAGTCTCTCAGCATATAAACCCATAGAACAGGCTAGACCGGGTGGAATAAAGGTGTGTGAAGATCATACATCAAACAAAGCATAGACAAGAGTACAAAACAAGTTGATCGTGCCTCAAACGACTTCTGGCCCTGCCAGAACTATTGTCTCTATGGCATGTAACTTTCCACGCCCAGCTCCTATGCCCCAAAACTGACGACCACCTCCCTGAAAATTTCCAAGTTGAGGTCCATGAGGAGATCCCTAAGGTCAGACTCCTCCTATAACATATGCTCTCAGAGGAGTGGGGGCTCGCTGTCCCTACTTCTACTACTACAGATAGGGGTTGGTTGGAAGCAGATGCTACTGAGGTGGGCGCTGAACCTACCAACCCCCACTATTTTGTGCTCAGTATCAGAACTGATTCCAAATGTTCCCACAGCTCCAACAGATGAAGCACCTCGGTCTTGGGCCTGTAAGGAAAGGGAGAGGACAAGGAGATTGAAATTGGAAGTGCAGGGGCATGCTACCCACTGGTCGAAACCTAGAAGACCCTGACACTGGAGGCCTGCTACTAACAGCCTTCCCCTTGACGATCCCAACTAGCTTCCCTCTCACGGCATACCACCCATCTTGTGCATCCTATCCACCACTTCATCCTTATTTTAGACCTCTAGGTGCATCGGTAGGGTGAAGGGAGTAACACCATATTGAAGAGAAGGTTGGAGTGCCTCCTCTAAACATCTTGCTCGAGAATCCTCATCCAGAAAAATGTCTGGAGAAAAATGAAGGAGATGTTTGAACTTGATCCCCAATTCCCTCACTGACATGCTCCCCTACTGGAGGGAGAGTAGCTCATGCCTCTTCTATGCCTTCATAATGAAAGAGAGTAATTCCACCCATAACTCCTTCTCAGAGTCAGTCCATGCAACTACAGCCTCCCTTTTCTCCTCAAGGTAGAGAGTCCACCATTGACATGTCGCTCCCTACATCTGGCTTACAGCCAGAGGATCCCAGTACTCTGTCGGAGCCTGGATCAAGCTAAAAGAAATCACTAGCACCTCGAGCTAGCTCTCTATCTCCATGTTTGGGACGCTTCCCTCGTACTTCCTGAGGGTCTGCCGTTGTAAGGCACGAAGCATCCCCTGCCACTGTTCAACCTACTCCTCTTGATCAGCCCTCTTCTGGTCGGCCAAAACAACCTCTTGGTCCTCAATCTCCTGCACTACTCATGGTCATCGTCCGGGTGCCATAGCTGCAAGGTAAACAAGGAATTCCTAAGCCTGAGTAGAGTAGAAGATTTCTTTTAAACTTTCATAGACTTCTTATTAATTTTAGATCCCCAAAATACCCAAGAAAAATAAGAACAAAAGTCCTTATGATTCATGTACCTTTCCTTGGGTCTCTATCCTGCAATCAGTGCAGCCTCACTTGGTCACTTGGTAGGCCCAGAGTCCTTCCATCAAATCACAGGGGGCCCTAAAATCTTCTTTCCTTGCTGGTCTTCCTTGTCCAATTTCACACACCAAGATTGCCTAACACTATTTCCCTATCATCCAATGAAAATCCTCATTGTGCCTAAATCTAGACTCCATCCTTTCTCTCGACCTACCTCAGATACCATTCTGTCATGACCTGCCTTCACCATGATGGGGGAAGGGACAACATATTTCCAAACCCTTCCTTCCACAAGTTTAAGTAGAGATAATAACTCCCAAAACCCACCATTAATAGGTCTCAGAGTGGTTACTAGCCCCAAGGGAATATAATCACAGACCCAATGGAAGTCATTACAATTTTTATTTAGTAGGATCTGGAGATAAGATAGTAAATCCTAAACAACACCAAAACTGTGGGTATAGGTAAATCCAAAAAAAACCATTCCAATATGCATGTTCCAAAAGAAAGTTCTATAAAGTACAAGAAACTCAAAAAGAAAGTACCAAAGAATAGAAACAAAACATACTACCCCAATGTCCGAACTAGTATGGTCCGGCATGGTCCTTGAAGTCCTCCTGGAAACCTGAAAGCAGTTTTATATATGTAGTGTGAGTATACAGGTATACTCGGTAGGGAAAATCAAATGCCCTCGTGCACAAGTGGGGAGGCATACTAATGTCTCATGAAAAATGAGATAACCAATGCACCTAACAAGGAAGCTATCCACCCATACCTCACCAAGGAACACTCCCCAAATAACCCAAGTCAAATAAAGTAATAATTAAAAAACATCTATGTTTTGGTACCCCATGCCACTTTCTCACGGTTTATTGAAGACATCCTACACGTTAGACCTCCCCCGCCATTCTCACAGCAGTCCCACTGCCATACCCCACATGCACACATGTGGGCTACCACAACCACACATCACGCCCTCATACACTTGGGTCAAAACAACCCAACATAACCACACTTATAGACAACTAGGACAGAACAACTACCACTACACTGAAATACACCAGGGCCTGATCCTGAAGATACTTGGGTAACAACCTTCCCGCACACACCTAGGCCAACTACCACAAAGTACCCTACCTAAAGAATCTTGGGGTGCTCAGGAAAGTGAGAAGAAAAGGAGTCAATAACCAGCCACTCATAGGAGTGTTGGGAAAACCACCCTCCCCCATGAAATGGAGGTGTTCGGAATGAAGTTCTCAACTAGGGTGGGTGCGAATAAGAAACAAAAAAAATAAATTATACTGATAGGTAACAAGAACTCATCCCAGCCATGGGGTTCCAAAACCATCCCACATACAAAAACCATCGTTATTATTCATTCATAAGAAGCACCCCAGCCACAAACATGTCACAAATCATTCCTGGAAAACAAATACCCATTTAACCCATTCATGTTTTCATATTTGAGTGACTCTATTTAGATAAATTCTTCACTATCGGGCAACTAACAGGCATAGCCACAATCCATGGAAGGAAAACTGCCAAACAGTAATTTCAGCATTCACACTAAGTTCTCTTATAATGTTAGAACAACAAAAGGGATCTGTGAGATCCCTCAAAGTACTAAAACCACACAATGACCAAACAACAGCACAAAAATAGAGGATCCCATCCCCTTCCACATATCCTCACAAGAATCAACCGTAAACATAACCATAACAGAGAAAGGGAGTTTTCAAATTTGAATATGTCATTCATTTAGATCTGTCTTTTGGTTCAGTTAACTAGGGAGAACACACAAGGATTATTATTCATTGGGAATCCATTTAATCAATCAAGTATACATGATATAAGATTTTCCTAGCTACAGCCATTCAATCACATAATTATCCAGAAAAATAGAGGTTCATTAGTTCGCAAGAAAGGACCACCAACAACCACGATTTTCAGTGGACATGATCCCATTCAATTGAAAACATATAGGAAGAGATAAAGAAGTAAAACAAAATTATCAAACACAGCCCTTAATTCTTTTAAATCCCTTTATTATCTTTGTTAAGGTTTGGTTTCATCCATCCCCATAGGAATCAATTTCATACTCACCTCGCATGATACACAGTAGAGAGAGACAAAGAACCCAACTTGGATGATCAACGATCAACATTTTTATCCTCACACCAACAACTGCGGATGTTCGACTTGTAGGGGAGGAACTCAGAGGACTCCAAGATTGAGCAAGAAAGGCTTCGACAGAGGAGCACTACTAGCCTTGGGAAAGGGTACTCCAAATGCACCATGTAAAGAAATAAACCACCCGAGAAGAAAGAAATAATGAATTCTAGTGCAATAAAAAGGGGGAGATCTTGGATTTTAGGGA
This sequence comes from Viscum album, assembly GCA_963277665.1. Classification (NCBI taxonomy): domain Eukaryota; kingdom Viridiplantae; phylum Streptophyta; class Magnoliopsida; order Santalales; family Viscaceae; genus Viscum; species Viscum album. The sequence goes on along the minus strand of OY728137.1, from coordinate 1,831,184,209 downwards.
TATAAAAATCTTGAACAGATTTAAAGACAGATCATGGTTTCACCTAGAAATGAGATGGTTACACATGATGGAATTAATTATTATTTAAATAATTCTCATCGGAGGGGTGTCCAAATAGTTGTTGGATAAAAAATTTATTTAAATAGGGGAAACAGGTAACATTGTCACACAGTATGGGTTTGTCAGGGTCTCTCCACTATTAGAGGACTTTAGATATCTTTTATGTGCTTTAAAAATAGCCTTGAACCACTTTAAAAGGTTTAAAAATACATAAAAGTGGCGTTACCAGGAAAAATGGGGATGAAAACCCTGAAAAGCCCCCCTCACAGAACTGATCGGTGGTGCACCGATCAGAGTCAAACAGATCAATGACAAACCGATCGGTGACACTCCGATCAGGGACACGCGGATTAATGTTCTTCCGATCAGTGACACACCAATTGGCAACACACTGATTGGCGTTGCACTAATCGGTGACTCGCTGATCATTGACTCATCGATCGGTGACACACAGATTGGTGTTACACCGATCCGTGACACCAAAATCAGTGTTACACAGATCTGTGACCCACCGATCGGTGTCACCGATGGTTGAGACCATGATGACATCCTACCACCGAGACACCGCCCTTAGGAACTGGACCTGATGGGTCCAGGGTGTTCCAAACACCAGAAATTTGGAAATGGTATGAACCAGGAGGGTCTGGGACATTCCAAAAAACAAGTGTGACAAAGAATGAAATGAATCATGAAATATTAATGTTGTGGAGACTAGGGGAATCCCCTATCACAAGCATGTCACAATTAATATGAAGTGATCCATAGATATAGAAAACCATATGTCTGTTATCAGGGTTACCTTTAGAAGCAAGAAAATCCACCAACATGTTTCCCTCAGTCCATTTGTGACCAACCTTGAAGCTCAGATGGAGTAAGTAAATACAGTTCATGATGTGATAAAAAATATTCTAAGGACATTTAAACTGACCCTTCAAAGAATTTAACACGATATAAAAAACAAGATCCACTTTTGATAAACTGATTAAATGGTCCTTTCATAATTTGAGTCCATGAAGTAACACCAAGATATTACCAACAATAGAAGCGCCTTAACCAAAAACACAGAGAATACCAGGATTACTGAACCTCTAAATTCATGAAAAACATAAACTCCTCAAATTTTTTCTTGCTGATAAGATCAATTAGTGGGTATATTAATACCATTCATAGACGATAACCATCATAACAACATAACGGTGTTTATCTTCCTGTGGGATACCTCTCCTATTGGAATTTCAGTGGGTGAAAATGAAAGAATCACCTGAGGTAGGGAGGCATCTTTACACTGTTGAATGAATGAATTAAGAATTTTAAGAAACTTTAAATTTATGTACTAAAGTAATTCCAAATATCCTTGGTGTAAAACCAAGTTATCTGATTCCCATATAATCAGCAAGATTCTATTGAGAAGAAAATACACCCCAGTCCTATGTGCGGTCCTGTGTGAGAGTTTCCATTATCATAAAAAGAAAATAATCAACAAAATTCACCCTTGTAGCAGTAAACATGAAACCTTACACCTGAAACCAAGTATTCTTTTCCCATTTACTATAAAAAACAATTCAGAAATAGTTTGGTAATGTGAAATATGACATCACATTCACATTGAATCAAGAAGAATGCTTCTATGCTTGATATTATCATTTGTATAATTGGAGTTATCAGGGATTCTCCAAAGGAGAAAGATATATATAGTAAATATTTCTTTGAATCGGAATTTAGAGCCCAACCAATCTATATTAGAAGAGGAATGAGTCATACTATGGAAAATTGCGAATTTAGGATTCCTAGAAGAGGAATAAGTGATGTAGATCTTATCAGAGTCCTTGTAAAAATATATACTATGAATTACCTCTTATTAGTCAACATTGAGCACTGCATCAATGAATCGAGGATGGGAACATTCTTGTTGTAGACTGATTTATAGAACTATAAATCCATGGAAGAATAAAATTGGTCTATCCCAATTATGTTTCCATAACAAGATGTCTCTACATCCAAAAATCCACTGAGATATTTCCATAATTTTTAGAACAAGACTCTTCAATGAGTTCTAGAGATGAGATCCATCTAATCTATTGGCCCAATCATAAGGAATATCACCTTATGTAATTTTGATAAAATAACACCATAGAGGGACCTAATAATAACCACCCAATCAAGCTTTACCTACAATAAACTCATTCTAACTTCAATACCTTTGATACTGTTACCCCTATTAAAGTGGTATTGCTAGAAGTTTCCAACTAGACCAATGAAAATTACATTCTTGATGAGAATCACAAATGAAACAATTAATAAGGATTTCAAATTTCTTGATCACTCTTTTTGGGGGACTACACATTGATAAAATAATTCATAAGAATATATGATAAAACACTATTTAACTTATTAACCATACCCCTAATGGAATGAAACAAACCCTTCCATTTCATGATCCTTCCCAAAATCATCACAAAAATGTTGTAATAGTGATTAATTATGACTCTATGGTAGGATTTAGGACCACCTAACAGAGATAAAGAACCATGGAGAGGATAAGAAAATGAAGAAAATATCACAAATCCACTATGTATAGCAACAATTACTGAGTGCATTGATAAGGAATAACCAGTTCATATAAATAAAGGCCTTTCTATATCTATCTAAATCATCAAGTTGGTTCCAAGAATTTTCCTATCAAGATCATCAATCATTTCTTGTGAAATCCCAATTGAACTCTAAATTCCACTACCTTTAATGAAACCATGTTGTTCTTTAGATATCATGAGGGGAAGATGGTAAGATAGTAATTTGTTAAGAATGGCGGTTAAAACCTTATAAGATAAGATACACATGCTGATAGGAAGAAACTATCCAAAACAATTAGGATGGTAGAATTTTGGAATAAGATCTTAAATTGTAGTTGAATTGGATCTTGGTAAATCCCAACCTCTAAAAAATCGTGAACAACACACACCAAATCCCCTTTGATAATGGACCAAGCATCAAAATGGAATACACGAGGGAAATAATCGAGGGACCAATGAGCTTTCTGGACTAAGAATTTTTATGGATATAAAATTTCCTCTTTTATAATAGTGCACCTATCCTCTGATTCTATAGGTCAGAAATAGAATCTTGGATGTTATTAAAAATGGTTCTTGGGCTCCCAAATCTAGAGGATAACCCCTTAAAGGGTGTTTATTACTTGAATGTTCTTTAGAGAAAAAATACACTACCATAGGACCCATTAATAATTCCATCAATGATAAAGAAACCATATGAAAGTGGAAGGTTGAGCTTTCCATGATATTTATTCTCCCCAATATAGGCATGAAATTAGGTTGTATTATTTTCCCCTTCTTTAATCAATTTATCTTTAGATCTGTCTTTGTATGAATTCTCAAAGAAATGTACAGCCTCCTCCAGCCTATCCCTTTGACCAGAGAGGGTATTATAGAAAATAACATACCATTTTTATTTTAATTAAAGATCAATTTGACTTATCCCTTCATGGAAGGTTTAGAATTAACATATTGATTGGAAAGTAAATAAATCCAAGAGAAAATGGTACTATTGGAAATTCTTAATTTATTTTGGAGAGAAACCCAAGAAAATATCGAGAATGGAGCTGACCAAGAGGTGGGGAATGAATCTCTAAAACCTTCTAACAGTATCCAATGAATCTTATAGAAAAATACTTTTTTCCATCCAATGAAGCTTGTACATGTTAAATTGGATGTGAATGATCAAGTAGTGATATGTAAAAACGAGTCATAGAGAATCTTGAGAAAGAATTAATAGCCTGAAGGTTTTCCAAACATCTATCAAGAAGAATCCATATTCTACTACTTACCCATCGATTATTACAACATGTGAATGAATCCCGAGAGTATCCCATATCTAGAATATTTTTGGGAGATATATATTATTTAAAATCTTGAATTACACTGTTGTGTTAATGGTATATTTAATTATTTTTAGATGCATCAACAATAGTATTAAAATTACCTCTATTATTCTATCCTTCTGATCCCCTATTGAAGGATTAGAGGGAGTCCCAAATATCATACCAATGAGATGGGTCACATTTAGAATAAAAAATATACATTATTTATTGGCCTTCAATAGAAGTTATCTTGATTAAATGGTGATGATTGGAACTTTCTAAAAAGGTCAATTGTATTTGGTTATCCCAAAAATTACAAATGTGAACATTGAATGATTACCCATACTTGTAGTGTCCAAAATGAATACTTCGATCGAAGTCCTTTATGGACATAAAGTTTATATTTAGTTACGAGATTTCCAAAAAGGAAATGTTTTTATTCTAAATGTACTTGAAGATAAAATTCTTTATATCCAAGGATAGACCCATGGAACTCCATATGACTGAATTAATCATTGTAATATTGAAGATGTGACATGTATGAATAATTCAAGTGATGTTCCAAGAAAGTTCCCATTCATGAAAATTTTGGATTAGGATCAGTTCTCATTGATGGGTGTAGGAATATTAGATTTAGACACCTTTGTACCACTTTTAGTAGGGGGTGCCTTGATGATATCATCCTCAATATATTCAATTAGTTTGAAGTCATTATGAGTTGGGGTTGATACAGGTGGGGGAGAGAACCAAGGGATCCATTTGAATGGATAGAGGGAAGTACTATTAGGATGGGACTAGGAACACGTTGGTCCAATCAAAGAAGAGGGTCAGGATAAGGATCTGTTGGACACTTATTATTTGTGGGAGATGGGCTGACCAGAGGATCCATATATGATCCTCCATCAATGGTCAAAGGTGAAACCTGATATGGACTAAGATATGAGGTAGGAGGGATTGAGTGTTTTAGAGGAGAAGATAACTCAATCAGGTAGTGATGATCAATGGAAGACTGAAACGCCTAAGGATTTGAGAAAACCAAATTAGACACCTTAGGAAGCAATGCTGAAGGATCCAGTGCTATAGAAACTGAGAGGATATTAATAAGGGACCCCAAGGATGAGGTGTTATTATAATGAATATGAAATTCATTATGAGGATAACATATCACAAATTCCATAATAATTATCTATGGATATATTATAATAGGTTCCACAGAGGTTAACTCACCAGCTTGAGAAGGATCTATATCTGGAGACTTGGAATGAATACCCTAATTAATGCATGAAAAATTTGAGTGAATTTTCAAACCACAATGAGATAGAAGATATGAGAAAAGGGGTAAATGATATATTTCCATAAAGATAGATCATTCATTGCATGCAATAGAAACCGGTGCGAGGGTGTAGTTTCCTGATGGATCTCTACACAAATTCAGGCTTCCATGGTATGTTCCATCCTAATACTTGCTTAAACAACAGAAAGAAAGTGACTGAGAGAATTATCTATAGTTTTGAGAACATCAAGAATATGAAAAGGAAGATGGATTCCAAGAATAAAAATAAATAGTGCCACCAGGGAGGAATCCTTCCTCGATGAGCTTTGGGTGACCACCAAAGCAGGAGAAACCATAGATGACTACTAGACCACCCCTCCCTAGCCCATTCCTAGATGAAGTGCACCTCTGAGGAAAAAAGATTATAGAAGGACTTCCCAGACAATATGGACACCATTAAAACACCAAAAAGTTTCCAAGAGTTAAAAATGATGGAGACCCCCCCCCCCCAAATGAAGGTTGATCATTTCTAAACATCACAATAAGGGACTATTGATGGTAGTTGGAGGCATCAGTGAGCTCACTATCTGAAAAGGAAATGGTTGGGTATCCATGAACTAGTTATAGTTCCTTTGGATCCAAGGATATTGGGGGGACCATCTGAAGAGGGGGATAAGAAGCTTGACAAGAACACCATTCACCAACAAGATGAAATTCGGAGCTGAAGAAGGAAGATCTGATGCACCTTGGTGGAGATGTTTTGAGGGCTGAACCAGGATAGTTGAATCCAGAGAAACCACCATCAAAGGTTGGGGTAATACATAACAGAGCACTGAAAATTTCCCTAATGAAAGATCTAGGAGATCTTCCAATAGAGATAGTGGAACTAATCCCAAGCCTAAAAGATTCGTCGTAATCCTACTAGTAGAAATGTTGAGGAATGATAAAACTTTTGTATCATCTGGTGGAATGATAGGTTCATACATATGAGAAAAATCCATATTTCATTAAATAAAAAACCCTAAATATATTAAAAACCCCCAAAACCCCATAAAACCCTAAACAAATAATAACAATTCGAAGCCCTAAAGTCATTTAAAAAACTATAAAAATACTAAATACCTAAAAAACTCAAAATGTCATGAAAAACCTAAAATCCATAAAGAATAAAAAAACCTGAAAACCTTATAAACTGAAAAAAATCCCAAAATACCCTAAAACCTGAAAAATTCGAAAAATTCCCTAAATATCCCGAAAAATATAAAAACCCCTAAAAACTCCTAAGAGAACCTTAAAAACCTAAAAACACTTATAACACTGAAAACACCAAAAATGCTAAAAACACTAAAAACATTAAAAACACAAAAAAACTGAAAAACCATTAAAAAAACTAAACCCCTTTAAACCCCTAAAATTATATAAACACTAAAAAATCTAAAAAAACCCTATATAAATCCAAAAACCCCTAAAATCCAAAAAAACATAAAAAACACTAAAAATACTAAAACAATTAAAGAACCTAAAAACCCTAATGGAAAATAAAAACAAAAACAATCCCTAAAAATACCTAAAATGTAAAAAACCCTAAATACCCTAAAAACCCCTAAAAACCTAAAAACCTAAAAACACATAAAACCACTAAAACCCTAAAAAATTATTAAAAACCTAAAAACCATAAAACCACTAAAACCCCTCAAAATACCTAAAAATCCTAAATATCATAAAATCCCTAAAACTCTAAAAACTATAAAAATCTTAAAAACGTTATAAATACTATAAAAACAGAAAAACCCTAAAAACCCCAAAGAAAACCTTAAATCCCATGAAAACCTAAAAACACTAAAAACACTAAAACCCCTAAAATGACCGTAAAACCCCTAAAATACACTAAAAACTGTAATATCCCTTTAAACATTCAAAATTTTGACAAACTCAAAAAAACCATAAAACCCTAAAAACCTCACCAAAACCCCTAAAAACGCAAAACACCCAAAACCCCAAAATACCCAAAAAACCACAAATCCTTAAAAGTCCAAAAAATTATAATAATAATCAAAAAATATCCCTAAAACCCCAAAAAGAATAATAACCCAGAAAATCCATAAGAAAACCTTAAAAAACTAAAAACACATAAAGTTCCTAAACCCCATAAAAATTTTAAGAACACAAAAAACCCCTAGAAATCTTCTAATCCCTAAAAACACTAAAAACTATATAATTAATATAAATCCCAAAAATTCCTAAAAACCTAAAAAACCCAAAAACCCTAATAAGACCTTAAAAACAAAAAATAAACACTTAAATTCCCTAAAAACCAAAAAAACTAAAAACCCTAAAACCCCTAAAGACACCCTAAAACACCTAAAACCCCTAAAACTATAAAAACCCCAAAATACCTAAAAACCATAAAAACACGTAAACACCCTAAAACCTAATAAAAACACTAAAAACCTTTATCCCGATAAAAATATTTGAAAAATATAAAAAAAATAAAAACCCTAATAAACTCAAAAAATCCTAGAAAACAAAAAAACCATAAAAACACTCAAACCCCATAAAACACTAAAAATAGAAAAAATCATAAAAAACATAAAAAACCTAAAATTCCCTAAAATTCCCTAAAATTCCCTAAAAACATAAAACCATAGAACCCTAGAAAACCCCTAAAAATATAAAAACCTAAAAAAACTTAAAACCCATAAAAATGATAAATGCCCTAAAAACCGTAAAAACCACTAAAACTCGAAAAATCCATAAAAACCCCACAAAACCATAAAAACATAAAATATCCCTAAAAATCAGTAAAAACAAAAAAAACATGAAAAACATTAAAACCCTAAGAAATCCAAAAAAACAATTAAAACCACAAAAACATAAAAAAAATGATAAAACCCCTAAAAACCATGAAACCCCCCCAAAAAAATCTTTAAAAACCCAAAAACCATAAAAACCCCCAAAACCCTAAAAAACCATAATCCCTAGAAAACCCCTAAAAACCCTAAAAACCCTTTAAGCCCCTCATAAAATTAAATCCCTTAAAACCCTAAAAATAATCAACAAAATCCTAAAACCCAAAAATACCTAAAACCCTTAAAACCTATACAAAACCAAAAGACCCCTTAAAATAATAAAAATCATAAAAAATCAATAAAAATCCAGTGAAATCCATAAACATACCTAGAAATGTAAAAAACCCTAAAAATATAAAGAAAAACTCAAAACCCTAAAAACCCAAAGAGAATCTTAAAAACATAAAAACACAAAGAACCCCTAAAACCCATAAAAAATGTTAAAAATCCTAAAAGTTCTTATAACCCACTAAAAACTAAAATAATCCCTAAAAACCAAAAAATATAAAAATCCTAAAAAAATTCCCTAAGATTTACTAAAACTAAAAAAACCCCAAAAATGCTTTAAGAAAACCTTAAAACCCCAAAACATCTTAAAACCCCTAATAACAAAAAAAAACACTTAAAACCCTAAAAACCCTAAAAACCCAAAAAATACCCCAAACCCCCTAAAAACAAAAAATCACCTAAAAATATAAAAAACCCATAAAACCACTAAACACCGACTAAAAACACTAAAAACCCTTTAGACCACTAAAAACATTAAAAAAACTCTAAAACCAAAAAAATTCCTAAAACTCAAAAAACCATAAAAACAAAAAACACCGATAAAATCACTAAATACACAAAAACCATAAAACCATAAAAATTCTTAAAACCCCGAAAGAACCAAAAAAAATACCTAAAAATCCTTAATAACATAAAAAATTTAAAACCCTAAAACCCTAAAAATCCATAGAAATCTGTAAAAACCTAAAAACACTTAAAACCCATGAAAACCTAATAAATGATAAAATGAATAAAAACCCTAAAACACTAAAAAAATCCAAAAACCCTCACAATCCTTGAAAACCATAAAAACCCATAAAATTCCAAAAAAATCCCTAAAAATACCTTAAACATAAAAACCTTGAAAACCCCTAAGAAAACCTTAATAACCTAAAAATACTTAAAACACCTAAAAACCAAAAACATATAAAAAACCTAAAAAGACCCTAATAACCCTAAAATCACAAAAAACCATAAAACCCCTAAAACCATAAAACAAATCGTAAAAACTAGTAAAAACCATAAAAAATCATAAAAAACTATAAAAAACATAAAAAACTAAACTATAAAAAAACCTTGTACCACTAAAAACTTTGAAAACTCTAAAAACCTTAAAACCCCAAAAACTCATAAACCCTAACCCCCCCCCCCAACCAAGACACCCCTAAAACCCTGTGAAAACCATAAAAATATCTAAAAACACTAAATCCATAAAAAACCCTAAAATCACTAAAAATGTAAAAAAACCTAAAAACACTTGAAACCCCTAAAAACCATAAAAATGCTAAAATCATAAAAACCCTAAAAACCATCAAATTGCCTAAAAATTTTAAAATCCATAAAAATCTTAAATAATACATTAAAATTACGAAAAACATAAAAACCCTAAAAAGAGTAAACCCAATAAAAACCTATATGTCCAAAAACTCCAAAAACCCTAAAAATTCAAAAAATACCTAAATCCCCTAAAAGTGTAAAAACCCTAAAAATATTAATAAAACCTAATGAACCAATAAAAGGCTAAAAAATACTTAAAACCTCTAGAAACCTAAAAACAATAAAACCCCGAAACCCCTAAAAAAGACACCAAAACCCTAAAAACCCATAAAAATCCAAAAAACCATTTAAAACCCCCTAAAACCTTAAAACACCAAAAATCCTCTAGAAACCCTTTAATGCCCGAAATAATTTAAAAAAAATAACAAAAATTTAAAATCCTAAAAAACTCAAAAATACCAAAAAACGTATAAAACACCTAAAAACCATAAAACCCCTCAAAAATCTCTAAAAACCCATTAAAACCCCAAACATAACAAAATTCCTTAAAAAATAAAAAACCATGAAAACCCCTAAGAAGTCCTTAAAAACCAAAAAAACACTTAAAACACATAAAAGACTAAACAACTAAAAGACCTAAAACCTTAAAAACCTAAAAAAACGAAAAAAAACTAAAACCCCTCAAATCCCTAAAAATCCTAAAAACCTAAAAAAATTATAAAAAATCCTCACAAATACCTAAAAATATAAAGACTCTTAAAAATATTTAAAAACCCCTTCAAAAACCTTATAAAATGAAAACACTTAAAACCCCTAAAATCCTAAAAAACATTAAATCCAATAAAAGACCCTAAAAACCCTAAAACGGTGCTCTGGCCAAAGGTTCCAGAGTTCTTAGAAGGTTGTCCGCAGCTTCCCCTCTCGATTCAAGAGTTTAATGAGGCTTCAGACCTGCACCGCCTGACTCTAGTTGCAAGCTTCCTAATGTGGCAACCCCCGGTGGTCACTTTTGATAGGTTTGTTTTGACGTTCTGGAATCTGAGTGATTGGGTGACTTTGGGCCTGATCGATAGATCTCACATCATGATTCACTTTTCCTCAGAGGAAGTCCTGGTACTTTCCTGGTCATCTACTCCTCGGTCATGCAATGTCACTCATTTCTCCCTCTTTCGGTGGATCTTTGACTTTCAAATGAAGAGGATTTCCATGATTGCTTCTACCTGGGTGAGATTTCTTGAGCTTCCCCTTACCTTTCAAAATATCTCTATTATTTCTATGCTTTGGAATTCAGTGGGGAGGTTCCTTTGTGTGGATAGTAGGACTAGGCCCCTTTGTCATCCGGTTGCACCAAGGGCCTTTGTTGAAGTCGATGAATCGAAGACTCCTGTGGATGCTATCTGGATTGCAGTGGGGGAAGATCTCAGATGGAGACATCCCATTATCTTTGAGCAATGGCCAGTGTTCTGCTCTTATTGTTGGATCTTTGGGCATAGTGAACAATCTAGAGGATGCTCTGGCCCGGTTAGGGGTGGTTTTTCTCTGGCTCGCATGTCCTCTGGTGAGAGCATCCTCTCTCTGGTGGAGGTGATGGGGACAAAGGGGGTGGCTGAGCCGTTATCCTCCCAACCCTTGGTTGCTAATGTTCCCTGATCGTCTACTTTGCTGGTTGGAAGTGATTTAGATGTGGCCCGGATGGATTTGGGTGGATTCATTGTATGTCTGGATGGAGGTGCTGGTGTTTCGGGAGATGTTGAGGAGGAGGAAGTGCTACTGGCTGAGAGGGATAATCGGGTTTCTGTTGAAGGCGTTCACGGATGTGGTGGCTCCCCTAGGAGGCAGATAGAGAAGGCTGTTGAGATAGGCTTCTGGAAAGGAAATGTGGAGGATCCCTGTGCTCTAGAACTGGGATGAGATGATATAGCTGGCTTGAAGGTTAATGAGTGCACCGATGGATCCTTCCCAGCAGCTATGGTTGATGTGAGTGCTCCTAACCACTCCCAGGTTACAGCCTTGGCTGAGCCTGTTGTGATGGATGTGCTGGTGGCAGAAGTCGTGAAGGAGGCAGTGTTTGATCAGGGCCCGAGGACTGTGGATGAGTGGAGCTTGTCTTCATCTGAGGAAAGGTCTATAGAAGAAGAGGAGACTGGGATCCCAGGGATGAAATATACGAATTGGCGGGATGCCCCTTTAGTTCTCTTCGGGTGTCCCGACATGGGGGGACCTGACATCGGGGCCTGGGCTTTCTCCTCCCTAAGACGGCACTAGAGGTGCTGAGGACCTTCCTAGTGCCCAGTTTTTGAGCCCTATTCCGATGAATGCTGGGGACGCTGATGATCTGTCCATGGACCTACAGAGGGATTTGGTGATTCGTTGTGTTCCCTCTGCTGAAGATTATTGTGTGCAGTTGCATGAGATGGTGTGGGTTGAACGGGAAAGGTTCTCGCTTGAGGGTGAAGTTGAGAGGCTTGGGGAGAGGTTTGCTAAGGCTGATCATCGGATAAATGCTGCTATGGTTAGGTCAAAGAAGGAAAGAACCAGAGGAGGTGCTGAAACTAATTGTTCATAATGTAATAAGGGGAAGGCACCATTGGCTACCAGTGATGGTGTCACTTGTGTGAATCCAGGTGCTAAAGTTGGATCCACTTCCGCCCCACTGAGGTGAAGGCGGAGGAGGGATTACTCTGCCCTCCCACATCCCATGGAAACTAGGGCCTCTTCATGAGCTGTCAGACTTAATCTAAAGGTGAATAAGCGAGAGCGGCTCTCAATTTCCACTGAGCAAGATAATTATAGGTTGAAGCTGCTATCTAGACTTGGCATGCAAGAGTATTTTGAGTCTAGATGGGACTCAACAGACATGGGTGCTTAGTCAGATTTCAGTTTTGCTGATGTGGGCGACGGCTTTGGTGTGGGCATGGGGTATTGTGGTGTGGAGCTGGATGACTTTGGTGGTGATGTTGACTGATCCTCCCACTGTGTGCTTTTCTTTTTGGAATTTATTTTCTTGTTGTTCTATTTTTTTCTTCCTTTATTTTTGTGTCTTTTGGGCTGAGGTCGTAAGGGGTTTTGGATGTGGATCGATGGATCCCTCCCCTCCCTTGTCTGTAGTGTCTTTGTTTCTTTTCTTTTAATAAATTTTGGGGGGTGCCAGGAATAGCCTGGACCCAAGCCTTCCTTTCCCTAAAATCCCTAAAAACATTAAAAGCCATCATAATCACTAAAAACCCTAAAAAATATAATAATCCTTAAAAGACCTAAAAATCCTTTAAAATGTAAAAACTCCTAAAACTCCTAAGAAAACCATAAAACCCTCAAAGAACATAAAACCCCTAAAAACCTAAAAAAATTCTAAAAACCCAAAAACATTAAATACCCCTAAAACCATAAAATCTATTGAAAACATTTAAAACTCCATAAAAACCCAAAAAAAACTAAAATATCTAAAAACCCTTTAAACCTCAAAAAATGTTAAAAACTGTAAATGGCCTTAAAACCCAAAAAACACAAAAAACCCTAAAACCCAAAAAAAACAAAAAAAAAATCCCTAAAACCCAAGAAATTTAAAAACACTAAAAATCATAAATAAAACCTAGAAATCCATAAAAATCCTAGAAACATAAATACCCCTAAAACCCTTGAAATCCCTTAAAACACCTAAAAACGTTTAGACCCCTAAAAACACTAACACCCCTAAAAACCCTAAAACACCTAAAAACTTAAAACCCTAAAAATACCCTACTAATCTCTAAAAACGTAAAGAAACAAAAAAACACTGAAAAATACATAGAAAACTTTAAAATCTTATATCCATTAAAACACTTAAAACCCTAAAAACACTAAAATCCCAAAAAAACCCCAAAATATCCTAAAACCCCTAAAAAGACCCAAAAACCCCTAAAAACTATAAATATGCATAAAAATTAAAAAACACCTATAAAAACTCTAGAAGTGATTTAAACCCCTAAAACATTAAAAAATTCATAAAAAACATAAATGTCCTATAAAACACAAAAACACCCTTAAAACCACCAGAAAACTTTGAAAACAATAAAAAACCCTAAAAACCATCAAAAATGATAAAATCCCTAAAAACCCTATAAAACCATAAAAATACCTAAAATGTAAAAAACCATAAAACCCTAAAACCCCCCAAAAAAATATAAAAACCTAAAAATAATTATACCCCCTAAAAACCCAAAAAATCAATAAAATCCCTAAGAACCCTTAAAAGTCCCTAAAACCCCTAAGAAACATAAAACCCATAAAAATTACAAAAACCCTAAAAGACCATTAAAAACTTAAAAAATTAATTAAACCCATAAAACATTAAAAAAATATAAAAAACCTCAAAAATCGTAAAAAAAACTTAAATATACCCTAAACCCCCCCAAAAAACCTTGAAAATGCTAAAAACAATAAAAACCCACCCAAACCCTCAAAATACCTAAAAACTCTATAAAACCATAAAAATACCATAAAATCCCTTCAAATCCCAAAAAATGTAAAAACCCCTGAAAACACTTAAAACCCCACATAAAACCATAAAAAAACTAAAAACACTTAAAACCCCAAAAACAATAAAGTATGATATAAATCCTTAAAAAAACAAAAAACCCTAAAACCTTCCAAATCTGTAAAAACTCTAAAAACCGTAAAAACCATTAGAAATCTTAAAAATACCTAAAAACAAATAAAACCCTAAAAGACCCTAAGAAAACCCTAAAAACGAAAAAATATTAAACCTTCTAAAAACATAAAAATACTAAAAACCCAAAAACCCCTAAAAGACACTAAAACCCTCCAAAACCCAAGAATCCCCTAAAAACCATAAAAAAAATATTAAAAACCCTAAAACCTTATAAAACCCATAAAACCCAATAAAAACTCTTGAAACCATTTAAAACCCTAAAACCCATAAAAACCCCTAAAAACCAAAAATAACCAAAAACCAAAAAACCCTAAAAAATTCAAAATCCCAAAAAAAACCTAAAAAAATCTTAATGAATCCCTTAAAATGTAAAAAAAACACCTAAATTTTTTGAAAAATCCTAATAAAACATTAAAAAAAAACTTAAAACCCCTAAAAACTGAAAATTGCTAAAACCCCTCAAACACCCTAAGAAACCTAAAAATCCTAAAAACCCCAAAAAATATCTAAAACCATAAAAACCATAACAATATTAAAAAATCCCTAAAATCCATTAAAATATAAAAACCAATAAAAATCTAAAAAATCTAAAATAAAACCATTAAACTCTAAAAACAATTAAAAATCCTAAAAACCTAAAAATTGTAAAACCCAAAAAAATCCCCTAAAAGGCCCTAAAAACCCATATAAATACCTAAACCCATAAAAAACCAAAGAAACCTTAAAAAACCTGAAATCCCATAATACCATAAAACCCACTAAAAACTTTATAACCCATTAAAACCCCTAAAATTTTAAAAAACTATAAAAATCTTAAAACCCCCAAAAAGTCAACAAAAATCATAATAACCCAATAGTACCTTAAAACCCTAATACCCTTAAAAACTGTCAAAACCCTAAAACCCATTAAAATACTATAAAAGACCTAAAATATCAAAATATATAAAAAACCTAGAAAAATATGAAAACCACTAATAAAATGGTAAAATAATAAAAAAAACTTAAACCCCCTAAAAACACAAAAATGATAAAACCTATAAAAACACTAATAACACAAAAAACCCCCAAAATCCCTAAATACCCTAAAAATAATAAAAAAATCTAAAAAATACCAACAAAATTCCTAAAGACATAAAACACTAAAAATATTGAAAACCTCTAAGAAAACCTTAAAAACCTAAAAACACTGAAAACCCCTAAAAAACTAAAAAATGATAAAAACCCTAAAAATACCTAAGAAACCTTAAAAAATATAAAACCCATAAAAACATCAAAAAACTAAAAACCCTACAAATATACTAAAAATATTTAAACCATTTAAACCCCTAAAAACGTTAAAGAACACTAAAATACATAAAATTCCTAAAAAATAAAAAACCCTAAAACCCCAAAAAACCATAACACCCCAAAAAACCCAAAAAATACCCTAAAACATCACAAATTCCGTAAAAACCTATAAAATCTTAAAAAAGTTCTAAAATTCCCAAAAAAAATTGAAAACCCTTAAAACCCCTAAAAACCCCTAAGAAACCATTAAAAAATTTTCAAACGCATAAAACCAAAAGAAACCCAAAAAATGAAAAAAATAAAAACAATTTACAAACCCTAAAACCCTCAAAAATCCCTAGAAACCATAAAAATCCATAAAAATATTAAAAAACCAAAAAAATTCCTAAAACATAAATAACACTAAAAACCATTAAAACATAAAAACACTTAAAACCCCTAAAAACTAAAAAATCCTAAAACCAGTTAAAAGATGCTAAAATCCATAAAACCCCTAAAAATAAAAAAACCCTAAAACACGTAAAACCCTTAAAACCCAAAAAACCCTAAAACCCACTAAAAACTCTATACACCATTTAATCCACTAAACTATTAAAAAAATATATAAAACAATAAAATCTAAATAACTCAAAACCCCCTAAAACCCCCGAAAAATACTAAAAATGTATAAAAATAGTTAAACCCCCAAAAAATATTCTAAATCCCTAAAAAAACCCATAAAAATCCTAAAAATCCCTAAAAATCATAAAAATGTAAAAAACCTAAAACCATGGAAACCCCTATGAAAAAATTAAAACATAAAAACATAAAACTACTAAGGAACCTAAAACCATAAAAACCCTAAAAATCATAAAATCCATAATACCCTTAAAATAAAAAAAACTGTAAAACCCATATTACCCAAAAACAACTAAAAACCCGAAGACTCCTTTAAACCCATAAAAACATTAAAAAACTATAAAAAATTAAAAAACATTCCAAAAACACTAAAAACAATAAAAATCTTAAAAATAATTAAAATCCAAAAATACATACAAAAATAAAATCTATGACAAAACCTAAGAAACCCTTAAAAATATGAAGATACATAAAACCCCTAAAGAAGAAACAAAGACTCTAAAAACTATAACAACCCCAAAAAACCCTAAACCCCATAAAACCTCCCAAAACTATAAAACCCCTGTAAGACCATAAAACCCCTATAACCTTTTAGAAACACTATAATCTCTTTAAACCACTAAAAATTTAAAAAAAAACTATAAAATAACATAAAACCGTAAAAATTCAAAAAAAAACCTGAAACCCCAAAAAACATAAAATCCATAAAACCCTAAAACCATCAAATCTCTAAAAAATATAAAAATATAAAAATCCAAAATAGACCAAAAAAGTTCAAAAAATAAAATAACCATAAAACCATGATAAACCATTTGGAATCATAAAAAACATAAAACTCGTAAGAAACATAAGAATGCTAAAAAACATAAAAACCCCTAAAGACACTAAAATCCCATAAAAATCATAAAAACCCTTAAAACATTAAAAAACCATAAAACCTAAAAAAAACCCTACTACAATGATCAAAACCCTTTTAAACCCCTAAAATGTTAATCTCTAAATAAACATAAAACTCAAAAAAACTCAAAAAAAACCTAAAACCCAATATACTCGCAAAAACCATAAAATCTATCAAAATACATAAAACCCATAAAAACCAATAAAAGTCCTAAAATATATAAAAATACCTAAAAACATAATAAAACACTTATTTAACCCAAAACCCATAATAATTCTTTAGAAAACTAAAAACACTAAAAACCCCTAAAAATCTAAAAAAGCTACAAACCCTAAAGAACTCTAAAAACCATAAAACCTTAAAAATAACAAAAAAGATTAAAACCCCATAAAACCACTAAAAACTAATAAAAACACTATAAATCCTCCAATATCCCAAAAATGTTTAAAACTATAAAAACCCATAAAATCCCAAAAACACTAAAAACCCATAAAAATCCAAAAAACTAAAAAACTCAAAAAATCCTAAAACCCATCACAATTTATAAAAACCATAAAAATCCTAAAACAACCTAAAAATCTCCAAAATCATATTAAACCCTAAAACCCTTGTCTCCCTATTGAAATGTTGGTTCCCTTGTGATTTATTGTCAGGGTTTGAGCTTCGTAAAATTAGTGATGTCAGTTTCACTAACACCAGATAGTTTCTAATAGGTTTTGTTCATGGATATAAAAACACAGAAAAGTTCCCTTATTTGATATTTTTCATGAACTTTCTTTCTAAAGGAAGATTATTTTTGTGAAATTGTACAATAATACTTATAGGCTCACATTGGTTAGGAGGATGGGTGGTCAGGCTCATCACACCCTTTTAGGGGGAACTATTTCCTACTCTCAAAATCTTTTATATATTTAAGTCATATTCAAAAATCCTTTATTAAATACCAAGAATAAATAAGTTTTTCCTTCTTAGAATTAAATTATTAGAATGTATTGATTCAATAATCATTTGTATGTATCTGAGGTTCTCCATTTATGGGGTTTTCTATATGTATTTAAGGTTCTCTATTAATGTTTCCCTTTTGTATGTGGACTAGACATTCTTTAGTTGTTTATTATTAGGATTCTTGTTTTAAGCCATATTGGGGTTCTATGGAATTATCTCTATCCCAAGAGATGGTATTTTTATTTATATTTGCATGGGTCCCATAATATGGGCTTCCTACACATCCTTGTGAAAGGAATCAGAAGTAACCTATTTTGGTTACACTTAACGGGACACATCATGCCTTTAAATATTATGTGATGAGGACCAAACCGTGCAGTTTAACATCATGAGGAAAGGATTTATAGGAAAAATATGCCTAGATAAGGGTTTTTGTAGGACTTATGTCAAATAATCCCAAGGATCCTATTAGGAGTGTGGCCTCCTGGGTTGTTGAAGATACTACTAAGAATGTTCCATGGAGAATACTATGGTGAATTTTGGGTTTGTGTTTATACCTCAAAGAGTCATTATAAGTTTTCCAATTGGATTGGAATTAAATCCCACATAGTTTGATGAATTCAAGGACCCATTACTATAGTGGAAATATGAAGGGTTTTCTCACATGGGAATGTGTCCCTTTGAGAGGATATGATATGGTTTTGAGGATTACACCTAGGAGGAGTCCCATGTGCTCGGAACCATGAGGAATGTTTTAACTCATAGTGATTTAGAGGTTAGGTTAGGGATTACACTTAGGAGAATATTGTTGGTTGAGATTAGGATTGATGGGGGTTATATCTAATAGGAGGTCCGCAATACGGATACATGGATTTGAGAAACCATGCCTGTGGAGGCCCTTTGATGGAATGTGAGAGGAATATCTGGAAAAAGGATTCTCTATTAATACTTAAATCCGACCATACAGATGTCATTATCATCGCTATACTCTAACCCCACATGATTCATGATCAAATTTGAGAAACAATAGGAAGTGGAAGATCTGGAAAACTACCTAATCCTTATTTCATTGGTGGAAGAATTTGGGGATATGGGAGAATAAGATATGGATTTGTTGTGCCTATAACTTTTCATGTTTTTGTAACCAGGATAGTCAAATATGACAAATAATCTAGATATGGCCCATAATAATGGATAAAATATTATTATTGGAGGGATTTGTTACTCCAGGTTACAAATTAATAGAAGAGTATTAGTCAATAATCTCTGTAATTAAGAAAAGAAAGTGTGATTCCCACCCTCTCATCGTATGAAATGAGAGTTCCTTCGTCTTAGAGATGAGAAGGTGAGAACATCCTCACCCTTGAATCTGAGACTGGGAAGTCCCTATAAATACCCTAGGGTTAATTTACACATTAAATAAGTGGTGTATAACTTCACAAACCCCAAGGACCCTACCCATCAGCTGGGAAAAGTGTGGGACACCTCTGAATAAAGGAATTCATAACTAAATTGGGGACACACTGTTGTCTCTCTCAACATGGTTTTGCAAGTCCGGAGGATTCTGTGAAAGCTTCAATTTTCCCCCCTCATACGAGCAATCTAGATGAATAGTATACCTATCATTAGTGGATTGAAATAGGGATTATAATGTGTCTCACACTAGTTAAAGTTGGTTGATTAGATGGTACCTCATGAAAGGTAGACTTAGGAGGAACTAGATGTGTTTCATGCATGGTGGGCCTGTGTGAGTTGGAGATTCATTGGGTGATAGAAAAATTGAGAAATAGGACTTGGTTGAGGCTTTTCTCTAGGCATTAAGTTTTTCCTCATGTGTCCTTGGAATGTTATCACACATGTCCCAGGATTGGTAAGGGACCATCGCATAAGTTATTATCAACTAGGGGGAGGGGGTCACCATGTAGGTGTCTCGTGTTTTAGACTATGGAGGGACTTTGATCCCACTATCCCCCAATGTTCCCTCTTATCTATGGTTTTGGAGAGCTAAATGAATGTTTTTGAGGGTTTTTGAAAATGGTTTTTTTATCAGATCTCTGAGGATTCTTCCAATTTTCTAGTTCTTCAATGAAGACCCTAGTGTTCTATTTATAGACAAACTTGGGACCCTAGGTGAATGATGTCTCTCACACATGTAGAAAATGTAGGTATCCAATGTAGGTACCTCCTACAATGGTATCTTCCCCTTTTGGGTTGTGCATGGAGGGACTACATGATCCTCTATTGACAAAGGCCTTGTGCACACAAACCAATTAGGGAGAGTAACTATGATCATTCGTGAGGATCTCCACCTCTTTATTTCTTGAGGTATTTATCACTAAATATTTTCATCCCCATGAGAAAAAAATATCTTCAACAAAATCACCAGCTAGGGATTAGATGTGATGATCATAAGAAGAGGTTCTAGTCCTAAGGTAGATAGAGGAAAATATTCTTGGGGATGAATAGGTATTCTGTAAAGGTTATCCATAGAGGTCATCCACACAAGAATGGCATGCTAGTCAATTAAATCTATAAATAGAGGTGACCGCCCAAAGAATTTGGCCTTCCACTTTTTCTTTCTTCTACTCTTGTTACGCATTCCCTACATTCAATATTTCCATGATATTCATTCATGAAATCCTTTTGGAGGATCACCTTCATAGAAACACATGGAATGTCCTTTTCAACCCATCATAGAACCCTGAGTGATTGAACTACACTAGGTCACTTGGGTGAGTGACATGTGTGAGACACTTGGGTGAGTAACTTGTGCAAGTCACATGGGTGAGTGATCTATGTGATTCAATTACATGAGGTCCTCCCCTTTTGAAAATTTTATGAATTTTATAACACCGATATTTTTACTTTAATGAAGACCTCGATGAGTACTTACAGACCTCCAATGGATTCTCTAATGGATTCCCATAAAAAAGTTACTACAGATGTTTTAAACTTGCTCAAAACTGATGGGCTAGACTACTATGATATGTGTGACTCCTCCCTCCCATAATTAGTAATGATTATTAATTAGTAATAAAATTAGTAAATTTTTAGTGATTATATACCACTCTATGGCAATGGTCATCTGAGAGACACATTAATCCCGAATATCCAAAGTTACCTACCAAAGTCATGGTTTGTGAAACATACCAATTGTCCCATTTCAAATATCTCTTACAAGGAATTATTCATACAAGAATAAATGGTTCTTATCACATATTTAATGAACTACAACATTTGTTCCCCCGATCTAAATCTTAAACACCGATAATAAATTATTCATTACTATGAGTAAATCTTTCATGATTTCAAGTAAAACTAATCACATGGATGGAAGGAGGATTTGTGCATTATCTCAAGAGTGGTAGCTAGGTCTAAATGGTAATTGGCATACAAGGTGAACCAAACTTGTGTGGAATTTAAGAATGAGATTCAAAATTTCTACAATTTGTGAGGCCGTTTGGGTGGAATAGACACATGTTTACAAGAACCCAAACATCATCCCTAAACCATTATGCTGGTGGACACCTCAGATGAATTCTTTCTATATGAATCATGGTTATGTTGGTATTATCATGTGGGATGTTTAAAAAATATATTGATCCCCTATACGTAGAGAAATGTCTGATGAGTTTATCCCACTGAAGGTGATTTGGGCTAATGTCAAAAGGATGTCGGCCTTGGACCATGATCTATTAAAGATGAATCTTAAAATTATGATGGGGAACCCCCACCAGAGATGAAAAATTCATTCTGAAGCATGGATGAAGGCCTTACTAGAGATAATAAGAGAAGTCTCTACATTCCATAAACCAATGAGATTCCATTAATTATAGAATAGGAGAATTCCTAGCTAATTTTGGCCTACCTTGGATAAAGGCCAATATCACTAGTGGGGATATAAAATGAAGAATGATGTTTATGTGAGGACATACCTAGCCAGATTTCTTAAAATGTGGTAAGAACCAACCTGATATCAGTCCATTAAACCAATGGAATCAGAATACTAGATAAAATTGTTATAAAAAACAAACTAGAATAAGGTGGCCACATAGGGTTGGATGCCTCTATTCTAGCAAAGTTCTACTGGTTTTTATTGCAAGTGTACATAGGGAAGGAACCATTATGAATTTCAGGTCCATTTAAGTGATTATGCATATGAATAGAATCAAACAAAATTTATTACACTATGATAAGTGGGGTTTAGGTTTTTGAAGTCCAATTTTGACCATTCATTTAGTTTGTTTATAGTATCTAGCCATTATCCCTAAAGCATGGAAAATCTATGAGGATTGTAATCATGTCAGGAGAGTTTAGCTTCATCCTGTATGGTGATCTTCCTACAGGGACATTCATTAACAATAAAAAAGATGATGACTATCTGATAAAATATATGACTTCATTCAGAGATAACATATTGGAGGATCATATTGACCATGATATCATTTGTGAGCTCTATGCTCTATATTGATTTACCCACCAATTCAAGTGTCTGCAACATCTATGTGTCTCCCCCTCCCACAAACATTCAAATTGAAAAACATCAATGGTGGCTCAGAAATTGTGCATCTAGATCACCATATAGGTATCCCAAATTTCAATTAAGATACCTCTATAGGGTGCATCAATCGGGCTGGAATATGTGTATTCCAGTACTTTTATTTCTTCATTCCCTTAAGGTGTATTAAAAAACAACTCCTTTAGTCAGGGATATGATGACTATTAGTTGTGGAAATCAAGGAATAAAGGTTCATCCCAAGGGTGATGATGATAAATCCTCAATTTCATCAAATTGATCATAGGAAATGGCCACGGAGAAGGGTATATCTAAGACCGCATCATATTATCCATAAAATTATAGTTGGTACTATTGAGAGGAGACTCAAGCTCCAACCACCTAGGCTCCTTGGAGAGTAGAGAGTCCTGGAAGGGATTCAAATTCAAATGATTTTGGGTATTCCTCACATCCATGTGCATTGACATCAGATCATGTTTGTACAATGGCCATTCAAGAAATATAGGGAATAAATCCAGACCTTGAAGACATGTGGGTATTTATCTATGCTAGAATACATATCCCAAAACATAGATATATTCGAGTTCCCTCTGATATTCACCCTGAAATAAATTTTTATAAGTTGAGGAAATATATTTATGATATGGATATGGTGATATATGTGATTGATGATCAAATCCCAACCACTAAACAGGTATCCTATATACGGTACCGAGATGTTTTTGAGGAGTTATTTAGTCAATATAAAGAGGAATGAGATGAATACATCAATATTAGTGAGGTATCTATCTCTTTCCCCTTTTCATTTCCACCCTTATCCACCATTATTAAATTATAAGGGATTTATATTGTGGTTGGAAGTAGGAGTAGAAGAAGTACCAAGGGTGGTTCTCAATTCATCGAAATATGAGCCCACAACAACCCCATCAGAGTGTGGGTTGAGTCTCTTGATTCCTCAGAGTTGTCTTTAGGTAAGAATATGATGGTGAAGGAGATGATAATAGGCTCTTCTCAATCTCCACATCCAATACCCTTAATTGAGAGGACCAACACAGGACCCACTCTATCTCAAGAAAAGAAAAAAAGATAAAGAATAAGTTAGTCAGGTGTATGCACCATGATAAACCTTTTCACTATCACTTAATCTCATAAATATCCTGACATACCCATTTGACTATGATTTCCTTTTGTATGATATGATTCAATTTCCTTCCTTAAGGGGTCTAACATTGATACATCAAGGACTGAGGGGGACATCTTGGATGAGGAATATATTCATGCTGATGAATCCATTCATTTGAAAAAAGAAGTCACGAGAGATAGATCCACATCCACTCCTGTTACTATAGAAAGGGTGGAGGGGCTTGGTAATTTATGATGCATATCAAAAGTTATCATACATTGGTCTCTATCTTTATTTCCTCACAACATTCTAAAGATGTCACTTATTCTATAGGACCTTTTTGAAGTCACCATAGACCATGTTTCCATTATTGAAGTGGTTGATAGGGACCTTATCTGGTCCAAAGCAGGTTTTAGTGCTGATCTTGACTCTATATGGTTCAAGGAGGTCTGATATATTGAGAGACCGGTGGGTGAAATCTATGGGGGGTCCAATTTGAGTCTGGATCTACTCATCTCAGATACCCCTACTAGCAAGGATTCTATAATTTATAAGGGATTATATATTGAACTAATATATAAACTAATGTATCTTTAAATTTTTTTGGAAAAAGTAAATATCCACACCTCTTTAATGGAGTTCTAGGATATTGACAGGTTATCGGAAGGACTTGAGTTTTCTCTTTCTTAATTTTTCAAAGGAATTCAAAATCCTTACATTTAATGTCTTACATTGGACCTTGACATGGGCATATTTTTATATAGAAAAACCTTCCAAGTTAATTCATGAACAATGCATCCAAGTGCAAAAAACTCCCATTCCTGAGGGAGAAACATCTCTGGAATTCAAAGTCGGAGATTCCTAAGATCCCTCAATCTTAGTTTCTGAATATACTTAGGGAGAAATTAATTTCTAGGATACCCCCACATAGAACATCAGGACTGGTTATGTCATAGAGGCATCAATTCCTTCCATATATTTAATTATGGGTGAGTGTTTCCAACTTATCTAGTTGTTTCCCTACCTTTATCATTTTTTAACTCCCTAATGTTAATGAGGGGCGTCTTCAGTTTTCCAGTTCCAGTGACTTCAAATACTAAGTATGGGAGGGTAAATCCTATAACATTTATCCAACATTGGAAATTAGATATGACACCATTTTTGTGGGAGTAGAGAAGAATTCCTCATTAAGTACACTAATCCCAAAATACATTTCTCCCTCTGAAAGTAGTTTTCAGTCACACTTGGAGACACATAACACCCTTTGCATAACATTCCATATTTTCCATTGTGAAATTTTGAAGATATTATCTAATAAACCTCTAGAATACCTACCCTCATGACATTAACAACTTCCACTCATGTTTGGCATGTTGGGATATATAGTATTTGATTACCACATGGTTCATTGTGTAGTGAATTCAATCATTCAGAATTAAGGGAATGGGAAAGGATCACAGAAAGTTGTGGCATAGCTAACATGTTAGTTTTAAGGTATTAGAGTTCTTTTATCCCAATATGATCTCATCCATACCAAGGTGGTATAGTAGTATCAATATATAATTGATGATAAATTTCTCCACATGGTGCACCTTCATGAATAATTAAATGCTATAAAGGAAGCATATTCCAACTCCACCAATCCTTGATAGGGGAATTGGAACAAGGAATATATTATATTTCTTAAAAATATGAGAAGCTTCATAATGACGAGGAGTTCATTTCTACATAATTGGCTAGGTTTTGGAAAACTATAGATAATTATCAAGCTTTAGAAAGACAACACAAAGCCTATGTTGAGGAGAACTTGTAAAACACAGTGTAATGGATCCATCATGTGGATATTCCTTCCCTTTTTAGAACATGAATGAAAAGGATTTGTTTCCAATCATCTATTCATGCATTTTCATATTCATTATAATCATAGTATAATATTGAAAATGGATCAATTGATTTAATTCCATCACTTTATAATTACAATGATAGGGGTGACAGAATGATCTATTTTATCCTAGGACTTTGTACCTAAAAAGCATAGTTTTACTACTTATAGGGTCATATAGAAGACCCTATAAACTTTAAATATTTTTGAGTTATCATCTTAATTTTTTCTTACATCTGATATGAAGAAGGCTTAGAATTCAAGACTTGTATTTTTATTAGGACACCTTTTTTTCAACCAAAAACATTTTGTGACTGTTACTTTTAATTTATCTATATTTTCCTAATCCATGTGGAATGCAGTTCTAGTTAGTTGAGACTTAGCATTTGTCAAGGGTTCCCATTGCAATTTTATAACATGGTGAGTACCATGCCTATTTTTTAGGTAGTTTAGAGACTTGAAATATAGTCTAATGTGACTGGTGTTTTAGGTCAAACAGCCTTAACCATGAGTTTTGGAATGATGTCCCAAACAAGGCTTGTGGGATGAGATTGTTCTGACATTCTCTAGATATGTGAATGGGGATTTCACATCACAATTTTTTTATTATGGATCTCAAACATGATATGAGACAATAATTTGGGGAATTTTTGTAGACCATGTTCAAAAATCAGTTTCCAGCATGATATTATAAGGGATTATGAGAATAGAGGAGGACTCTCCTAGGGATAGATGTGCCTCTAGTAGAAAAACACATTTTTTTTTGAATTTCTGAAAATCCAACTATGAATTAGTACTACATACTCAAAAAATAAAATCCTCTGACTGACAGGACCTTTTGGTGGGATACTTATGCAAAGAAAACTGAAGTATATTATTACATAGTCAGAAAAAGGCATCCTCAGAACACTGACATTATATTAATGGTGGATGAAGAAATATTTGAAGATGAAGATATATCTAGACCATGAAGGGAAGTTGTCTGAGAATGAAAGAAACAACTATTTTAGCACTAGCCAATAATTGGGAAGTCACTCCAATACAAATTTGATATGTTTATAGGAGGGGACATTATATTTTGGTCATAATATTGAATTTGAGGGGTCTTAAAAGAAGTCTAGAACCTCCCAACCATATCGGGGTTTTTTCCATGAATGGATGGAAACACATGTTTTGGTTGTTGCGGTAGTAGGGCCTAGAATAGAGGATCTAGGAATCAAAATATTTCTTGATGTAATGAGCATCTAGTCATATATAGTTCTTTCAGTTTATATTGTATATGAGAAATATTAGGAGAAAGGATCCTCCCTGGAGAGGGTTAAATAATAATGTAGTTTAATGTCATGCGACCAGGACATGGACCATGCAGTTTAATGTCAAATGAAAATGATGTTTAAGGATACATTTTGAGGTTATTTATATCCAATCAAATGATTAGGATTTGGCCATTATATAGTGATCTGATAGAGAATGTTCCACTATCTTCGTGTACGAATGGGGGTGGTTGAAACCTGTAATGTTGGGGTTTCTAGATCAAAAGGCTGATATGGTACAAATATAAAAGGAATCACCAATGACCACATTCGAATAGTAGGTTAAAACATAATTTCAATGAGGAACATGAAGATAGAGGCAGTATCTCATGGGGATGAATGTTTCACTGGTTTAAAAATGCTTTTTGTGGGTGACATTATAGAAAACCAACTGGGGATATTACTACATATTTAAATATTGGAATCCTATAACTAATAGGACCTTTTGGTGGGTGATTAATACAAAGAAAATTGGAATGTATTACTATATATTCAGACAAAGTCATCCTTATTAATCTTAAATTCTATTTTTGATGGATGAAGAATGTTTATAGAGATTTGAATTTCCCCGGACATGGAGTTTGTCTTGTGTAAGGAAAGTTCCTAAGTTGTGTAAGGGGTGTTTCCGGTCAAAATCACTTACAAATGGAGAGAAATGTTTCCTATGCTAGTTTCAACCATACACAAGGAAGAGGAATTTTTTATTGTAGTTGGGCCCAATATATAGGATATGGGCTTCACTATACAACTCAATAAAGAGAAACTCAATCCATAAGTATTTTAATAAGTAATCTCCCCACACTGGTCTGATTCTGTTGTAGAGTTGGGTTTTTTATCATTATTATGAATGGACCTAAGACATAGGAACCACATATCACTACATGTCTCATAAAAGAACATATCTATCCATATATAGTTATTCAGAACCATGAAATTTTAAATTTTGATTCCGAGACTTACCATACATCTTAACATTATGCAATGAGTACAAAGGAGCATTTTACCATAGAACAAGTAGTATTTCTACCATATATTTCAACATCATGTTGTAAAGATGAATCATGTAGATTAAAATCATGTGACCAGGATGATATAGTTCCTTGTAAATTTAGGCTGTATGATTAGGACAATGGTATTATGGAAATGATGGATAATATGAGGCCCACCAGACCATGGATGTTTAATAATACTTTGGATGTGAGGGTGGAAATTGTTAACCAATATCATCGGGGTTCGTAGATTATTATAATTGACATGGGGAAAGAATTTCTGGAATAAACACATTCCATTTTTAAATAGTAGGTTCCAGCACGATGTCAATGGGGATTGCAAATACAAAAGGGGATTCTCTCAATGATGAATGTGCCATTTGTTGAAAAAGCCTTTTGGTGGGAGACTTCAGGAAAATCCTATGGATTCATATTAATACATAGTAAAACAACATCATCCCTTGAAAAAAATTCCCTTTTTGGTGGGAGACATTATGTAAATCCAACTTTGGTGTATTACTGCATAGTCAGAGAAAGTCTTCCTCAGGTATCATAAATTCTATTGCTAATAGATAAATAAGATTATTAAGATCCAAAATTTCCCATGAATAGGATTATGATGTTTAGAATGAATATATTTGATCTCAAAGGAAGAATTTGAAAGGGCATTGGGCATAGAGTATGGAGTACCTTGTATGGATATGAATCATATGAGGGAGGTTAAGTTTATTTTTCCATGATGGACTAATGAATGAGGGAACCCAAATTAAGGTCTCCTCTATAGATATTTGGTTGTATACAGGATATGAAGAATTTTTATTTACCCCTAGATGGGCCTAGTACATGAGGTCTATGAGTCACTATATATCCCATTGAAATGGTAATCATGCCATACATAGTTCATAAATGGAGGTGTGGTGGGGACCGAAACTGAAGTTTGTGATCCTCTAAAGTAGAAATAGAAATGTTACACAATTTTATATCATATAGCATGGATGTAAACCATATAGTTTTACATCATGCAGTAAGAAATTTCTGGTGTTCCTTTTAGGGTCTTGAAACTAGGACCACATTAACCATTTTGTGAATTGGTTCACCTTGATCATGCGGGGAAGCCATTTAAAAAACTCATAATTCTAAGTGATCTATTATTGGTGTGATGTTCAAAGAGTATTAATGTTTTATTTTACCACACTGATGTGATCAAATAAAATGATATGGGAATTTTTATCTTTTAGTGATTGGAAAAAGATATAGGAACTAGGTGTTTCTATGTATCTCATCGAAATGAGAGTCCATACATACATAGTTATAGGAATCCTTAATGTCTAATGAGAGGAATAATAACAAAGAAGTTTAATGTCACATGATAAGGATGTTGGTGATTCTACATAAATAATGGATGTTGCAGATAGACCCAAGACTAGAGATCTAAGTGTCATTATGTGTCTAATAATGATAGGAATCAAGCCACATGTAGTTCTTGAATTATTTTCAAGCATTAATTAGGTTTATATGCATGGAAAATGGGACATTTTGTTTTTTATGAATAATGGTTGGGACCAAGACATAAGGTATGCTAATCACTATGTATCCCATCGAAATGAGAATAAAGCAAAACATAGTTCTAAATTTAGGTGTGGTTGGAGATCATCTCCATGAGTAGTGATCTATTTAACCAAGGATTAAAATGCTATTTAGTTTTACATCGTGCAACATGAACATAAACCGTGTAGTATTATGTCATGTAGTAAGGATGTTTTCATATAGTTTAATGTCTTTTGACTTGGGCATGGATCTATGTAGTTTAGAGTCTTGCAACTCGGACATTGGAGTCTT
The DNA here is from genome assembly GCA_963277665.1 of Viscum album. Lineage (NCBI taxonomy): Eukaryota > Viridiplantae > Streptophyta > Magnoliopsida > Santalales > Viscaceae > Viscum > Viscum album. Next base: position 1,831,154,553 of record OY728137.1, on the reverse strand, counting down.
GTTGTTTTAGGTCATATTACTAGGACCATCTGGTGTTCCTTTTAAGGTAGTGCGCTCAGGACCATGATGATGTGCAGTTTTACCTCAGGCATCCAGGATGAATGGAACCATATAGTTAAACAACATGTTCAAAGGATGTTGGGTTCATGTAGTTTTATTTCATATGAAAAGGCTGTGGTACTATGTAGTTTTATGTCATGCAGTGTGTATGTGTATGGAAAATTTTTTTACATCATGTGGAATGGAATTTGTTGTCATGTAATTTAACATCATATGACATGGGAGAGGGACCACATAGTTTTACGTCATGCGGTAAGGTAATTTTTAGAGACCCAATTTTTCTTATAAGACATTGAAATATATCTATAAATATATTTAGAGTCAGGCATTGGAACGACGTGTGATTCTGAGGATCAGTGTTCCTAGAATTAATTATATAAACATATTAATTTTTTTATTTTACACATATAGTTTCTTAAGGAAAATGGGATATATCCTAAAAATAATCATAGATCAGTAATTTGAGATCATGATTGAGTCCATAATGCGAGTTTTACCCTAGGTGTGTCCTAAAATTGGTCTGCACGAGGTATTCAGATATCGTGATTGATGGAGGGTGTATTTAATTAAAATAAATAATTAAATTTATTTATTTTAAATTACGTAACTTTATTCTATTTTTTCTATAAATTCCATTTTATGGAGGACCACTATGGTTAGTCGCATAACCCTAGGACCATTTAGAGGATTCTCCTTCCACCTCTTGTTGGTGAATCAAGATCCAATGATGATGAAATCTTAGATCTAGGAAGACCGAGGTGAAATGAATGCAACAATTTCTCTTATTTGTTAGATATAATGTTATTAATTGATGAATGGCCCAATTTTAGGTAGAACCCCTAAATTTCTAGATTATTCTAAAATTTATTAAATAGACTGAGCATGATTGAAAATGTCTCTAAATCTGCATCTATTTCAATCATTTACATGTGCTCACACACCGATTTTCAATTGTTTGTTAAATTTGTATCTATTGAGACATGTTTCTCAACCAAATATACTCATGTTTTATTAATTGGATAATAAATCATGGGAAAAAATTGTTACATCATTTTTTGGGTTCTTTTCACCCACCCATAATTCACATTCATTTCCACTAGGATTTAAGGCCATGTATCAACATTTCTAGGTGGTATCGAGCCTGATCAAACCCCTAGATTCGTGATGGTTTCATATACAATTAATGGGTAGGTGATAAATTATGCATTTCAAACAATTTATGGGTTTTGGGTGATTTATTTTTTGATATAGGTTTCAAATCGAAGATGACGTTGATGAAGGACGTGCGCGGTGAGTATGAAAAACACCATGGACAAATTTGAATCTATTTCCTAGACACAGGATGGCTAGAAAAGGATACTGGAGGCCTTCCCCACCTATTTTGAGAATCTTGGAGGTGAAATTTGAGGTGGAAAGGTTGGATATGTAATGCTGGTAAAAATATATAACTCTGTATGGAAAACCCAACTACACAGTATTTAATGTGGTGAACACATGCCTTGTAGTTCCCCTTTGGCTGTGGAGCTAGTGTTTTAGAAAATTTATGGGTCACACACCATGTGATGAGGTTACATGTCATGTGACTCGGTCAAATGTCATATGACCCCCTTGGGTGGACAAGTCTTGTGATAGAACACATGGGTAGGACCCCATGTGGGATAACATGTCATGTACCATAGTGCACAGACATGGGTATGAGTACACAACACCCCTAAGAGCACGGGTATGATCCCAAGTGGCTGAGGCATTCCATGAAATCCCTCAACAATTGGTGTATGGAAACACATGTAGTGAGCCAAGTATCAGTAGGAACATGTCTAGAAAGAAAGGTGGGACCACATGTTATGTGGGTCCGCTTACATACTGTGTACCTCAACATTCTTTTTTATGAAATTTAACATATCATATCGCCTTCGTTTGGACTAAGATTTTCATCTATGGGTAGCCTATCCATAGTGTTTTTCTGTATATAACTTTATAGTGTCCTTCATAGTAGATTTTTAGATTTTATATAAGGTGTTCCAATTGTGACACTTCTTTAGCTAATGTTCGACAATAAAAATGATTAGGAGGGATCACTAGGGAATACCAGAGTGGAACAATCCTATTGGGATAGGGAATGGGTCATGTAACTATCTGTATATTGGAGCCCTTGTACTGGGAAGGACATGAGTCCTCTATCTACTATCTGAGTAGAACCCCCATGTTGGGAAAGTCATGGGTCCTCTGGTGACTATTAGAGTGGAACCCTCCTTCCCAGATATGGAATGTTTCATCTACCTGTTAACTAAGTGGAACCGTCATATAGAGTTAGGGAATGGGTCATAGACTAATAGACTAGAAAAAATCATCTTCGTTGTCCATGGGTCCTCTATAGATTACTAGAGTGGATCCCACTAACTAGGTTGGGCATGAGTCCTCTACCAATTACTAGAGTGACACCCTCCTCTTGTACCCTGGCATGTTTACTCTATCAACCATTGGAGTTGAACCCTCCTGGTGGGAAAGGTAATGGGTCATCTATATATCTACAATGTGGAACCCTCCTACTATAGTAGGGAATGGGTCATATACCCAGATCTTATGGCCCCTTGACTATATGGTATAGTGGTGAGGTGTGACTTGACTTGTGTGTCTCTTCAGATAGATGTGAAAGATGTTTTCTATCAGTGATGGACATTTGGGACTAATGGAACTCTTTCCTAGGATGGTATTTGAGATGGGGATCCCATTTATCTCTCATTTGGGATCCTTTTTTTTAATATATATTTATATCAATATTTATATCATTGGATTTTTTTACTTTATTTCTTTGGGTTGAGATTTTTTTTTCCAATTGTGTCTTGGACTACTCCCCCTTTTTCTTTGGGAGAATCCTACTAAATATGTATATATTGACCCCTGTATGGGATTTTATCGCATGTGTCATGTATTATGTAGATTATGGACAGATTAGTGGTGATTATAGAGGAGATTACCTGGTGCCTTTGATCACATATGGGTGTTGGATCTTGTAGATTTAGAGCTGGGATATCTCAACATTTAATTTTATGGTTTTTATAGGATGGGAAACATTTCTGGTTGGGTGTGTATTTTTCACCATTTACTTTTTATTTTACATTGTTGTATTCTTAAACACCCTAGAGGTTTTACATTAATGTTTTGTTCTCTAGTTGTTGTATCCTTTTATTATAATTTATCTACACTTCTACATTTAAATGTATGGGTGTGTGTGTATAGGTACATTAGATAAAATCCTTCCATATTAGTTATGACTTTTAATGTTTTATCCAGCCCCTATACTGTGGAGGTGGGCTTGGGGTAGTTACGGCTCAAGCCCCATTAGGTCGAGTTGTGATATATTGGCATCATAGGAGTTCATTCCTTGGGATGGTGTTTGGAGTTATCACCTTACAATGATTTGGTTAGAACTTAGGTAAATATGTCAAATTGTCCCAAGTGTGAATTCAAGTCCAAGGAACCCTGTGATGGCGTGTGAAACATATGTATCCATTCACTAGGACATCAAATACCTTCTTTTTGACTAAGTATTCTGAAACATTGGTTGCAGGTATAAATGGTACATGAATCATATAATATTGAGTGTTTTTACTATCCTTATTATGTCATATCCCTATTATATAAAGGATCATCTGACTGTAGTATGTTTTGATTAAATTTTTATAATTCCTCTATGATGATAGCTAGTGAGGTTACTGATTCCAGATCGTTAAAACAACCCAATGAGTGATGAGGTCTCGATTTAGGGACCATAACTGTAGATATTTTCCCCATGTAGAAAATTAGAAGCACCCCCAGCCATTGAGAAATAAATCATACTAGTATAATATGTTGAGGATGTACATAGTATAAGCACACTACTGGAGTTCCATCACCAGAGGATGATGAGGTTTCATAGTGAACTAGATCCCCATAAAGTAGAGGATTGGCTAGAGTATGTGATTTGGGTTTTATGGATTATCCAAAAACTTAATAATCATCTCGTAATGTTGTCAACAAGCCTTTTTCATGGAGAAGTTGGATGCTGGTGCATTCTAGTTACACAGTTGTCTAATGATTCAATACTCTCATGGATTGACTACCAATATCTATTTCGCAAGGATTACTACCCATCCTCTTTGAACTAAGTTAGGATTCAGTAGCATATAGAGATACAATAGGAGGGATGAGGGTTTTTGAGTATGCTATGAAGTTCATGGACCTTACACAGAAATCTCTAGATATGATTTGGGATGAATAATTCGAAGAACATAAATTTGACTAGGATCTCTATAGAGATACCTATGCTAGTGTAATAACCTTGTGAATTTCCACATATACCATAGTGTTGGTGTGGGTTCTGGTGATGAAGAGCTTCATTTCTGTGGGACTATAGACATGTAGAGATGGTAGTGGGAATTATAGGGTTGTGTCTTTTGTATTAGCTAGCGGACTCTAATAAATAGGATCCTGGCGTAGGAGATTATCCTAGTATCTGACATAGTAATGTTTTTAGGGAAATAATAGAGGACTAGGGTAGACTGAAGAGGTAAGTTCTATTAATGAGATGGGAAAGGTCACATGAAACATGATTTCTTGACTAGATATGCTAAGTAGAACAATAAGATAAGTGATAAACTACCATGATAGAGGAATTTTTGTTATTAAGGATCTCCCAGGAGAGGGTATGTTGTCCCCCAGGGAGGTGGAGATGGAATAGTATCATGTGGTAATATAGGATGTGGATTTGTGGGTGGTGGATGATGCTATGATGTCTTTCCACCACCACCACCTAGCAGCCCGCATTAGGATTAGGGAGTTGGCGGTCGTAGTTGCAGATGGTTGCAGGCTATTGAGGTGTATGACCTGATGGCATATGATATGATTAGAGGTAAAATTTATGGTTATTATACTCTTTCATCAATATTAGTAGACATTTTAGAGATTCATTAAAAAATCTATTTACTCATAGTGTGAGATTTGTATCTCTTAGTTGAGGCTTTATCCCAACACCTTTGTCTTGAGATTCCTATTGTGAATGCTTCTTCAATATCATTTATCTACTAATAGTATGAGCTATAAATTAGTGGATAGATGTTCTCATCGGACCTTTATTATCTTCGTTACAGAACCCTATGACTTCATATTGAGTATGGATTGGTTTTCAATGGTCTGAGCCTATATTTATTTTGACCACAAATGAGTCAGATGCCTTCATACTAAGGGGACATGATTCTTCTATATAGGTGAGGGATATATAATGGTAGATAAAATGGGTTTTGTGATTAGGAGGTTTCATCCCATTACCCATCAATTGGATAGTTTATACCTTGTTTTAGTAGTCTCTTCATGAATCTAGATTCCTTTAGTCATGGAGGTTTTTATAGATGTCTTTCACAAGGACATTTGAGGACTTCCTATGTGGTGGGAGATGGATTTTTCATTGACTTGCCTCCTCAGACTAGTCTTATATGTTCTTTAGCATATCAAATGTCCCCTACCAAGATTTGGGATCTACGGTTGTAGTTGGAGGACCTTTGAGATAAGGGTTTTCTCAGACCCGGTGTGTCTATGTGGGAATCTTCAGTGAAGTTCATAAAAAAGTTGGATGAATACTTTCAAATTTTTGTGGATTTTTATCACCTAACCCAGGAAAAAAATAATAAACAAGTATCCATTTCCATATATTAATGACATATATGACCAGTTACGAGGTGTGTGATGGTTCCCAAAGATCAATCTTCTCTCTAGCTACAACCAGTTGATATTTTGTGAGGATGATATTCCAAAGATGGAATTCTGATGTCACTACAGACACTGTGAGTTCCAAATGATTCCATTCAGTGTAGAGTATTCCCCAAACATGTTTATGGCATTGATAAACTTGATTTTATAGTCATATTTGGACTTGTTTATTATTGGCTTCATTGATGACATACTTATATACACTACTTCATAAGAAGAGAATATAAATCACTTAAGGATGGTCCAAGATTTTATTCAGGAGAACCAAATTTATAGCCAGATATGTAAGTTACAATGAAATATTTATGTGGTTCACTTTATGGGGTATGACATTTATAAGCATGGATTAGCTAGGAACCTGAAAAATATTGATGAAGTGCTTTCTTATGATCCACCCAAGAGTGTGTTGGAGGTGTGATGTTTTCTTAGACTGAAAGGGTTTTTATTAGGGTTTTGGTATAATTATCTATGATAGAATACCCTTTGACCACATTTATGGAAATGGTAGCCATTTACCTAGACCAAGTAGAATCAGAGGGACTTCATGGAGTTGAGGTTGAGTCTGACTAGTGCTCGTGCTTTCATACTACTGGAGGAGGGTGTGGAGTATGTAGTGTTTTTTATGCCACATAAGTATGAATTATATGTGTTCTGATTTAGAAAAAATTAGTTATTTCATATGGGTGTAGGCAGTTGAGACCCCATGAGCATGGAAATTTGAATCACAACATAGACCTAGCAACGGTAGTATTCTCCCTGAGGATGTGGAGGCACTATCTTTTGGGAGACCAATTTGTTATCTACTTAGACCATTAGAGCCATAGTTATGTATTCTTAAAAAGATACATAAACTTTAGAAAATTATGCTTGTTGTAGTTCATATGGTACTATGACTTTGAGATAGTCTATACTCCTAGTAAGGGAAATGTGGTGGATGATTCCCTTAGTAGGAATTCCAAGGATCATTTGGTGTATGAGGCATCTAGGAAGTTAGCTTCCTCACAGCTGGCCCAGTTTGATCAATAGGGTGTTTATTTCCTTTAGTTGATAGTGTTGACTCCTCCACTCCTTCTGCATGTGAGAGATTCCCAGTTGGGAGACCTCGACTGTAAGGCTGTTCATGATAAGATATCCTTAGAAGATTCACTAGATAGATTTTATAAAGGAGGGAATCACATAATCCTTCTCTTGGGATGGATAGTAGTCTGAGTCACAATGTGGGAGGAGGTGATGAGGGAGTTACACACATATCCTTTTGTATTATATATTCATGTGGTTAATATGTAAAAATTCCTTCATATGTAGTTTTTTTATACTAGTATGAGACGAATCATGGCTAAATTCATCTCTCGGTGTCTCTCCTATCAGTAGGTGAAGGCTGAACACTAGGTTCTTGTAGGTTTTTTATAGCCCCATGATATCCTAGAGTGGAAATAGGATGGAATATCCATGGAATTTGTGACAGTGATTTCATGAATATTGAAAGGTAAGGATTCCATCTAGGTGAAAGTTGAATAAGTCTTGAAGTTGGTGTACTTCAGAACTATCATTAAGAAACGTTTAGTGGATATTTTTTTGTTGTTTTATGTATGGTATATTTTTCTCCTTCATGTGTTTCCCTAGACTATTGTCTCCAAAAGTGATTTTTAGTTCACTTCATAGTAGTGGAGAGGCCTATGGAGGAATTTAGTACCCAGATGTTGATGAGTACAACATTTCACCCCTAGAAAGATAGAAATATCGAGTGCACTATCCATGTGTGGGAGGATATGATAAGTGATTTCATGATATAATTTGTTTATAGATAGGATAATCAATTCCCCTTGGTATATATTTCATACAATAATAGCCACCACTCTAATATTGGAATGGAACCTTTTGAGGCCTTATATGGGAGATCGTGAAGGTAACCCTTGTGCTGGATAGAGATCAACGAGGCATCTCTTATTGGGCCATACATGGTGAAGGTGATAATAGATAAGGTCTAGGACATCCATATGAAGATTAGGAAAACCTATATCATGAAAAAATCATACATAAATCTATATCATAGGCCCTTTGAGTTTGAGTTGGGAGGCCACACTTTTCTAAGAGGCTCCCAATGATGAGGATTACAGAGATTCTGATAGGGAAGGAAGTTATCCCAAATGTTCATCAATCCATTTGAGATTTTTTATAGGGATGGTGAGGTTACTTAATACCTCATCATACCCCCATAGTTGTATATGGTTCCCAAAGTCTTCTATGTGGCGCAATTGAGGAGATACATGCATGAACCCATGCACGTTATTGACTACGATGAGATGGAAATAGAGGATGGAGCCACTTTTTTGGAGAACCTGAGAGAGATATTGGATCAACAAGAGAGGAACCTTCATGAAAAGAATATCCACTTGGTTCATGTGTAGTGATAGCACATGAGCATGCAGAAGAGCTCTTGGGAGTAGGATATCCAGATGCCGGCTTAGTATCCCAATATTTTTGTTTAGATTTTTCTTTTCTAAGATGAAAATATTGAAGGGGGCATGATGTAGAGATCCCCCCTTTTCCTTTTAAGACTTTTAAATATATTTAGAAATATTTTTAGAGACTGGATCTGAAACAACATGTGATTCTGAGGCTGGTGTTCCTGGAATTAATTTTATAAAAATATAAAATATATTTTATATTATGTTCACACAGTTTCTTAAAGAAAATAGGATAGATCCTAAATGGAATCTTGAATAAAAAAGTTGGGACTATGTTTCAGTATATAACATGAGGTTTATGATTTGTTAGACCTAAAATTGATCAGCGTGGGGCATTCAGATATCATGACCTTTGGCGGGTGAATTTAATCAAAAAAATAATTATATTTATTTATTTTAAATTAAATAACCTAATTCTACTTGGTCTATTAAATCCCAATTATGGTTGATCTCTGTGGTTAGTAACATAACCCTAGGATCATTGAGATGATTTTCCTTCCAGCTATAATTGGAAATTCATGATTAAATGATGATGAAACTCCAGATCTAGGTAGTCTATCGAGTAATAAACACAATGACCCAACTTCTTCATTGGAGATCAAGTTATTCATTGAAAAATGATCCAATTTTATGATGGGATTTTAAATTTTTTGATTCTTCCCCAATTTATTAAATATATTTATTGTGATCATATTTTTCTCTTGGTCTACATCAATTTCAATACTTTTCATGTGCTCACATACCAATTTTTAATTGGTTATTAAATCTATATATGTTACTTAATTTTTATCACCCAAATCCCCCTAATTTTTATTCTTCATCCATGATCGTTTTTCCAAAAAAAAATTACACCTTTTTAGTGTTTTCCCCACCATTTATTCTTGTTCTTATCCATTGTTCTTAAGGGCCATGGATCAACATTGTTAGGAGGGATCATGCCCAATAAAACCCCTAGATATGTGATGGTTTTTCATGCAATTATGGGGTTGGAAATTAAGTATTTATTTGGTGTGATTTTTGGGTTTCATATGATTTATTTGTTGATTTGGGCTCCAAATTAGAGATTTAGGTGATTGAGGACATGTGTGGTGCATAATAAAAACCCCTTAGACAAATTGGAATATGTTTTGTATCCCTAGATGACTGAAAATGATGAATGGAGGCTTTCCCCACTAATTTCTGATGTCCTGTAGGTGTGATATGATGAGGAAATTTCATATATGGAATGATAGAAAACACATATAAAATTAAAAAAAAACATGTCTACAAAGAGTGTATTGTGGTGCATAAACACCTTGTAGTTCCCATTAGTATGTAGTGCTAGGTTTTTGGAATAGTTAAGGATCACACACTATGTGACTTGGTCATACTCTGTGTGACCCTCCACAGAAGAACATGCCATGTTATAGAGCACACAAGTAGGGCCCCATGTAGGAGGAAATTCCATGTACCATAGTTCACTAAAACAAGCATGAGTACACAAACATGGTCAGGAGCATAGGTAAGACCCTAGATAGTTGAGCCATGTCAGGCATCCCCTCTATATGCCATGTATGGAAAAATGGGTGGTGAAGTATATATCAAAAGGGAAACGTCTATGTAGTGAGGTGGTAACACACACCATGTGGGTCCCCTAACATGTCGTGTACCTATATATTCCTTTCAAGGAATCTTTAACCTCTCATATATCCTTCATTTGGACTCATATTTTGGCCTACGAGTATCCTATCCTGAGTGTTTTTTCATGTAGAACATGATGGTGTCATTTTTAGTAGATTTTGAGATACATTGCAATGTTTTCCAAGTGTTATGATTCTTTAGGTGATGCTCGATAATGGTAGTTAGCAGGTGGGATCATCAGAGTCTGTTAGAGTGGAACCATACTACTATGATAGGGCATGGGTCCTCTACCTATCTATAGAGTGGAACCCTCTTTCTAGGAAGGGAATATTCCTTCTATATACTATTTATGTTTCACCCTTCTACTATGCATGTCATGGTCCCTCTACTAATTATTACAGTTCCACCCTCCTACCAAGATAGGGCATGGGTCCTCTACCTATCCACCGAGTGGCACCCACTTGTGGATTCTGGGCATGGGTCCTCAACTAATAGAGTGGAAACCTCAATTTAGGCTCAATAGGATTACTCTTCTAATCACAAGAGTAAACCCTCCTATTGATTGGGGCATGGTTCCTCTATAGATTACTATATTGTCAACTTTCTATTGTACTAGAACATGGTTCCTCAATTGACCATCAAAGTGGAACCCTCTTTCTAGGATAGGGAATGGATCCTATAGATATATGTGTATTGGAACCCTCTTGTTGTACCAGGGAATGTGTCATATACCTATAGATTTTGGACCCTCAATTGTGTGACATAGTGATGAGGTGTGTCTTGAATTAGGTATCTCTTTTTATATGTGTAGGAGATACTCAGAATCAACAATTTACATTAGTACCTGATGGACCCCTTTCTTGTGGTGGGATGTGAGATGAATATCCCCTTTCTCTTTAATTTCAAATTATTTTGTTTGAGGATATATATATATATATGCATGTTGTTGGATTTTGTTTCTATCTTCCTTTAGGTTGAATTATCATTTAATATCATGTCTCTTACTTCTCTACCATCAGGTTTTACTGTGTCTTTCTGGGTATGTATATACTCACCCATATATGGAATTGTAAAAAAATTGTTTTGTATTATGTAGATAATGGAAAGGTTATCGATGATTATAGTGGACCATAAGGATACCTGGTGAATTTGACCATGTACAGTGGATAGAGATGGAGATGGTTGGGTGTGTGAATATAGGTAAATTAGTCAAATCCATCCAATGTTAATTATGCATTTCGATGTTTTCACCATCCTATGACCTAGGGAGGTGGTCTAAGGATAATTTTGTATCGATCCCCTATGGTTTGGGTCATGAAAATGTCTATATCATGCGATTTATCTTCATTTGAGTAGGAAAGAGATGTTATGAATTTTAACATCATGTAGAATGGATGTGTGGATTCTTTATCAGAAAAATTATTTTTTGAGAAACCTTGTATTGGTAGGGTATGTGACAAGATTTTAATCCATTTAAATCGAAGAACGATCTCTGATAGAGTAGACCTTGTGTGTAGAATAATGTTCATCACACATTGTCTCAAGATTTGGATTTTTCTTCCCTATTATCATTAGAGTCCTGAGGACCGGTACCAATTCCCCATAGAGGACTAAGAATAGGTGGAATTTCTTGTTAAAATACTATGATATTTGATTTTGGTAGACTTAAAAGTGATGTAAGGTGTGCAATATTTTCTCATTGAGTCAGAAAAATTCATCTAGCGATTTTTTTAATACTCATATATGGATAGATGATCATATATGGAAGCACGAATCAAGGGAAATTGGACTTCTATGGGTAAGACTTCTTACCTCCCATATATCAATGAATATGGGGTTTCTTGAGTGGTCTTCTAGATAATTTTCTAGTATCCCCACAAGGTATGAAAGTGTTTTCAAGAATTTCTTTTATCCTTATCCACCATTCTTCTATACCATGATATATAAAGTATTTTTGAAGGCCTCTATACTTCCCTTAGTCATTGTGTGATATTGTGTGGAATGGTTGGATTTGATATTATACTTCTGATATAGCTTCTCCAACTTAGTGAAATAGAAATGGGTTCCACTATCTGTCACTATTGTATGAGGGACACTAAATCTAGTAATGATGTTGGATTTCATGAAGCTAATAATGATTTTGGTCCCAAATTATTTTATGGGTATTTCCTTATCCCACTAGGTGAATAAGTTGATAGCAATAAGGATGTACTTGAACGATTTTTCCATTGCTGGGGGATACAACCCTACAACAAACATTCCCTATATAGTGAATGGATATAAGTATTTGGTTGTGTGAAGAAAATCTGAGGGTTGATGGATGAAGTCGGTGTGTGCCTAGAAGGAATGATATTTCATGGTGAAATTTGTTTAATCCCATACCATTAAAGGCTAAAAGTATATTAGCGTTCAGATTTTATGGGAAAGCATGAACCCTAACAGGTAGGAACCATAGGCTCACATGTGTACTTATTTCATAATTTAAAAATCCTATTATCCATCAGTGTATATGAGAAGGAATATATCAAAGCCTATTTTTTAGAGGATCTTATGGTGATTTCAGTAACTATAGAGTGTAAATTTATTCACTCGTTGTTACATTTTCACTTTTCTAGCTCAGTTTGATGATAGCACTTAATTTTAAAGGTAGTCCATAGTGGGATTCATCCAACCAACTGTTGGACCATCAGGTTTAGGGAAGGAGTCAATCTCATTGGTTTAACTTGTGTTGACATAAGAAAAAGGCAACACCATTTGGTGATGTGCAACGATAATGATTGTTTCATCCCTATCTATATATTCCAAATATGTGGATGCATTTTTCAATGCATCTTCTTATGAGTTTTTAAATATTGGAATGTGGGTCAATGCTGGATCATTGGTAAATTATTACATTAATCCAATACATAGTAAATTATGGGGATTATATTCTCTTTTTTGATGTCATAATCCCCATTGATCCGCTTGATTACAAACTTTGAATCTCCAATCACTTTAAAGTGATCCACTAGTATTTGAAGTGTTAGTTCTAGCCTAATGATGAGTTCATGATAACCTGCCTCATTATTTGTGGATCATTATGATATCAAGAAGGTGTAAGGAAGGAATTCCTTTTTTGGAGATATAATAACGACTCCCAATCCAAATATTTTGATCTTGGGGTCTTCCATTATCTTCCCTGTTGGGCTTCTGGATACACTATAAAAATACATTTCCCATATCTTGAGATCATATTGAATAGATAAGATCTCTTTATTATGTAATTTAGTATTGAATATTTTTTCTATAGGTGGATATTCAATATGGAAGTCCTCCAATGTATGGCCTTTCACTACTTTTTGAGGCATAAACTGAATGTCAAACAATTTCAAGATCACCACCAACCATGCCAAATGTATGATCAATATAGGATGGTTGAGGATATATTTTATTTGGTTTTTGGGAGAGACCAAATGGAAATCATGGTGTTTTAGGTAGTTCCACTTCTTCTGAACCACAAATATTAACTCCAGAAAACAATTAATGATATTTTAGTAATTATTATTGGTGTCAATCATAGTTTGATAGAGATAATAAAAGTTGTTTTCATTGTTGGTGTCATTATTCTATGTGAAGAAAAATCCTAGTGGTCATTACAAGGCTATGACAAGAAAAATAAATGGTTTCCCTTCAATAGGTTGAATCAGTACTAGTGGAATCAAGAGTTGTTTCTTGATACTATCAAATACTTCATGAAAGTCACCAGTCCACTAATATGTGAATTCCTTTTTATCAACATTGTGAAAGGAAAAAATTTACCTCCATGGTTTTCTAAAAAGAACTGAATATAGGAAAAGTGTCCTTGAAATCCTCTCAATAATTTATGGTATCTACGAGGTGACATGTTATGGATTTTCTTTATCTTCTTCAATTTTAATTTGATGTATCGATGGAATATGAAATATCCAAGGAACATTTCTGAAGTAACCCCAAGAGAAAATTTAAAGGAATTCATATTTAGTCTATGTTACTTTAGTTTGTTGAAGATAGTCTCCAGTTCATCTAGGTGATTAGAATATTGTCTATAATTAAACACCAAATCATTGATGTATCATTCATTGAATTTCCCCAAGAAGGTTTTGAAGATGTGATTAATGGTACATTGGTATGTTGAACCAATATTTTTCAAGCCAAATGGCATTACCCAATAGTAGAACACTCCCTAGGTGGATCTGAAGGTGGTGTATTCTTCATATTATAGGGAAATTCATATTTGGTTATACCCTTAATATAAATCCATGAAGAAAAGGGACATATAACCATTTGTAGAATCAATCAGTAGTTATGTAATTGGGAATGGTAAGTCTTCCATCAGACAGTGCTGATTGAGATATCAAAAATCAACGAAGAACTTAATTTTCAAATTCTTATTCTTTACCAGGACTATATCAATTATCTATTTTGGGTGATTAATATCCCAAATGATATTGTATTTTATAATAATGTCATATTCAACCTCAATTTTAGTGGCATGAGTTGAGTGTGTCCTTTTAGATGTATGTCTGCAGCCCCGATAGTTTTTTTGTAAGCCTAGGTGGTGAGAGGCCACCATAGGATCGAGAACTGGAATTTATTTTTAATTCTAGAAAAAAATTCTGATGCTTCTTCAAAAATATGCTATATAAATATTATTCCTCAGAATAAATGGATGCACTAATCAATATGGTTCATGGGTACTCCATTGTACCCAAATCTATTTACGTGATATTGTCGATGGTGGTAGAGACACCTTCCTCAAATGATAGAGGGTCAGACCCAGGGTCTTCCATATATTATTATTACTCTTACCCTTCCACTTCAACCTCTACCTTATCTTGATTTCAATTCGGTGGTAAATAAAATTTCTCATAGTTAAGAGAGGAGTCAATATTTTTCACATCTAAGAGATGAAGTAGCTTCTTCCAAATTGACTAACAATGTGTGGTCTCTTTGAAGCTATGGAGGGGAGAGAAGAGGTAGAGAACGAGTATATTCCCACACTCTGGGTGACATGAAAACTTCTTCAAACTCAGCTGATGAATAAGAGAGTCATTGAAGCTTAGGTGATTGAATGATTCCATTTTCACCTAAACTACTTCCAATATTTGGTGAGTTGATGACTTATTTAGCACCATTAGGATTAGTGTTCATGACTGATAACATGGTTTTTGTTGAACATGTTCCAAAATTTGACCCATGCATTAAATATTATTGTTGTACATAACATATTCATCACTTATTAACATGACATGATTGACCGGGGTCACTTCTAGAGCATTTGGGGCATTGATTTGAGCAACTTCTCCAGTCATGGGATTCTTCCCTTCCCTTTACTATAATACCACATTGATGAATTGTGATTATCAAGATTTGAATGTGGGTTTTTCACTATTCAACATCCTAATTTTACTATTAATGTATTACTTGAGACATTAGTGGTATGATGAGGGTAGTTCCTCATGCTTATGTAACTAGGGAATTTCCACTATAACATTGAAGGTTGTATCATTCTGAACAAAAACAATTCAGAGTCAAATATGTGGTCCTTGAACTGGGTCCTGAGATTTATTCTTATGAGAGCATCTTTCTCTGTCTTGTCATAACCCTATATATTTAGAGCATAGGGAGATAAGTGGGCCTCTCATTAAACCAGATGAGGATGTGTTTGTAATGGAATAAGGTTGACCCCTGAACCATTCTATCTGGAATCCCATCAGATAAAAACATCATTTATCCTACCAAAAACATACAAGGGTATTATGTGTCCCCATATAATGAAATGTTAGTCTTTATCCATTAAATATATGGTCATGTGTAATTCCATCAGACCAATATCTTTGTGAGATACTTCAATAGTGGAAACCTCAGCTTCAAACTCCTTAGGGATCAACATATCCTCTATGAGCACTTCACATATGTGTTTTGACAAACTGAGATTATCTAGAATCGAAATCTTGGATGGAACCAAGGCCAATTACTTTAGAATATTTTACTTCTAAACTATAGGTATATACCCTCCAGTATGAGTCTACTATTTTTTAAGAATTTTTGGGGATGAAGTACTTGATGTGGTATGATCGGTCCTTGAAACATGAGTTGAATCCATTCTGGTATTTTAGTGGTTAGTATAAGTAGATCTACCAGATCACCAAGGTTGATTAGAATGTTTCATCCCCTAGTTGATATTCTAGGATAACTAGGTTAAAGAGACTACCAAAATTTTTTGGGGGACTTTCCAGCTTCTATTGTACCATATAAAGGTCTCTCCCATGAGTCTTGAAGGCTTAAATAGTCTGAGTGGGGATCTAGATCGAGTGTTGATTTTTACAGTGGTGACATCTTCCCCTATATTATAATCTCTGGTGACCTCATCCTCTAATTCCTAAATTAGATGAAAGTAATTTAGGTTAATGTCCACATTCATCATTAGATAAAAAATCCATTAAGTGAATTATGTTAATTGGATTGGAGATTAATGACTTATATGACAAGGATTCTGTCTAGTGGGTCAACTCGGAGGGTATTGCTTGGCTGGACAAAACATGCTCTATTAGGATTTTAGTCGTGAAATCTGATAAATTAAAAGATAAATTTTTACTTGGAATTGGTTCATGTTCCTATTTTTTTTTCATAATTTTGGGTGTTTTCATTTTAGAAGATTGGCCTTTAGATTACTATGGTGTCGATGGAGTCATTTGTGTCATAGCAGAAGCATCTGGGGGCATAGTTGGTTTCTTAAACTTTGATCAAAGAATATCATGAGACTGGATGATATTTTTTATGAACTTACAATCACTAAACATTTGTATACATTTTTTTAAACTTCTTACCATTCAATCTCCCTGTTTGGATTGGTGGTAGAAACATGCACTACTTGTGTGGGTGGTTTTCTTAGCTTCACATTCTCGAAGTCCACCATTTTTTGGAAGATATATTTGAAAAATAATAATTATTGTTGTTCCCCAATTATTGGTGTATGGGTAAATAATTCAGAATATCTTCAAGACTATCATGACCAGACCTGTACCGGGGCTCGAGCCACAACTACCCCAGGCCTGCCTCTATAGGCCAGGGGCTGGCGACTAGCGCCGAAGGAACAACAACTAGGGAAGGACTTTACCTAATAAATTGTACACACAAACGCAGTTATCTCAATGAAAAGGTGTAGAGAAAGGAAAGAAAGATACGACATTGCTACAAATAAGGAAACCAACATACATGCATCGACCTCTAACCCGTACAAGTAGAGTGCTGAAAAGTAGACTGAAAAGTAAACTGAATAGTAAAAGGGGAAAAAACACCCAACCAGAAAGGTGCCACAGCCTAGAAACAGGTAAAATGAAATTAAACCACTGGTGAGTCTCACACCTAGAAATTCTCCTACATCCACTGAACACAGCCCAAGATCCTATGTCCTCTAAGCTCCTCCGCAGTCTCAATCGACCTGTCTGTCATCTATAAGGGCATACCAAGTTAGGATCAAGCCCAAGAAGGGGTGAGTATAATGATACTCAGTAGGATGCTCTGAAAGCTCGAGGGAGCAATAAAGGAGATACTAAAACAGTGATCAGTAGACTGAACCAGAATAGTGTAAGAGTACAATAGTGATATTACAACTCAACCCAACAAAATAGAGGAAGTGGACTCGTCCAATTCAAGAGGAGCTAGACACAGAAATCACGTGGCATACCACATGCGTCTTCGCCCCTCCTAGAAGAGGAGTAACTGAACCCAAAGTGTGGGAACAGAAGTAGGGTGTATATATATGCTCAATAAGAAACCTGAATGAGAGTGTAAGGGGATCTTTATCTCCAAGATCATCCTAAGAAAAGTCACCAATAGTTCAAAGGATATCTATCACTGATTTCCAATAGTCCCACATGCCAAAGTTGCCTCATCACTGAGTCGTTCAACCAAGGGTCCAACTTCGGTAATCACAGAGAAAAGCCACTGCCTAGCCTCATTAGAAACGCTGAGTCTGAAAGAATTCTTCGGGTAACCCACTGCCCAGCCCAGCTGGAGGGTAAACCACAAGAGGTTGTCAGGTAACCCACTGCTTAGCCTCGCTAGAGGGTAAACCACAAGAGGTTGTTGGGTAACCCACTGCCCAGCCCTGTTGGAGGGTAATCCACAAGAGGTTGTTGGGTAACCCACTTCCTAGCCCCGCTGGAGGGTAAAACCGAAAGACAATGGATAACCCATTGCCCAGCCCCGCTAGAGGGTAAACCCTTAGGTCAACGGGTAACCTACTACCCATCCCTACTGGAGGGTAAACCATAAGGTCAACGGGTAACCCACTACCCAGCCCCGCTGGAGGGTAAACCCTGAATTGGTCTGATAACTCTGCACTGCTCGTTCTATCACTAGGTGTCACCAACATTGCTACCATGCGTAGGTTCGTAGTGCGTCAAAGGAACCTCCGACTAATGCCCTATAATGTTTCAACATTTAATGAGACCTTGAAAGAGGCTCTGCACACCCAAACAGATTACACCGTTGTAATCCTCGCAGATAAACATGCGAGATAAACTACTTACTCGCTAGAAAGGGGATCATGGTGAGAAATTTATTCAACACCTCTTTAAGCTCATAAGAAGCCTCATAGGGCTTACACCTCAGTCCCAAAAAAGGTCTGGCGAACTGTGCCATCGCAATGCTCTTAGAAAAACAAACTGAAACGACTACTCATTCGCCACAAATGTAAGTCCGATGAAAAATTCGTAAAATGTTGTGCACAACATAAAATAAGGACCGTGGGGCCCATGCCTCAACTCCCACTTCAACACCTAAAACCACCCTAGTCAATTTCGCATCGATTCCATGGTCACAACACTGCTAACGGTGCCTAAAAAGGACTCTAGATGCAGAAGCTACAACTCCCCACGTTATATGTAATGGGGCCCTGTGGGGTCCACACCTCGACCTCAAAACATGTCACACAGATCATACTGTAGCATTCCTTGTATATAACCACTCAGCGTAGGCTATTAATTTTTCCTGAGCGGACTTATGAAGCATAAGTTATAAAAATGCAGCATACAACCAAAGTCACCTCATGGGGTCCATGCCTCGGGCCCAAATTTAGGCAAGTGGATTGCGCCGTTGCAAGCCCCTCGGAAAAACACTCAGAAACGAGTACTCAAACACCCTAAATGGATGTCAGGTGAAAAAGTGGCGGTTTACCGTAAAACATGCAAACTAGGGCCTATGGGGACCACACCTTGTCTCCAACCCGAACACTTCAAAAAGAATCTCAAAAAGTCTGGACGAGGACTGTGGTGATGCTGCCACTGACGGTGCATCAATTGGACATCCCAAGCCGGAGTTAGGTCCGACGCATGAATAATTAATTAATTAATTATTCTCATTAGGCGTTTCATGCCTCTGAGCAATAAAACCAAACCTCAATTGTCCCAAAACCACTTTAGAAAGACCGACTGAACTCTAGGGCCATAGTTCCTCTAACGGCGCATCGAAAGGACATTCGGCTTGAGAACCACATCCGTCACAACTCTAATAATAATTTATTATTATTAAATTAAAGCATCTCGGTTCACCCGACCTCAGGTGCAGAACTCAAAAACCCAGAAACACACTTTAAAAAGCCTGTCTCACTGATATGGACCTGTAACCGCAGATGGTGTGTCAAACGGACATACAGTTTGGAAGATACGGCCCCCCGAACGCAAGGGGGCCCAACCGGGCCAGTTCACCCCGACCGGCCCAGACCGAACCATCGGCCCGCAGCCCAGCCGTGGGTTTGGCCTGACTTGTTGAGGCCCACCAGTAGTGGCCCACTTATGCAACACCAGCCCCCCTCCCTCGGGTCCAGTTCTTCAAGTGGACCGGCCAAATGTCGGTCTCCGCATCGCGTCGGCAGGACCCACCGAATGTAGGTCCTAGTCTCCTCCGCACACCCGACGTGTTTAACGCCTCTGGTTCCCCTTTCAACCACAACGGCCTGCTGGACGCTAGCGCCTCCACCTTCCACAACACAGCTGTATTAACTTGGCTACACCATGCCGCTCCTCTGGCCGCATACCACCCGTGACGCCTGGTCCTCCGCACTCCGCCTTACTGGCATCCGCCTGGTCACCCCACTCCGCTGCTCCATTGCGGCCCACTGAAGATGCCTCATCCATGCCAGCCACAAAAAACCCCTAGCTCTCTGAAGTCCAGACCACTCTGGCGCCACACCATGGGCCACCGCCACTTCGGGTGCTCAGCCGCACAAAAACCGGCGGCCGCCGTGCTCCTGGTTTGTCCTCTGGCCACCGCCCCTCGCCAGAGATGAAAATTTGGCTAGTCCCCCCGACAAATATAGTAGTCGGAAAAATTATCTAACACTGTTTTTGGGATCCTTGGGGGCTGGAGCTTCACAACTCTGCCCCTCGCTCATTGATCTATCATGGTTTTGGCACATCTGAAAATTGGGGCAAAGAACTCCCAAGAACAAGAAGTAAAAACAGGGATTGGACGATGGCCGTGTTCATTTGTCCATCATCACAATTCCAAAATTATAGAAATTAAATGAAAAAATTGACAAAGGTGTAGAAATTTATCAGAAATCCCACCTCGATCTGGCCGTTCGTCATTGGCGATGTGTCCGCTGTGATCCCACATCGATCCTACAAGGATCTGGCAGAGGTATCTCATTGATTCGGAAAAGAATGGCAAAGAACACTAAATAAAGAGAGATAGAGAGAGAGAAGAGGAGAGAGAAGGGGGAACCCTAACTCCATCTCCTCATTTTTCTATTTATAGAAAAATCCTCTTAGC
This sequence comes from Viscum album, assembly GCA_963277665.1. Lineage (NCBI taxonomy): Eukaryota > Viridiplantae > Streptophyta > Magnoliopsida > Santalales > Viscaceae > Viscum > Viscum album. Next base: position 1,831,133,863 of record OY728137.1, on the reverse strand, counting down.
GCAAAATCTGAAACCACTGCGCCCTCTCATTTTATGTCGCACCTAGAAAAAACGCCCCATTTAGAACTCAATGGAATTCTTGGATTTCCATTCCAAGGCTTCGTTCAAAAGTTATTTGAAACGAACATCAGTGATAAAAATTCACTAATTCATTTTTTTTAAATGACGATTTTTCCCCTGGGTGATATCTCTCAAAGCTGGCTCATGCTCGCAACTTTACACCCCTCTTAAGGTAAACGACATGCTCTGGACGAAGCTGTTCCCTTGTATTTCTGATCCGAGCAACCATTTAGGAGAAAACACAACCTCACCATGTGCATAGGTTAAAAACACTTAATATTTTTATAAAATGTATTCCAGGCACACCGGGCCTCAAAATCACATGTCGTCATTGTGCCTAACTCTGGAATTATATGTAAAAATATTCCAAAGTATTATAGGGAAAAAACCATGTCTTTATATCATTATCTCCTTCAAAATTTTCATCCCATAATAGAAAAACTAGGAAAAACAACTCTAGATACAGAGCTCACACCTAGATCTCCCACTCCCAAGAAAACATGCACAACACCATGCTGGCACAACACGCGAATCAAATGGATGGTTTATACAAATGAGTTATACTACTCTTGAGGACAAGTGTAGGAATACACACACACCTCATCAGCTTCGACATGTGGAAGACATCGTGCACCCACTCCTACTATTGGGAGGGTAGGGAAAGACAGTAAACAACCTCTCAATCGCATGCACGATTCCCGAACGGCCCAAAGAAACTCGGGGGGACTTCCCTGACCGAACCTCTACTTTCCATGTCACGACCAAAATCATGGTTTGTTCCTGGAATAGGATCTCATGATTCCATCCTTTAGAATACTCATTGGGTGTGTCGCCTGTGGATATCTGATCACACAGTACCTCGTTGTTGACATCCCCCAGATGCGACTCACTCACACGCTCAAGGATCGAAGGAGTCAACACCATTGACTGCAGGGAAAATTTTACCCTCCTACTCCACCAAGGTCAGCCATATGGAAGCTAACGACTACAAAACTTCCCGCACCTGACGAGTCTGGGACTTTATGCTATGGGAACCTTCTACAACACAACCATTTTCTGGAACATAGACTTCCTCAAAGTCTTAGTCCTGGATAAATTTCAACCAGTACTGTCGCCTCAGGTTCAAGTCTCTCTAGGTGAGGGCGCACCTGAGACACTGTTGGTCTAAGAAAACCACAAAGCGTTCTCCTAGAAGATAGCATCTCCACATTCTCAGCGCATGGACTTCCACTACCAGCACCACATAGTGAAACACACAGTTCTTTTTATGGGGTTCCCATCACCTCGACCTGTACTTGATAACAATATCAATATTTACGTTGAGCATGTAAGGTACCAATGAACAGAGAAGGTGAGAAAACTAATACAACCACAATTGGATTGATACATAAATCATGTGGCATAAACCATATGTCTTTTCCCCTATTGGAAGGAGAGTAATCCCCAAAACAGGCACTCCGCCAAACCCACTAGTATCACCTCAAGAAAAAAGGTGTCAAGAAGAAAGGCTCCACTAGAAAATCCAGAACCTGCTCTGACACTCCACCACACCCCACCATGAATACACATGTCAGAGGGACTCATCCACCGCACCTCAATACTATCCACTTTAGGTGGTACTGACTCTCCCTCATAGTTTTGATCGCATCCCAAAAATGTGTCTCAGTGGGGGAAGACCCCCTATTTACAGTGAATTCAAAGCTACGTCAGAAAAAACCAACACAAGGTTACACTGAGGCCCTGTGTCACCCTTAGTAACCCCTCGAATAAGGAGTTAGACGAAAAGAGTAACTCACGTAGGGTCTAACATGTTATACTGAGAAAAGTATAAAAAGACATAGAATGAACCTCATTCCACGTGACCTCGCCCATCACAACATAGAACTAGTCCTCCCTGGGCTATCTCAGTGCTCTACGCTATCCCCAACCATGTTCCTGAGTCTCATCAAGGGGAGACTTTTAGCACCAAGGCCCTGCCAATTTTCATCCCTCTGACAGAAATTTCTTTGTCATCAGTGCCTGCTCAAGCACCCTGAGATGGGTGAGGATGCAAAAGGGCACTACGCTGGCACGAATCTCCTCTATAGAGACCTCACTTAAACTTATGTGCTCATAAGTCTCTGTCATGGACCACATCCAAAGAGTACCGAGTAAGGTCTACGATCCTAGTCGCATACTCAAACACTACCATCACTCTCCACAGAAGCTCCAGCAGCTCCCGAAACCGTAAAAATAATAAGTAGGAGAGGTAGTAATCCTCATGAAATAGCTGCTAGAAGTCATCCCACGAGAGTAACAACTCATCGTGTATCTTAGTTACCCTGTCTCTACTAACTCTAAACTTCTTGGTGGAAAAAAAAGATTGACTCTCAAATCCACCGTCTAATATTTTAGTGTCCAAACAAGCCTGAAGAGGTGCACCACTGACACTAGACAACCCTTCACTGTCTGAGGGTATGGCTCACCATGGAGCCTCAGCAGTCTCTGATGCTAGAACTCATGTAGCGTGCCCAGCTCGTGCTTGACATCATCCCTTGCTACCGGTACTATCTGATACTCCACAGGTGGAGGTGCTACTACCTATCCTCCTAGATAAATTGTAAACTAAGGCCTCGTCGCTCACGATGACATCGTCATGAACCGGTGATAGTATCGTGGCTATCTATCATCGCGAAGACATCCTAAATCTGATCAAGGAGTACCGCGGTCAAATGATAATATATATATCAACAAATATTGGGAGGTGACTCAAGAAGGATAGTTAAAGACTCAATCATGTATGATGCACGAACCAAATTCCCTGCAACAAGTGTCTCAGTGTGCCGAGTCAAAAAGAGGGTTATTGGGGTCCTGGTGAATGGATACGTCATCCACTGCACCATCACTGGACTCCATATCTTGAGAGCCACTCTCGAGACATGTTGACACTATTTCCCCAAAACTCAACCAATTATTTTTTAGGGGCGTCCAAACAACACCCCAAGGAACAAACCACCTCTAATACCACTCTATCACGACCCGACCCATACCGGGCCACGAACTGCAACTACCCCAGGCCCACCTCCATAGGCTAGGGGCTGGAGACTAGAAACGAAGGCACACCAACTAGGGGAGGCCTCTGTATAAGAAACTGTCCACACACATGCATCTATCTCAATGCAAAAGTGCAGAGAAAAGAAAGAAAGATACAACACTGCTACAAAAAGAGAAACCAACAAACATAAATTGACCTCTAACCCGTACAAGTAGAGTTCTGAAAAGTATATTGTCATGTAAATTGAACAGTAAAATGGGAAAAAACGCGCCCAACCAGAAAGGTGCCACAACCCAGCAATAGGTAAAACGAAAGTAAACCACTGGTGAGTCTCACACCCAGAAATCCTCCAACATCCACTAAATGTAGACCAAGATCATGTTTCCTCTACACTCCTCCGTATTCTTTATCAACCTGTCCATCATCTTCAAGGGGACACCGAGTGCGGGCAAAGCCCAAGTAGGGGTGAGTATAAAAATACTCAGTAGGATGCCCTGAAATCTCGAGGGAGAAACAAAGGAGATACTAAAACGGTGAGCAGTAGATAGAACAAGAATAGTGTAACAGTACAATAGTGAGAGTACAACTTAACCCAACAAAAGAAAGGAAGTGGACTCGTTCAATCGAAGAGGATCTAGCCACGGAAATCAAGTGGCATACCCCGCGCGTCTTCGCCCCTCTTAGAAGGGGAGTAACTAAACCGAAAAAGTGGGAACAAAATTAGGGTTTATATATATGTTCAATAAGAAACATGAACGAGTGTGTAAGGGGATCTCTATCTCTAGGCTCAGCCCAAGAAAATTCGCTAATAGTTCAAAGGATATCCATCACTGTTGCCCAACAGTCCTACATGCCAAAGCTGCATCATCCATGAACCATACAACCAAGGGTCCCACTCTGGTAAACATGGAGAAAATTCACCACCTAGCCTCATAGGAAAGGCTAAGTCTGAAAGAAGTCATCGGGTAACCCACTACCCAGCCCAGCTGGAGGGCAAACCACAAGAGGTCATCGGGCAACCCACTACCCAGCCCCACTGGAGGGTAAACCACAAGATATTGTTAGGTAACCCACTACCCAGCCCCACTGGAAGGTAAACCATAAGAGGTTGTTAGGTAACTCACTGCCCAGCCCCGCTAGAGGGTAAACCCTAAAGTCAACAGGTAACCCACTTCCCAGCCCCATTGGAGGGGAAACCCTATGTTCAACGAGTAACCCACTACCTAGCTGCACTGGAGAGTAATCCCTAAGGTCAACGGGTAACCCACTACCCAGCCCCACTGGAGGGTAAACTCTGAACTAGTCAGATCACTCCACATTTCCTGTGCCATCATTGGGTGTCACCAACGCCGTTATTGTGCATAGGTTCAGAGTGTGTCAAAGGAACCTTCGACCGACGCCCTTTCATGTTTCCACATTTAATGAGATCTTGTAAGAGGCTCTGCATGCCCAAACATATAACACTATTGTAATCCTCACGAAAAAAATTTGAAATAAACTACTTACTTGCTGGAAATGGGCTCCCGGTGAAAAAGTTATTCAAAACCGCTTTAAGCTCATACGGCGCCTCGTAGGGCCCACACCTCAGTCCCAAAAAAGGTCGAGAAAATGGCGTCATCGCGATGCTCTTGGAAAAACACGCTGAAATGACTACTCATTCTCCCCAAATGGATTTCTGATGAAAAAGTCACAAAACGCTGCACCCAACTTAAAAGACGGACCGTGGAGCCCACACCTCAACTTCGACTTCAATGCCTGAAACAAACCCAGCCAATTTCGCCTCGATACCAGGGTCACAAGGCCGCTGACGGCGCCTAAAACGGACTTCAGATGTAGAAGATGCAACTCCCCGCGTTATATGCAATGGGGCCCTTTGGGGCCCACACCTTGACCCTGAAACACGTCACGCAGATCGTACCATTGCATTCCTTGTAGATAACCATGTGGAATATGCTATTAATTTTCCCTAAGAGGACTTATGAAGCGTAAGTCGTAAAAACGCAGCATACGACCGAATCTGCCTCGTGGGGCCCATGCCTTAGGCCCGAATTTAGGTGGGTGGATTGCACTGTTGCAATACCCTCAGAAAAACACTCTGAAACGAGTACTCAAACACCTTAAATGGATGTCAGGTGAAAAAGTGTCATTTCACCGTAAAATGTATGAACTAGGCCTTGTAGATTTTGTACCTTGTCTCCAACCCGATCTCTTCGTAAAGCTTCTCAAAAAGTCCACACGAGGATTTGGGTCACGCTGTCGCTGACGGTGCATCAATCGGACATACCATCCAGGAGTTTGATCTGACACAATAATAATTAATTAATTAAATAATTAAATAATTATTCACATTAATTTTTTTGTGCCTCCGAGCAACGAAACCAAACTGAAAGGGTCCCGAACCCACTTTAGAAGGACCAGATCAACTCCAGGGCCACAGTGCCTTTGACGGAGCATCGAACAGACATTCAGCTTGCAAACCACATCTGTTGAAACTTTAATAATAATTTATTATTATTAAATTAAAGCATCTCAGTTCACCCGCCCTCGGGCACAGAACTCAAAAACCCCAAAAAATTCTTCAAAAATTCTGTCTCGCTGATACGGACTTGTAGTCGTAGACGGCGTGTCAAATAGACGCATTGTTTGGAAGAAACGGCCAGCCGAACGCAAGGGAGCCCAACCAGGTCGGTTCAGCCCGACCGACCTGAACTAAACGGCCGGCCTGCGGCCAACCGCCGGTCTTGTCTGACTTGCCACGGCCTACCGTCCTAGGCCTGCTGGCCGCTGCTCACTCCTGCAACACCATACGCCCTCCCTCGAGTCATTTTCTTCAAGCACACTAGCCAAAGACCGATCTCCGCATCACACCGGTTGGACCCGCCGAACGCGGGTCCTGGTCTCCTTCGCACACCTATTCCGATCAGCGCCTCGGGTTCCCCCTTCAATCATGACGGCCTGCTGGATTCCAGCACCTCCACCTTCCGTAGCACCATCGTGCTGCCCCGACTACACTGCGCTGTTCCTCTGGCCGCGTACCGCCCATGCCACCTGGTCCTCCGAGCTCCGCCGCACCGGCAGCCGCCTGGTCACCCCACTCCACCACTCCGTTGTGGGCCACTGAAGCTGCCTTATCCGGGCCATCCACACCCAACCTCTAGTTCTTCGAGGTCCCGGCAAACCCATTTCCACACCACGGTCCACCGCCACTTTGGTTGCTTCGTCGCGCAAAAACGGGCAGCCACCGTGCTCATGGTTCATCCTCCAGCCGTCGTCCCTCGCAGGAGAGAAACCTTCATCTAGTACCCCCAACCACTCTAGTGGTCGGAAAAATTATTTGACATCGGTTTTGGGATCCTCAGGGCTGGAGCTTCACAACGCCGCCCCTCACTCGTCGATCTGTCACGATTTTGGCGGGTCTGAAAATTGGGATGAAGAACGCCCAAGAATGAGAAGTAAAAATAGGGATCAGACAATGGTTGTGTTCATTTGGCCATCATCCCAATTCCAAAATTATAAAAATTAAACGACAAAATTGACAAAGGTCGGTAAATTAATCATAAATTCTACCTCGAGCCGGCCATTTGTCATTGGAGACACATCCTTTGAGATCCCACCTCGATCCACCAAGGTTCTGGCAGAGGTTGCTCCTTGATTCGGAACAGAATGCCAAAGAACAAGAGAGAGAGAGAGAGAGAGAGAGAGAGAGAGAAGAGGAGAGATAAGGGGGAACACTAACTCCATCTCCTTATTTTTCTATTTATAGAAAAATCCTTTTAGCACGGAATCTGAAACTGCCACGCCCTCTCATTTTATTTCGCACCTAGGAAAAATGCCCCGTTTCAAACTCAACGGAAGTCTCAGATTTCCATTACAAGGATTCATTCGAAAGTTATTCGAAAATAATGTTAGTGATAAAAAAATCACTAAGTCATTATTTTAAAATGATGATTTTCCCCTTGGTGACATCTCTCATAGCAGGCCCACGCCCACAAATTTTACACCCTTCCTAGGGTAAACGGCATGCTCCGGACACAACTGTGTCCTCAGATTTCCGATCCGAGCTACTATTTAGGAGAAAACAAAACCCCACCACTTGCATAGTATAAAAACACTTAATATTTTTATAAAACGTATTCCGGGCACACAGGTCCTCGGAATCACACGTCGTCTTCGCACCTAGATCTGGAATTATATGTAGAAGTATTAAAAAGTATTACAAGGAAAAAACCAGGTCTCTACAAATACCATCTTGGTCAAGACTATTTGCCTTTGAAAACATGATCATGTTTTTATCCATAGATCAGATGATGTATCCAAATACCTGTTTATCTCCAAAAGAATAAATTTTTTTATTCAATTCCTCAAAATATTTTCACCTTTACACTTTGTTTTCATATAAACAAGTTGGGAGTTTTTTATGACACTCAAGAGGGGGCTCTACATGGTATGGTGCAGTCCATGGAGTTGTAGCCAGTGTATGGTCTACCTTAAGCATTCCACTAGAAACCTCTTCTTTTCCTATTCTCTTCCCCGAAGTTAATGTAAATATGTAGGGAATAGCCTTGGATTTTGAGATGGAGTCTTCCCATAATTAATCAATTTTAGAAATATACTAAAACCCTCCTATATAGTTAACATAGATAATTAGTGTGCACAAATCATCATGAATATTCTCTATACAGATAGAAAAAAATCTTTTTGAGAAATATGTTGGCGTAAGGAGTATTTTAACCCCTTACACTAAGAATCAAAATATGTTACCCTATCATTATCTTATTTTTTATAGATTAAGAGGCTAAGGATCATTGTATTCTTCATCACTAAGATGAATAGGAAGAAAATTGTTTGGTGAATATCTTCCCATACTACAACTAACTATGCTATAAAAATAGTGTACCACTGTTTGGCCTATGAGGTACATGTGTAGGGGAAATGAAAAATGGTTCGATGAGAATCATCACCCATCTCATATTGTAGAGATAGTTTCATGTCTTCTGTTTCAACTCGACTTGTGTCTTCATCCATTAAATGAGAATTGGATTGAACCAACAAGGACGGGGTAGTTTACCCCTTTTGTATTGTGAAGGAGGTTCCATAGTCAAATGGTCCCAATGGGCGATATCATGGGGTCATGTACTTGTGAAATCAGTCCTCATAGGAAAAAAATTACTCGAATGATATCAAATGGGTTTATTTATGAAGCTAGAAACACCCAAAATCTCTTATATCCATGATTCATGGACTTTCTTTCCAAAAGAAGTCGTTTTTTGGATGATGATTTGGCCAAAAACACTTAAGGACTTCATTGGTTGAGAGGATGGGAAGTTGGGATCAGCTCACCCCTTTGGGGGGAGGATTATAACCTATTCTGGGACTCTCTTATAGATTTAACTCAAGTTCATATTTTTTTAAATCCTTGCTTCATTCCAGAAGAGTGTGTCCACAGCCTACCCCTAGTTTGTAAGATCTTCATATGCATTCATAGATTTGATGCTACAGAGCTAATGAGGACTTAATCCAAGAAATAAGGAACTCTAGAGTTTATCATCATCCAGGGGGAAGGTGACTTGATGTTGGTATCAGACCCATAAGATGGGATTCCTATTTATCCTTTGGGATTGAATCTGATCCCACATAGATCAGGATTACTTGGGGATTACACATGAGATCTTCCCAATTGAGGGGACATGGTTGGGTGGACCATTTTTAAATGGAACCCCAATTGAGCTCAAGCCATCAAGTAGGCATCCTACATATCTAGGTTTGATCAGGAATTAGAGTTCTCATAGTTCAGAATTGTGTGGATTTTGTAATTTCCACAAATATCTTGGCCCATATGAGTAATGATCTATGTGAGAAACAAGAGGATGTGAGAGATCTAACAAACCACGCACCTTTTATACCACTGATGGGAGAGGGAGGGCCTACAGTGGAAGAGGCCAAGGTGATCATGTAAGATGGAACAGAACAATGAACCCTTAAATTTGGGATGACATTGGAGGTCATGTGGCTCGACCCTAAGAATATTAGGGAATTAACTCAGAGGGTGTTCCCTAGAATGCGTTCTAGAAAAGGGGAGGAATGTCGAATCTACCAAAAGGAAGAGAGAACATGATTCCTTTGACTGGTCATCATTCCTCATTGAATGGAAAAGAAATTGATCACCCTTAACCCTAGAATGGGGAGGTTCACATCAGCGTCCCAAGGATAGACTCCAGGTTACCATGGGAATGTAAACATACAATCATCCATAGAGTCCGAACCTTTGTGGGGAGAGCCTTCATGGATCCACCTTCTATTGGTATGTAGACGAAAATGGGCATGCCGATGCGCTTGATGATATGATCATATGGGTCTGGTGGATTTAGAGAATGCTTTGTCCTGATGTCAGGGGACTCATTCACCGAGGGACTATAGAGGACTAGATGGTAACTGAGGGGTGATATTGGAGCCATAGGGAAGAATACCTAAAGATTCCCCCTTTTGTGTATTGTTTCCTTATGCTGGATGGGGGAGATCTTCATACCCTATTGGTATGTGGGTATAGGGGTCGTCCATGTACCAAAGCAGTACACAGGCTTGGGCATGGACCACTACGCACCATAGTGGTACGCGGTCCTGAATGTGGTCTGGCACACTGCTTTGGGTTTCATCCACGTAATGATGTAGTATACAGTGCTGAGTTAAATCCACATAGTGATGCACTATGTAGAATACCATATCGAAGGATGGTCTTAGGGACTATCATTCATGGGTAGTTCATCCATGAGAAATATGTTTTTTGTGATTTCACCAATTGGGTTCATGGTTCTCCCATTATTATTAAGTTCCTTCATTTTATGATTCGCATCGGATTATACCTACAGGAAATGTGGTTTTTAATTCAGGATTCGTCGATGAATTGAGACTGAACCTAGAATCCTCTCTGAATTCTTCCTTCCAACCTTCAGGGTCTCCTCCTTGCTTTTTTCATTCATCCTTTCTCAATTACTTCTGTGATTCTTTTATAGAGAAGTTAGAAAATCATATCTATGGAAAAGAGGCACTGTTTTTGGAAGCCCATGCAGATGTATCTTGATTTGTGGAAGACTTGGTAAACCAGTGTTTTAAGAGGTTGTGGTTCACGAGTCATGGTTCTCAGAACCTTCCAAATTTGATTCATCCATGAACTGCTAAGTTCTCAAGACAGTATGTTGATGTACTTTGTGCGCTAGATTCCCTCAGTGATTTGGTTAACGGTCAACTGGATTTGCTGTCTATCACTTAGTGGGATAGCATCTCACAGGTTGTTCCACATACTAGTGGTTCGCAGTTGATCCAGTCTGCAAACCCTTCCAGGTGATGGTACGTGGGTCACATAAAAGTCCTTGAGAAATTTAATTCCGTCAATTTTCTTCTAATATTTTCAACTCAATTTGAGTCCATTAACTTTACGAGACTTGTAGGAATTCTTGTTTCTTTCTAAAAAGTAATTTTTGGAGTATTTTATTCCCTTGGAGAAGTTTTAAAGACCCTAAAAATTCCCCCCATTTGAATGGGGTCCATTCAGAACGAAGAGGAGACTATTCCGATGTAGAAGTGGTCCTGAACTGAAGTGGTTAACAGTTGAATAGATGGGTCTAGTAGAAAAGGACCAAACCTATATATAGGGGGCCATATCATTTGTCTCTTACCATTTCTCATATAGAAAATTTCTCTCGAATCTCCTTCGACTTTCTCTGATTTTGTGTACTATTTATTTTGTGAAAATCCTATTCATGAACCGATTCGTATGTGCCAAAAACCAATTTTTTTCACCATTGCTTCTACCTGTGAACTGGATTTTGTGTTTCGAAAACTACATTGTGAATTGTAAAACTAAAACCCAAACTTTTTCATAGGAGAATGCTACGTAGTTTGCATGTCCCACACACCCAACTTGAACTAGAAAACTAAACATTAAGCCTTATTAATCTGTACATAAACTTTTAAATAGAAATTTTTATTATGGACTTGGAGAGGCCATGGTTCATATTATCAGAATTCCGCGAACCCTTATTTTCTCTAGCCAATGCTTCACGGGCTAGTGCCTCATGGGACTTTCATGTACTACAACTATCTACAGTAATTGTTTCCATGTACCGAAACAGTATGTGGGGATTATCACTGTATATCATACAGCATGCATGATATAGATTTCGTGTACCATTTCTTAGAATAGTACGTGGAACCTCCTACAGACACTCCTAAGTCCATTATCCATTTTTGTGACTTTTTTCCAACAATTTTTATTGGACTAGCTATTTTTGGGATTTGTGGATATTTATGTGCAGGTTGTAATGGATCTTTCACAGGCTTTAACTAAATAAACCATGAAGAGGGAAACCATGGTGGGGGATAGTGAGGACCATCTCCAATCCTACATTATTCCTTGTGTCAGTTTCTTAAAATATATCCTCATGCTAGAGCTCCTAGCTTACCCATTGTTCGTACAATTTCCACTTATGCCTTTGGTCTTCCTGATGATGTTCCTCTACGATTAGCTAACCCCAATACTCCTTTCATTCTCTTAAAATCATTGCAAGGACATGATTGGGTCAATATTTCCTTAGTATGAGAAGTTAAGATACTCCAATTCTAGAAAATGTGTTCACATTAGAAGGCTCAGTGTGGACTCAGGGTGATAACAAGTGTCGTAACACTGCCTCGAAGATAGTTTCCCGAGAGCACCCATCTATTATCAACATTTCCCAACAAAACCCTAACGGTGGGTGGAGAAACTACCATAAAACTGTATTTTTGTAGTTTCAACCTTTAATAACACCAAAAAAAGAACTAATAAAGGGAGTTCTATTAACACCACTAAAAAACTGAAAAGGGTACTTTTAACAGCACTAAAAAAAGTGCTTTTAAAAGTTCCCCTTTATCAACGCTTTTTTAGCACTGTTAAAGACACCCCTTTATCAGCACTTTTTTAGCACTGTTAAAGGGGACCCCTTTATCAGAGTTTTTTTATAATGCTTATAAAGGGGGAGCTTTATTAATGCTTTGTTTCCTAGCACTGATAAAGTGTATATTTTAATATATATATATATATATATTTCATAAAAAATAATATATTGATATATAAGTATAATATATATTATTTAAATATGTTTTAGATAAGTATAAATAAATATTTTCACTTAATATTTATGATAAGTAGTGAAAAAAGCTTATAAAATATCTTAAAATTTTTTAATTACTAATATTCTAATTATCATTGACTAATAATCATTTAATAACAATTTGATGACACAAAAAATTAATAAAATATCTAAAATAAGTTGAAAACATAAATCAAATTTCAAACGACCATAACTTTTGATCCGAATGTCTGTTTAAGCTCTACAGTATATCAAATCAAAGACTACGATGATCACTATGTGATGGTGACCAAAGGAAACCTTTTACACATTTTTTGATGCCAAAAAGTTTCAGAAGTCCTTGAAAACTGAGTTTTTAGTCCGGATAACCAATTTTTTTTAACATTTGATGAAATTTAAGCCTCATTTAAGGGTGCGTTTTTTCCTTTTCAGTGTGGAATAAATTTATTTAAAGGTAGTACATTCATGCTCATATTAGGGATTTGAAATTATATCATTTTTTATAATGTACAATTATTTATAATCAAATATATAACAATATATAAATTTATTTTATATATTCTCACATAAATATTTAATTTTTATAAATATATAATTAAACATATTTTCATATAAAATTTATTTCTCAATATGTAAGAATTATATAAATAAAAAATAATATCCAATTTATTTAAAATACAAATATATGAATATTTATATACCTATATAATGTGTACGTGTGTTTGTATATATATATATATATATATTGTGTGTCTATATTGAAAAACTAAAATATATTATTTATATATTCTATACATATGTATATACATATTAATATATAATATTTGTATATATATATAAATAAATATAATTATACTTAGAGATACACATATAATATATATGTGTGTGTGTGTGTTTGTTTGTGTGTGTGTGTTTGTGTGTGTGTTGTATATATGTATTTATTTATTTATAAACACATACAAAAAACATATTTTATAAATGTTTTTAAAACTGATATTATAAATAAATATTAACATAAAAATAAATATACATATAAAGTATATAAATATATATATAAAAATAGATATTAATAGATATTAATATATGAATAGATATATAAATATATAAATATAACTATATATGTATATATATATATATATTAATATACCAATATATATATTAATATAACTAATTATATATATTAATATAAATATATATATATATATGTTAATATAAATATATATTAATATACAATTAAATAAATATATATATATATATTATTAAATGTAGAGAAAAGAAATATAGTGGAGTGGTAAAGGTTCAGGTGCTTAGGCAAGAGGTCTGAGGTTCAAATATAGAGGTAACAGGTTGCACGCGTGGGGGGAAATGCAGTTAGCACTGTTAAAGGGTGGGTGGGGAATTGTTGAAGGGAGGGTGGGGCAATTGGGGTGTGCGTGTTGGGGTGGGGGTGGTAGGGTTTGCGAGCTGGGGCGGTGGTGCTGTTGAAGGCCCTCCTCGATTTGTACATATTTTTTTTTAATTTTTTTATGCATTTTAACTTTTATCAGCGCTTTTCAAAAAGAGCTGATAAAAGTGGTCCTTTATCAGTGCTAAAAAAGCACTGATAAAGGACCCATTTAACAAAAAAAATTAAAACTGATAAAATACCCCTTTTATCAGCACCTTTTTTAGCACTGATAAAAGGGTTATTTATCATTTTTTTAGCACTGATAAAAGGGACCCCCTTTTATGAGCACTTCAATTAATAGAACTTTTTTAGAGCTTTAAATGGACATTTCTAGTGCTTTTAGATAAAATATTTGCAATAATGAGAAACAAGTGGGATCTACGAACAAGAGTATGCTTTTCTGATGAATGATCCTAGGTATTATGGGTACATCAAACCTATTTAGAGTCCCCTGACCATTTGGTGGTGGTGAACTTATATCCGGCAGCTTGGGTTTCTCAGTTCGTAGCCTTCTCCCTAGGATAAATCCTTCCTGAATTGCTGATCCGATGGTGTTAAAGAATCAACAACTTTCATTTTTTACATGGGGAGGTGGGAATCAGCTTATTGGGCATCCACCGACTTAGATGACTCCCCATCCTTGGAGAGATGTATGATGAGTTTCTCCTCGAAACCACTACTTGGGATAATACCAACCATGTATCCCCATTGACATGGAGCCTACTGGTTATGGTAGAGGGATTACTTGATCATCCTCTCTAGGATCTCTCTCTAATCCCATTAGAGGTGTGGATATGGTCATTTATGTACGTGAACAAGTCAATGCTGAGAGCTCACCGCAGTCAAAATCATCTATCCTGACAATCTCAACAGATTCTACGGTCATATTTTTCTACCCATGAAGTGGGATGGTATACCACCTAGGGATATGAGCTTTAACTGGATGTTCCTCTTGCTCTTAGATTTTCCTATTTCATTGTCATGTTTTTTAGTGCATGGATTTTCTCATCTGACGATGTATATACTAGAGTCAGGGCTTACACTATGACGATGGTGGTTGTGATGCCACAGGGTCAATCCATCAATCTAGCCATTCTTACTCTATCCTGACTTTATGTGTTGTTGGGAAAAATAAAATAAGGTAGGCCTCCACATTATCTCAGCAGACCATTTTAATTCCTGAATGGGTGGATGGAAGAACACTTCCCTTGCTATGAATATCGACACGCTAAAAAGGATCCTCGCTCTTACTTTCAACCTACCCTTCCCAATATTTCCATTGTTTGTCCCAAGAATTTAACTATTAGTGAGGTATTCAGGCTACTGAATAATGCTTCTTGCCTCTCATTTTCATAGTACCTTACCCTTCATGGGTAATTAAGAGGTGAAAAGGGTAGTTATTTAGGGGAAATCTCATACATTATTGTGTTTCAAGATGGGATGCTCACTGCTCATATAGATCGAGTCGCCATTTGTGAACCATGCCTCTATTACAGGGTTTCCTGGAAATTTGGGTGCCTCCAACAAACTACACTTCTTCCTGATGTTCAGTTAAGGGGAGAATATCATCCAATAATTATTTTCCAATTATGGATTATGATGATGCACGAAGGTGATTCTCTGGTGGTTATCATCCCCAATATGATGGGATCCACTTTTATGTCATTGGAATATGCCCAACTATGGGTGGGATGTTACCCTGACGGGTTGCTAAAAAGGCCGGTTCGATGGGTCCAGAAGCCTCTAACCACTATTTTCCCAATCCTGACACCCGATGTCCATGCCATACATTCCTTCTTATGTGACGAGTTTTAACACTACATTTCCTATTCCTATCCCTATAGAAACCATGATGGCTACACCATCTATTCCTTCCCTTGTGGTAATGAGACGATTGATTCGGCACCTGAAGCACCTGCAGGGGGGTTCATCGGTGCATCTTTTCTCAGTGGGGAGTGATTTAGACTACTCCTCTCTTATAGAAACTGCCCATGACCCTAATGAGGTTGGCCCTAGTAGAGTATCATTGGACACCCCGAAAGTTGCGGCTAGTCCTCCACATCCAGCTCCAGTGGTCGAATCATCTACGGTTAAGGGTATCCCCCCATATTGGGTAACCTATCTTATGTCCCTTACAAATCCTATAATGAAACTTCCTTCCAAGATACCCATTGTGTTGAGTGGGGATCAAAGTTCGGGTGCTATGGGGTGGCACTAGTCAGTACAAAAATAGGCATGGCATTAGTTATGTGCCCTTGCCATGGAAACACCTCTGGCTAGCTTTACTGATGAGACTAAAAACTTTTGGTGGTTATTCACCGAGCTTGGTTTAGGTGGATTTGATTTTTAGAACATACATCTTCTCCTCTACCAGATCATCATAGCTCGGGAATACCTCACTTCTTGTGAAGATAAACTTTCCAAATTAAATTCTTCCTATCATCAAGTGACAAACATCAGAGATGATTTGGAGGAACTCCATTACCTAAAGACCAAATAGGCAAAGGCTCAGGATTTGGTGATCACCCAAAATAAAGTGATGTGGGAGTGAGATTCCCATATAGAAAGGTTGAAGGCTCAAATGGCCTCTTCATGTGCCAATTACAAAGCTATCTAGAAGAAAGGGTGAGACCTTAAATCTATTATGGAATGCGTGCGCCCAATGGTCAAGGATGAAGAAGTTTGGAAATATTATTTAGAAAAAAATCTCGATGACCCACAATAGCCAGTTTTGATTTTTATGGAAAGGATGAGCTGGTCCTTATTTTAAATCTCCCCAAATCATGATGTGTACTCATTTTTCTATTGTTACTATGGAGAGACTCCAAACTGGGGATGTTCCTCCATTTTTTCCAGAACTCAATGAAACTAATTTTACTTCAAATAATTCTTATTTTCCTTTTCTTTCTATGTCAATTGATTATAATCAAACATATAAACATCACTTTGATCAGGAGTTAATTTTAAATTGTGATTCTAAACTAGTAAAATGAAATAATCAAATCAAGATATAATTTTTACCTGAGCCGTGGGACTCGGTGAGCATAGTTTGACTATTTTGGAGGTTTTATGGAAAACCTCACAAACTTTTGTGTCTTTTTCATTATCACTATAATTATTTTCTAATACTTCGTGATAGAGGCTTAGCGGGTATATATTGACTTTTTCATAGGCCTTCCTTTGCAAGTTTTTGACCTAAAAACTTTTTACATCTCTTTTGAATGCTCAATTTTTTTTTCTAACCCATACAAAATATAGGTTTAACGATATAATACTCAACATTAATCCAAGTGTTCCCTTTGCTGGTTTTCACTCTCATGAGCATTTCATCTTTTTCGTTGGTGGTTTATAGTCGGGCCACTCATAATTATTACTAATGTTTTAGGTTGAACAATATTCACAAAACATGATTGGGAAAGGTCCCCAATTCAGGATTCATCAGTCGAGAAGTTCCAAATAACTTTTAGGCATGAATGAGGGATTTTTCATGACCATAAATTTGTGAGTTTTGGACATGAATGAGGCTTGGGAGCTGTTTTAGGCGTTCGATGGTATGAGAGGACTCTCCTGAGGATGAATTTTCCTTTGATTGGTGACCTCCTTATAGGAGACATATACAGATCCACCAGGGCAGGATATGCATAGTCAAACAAAGGTATCCATAGGACACTATCCTTCCATCTTCGATATCCTAGGAGGATTTACAAAAAATTGAATTTTCATTAATGTTGGGGAACACAATGGGTGGCTTATCCGAGTGATGATGTCTGAAATTATTAGGGACTTTCGTATCAGCATTGATAGTGTAACAACTCCCACACAATTCATACGTGCATAAGGCAGATCTATTGAATGGTATGTTCAATTAGAAATCTTTTTCATGTATGAGTATTTTAAAAGGGGAGGATATTTAAGCCATTTTACAGAGGTTTTTCTAAAATATGGGGGTGAGATGGGACGTGAATGTCATATGATAATGTAGAAACTATAAAGAACTCTCTAGAGGACAAATTTGCCTTTTATTGACGATCGTTTTGTATGTGACATTTATAGATCCACTATGGCATAATGTGCATTGTCAAAAAAATGTGTCTGTAGGACACTGGCCTTCCATATCTGATAGATATGAAGGATTATGAATATTGGGACCTTTCTAAACATGGAATATGACCTTTGGAAAGGGGTGCACTTGAGCATGAAAAGGGGTATCTCTTTGAACTTCACAATGGAAATCTAAAATTATAGTGGGAATTATTTCCATTTATATGCATATAGACTTCACGCATATGGATGAGTTATCTTTATTTTACATAAATATCAAGAGATACAAGAGATGAATCAGGCAAACATGTTCTGATATATCCAAAACATGTGTCAAAGGAGAATTTATAACATGACTTTGACGACCCTTGAATAAGGAATTAGGTCACAAGGCTTGAAATCTATTAGGCATACTGAGATAGGTGATGAATCTCCTTGGGAAGAATTTTCCTTTGATTTATGATCATATTATAGGCACTATATGTAGATCCACCGGGGCCTGATATGCAAAGTCAAACAAAGGTGTCTGCAGGACAATAGCCTTCCATTTTAGATTTCCATGGAAGATTATGGGGATTCAAGATCACTCAAATAACGAAGTTTGAGGTATGGTAAGAGGGTATCCAGATACATTAGGGATATTTAGTTTGTGATTCTCTAATGGAATCAGGTATCCCTTATTTATATCTGACTCATGCGTAGGGTGAGGAATTCGTCCCATATTTGGGGTACCCTGTTGTTTAACATTGTACGGCCATGAGGTGGGGTTCCTTACAAGGGAACCATGACATTATTTTTAGGGTCATGCTGCTAGGACCAGACTCTTGGGATGATTTTCCATGATGTCATGGTGGTTCTGTCACTAAAATCCCTAATCTCACATGAGATATGCTCAATGTGATAAACAAGGGATTATATGGATTCCAGATCACCACTTAAGAGTAGAAAAAATCAACATCATGGAGCTCTTTAGGATTAAACCAATGCTATGTAGTTTAATGTCTTACAACAAGAACGAATCTGTCCTTACAGTTTAACATCAGGCAGTGAGGAAATTGTGTTGTGCAGTTTAGAGTCATGCAGTGAGGACATTATGTTTTGTAGTTTAGAGTCATGCAGCGAGGACAGTATGTAGTGTAGATTACTGTCATACAGTGAGGACGTTATGTTGTGTAGTTTAAAGTCATGTAGTGAGGATGTTATCATGTGTTTTTTAGAGTCATGCAGTAAGGACATTATGATTTAATAAGGATCATTGATAGTTTTGAGTTAATCTGGATTGGTATATTTTGGCATTCCATAGACATGAGGGGCGATAGAAGGTTTAAACCATAGTCCTGGGGAGAAAATTGGATCAAGAGGAATTTTATGGGGCTTGGAAGCCATAGGGAATATTGAGGTATGATAGGAATATCCTGAGGACTAATTTTCCATTGATCGAAGACCATTTTGTAGGTGATATATACAGATACACCAGGGCATGATGTGCATATTCAAACAAATGTGTCTACAAAAAATTGGCCTTCCACCTTAGATGTCCATGAATATTTAAGTGGATCCAAGCTTTCCCAGAGTTTGGAGTTTGACCAATGGGAATGAAATTTCTGAGAATGTAATAAATACCCAAGCTATGATTAGTCATGAACTACTAGAGCTTCCACGTAGATATGACTCATATATAGGGGGAATATTGATCCTTTTACTCCTTATGAGTGTCATAATTCAAGCTTGGAATTTTCTTCATTTCTATAATCCTGTTGTGTAGGAAATATGGGTCATGTTAGGTATCTTGTAACATTGATAATCAGGCCGCACGTGACTCTTGAAGAATCTCGCAGTTTATTGTCATGCAGTTATGACCTTTCATGGAATCACCACATGAGTCTGACCTACGTATGAAGGGACATTTTTTTAAATGGTATCTAGGCCAGGATGCCAGATTTGGGCATTAGTACATATCCTTCAAGGGTAGGAATCAATTCATACGTAGTCCTGAACTTTCCATATATAGGATTGGTCCATGCATAGGGACATGTGAGGGAATTTTTTTTGTATGTGGCTAGGCTGAGATGCCAAATCTTGGCATCCCTATGTATCATAAAAGAGCAAGAATCAAGACACACATATTTATGAATGTTCCCTATACTGATCTGACTCAGACATTTGAGTAAGATCATTTATTTTCATCCACTACAGATGTTGGGTCTACCATATTTCTCTATATTTTGTTTACGTATGGAAATCCTTACCAACGATCCTAAGCTCACGTGAGTTATACTCGATGTGAGAAATAAGGAGTGGCAAGGGTTTCCCCCATAAATATGGGGAGATAGAGGACATGATAGAGGCATTTTTTTTTGGGGGATGGTACAATATTGAGAATTGAGTTTTTGCTACGTATCCCACTAAGGAATGGGTACGTAGTTCTATAAGTGATCATGAAATTTATCATCACACGATTAGGATGATTTATGCGATACGGTTTAATGCATTGTAGCTTGGTCTCTATGTTGTGATGTTTAGAGTCATGCAGTGAGGATGCTAGAATTCCAGTTTAATTTTGTGTTGTAGGGACTAATACCATATAGTTTAACATCATGTGGTCAAGATGATGACTCGTAGTTTAGGGTCATAGAGTTTGGACTGAAGTGGGGGTTGGGACAAGATCAAGGATCAAGGGATCACTAAATATACCACTAATGAATGTTAATCATGTTTTATGTAGTTATATATGGGATCATGCTATTTATCTTCATGTGATTAGGATGATTTATGCTATGCGGTTTAACGTCTTGCAGCTTGGATGCTATACTGTGCAGTTTAGAGTCATGCAGTGAGGACGCTAGCATCCCGATTTAATGTTTTTTTGTAGGAACTAATACCATAGAGTTTAATTTCATGTGTTAAGGATGATAAATAATTGTTTAGTTTCATAGAGTTTAGACCATGAAAGGGCATTTCTGTTAGGCGGAGTATTTCATCAAGAACCTTTCATTTGAGCGAGCCGTGATGATCTTTCAGTCTATTGATATCAAGGCATACGCTCTATTGGAATAGACCCTATATATGGAATATGGTCCCTCAAACTTTGTTTCAATATTTGGGGACTTCTTCCCAAGTATCATCGGGGTTTGGAGGGACAACAAAATCTCTCCTTCAAGGAAATATCAAAGGCAAAACTTTTTATTAAAGGCTCGTGTGATCCAATTTTGGTAGACTTCCAAAATGGTGAAATTTTTGTAGCCTTTTATCATCTAACTAATCCAGCTCATCAAACCATCTCTGGGATTTCTCATCCATGTAAACATGACAAAAAATGGACACACAGAGTGATGGTACTAGAATTTTTATAGGCAAAACCGACACTACCCTGTATACTAGTAAGTACGGGGTTACCTGGGTGGCATTATAGGCTGAAGTATTGTAATACCATAAAGATTGAATGATCTTGTCTGGCCATGATTTATTATCTTTATCTACAATATTTTGGATTATATTGGAAAAAGTCTTGTTGAAAGCCTTTATTTGTTCGTTGGTCACTGTAGAGTAGTAGGATGAATAGTTGGCATTGATTTCATACTCCTGGTATAACTGTCCAACTTAGAATAGTAGAATTTGGTGTTGTTTTCCATTATTATTATATGATGGACACCAAATCTGGTAATGATGTTCGACTTCACAAAGCTAACAATTATTTTCACCCAAACTTCTTTAAGGATTATGGCTTTGGACCATTTGGGAAAGAATTCAGTTATTGTGATTATGAAATTGAATTTTCTAGCTATGGTAGAGGGATATGGTGACACAACATCCATCCCTCGGGTGGAAAATGTCTAGGAGTACATAGATCATTGAAGTAACTTCAGTTGTCGGTGAATAAAATTAGCATGAAATTGGCAGGAATGGAACTTCTTGGAGAATATGGCATAGTCCAATATCATAGTGGGCTAACAGAATCCCAGACTTCAGATTTGATGAGAGATCTTGGTTGTCGATTGGTGTGCTCTGTAAGCTTCGACGTGCACTCCTTTAATGACAAAAATGGTTTATTCTCTAACAATGAACCTAAGAAAGACTTTATCAAGGACTTATTTGCATAGAACCTTTTCTTGGCTTACTCTATTGTACAAAAAAAAGTTGACTACCCGTTTACAGATCTGTTCTCTTCCATACCTATCTGGTGGGAGTTCCCCCTTCTTGATTTAATTTGTAATGGGAGTCATCTAGCCAGTGGTTTGACCATAAGGCTCATAAATGGGGATAATACCTTCTATATCATCTGTATTGTTATGAATAAATGGAAATACCATCTGATGGTGGGAAAATCTAATAACAGTTTCAACCCAGTCAAGATCATCCTGGGATGTGGCTACATTTTCCAATTCATCATCTTGTTCATTTTTGTGACCTAGAGACATAGGTCAACATTGGTTTTGATGGGAATTCTTCCATCAGTTCTTGAGCATGGTTCATCAAGGGGGGAAAAACTTCTTTGTTAATGTCATAGTCACCATTGGCATTCTTGATGACAAGATTTGAATCACCTTTTATCATTAGGTTTTTGGAACATATATAAATTGACAGATCTAGGCCCACAATGTGGTCCTAGTATTCTACTTCATTATTTATACCTCCCTATGAAAGCCAGAAGGCATAGTATAAGATGAAATTTTAAGGGCATACGAGTATAACTCTCAGCCCCATTTTTTTGAGCTTCGTATCCTCCATCATTTTCCCTATATGGATTTTAGAAGCACCATTAAAGTACATTTCCCTTGTCTGGGGGTCCTCTTGGATGGATAACACTTCATCATCTGGAATTTTGGCATCCAACGAGGTGGTTTCTTTCGAGGGTTTATCTTCCAGGAAGTCTGCTAACACCTAGCCTTTGATGGATTTCTGGGGCATGTTTGGTATGTAAAACTATTATAGGATGACTTCCCATCATGATAAGCATACAGATAGCGTGGGAAAGTTGAGAATATATTTGAGAGGGTTGTAGTAGGACACCAGGTGGACCTTATGGTGATGTAGGTAATGCCTGATCTTTTGAACCATGAATATTGGGGATAGAAAGTTCTTCTCGATTCATGAATATCGAGTCTCAACATCAATCATTTTTTGGATGAGGTAATAAAGTTTGTTCTAGCTATCAGCATCATTCTTCTATTTAAGGAAGACACCTAATGACCGTTCCAAGGTGGTTAGTAAAAAATGAGTGGTCTCCCCTCAATTGACGACATCAGAACTGGTGGGATTATGAGATATATTTTGAGATTTTCGAACACTTCATGATAATATTTATCCTACTCATACATGGCCCATTTCAGCATTAACCTGGTGAAAGGTAAACATTTACCCTCAAGGTTGGATATGAAACTCTCAATGTAGGTCAGGTGTCCCTGGAGACCTCTCAACTCAGTGAGGTTACGAGGTGGGGAAATTCTAAGGATGGATCTTGTCTTCCTAGGTTCGTCTTTGATGCTGCGATGGCATATGATGAAGCCGATAATTTTCTCAGAGGTAACACTGAAGGCACATTTTATGGGACTCATCTATAAACTATGATGTCATAGTTTGTTAAATAAAGTTTCAAGTTCAGTCATGTGGTTTGAGCATTGGCGTGATTTAACCACCAGATCATTGACATAACACTCAATGAATTTTCCTAGGAAGGGATTGATGATACAGTGCATGGTGCACTGATATGTAGCTTCGAAATTTTTTTGACCAAAGGGAATCACCATATAATAGAACACTCCCTGAGGGGACCTAAAAGAAGTAGCTTCTTCATCTCCTCATGCTATTAGAATCTAGTTGTATCTAGAATAACTTTCCATTAAAGAGATGGCTTCATATCTGCTGGTTACATGGATGAAAAATTCTATGATTGGGACTGATAATTCATATTTTAGGAAGTGATGATTAAGGTCCCTATGGTTGATGCGGATTCTAATTCGTATGTTCTTCTTTTTTATAGGGAATATTTTTTCTATATAGATCATATATTGGACTTCTCATATGAAGTTTTCTTTGATCAACTTGTCAACTTCAACCTCTATTTTGGTAGCATGCATTGGGTGGGTCCTTATGGTTGCCTGCTTATAGCCCCGGTTATCTTCTAGGAGATCCAGATGATGAGTGGAAATGTTAGGATCAAGGCCTGACATTTCTGTATATTTTCAGGAAAACACGTCTCATTTATTTTTCAAGGAAGAGGTATATGCCTCTTGTTCCACGAGAGGCATAACCACACTAATTAGAGTGGCTCATGGGTCGTCTTCAGTGCCCAGGTTTTTCTACCTAAGTTCATTGATTTTGGTGGGGAAGCCTTCTTCAAATATTGGAGGTGAATCATTTAGGTCATCTTCTTCTTTCTCTACTTATTCTTATTTCTCTTTATCATCCCCTCAATCATATTATTCCTCTTCTGATAGAGAGAGTATTTTTGAGATGAACTCTCTAGTGTCAGAAGAGAAATAATTTTCTTCCTTATTGAGTAATGTGGTAACAATTTGGGGTCTTGAAGATGGGTTGGGATCATCTTTGTTAGGGCCTTCCCTGACATTATAGTAGTCACCCCACTTTTCCATGTATTTAGACTTGGAGACTATAACAAAAATCATGCATACAATTGAGTCTGTCTCTTGGCTTGAACTTATGCACTCAACTTGGTTGATGGTTAATACACACTCCACCCCAAGATATTGGAGGGGTTAACAGGATCTATTTCCAATCAATTCAGGGTAGTGATTCAGTTAACATCATTATCCAAAGGCTTCTTCTCTATCAGTTCATAGAACCCTACATAGATGTGATGCGGCTCACAGGATTCAAACTGGGATTTATCAGTGTTCAATGTCCCATTTTCCCATTAGCTCAATATTTGATGCATTGATAGTGTGATGATGTAATTTTAGCATGATGATGCATCTAGGATCTCCCTAACAAGATGCTGAAGGCCATACTTTTCCACACTTCCTGAAACTCAGAATCTGACAAGAGGTCTCTAATCCAAGTTTTATGTTTGATTCATCCCAATGTATTCTTCTCTCTTTTTTCATATCCCAACAGAGTTGTGGTTCATGGTATCAATCTATCCTCATCATAACCCAACCGATGAAGTTTTCATAGTAGGAGGAGATTGACTTTAGAGCCGTTGTGAATGTAAATCCTTCGGACAAAAATGCCATATATCTAGATGGACACATATAAGGGTTTGATGTGTCCTTGCATGATGGTGTCTTCATCCATGTCTATGAAAGAAGATAATGGCATGAAATTATTTAGGATTGGTCCCCATCGAATAGACTTTAGCCCATTCTACTTCGGCATTGAATTTTTTGGGATTTATTAAGGCTTCGATGAGTACATCCCTAAGGTCTATAGATAGACTCAAAACATAAAAAATTTACAGCTTTGATGGTACTGATGCCAGCTCTTTTATAATATCATATTTATTTTCTAATGGTCAGCACTTTCTAGCTTGGGGTTTCTATTCCATAGGAACTTTAGGGGATTGAACTTTGGACTTAGATGTTCCCTTCCCTTTGACAGGATCTAGTGATGCTGTGGTCCATTCCGGGTTTGGACGAACGGGTTCGCCAGCATGCCTTGGGTGATTTCATATTTTTTCTTCCTTCTATGGATACCCCAAGATAACATGGATTATATTTATTCTGTCAGGGGGAATAGGAACATTATGGTTCTCATTGTGTTTTCCTGAGGGTCCATCCATGAGTTTCTGTGATACTAACGGTTTGAGTTATGGCGTGGCTGAGAATTTGGCTCCTGCCACAATCATGCCTTCCAGGAAACCCTTGGCCTCTGCGGCCTCTTCCTCTAGTTATCTAGTTAGGCATGGGGAATTCGGGTTCATGGTCATTGTATCCATTGGATAAGTGTTCCATCAAGTGAATGACATCAATGGAGATAATGATAAGTTCTTGATCTGACAATGTTTCTATCTAATTGCCTCCTTCTGATGGTACCATTTGGCGGGGTGGTACCCATTGTAAAATTTGGCTGGGTAGTGCCAATTGTACCATTTGGAGAGGCATCACCCGTTGTATCATTTCAACTAGCATGAAGTCTGAAAGTTTCAACACTTTCTTTGGCTTTGGTGTCATCCCATCTTCATTCTCATTATTTCTTCCCTTATGGCCCTTAAAGGACTACGAGGCTGAGGATGATGGATTTTTTGCATTAGGAGCTATGAAGGGAACGTTTTATTGTTTCAACTACATCTATAAGATTCCATGAACTCGATTTAATATTTTATGGGACATCCAATTGTCAATGTTTTTTTACTTTTTTCTGGAGACTATTTTCTATTCCTCTTCCTCTCTTGAGTTTGAGTGGAAACATATGCCACTTGTGTCGGTAGTGGGCCCAAAATGACTTTCCCAGAATCCACCATCTTTTGCATGAGATCATTGAAGATGAAGTATTCCTATATGGTATTTCCTAGTATATGGTGATGGGGAAATTAATTTGGACGGTCACCGAGACCCACTTCATCAGATCTCTTTGGCTCTGGTAGTCGGAGAAAGTTTTAATTCACAGAGGCTATGAAAGAGCTGCGAACTTGGCCATCATGGAACAAGTAGACATTTTTTCTTCATTCATTGAACTAATATATTTTAGCACTCCTTCGAACATCTTGCCGATGTGGGGGTGGATGATGGCATCCATGGGGTCCTACATGGTTCAGTGGAGGCCTCACGACTGGAGATGGTGTCAGGGGTGGCTTAAGAGTGACATAAGTCGCTTCAGCTCATCCTACTCTTTCTCTGAGGGCTGATGGGGTCACTCAGGAATTGATATTGGTCTACTGAAAATATTCTTCTATCCTTTGGTTAATAGTAGAGAAATATTGAAACCCACTTGTGTACTTCACCAGGATGATCAGTGTTGGTAATTAATCATATATAGTATTGATGCACATAGAGAACATTTCATTTTAGTGGAGTAGCCAGTTAAGGGATTAATTTAGGCCTTTATATCTAGAAATGAAGTCTAAAAATCTTTCATTATCTCGTTTCTTATAGTTTATGAGATCACTAACCACTTTCTTAGGTAGTGATGAACTGAAATAGAAGTGAAACTATTGTTAGAGGTCCTCCCAGTCTATGACTAAGTTAGCTGGCAGGCTAGTATACCATACAAAGGTCGAACCCTATAGGGTTTAGATGAAGAATCTATGTTTTAATACTTATTACTTCTATGGAGTTCCCATCATGGGGTCACAGTAAGATGCATAGTGCATTAGATGGTTTTCAGGGTTTCCCAAGCCATTAAACACTGAGAATATGAGGTTTTTAATGTTCAGTTGTGGCAGAACATTGCTCACCCAATCATGGCAGGTTGTGTGCTTCGATTGTATCGGAGCATGACGCCCCTCCATGGATTATAGTCGAGTTTTTAGTTTTTCGATGATATTCAAGATACCTTGATGCATATCCTGTCAGGCTTGAGCTTGGGTGGGTGTAATAGTGTCCAAAGATGGATGTGTCGGTGCTGCTGGAATTTGGGGTGGATAAACATCCAGGGGCATCCTTTGTGGGTTTATCTAAATTTTATCTAGTTTCCTTACCAGTGGGTGGAAGTCTTGATGTCCTTTAGAGACGAATTTATGGAGGTAGACAGTCCCGATGCCAGGTTGGACAAGCCTCTGAGCCTGACATCATTCAGCAGGATGAGTTCTTGTAGTAAGGGAACCTCTTCTGGGAATACCTTTTGACGTTCGTCAATGGGAACACATCCAGAAATATAACTCCCTCGACAGAGCTTGAATTTAATTCGTCTAAGCTATTTCATTTCTTCCTCCTGCTTAGCAAATCATTCATTGAGATTGAGGGACACATTCTCAAGAGGAGGATGAGGTGGGTCATAGATGGCCTAGGATTTATTCTTCTCCTTGTTGGGGTTTTCCGAGGGAGGAAATGACAGATTAACTGAGGGGGGGTGCCTAAATTTAATATCTATCTCTATTTTTGGTTATGAATGCCACCAGGAAAGGTGTGGGATGCCTATGGGAGGGAACCATATTCTCTTACATCCTCTCCCTTTGTACAATTTCCTATGAGATATATGGGGTTATTGTTTACCATTTTCAATATTGAATACAACATTAGGGGTGGTTCACCTAGTATCGAATGGTAGGAAGGCTTTATGTGTCCTTTTTTGGACTCTAATTCCATTCTATAGTATTCTTTGGTTTCTTGGAGATTATTAACCTAAAGGGAGCCCTGATATGACCTCATAATGCACCTTCATCTCGTAGGGTGTGATCCACAAGAATTGGTGGAATGGATGAATTCTCTTCCCATTGTTCTTACCAAACGGGAGAAGAAAGATGTCTATTGTCCAGGAACTTGCGTGAAAAATTCTCCCAGCCCTGTAGGTGGGGGTTTCTCCCATTCTTCCATTAACGCATTTTGGCCTAGATTTGTTGGTCTTACAGGGTTTTTTTGAGTTAAAAATGCCCCCATCCCTACAGGCTGGGGTTATTCTCTCATTTTGGAAATAACAACAACTATTTCTACCCTTTAGATTTCACGCACTGCCATGCAGGTGTGAAATGAGTTTGGCATTGGAATTGTATGGGATTTATGGTATTTTGAAGACATGATAATTTCTTGCTTGTTTTCTTCCCATAAGTTGGAAGCCTACTAGATGTTCTCGATTTCTTGGCTCAGAATCTTTTTTATTTCATGATCTCTTCAGACATGATGCTTTTGAGACTTAATCCAGTCCAATTTTTGTTGAATATTTCATCTTTCCTAAGAAGGGATTTCATTTTACTGCTACCTCTGGGAAATGGCATTGTAATATGTTGTTTCCCAGGAGGTCTCTTGAACGAAATGTGGGGTGAAGTGTAGAGCTCCATGTTCTCTCCATCCCCAAATTTGAACTCCAGTCTGGGCATTTTCAATGAGGCAATGAACCTTTTGAAGTGCATGGAGGCAAGATAGTTCATGGTTTTTTCTTTCACCTTTCTAATCATGGTTTTCATGTGGACGGGAGTGATTCGAGGTCAATTATAAAGAAAATATCCCCTAACATGTTTACATGGTCTGCATACCCTTCATAGGGTAGGAACATTTCTTTTAGCTAGTGAAGAGTTGTCCATATATTGAGGTGAATTTCATGCATACATCCCCAGGACAACTCCCTTGGTATATCAAAGTGAGAAGTGGTCATAAGACAATATGTCACTGGTATATTATCCCTAGATAGTTGTCTTCTCACGAGAAACATATCCTATTATTGTTCTTCTTAGGAATCCCCTATTTGATATTCCCAGCTGGACTACTTCAAAATAATTTCATTCTAAGTTGTCAGGCTGGTTGGAGCCTCATTGATCTATGAATAGTGTGGGGGTGGCTCAAAATAATAGTATGGACCTGAACCATCCTATGGTCTAAAATGGATATCACATGTCCTTGATGGAGTGATGGTATATCTGAATCCATATTTCCAAGCACCTCACCATAGGAGGTCTTTCTCACATTTTTTCCAGCAAGGGGAGGGCCTTATTTCTAGTATGAATTTTGATTTTAGGGAGGAACTCTAATAAGTTTCTCAATTAAGAGGGCTACTGTTGAAACTTGATTCCCAACCAAGGGGAGTGTCTCTATGGAATATACCTTGAGGAGGACCTTCAGGGTGGGATATAGAAAGGGGAACACCTTTTTTATGCTTGATGTCACTGAAGGGAGGACCTTATCATTTCTTGATATCAGTGAGGGGAGGATATTCTCTATGAAGACTATGATGGCGTGGATTACTATCATATCTTGTTACCTAGATGCAGGGATACTTTCTATAGTGTACATCTTTGGGAGATCATTCCGGATGTACTGTAATGAAGGGAGGACCTTCTCCTTGCTGGATTTCACTGAGGGTAGGACCTTCAGAGCAACCACCATTGCGGGGAGGGCCTCCACAATAACTTTCATCATGGATAATAATACCATCATGACTTGATGTCCGACTACATGGAGAAGCATATCTTAAGTGTATACCTTGGGGAGGACCATCAAATTAGACGACAGCAGGTGGAGGACCTTCATACTGTTTGATCATCAGGTTAAGTGTTGGGATACCCTAAAACACATCAAGAGATAATCCCTCATGGTCGATCATTCCTAGCTCACAAAGTAATCCCTCATGGGTGCTCTGGGGAGGACCTTCAGAGCTGCTGGTAATGACATTACAGGGAGGAACTTCAAAACTACTACTATAAATTCCATAAATAGAAAATGGATAGATATGGTCTGGTGCCTTTATTGGCATATGTTAGAGACTATCAAAACACCAGCTTCCAATAGAGAAGGATCATGTATGTGCTCTTTATTTTCTTGTTTCCTTTAGCGCATTTCATTTTTGGGTGCTCTCTTATGGGTAACTGGGGATGCCTCCTGTTGGTATTGACATTCATATATGGGTCCTGGTCTTGTTGGGTCCCGTGACGCCACTAGGATATACTGATGGGAATCTTCAGTTTTGGAAGAGATATATGCTTTCCTTAGAGTGGCCAGTACATTTGACCAGTATACCCTAGTTAAAACATGTATTTGTTCCCAATCCAGTTGTTCGTGTATCATGGGATATTTTCATTGACCCTATTAGAATAGAGTATGGATTCATACCTACTCTTAAGTGACTAACACATTTTGTGAGTAAGTCATTTCATTCAAGGAAACCAGGTCATGGGCCTAGTATCTCACCTTTTCTACCGATGCAAAGATATTTTGTCATTTTGAGGATATAGTCTATAATCGATGTCTGGACCTCCATCATTTCCAATATATACTGAGATACATCTTAGGATGAAATGTGTATGAAGGCCCTTTTCGATGTTAGAGTAGGAGTTTGTGCCTGCTCTGGTTCCCAATGGGTTTCCAGTAGATACTGGCAGTTCTGTTATGTTGGGATAGAGGAATAAGTTTGTCATAGGTTGTCCTCTCTAGTTGTCAATGTATTTGATTGGTTGGCTTCATATTCACAAGAAAGGATTTTCATATACTCTATTACTTTTGTATTTGTCTCAAGGGATTTTTATACATCCACATGAACTTGACTCTACTCATATTTTTTTGCCGCCTTATTTGGATGGCGGGCTTGATACACGTCAGTGGGTATTTGGGCCTACATGTAGTTGGTTGCTATCTTATTTGGACAAAAGGCTTCCTTTGCACTGGCATATATCTGCATCTGCCTATAATTTGTCAAATTTTCAGCACAACAGGACTGGTGGGAACTATCAGGAATGTGCATGTACTTGTATTATGCCACCCTATTTCTGTGGTGGAATTTAGTGGAGGGGGTAGATTTGTATGTATTCCCACAGAATGTCATTGCATTTGTACTATAGAGTTTATCATTAGGAACTAGGGTAATAGAATGTTCTTAATTATATATTTTCTACCCTTGGAAGGTAGCTCGAGGGGCCCAGGTCTTCTTGACATTAGTATGTGGCCTCAGTATATGGTCCTCTTCAACATGAGGAGACTTGGCTACCCAGTGTTGGCGGGAATGCTCTCTAAAAGGGTCCCTTCAGTCGGACCCATGTGCAGTTGAGATGAAGTTATCAACATTGACTTCATATTCCTCCCTATGATAAGGGAGGTACTCATTTTCACATTTCGGGGATAGGCTCCAGAAATGGGGTTAGATGACCATCGGGGATGCCTTGTGCTGGGGTGTCGACCATAGCTGCGAAGGTGGATAGAGAGATTTTTCAGACTAGAGGTCTTGTCTTGAAGCCTCCATCATGGGGAGTGTACCATTTTGGTGGTACTCTTTGATCATTGTGTTGGCTAACCAGCATTGGATACACTGAGTGGGCAAAGGGGTCCTACTCTCCATCAGGGCCCCGACCACATACGGGATCACTGAGGCATGTTTCTGCATTGGTCGTCGGGATTTCATTTGGATATAAGTTTTCTCTACAACAAAATTCAATATAAATATATGACATATAATGACCAAAAAAACCTCATGAAAGTAGAATTCTCTTGAACAAATGCATATTTGAAAATTCAGTTTGGCCTCCCCCACTCTTTTTTCTGTGGAAAAGGGGATTGAGTAGGATAAGGAAACAAAATTGGTTAATGATTTACATTAGGTTCACCATTTTTGTTTCCACTACAAGGTACGCATGTAAGAAGAATACAAAATGGTCTGACGAGAATCATCACCCATCTCTATTTATAGAGACAGTTTCACATCTTTTATTTCAACCCAACTCACTTCATCATCCTTTAATGGAGGATTGGATTGAACCTATAGGGACTGGGTAGTATACACCATCTATATTGCAAAGGAGGTGACAAAATAAAATGGTCCCAGTGGGTGATTACATTTGGTCAACTACTTGTGAAATCAGTCCTCTTAGGATATAACTTCCTTCGATGGTCACCAACGAGTATATTCATGGAGCCAGAAACACCCAATGGCCCTGGTATCCATGATTCATGGACTATCTTTCCAAAGGCATGTGTTTTTAGTATGATGATCTAGCAATGAAACTTAAGGACTCCATTGGTCAAGAGGATGGGAAGTTCGACTCACTACACCCCTTGTGGGGGGATTATTGCATATTCTGAGACTCTTTTACATATTTATGTTATGTTCATAGGTTTTTGAATCCTTGGATCATTTCTGAAGAGTGTGACCATGGGCTACCCTTGGGTTTTATGATCTTCATAGGTTTGAAAGGATTTGATGCTATGAAGGTAATGTTGACTTATCCATTAAATATGGTGCTCTGGAGTTTATCATCATCCAGGGGGGACAGAAGGTGACTTGATGTTGGGATCAGATCCATAATTTATGATTTATACATATCCTTGGGAAAGGAATCAGATCCCACATAGTTCTGCCTTACATGGGTATTATGCATGATAGTTTCCCATTTGAGGGGACATGGTTGGGGGGGGAAGTTTTGGAAATGAACCCCTTCACAGCTTGGGCCTTCAAGAAGGAATCCAACATTTCATGGTTCAATCAAGAATTAGAGTTCTCGTAGTTAATAATTTTGTGGATGTTGTAACCACCACAAATATCTATGCCTATGTGAGTCATGATCATTGGGAGAAATAAGAGGATGTGAGAGATCCAAACAACCACACACCTCCTCTCCTGCTGATGGGGGAGGGAGGGCCTATAGCTGAAGAGGTTGAGGTGACTAGTGAATATGGCATAGAACAAAAAACCCTTCAATGTGGGATTACATTGGAGGTCATTCAGATCGACCCTTGTAATATTAGAAACTTATCTTAGTGGTAGATCCAGTGAATGTGTTCTGGGAAAGGGTAGGAATGTCAACTCTTCCCAAAGTAGTAGCTAACATGATTCCTTCAACAGATTATCATTCCTCATTGAATAAAAAAGAAAGTGATCACCCTTAACCCATATAATGGGGTGGTTCATGTCAATGTCTTGAGGTTGGACACTAGGTAACCATGGGAATGTAGACTTACATACATCCATGGAGTCTGAACCATTATGGGGAAATCCTTCATGAATCCGCTTACCATGGGTATGTAAACTCAAATGGGGGTGCCGATGTTCCAGATGACATGATCATACAGGTCAGGTGGATTTAGAGGAGGATTTGTCCTGATGCAGGGGGACTGGTTTGTAGAGGGACTATAGAGGACTAGACGGTAACAGAGGGGAGGGATTGGTGTTGGAGGTAAGAATACCCAAAGATTCACCATTCTGTGTACTATTTCCTAATACGGGATGTGGGGAGATCCTCATACCATAGTGGTATGAATGTAGAGGGGTATTCTGCATACTGAAGTAGTATGCAGGCTTGGGCATGGACCACCACACAACACAGTGGTATGCAGTCCTTAATGTGGTTTTCCATGACACTTTAGGTTCCATCTACTTATTGATGTAGTATGTTGTACGAGGTTAAATCTGTGTAGCGATGCACTATGAGGAACACCATATCAATGGAGGGTCTTGGGGACTATAGTTCATAGTGAGGTCATCCACAAGGAATATGTGGTTCACGATATCACCAATTGAGTTCACAGTTCTCCCATTATTATTAAGTTCCTTCATTTTATGGTTTGTGGATGGTTATACCTATGAAAAATTTGTCTTGAAATTAGGGCTTTGTCGATGATTCAAGACTGAAGATGGAATCCTCTTAGAATTCATTATCCTAAACTATGGGGTCTCTTTCATGCTTTATTCGTCCATCCTTTATCAATTCCTTCTGTGTTACTTTTATAGTGAAATGGGGAAATCGTATCCAGGGGCATGAAACTCCAATTTTCGATGCCCATGAAGATATATATAGAACCACAATAGTCTCGGTCAATCAGGGTTTGCAGAGGCTATAGTTTGCGATTCATGGTTCGAAGAACCTTGCCAGTTTTATTCCAATAAATAATTTAGTGACTTAATAGTATTTATCATACCTTGAAGGATGTCTAGTTGAGGAGGATCATGAATAGGGATAACAACAGACCGGGCCAACTATGGGTGCTCTGCTAGTATCTGTCAAGGCTAACCAAAAAGGTTAGGTCTGTGGGGATGTGTCTGGGCCTATTTTAGTTGTGTACCCAATGGATGGAACTCCGGATATTCTGTTTTGGGATCCAATTATATTGGTTTTCTAAACCTCTCATTAATTGGATGTTGTGGCTAAATTTGAATTGTGGGTACAAAGAATCTTTTTTGAGGTACATCAATTGGGAGCATGTACTAAGGTTTTTCTTATTGAAAATATCTGGTTGGGATGTTTCCTCAGAGTAGTTATGCATTGAGTTTTTGAAAAATGCTTCATTTATTCCTTCTGTTGAGTGAACCTTTCCTCCAGTGTGAGGAGTTCAACCACATTGGGAGGTGTGTGAGGTACATAATTTCCTTTACTCTTTTCGATAGATAATGATAATCAGTATGGAGAAACTAGAACATTCAAATGATTTCTTGAATTTATAATGAGCCTCTAGTTCCAGGTATGCTCATATCATTTAATCATTTTTGTGTGAGTTGTATTATAATAAAAAAATTATTACTCCAACTCCTCCATATTAGAATCATGTTATACAACATATTTAACAGTGGTGTAGTCATTATTCACTGATGTATAACACATTGTGGGAATTTCAGCATCTTCTTTGAGATATTTTTTCCCATTAGGTCTTGTCCTTCCCTATACTAGAACTCTTTGGATTGTTTAACGAAGGGTGATTCAAAGGGAATATTTGGGAAAAAATTCCTGAACTTTCCATGTGAGGACACCTGGTCATAGGATAATGTGATTTTGGAAAATCTATTTTTTGGTGTTCTATATAATAGAGAGAAGACTAAATTTTACTGAAGATGATGTTTTTGAGGTTTAAAATACCCCAACCTTGGGGGATGGGGGTGCTCATGTTTTGTATTCACAAACTTTCGAGCCTATTTTTCTAACCATTATTTTTTTGGTAAAAAAATACCATAGCCATGTGGGATGGGGTTTCTCCTAGACCACAATAAATACTTATACCGTGGATGATTTCTTGATTTTATGGATCCATTTCTAAACATGGGTTTTATGGATGGTGTAAACTACACCTTAGTTACAAAGTATCGAAGAAATTTTCAAAATATGAATATTTTTGTTAACTGAAGGTTAAATTACATTAAGTGTGAGGTTGAACATTATTTTCATATGTATGATGAAAAATTATTTTTATGGATTTATATCTCCTGGATTGATGTTTTCAAGAGTCTATCAAGGATGGTTTTTGGTTATCACACTACATTTCATGGAATAATTCCATTTATTGAGGCTGACCTCAAGCTATGACATTTCATGATGTCCCCTTCGGTGGAATATTATGATTGGGGAGAAAAGTGAAGTGAAAATCCCCATGATTTCCCCATCCACTAATGTGAACATTTGATGGAGCATTTTTGACCAACAAAAGAAAATATTTTAATATGTCAATTCATACACATTGAATAGATCCTTATTATTTTCCCAATTTTGGGTATCATGCATCTAGGAGTGTAGCCAAGTCTATTTGACTATGTATCCCTTCTATAACCTAAACATGGATTTGATACTCATCATAAGGAAATAATTTTTCTTTTAAGTGATTAATAGTATTCCATACATTGAGTTAGATGTCATGCACACAATTTTATAGAAACGCCTATGGAATACTATATTGGGTAGTGGATAAAGTATATAAAAAGTATGATATATTTTCCTTGGAAAAATATCACCTCATGTTTGAAAATTATTCTTCATATTTTTCTAGAGGTTCTTTAACATGTTTTGTCCAATGTGGACATTTCCCTATTGCTTTGTTATAAACAATGGGATTAACAAGGATTGTTTCCTTTTCCACACTTGAAGGAATATGATCTAAGGGTGGGTTGGAGGATGAACTTTTCCTTTGTTCATCTTCTAGATTAGAAAGGTTGTCACTTTTCCATTACGAGGCATCATAAATTACATGAATAATTTTTCTAAGTGCCTCATGATACGAGGGATTTCTCATCATTAAATTGACAAGGGGAGTAACTTCTTGTGAAAGTGAAATAGTAATACAGGGAGAACCTTTGTTGAAAATACAATCATGGGGAGGAATATCATTATGGCTTGACATATGACTTCCTAGAGATTTCATGAATCATATACCCTAGACAGGACCTTTAGGGTAGATGAAAATAAATGGAGGATTTTATTTTTCTTTGATATTCTAGCCATGTGGAGGGATTCCATGGCGCTCATCAAGAGATGGAGTTTTGAGATGGATTTGTTCACAAATCAAGCCTTCGCGATATGATGTCGAGGGATGACCTACAGAACTATTTATAATATTTCTATAATTTGGTAATGGAAAATTAGATTCCTGATTTTTAATAGATAAATATATAATGGATTCAATAACTACATTATTAAGCATAACAATATTGCGTTTTGGTTATTCATTTTCAAATCACCCTTAGTGAGGCTTCTTTTAGGATTCCTTCTTATGGGGGATTGGGGATGCTTTCTAGGGAAAGAAATTTTCATATGAGGGATATAGTTTGATTATCTTTAGTATTACTACCTAAATTTTCTAATAGGTGTCTAGAATTTTTGCATGGGTGTGTGCCTCCCATGGAGTTGCCACTAGGGTAGAACGATGAACTCTACTTAGAATGTGAGTGTTCTCCCAATCTAGTTGTCTATATATCATGAGGATATTTGTCCAAAAAACCTCCTAAATGGGAGTATATGTGTGATTTTTCTATAAAGTGACATGATTATGGGTCACCCTAATTATAGGGACTACGTTGTGTGTCCACCCCTCTACAACTACCACTGCAGTTATTAGGTCCTGATAGGATTCTAAGTCATGGGAATGAATTTTAATCCCCGCCATCACCATTTTCAGGATGTTCTTGGTAAAATTAGTATATAGAAGATGGATATATTCCTATTATACTGCTGTAGATAGGGTGTGTTCATAGTAATTTTTTAGAGACCCGAAGCCTGATGTTCATTGACATTACATTACATTTGCAGAATACTTAGTACATAACAAAAACACAGACACAAAGATCGTAATAGTTTAGTGTCTTTGGAAACTCGGAATATAATCTTCTAATCCTGGTGAAAGACCTTCAACATCTCCCATAAAGATCTTCCTTTTTTTTATACCTAAAACCTTTCTTTATATCATGGGGAAAAGAAAACATAAAAGGGTGAGCTCAAATGCTCAGCAAGGGCAAATAAAGGAAATAAAATTCATATCATATCTTTTTGAAAATCATAACCTGCAAAAGAGATCATAATATCTTAACATGGAATAAATCATAGAAGTGAAAATGAGATCTCCATAATCATAACATAAAACTTGAAACATTGTGGCATGCACACATAATCATGTAAAATCATTTCTTGTTAGTCATGACTCATTGCCAAGACTATCTTAGCGGACATAGTCAATTTCTGAACCGAGTTCACTCCTCGTTTCAGTCCTGTATCACTGAACCTAAATAAACTTCTGTTCCAGCCATGTCTATCTCATGAGATATAAATCTTTACCCAATGCATTGGAGGGAGATATAGGTCCCACCCATCTCATAATGATACCATTCTTATGTGTGCCACAAAATCAGAAAACCATACATCATAGCATAACCCATGTAATAAAAATGGGAATCTTAAACATCGTGACATCATAAAACAATTCATATAAGATAAAGGAATTCATAAAATTATAATTCCATCACAACATAATCAAATCAATGTAATAATAGGGATAAAAACATAACCCTTTATTATCTTAGATGGAAAATAATTTTGATAAAACACTTGAACTCCATTCTTGAAGAAAATATCCTTTCTGCTTCAAAAACATTTTCCTTTCATAACATGTCATACAATTTTAAACTAATAAGTTGATTAAAAATAAACTTGAAAAATTGTAATGGAAGCTTCTTGGAAATAATGTTTTAAAAATCCATTCATTCCGTATAAGTTAAAAAAAACATTCTTCGTACTTTTTTCAGAAAAGTCAAAAAGTACCTCGTACGAAAAATGACAAAATATTCCTTTCATATCTTTTACTAAAAACTCACTGAAGGGTAAAATTGTATTTAAACAATTTTAGGTGGATGGAAATAATATTACATATTGAGTAAACATGGATGTGGATGATAAAATACACCCCAGTAAACAGTAAAGTATAAACAATCTCTGATAAAAATGAGATTGTGATATTTCCCTTACCTTAGGTCCGATTTGCTTTGTACGTGTCTGAAGCTCATGTATAATGGTTTAAATAATGTTATTGACTTATTCCAGAATCATACATATTGATATGATATCATATATGGTCATATTCTTAGCTTCTTATTAGTAATATTTCACTGTTACTTGTTACTCGGGTCTTTAATGCCTTTTGTTCTTATGCGTGTTTTGCCAAATAAATTCTTATTCTTCTTTTAAGGTTATAGATACCTTATATCCAGAATGGTATTAGTGTAACATATATCATATTTATTCATTCAATTCATTTATATAATTACTATGTAATGATGATCATGTAGAACGAGTCGCATCACATCGTGGAGACGGTATTCCGTACGTACGCACGAGCGATGATATTGTTCCCATGATCGTGGAATTGTATTCAAGTGTATTTATACTATTTAAGTATCAATATCACTTTATAATAATCATATATAGTTACTCATTACACCATTATACCCTTCCTTTTAAGGTGATGGTGGAAAATAGATTACACCACGGCGTGGAGACGGTATTCCGTACGTACGCACGCGCGGTGATTTCATTTTTCCGTAGGATGGATAGAAGGTGAATTAGGGTTGTTTCATATTTATAATAACATATCATTATTTAATTAATACTGATGTTATTACTTTATCATGAAACAACTAAAGAAGAAGAAGTTGAAGAAAAAAGAAATTGAAAAGATCAGTAATGGATATTATATCTTCTTTGAAACGCCTCTTTGAATCCTCCACTTATGGAACTAAGATTGGTATTTGAAGAAGACCAGGACATCTAGGATTATTCTAGGGAAGTGGAGAAGAGATTTTTGCAGGGGTTGGACGAGCTTGAATGCTCAAATTTGTGTGAGGAGGAGAGGGAGGAGGTTCCCTTTTATAAGGGAGGAGAGGGGCACCTTAGGAAAATCTCAAAATATTATTTTATATTAAGGTCAAATTCGGTTTATAATGGTTCCAAAGGGTCTTATTTCGAAGATAAAGTGGGTATGGATCGAAATCCTCTCATCCAATAGGATTTAGACAAGTTTAGGTTATTATTTTAACCTTATCAATTAGATTTAACTCTAAGTTAAATAATTTAACTTTTACCGTGTCTTTTTGTTTTCTTACACTATATGGTTAATACACTTACTATAACATGCCAAAAGAACCCCAAGTTTTTTATTATTAATATATATATCCTTATCTAATTCATTTGGCCGATCCTTATATTTTTAGGAGTAAAATAACAATTAATAATATTTTATTTTATTTAAAAACTATTTTGTGTCAATTTTGTCACTATTTGATATATGATTTTTGTGAAAGTCATAACAGAATTATATGTTCGAACCAAGTTGATTAAATCACCACTAATATATCATAGTAACCTATAAAATTATACTAATTCATAAAAAGTTTCAAATTACATTTATTTGGGCATTTATAACATCAATTATGTTAACATTTCTTTAAAAGGGTAATTACTGCATCATCGTTGTGTCATAAATAAATTATTTTATTTAAAGTCTAAAAATTATAAATAAAATATCATTATGTAGGAAATCTTTTTATCTTTCTAATTAATATTTAATATCGAATTTATCTTATGTATAAACTCATATTAAAAATGTTTTAGTTATTAAACATTGATTTTAACTATTTTAACTATTCATTAAATAAAAAAATATTAAATGTCATAATCTAATCCAAGTGGACCTAAATTGTCATATAATATTCATAAGGTTGTTTTTGGTCGAATTACAATTATCCAATAGAATTAGGACATGTGTTAGGGTAATAGTAATATCATATTTACCCTTAGTTACCCTATTTACTATTAACCGCGGTAAAAAAAAGTAAAAAGTTACTATTCACCAAAAATTATTTTTATCTCATTGAACCACATTTTACTTTCTGATATCAACCGTGTCTGTCAGAGTTTCGAAATTCCATTCACAGAAGCGGTAAAATTAAGTTTTATGCAAAATTCAGTTTTTAACCTACCACTTAGTGGTTTCACTATTCATCAAAAATTGAAAGTTTTCAGAAAAATACCAAAAATTAGGCCTAAGCTATATTTGATATTATGAACTCAAAAATGATTTCTATTTTACCAAATTCAAAACATATCAGTTGCATTAATTAATTTAAAATTAATTCTCGTCGTCAAAACAAATAGCGTGTTCTTAAAAGATAATAACTATCAAAAGATTGACACTTGTTTATGTCTGGTTTAATTGTGAAATTACATCCAATGGCCAACATTGTATTAAATTTTAAAAATATATTCTAAATATAATTTCAAACCACTCAAACTATTAATTTATCACTATTAATTATTTCTATTGAAAAAGTTGTTTTTAATTAAAATTTAGTACTTTTCACTATTCATCAAAATATGAAAGTTATCAGAAAATCACCAAAATTTCACCCTAAGCTAATTTCGATATTACGAATCCAAAAATGAATTCCATTTTGAAAAATAAAATTTACAAAATTTCAAAAAGTGGTTATTACTATTCATAACGGCTAGTTTTAATAATATTTTAATAGCATATTGTTGTTTAGTGAAACTCGTTATTGCGTACTACACACGCTATCGAGGAAGGTCGTGATTGCGTGTAATGCAAGGCAAGTCAAGGATGTGTGTTGTGCAAGCTCCTTTTGGTGCAGCGTACAACACAAACATTAGTGAAATTAAAAAGAATATTTTTCATAAAATCTTTGGCTGCTACATTCTACCCCCCTTAAAATGAATTTCGCCCTCGAAATTCGTCGGGGTTATAAATTGTTTACTATTCAAAAGTTTCTTTAATAGAAACCCACATCGTAAAAAGGAATACCAAAACCAATCTTTAAAAACTAAAGTATGAAACGTAACCGTTACCCAAATAAACTAATCATTGGGTTTCCACATAGGTGAAAATATGGATATGGAAGATAAATCTAACCATCATGTTCTGATGGAGAGTGGTAGAGAACATGGCTATGAAAAATCCAACAATCACAAAGCCATAGATTTGTGATTATCTAAGGTACCATCTGATTTATCGGATATAAGGGCAATATGATAACATTTTTGGTTTTCAAGATCATTTCCCTAAAGTTGAAGAATTTGAATTAGAATAAATACTTACTTTATTTTGGTACAATCTCACTGATGTTCGTGAATTGAAAAATTTCCACTTCATACCTTAAAGAAATGAAGTTGAATTTGTTATTCGTGAAGTGTTAGCAGATCATGTGATAGAATGACGGGTCATTCCATCTGTCTCAAACAAAAGGATAGAAAAAGTTTTATACATAAGTCGATCTATAGTGAGATTAATCATATATGGTTCTTAAAATGGACTTATACTTCATATATCATATCGCTTAATAAAATAAAACTAGTTTCTACTAAACAGGGACTTCCTGTAGGCCAGTGGTATGCGATAAAGGCCAGTCGCACTTCGGTTGTGGGTTCGATTCCCACAGCCTTGTCCGAAGCGATGGGCTGTCACCCGTCCTGCAGGTTGTCCTTTTTCAAAAGCTATATTACTATAACATCCCATCAATAATATCGAAAAACGTTTTATCCTAACTTATGTCCAACATAATCCAATCCAATCTTTAGGATTATCTAAAATACTTCGGTCTAAGCTCATAGTATAAAGAAAATGATTACTTGAAATGTCAGAGAATAATCACGTGAATGCCATCATTTATCCCCCATATATCATAAGATATATCTTGTTGGTCAAATTACAAACATGTGAATACCTTAATCATGTATTCTCTTGAAGAATAAATACCCATTGAACCTTAGTGAAAACATGAATGCAGTTAAAAGTTAACACTTTCCACATACCAAAATCCTCAAAATTCTATATACTCAAACCATGATATCACTTAGTCCTTATATCAATCATGAGCTCATGAATACAATCGAACATCTCATTATCTTCTTATCCCTTCATTATGCTCATATCATCTGTTTACCAAAAATGTCTCAATCACTTTTCATGGTTACCGGTACCATAAAATTATTGAAAACCACAATAGACCAAAACATAAATATTCCAATATTCCACGATACTATATACAACATTATTTTGGAATCCCATTACATAAACACTTAATCATTCCACCACATCGTTGTCATATTCCATATCTCCAATAGTGATCACATGTGACTTCCCTTTGTCCTTTGCCTTAAGTGGTTGCTCATGTTGATCATCACTAACCCTTGGATTAGGGCATTTATTAGCATAATGCCCCATTTCCTTGCACTTGAAGCATTGAA
This sequence comes from Viscum album, assembly GCA_963277665.1. Taxonomy (NCBI): domain Eukaryota; kingdom Viridiplantae; phylum Streptophyta; class Magnoliopsida; order Santalales; family Viscaceae; genus Viscum; species Viscum album. The sequence goes on along the minus strand of OY728137.1, from coordinate 1,831,091,120 downwards.
GTGTTGGTGGTGCGTTCTCTGCAGTGTTTTCTTTATCCACATCATTAGAAACCCTTTTTCCATTACTTCGACACTCAGCTGCTCGATGACCTTCTTTTCCACACTTAAAAAATTTTCTAGTACCTTTAAGACAATCTCCACCATGCTTCTTTCCACACTTTGAGCATAAGGAAACATTCATCTTCCTTTCACCATTATTCTGAAATTTCTCCTTGAACTCCATCTTTCATTTCTTGTCAAAACCATGAGATGGATATGTAACACCAACTTCCATTTCTACCTTGATAGAACAATGCACAATTTCTTCATAGCTACTGAAGTCTCTTATAGCTAATGGCCTTCAAAGACTTGGTTTTAAGCCACTGAAAAATCGATCAAATTTACTTTCAGGTTGGATGATAATGCCAGATGCATACCTTGCAAGTCTTGTAAAATTCACTTCGTATATACCAACAGATTCATCATCCTTTTGATTTAGTTCAAGAAACTCCTTCTCCATCTTTGTTCGAAGAATACGAGGGAAGTACTTATTGAAAAATAAGTTCTTGAACTCATCCCATTCCATGGACTCAATTTCATCCCTTTGCCTCGTATTCTTAATAAGATTCCACCATTGATCAGCATCTCCTTCCAAACGATATACTGCTAAGATACTTTATCATGTTCAGAACATTGAAGAACTGAAAATATCATTTCAGTGGTACTGATCCATTGTTCAGCAATAAGTGGATCAGAAGTCCCACTGAAAGAAGGTGGACATTGCCTCATGAAGGACTCAAAAGAATATTGTTCCCTTCTCTGCTCATTTGAAAGTCCAGAATGATTCATAGCTCGTGTAAGTATAGAAATAATATTTTTCACTCCATCTCCCATAACATTTGTTTGTTCAGGAGGACAATCATTGCATTGTCCATTGCATTGATCAACACGGTTCCTTCGGGTTCCAGCCATCGTCTAAAACCCAAAAAGAATAGTGTGAGAGGCAAAAATCATTCTAGGGAAAACAACATAATAAAGGGAGAGTAACTTCAATATCTAACATCTTAGGTTTAATTCTATGATCGTTAGCGTAATTCTAGTACTATAACCTATATGTATACTTAACCTTAGCGACATCCCTAGACATACCTTAGAAATATCTCTAGGGATCTCACTAACGTTTTCGCATCCTAGTTTCCAAAGGTTGACTAAACCTTTCCTCTGATACCAACTGTAGAGACCCGAAGCCTGACGTTCATTGACATTACATTACATTTGCAGAATACTTAGTACATAACAAAAACACACACACAAGGATCGTAATAGTTTAGTGTCTTTGGAAACTCGGAATATAATCTTCTAATCCTGGTGAAAGACCTTCAACATCTCCCATAAAGATCTTCCTTTTTTTATACCTAAAACCTTTCTTTATATCCTGGGGAAAATAAAACATAAAAGGGTGAGCTCAAATGCTCAGCAAGGGAAAATAAAGGAAATAAAAATCATATCATATCTTTTTGAAAATCATAACCTACAAAATAGATCATAATATCTTAACATGGAATAAATCATAGAAGTGAAAATGAGATCCCCATAATCATAACATAAAACGTGAAACTTTGTGGCATGCACACATAATCATGGAAAATCATTTCTTGTTAGTCATGACTCATTGCCAAGACTATCTTAGCGGACAAAGTCCATTTCTGAACCGAGTTCACTCCTCGTTTCAGTCCTGTATCACTGAACCGAAATAACCTTACGTTCCAGCCATGTCTATCTCATGAGATATAAATCTTTACCCAATGCATTCGAGGGAGATATAGGTCCCACCCATCTCATAATGATACCATTCTTATGTGTGCCACAAAATCATAAAACCATACATCATAGCATAACCCATGTAATAAAAATGGGAATCTTAAACATTGTGACATCATAAAACAATTCATATAAGATAAAGGAATTCATAAAAATATAATTCCACCACAACATAATCAAATCAATGTAATAATAGGGATAAAAACAGAACCCTTTATTATCTTAGATGGAAAATAATTTTGATAAAACACTTGAACTCCATTCTTGAAGAAAATATTCTCTCTGCTTCAAAAACATTTTCCTTTCTTAACATGTCATACAATTTTAAACTAATAAGTTGATTAAAAATAAACTTGAAAAATTGTAATGGAATCTTCTTGTAAATAATGTTTTAAAAATCCATTCATGCCGTATAAGTTAAAAAAACATTCTTTGTACTTTTTTCGGAAAAGTCAAAAAGTACCTCGTACGAAAAATGACAAAAGATTTATTTCATATCTTTTACTAAAAACTCACTGAAGGGTAAAATTGGATTTAAACAATTGTAGGTGGATGGAAATAATATTACATATTGAGGAAACATGGATGTGGATGATAAAATACACCCCAGTAAACACTAAAGTTTAAACAATCTCGGATAAAAATGAGATTGTGATATTTCCCTTACCTTAGGTCCGATTTGCTTTGTACGTGTCCAAAGCTCCTGTATAATGGTTTAAATAATGTTATTGACTTATTCCATAATCATAAATATTGATATGATATCATATATGGTCATATTCTTAGCTTCTTATTAGTAATATTTCATTGTCACTTGTTACTCGGGTCTTTATTGCCTTTTGTTCTTATGCGTGTTTTGCCAAATAAATTCTTATTCTTCTTTAAAGGTTATAGATACCATATATCCAGAATGGTATTAGTGTAACATATATCATATTTATTCATTCAATTCATTAATATAATTACTATGTAATGATGATCATGTAGAACGAGTCGCATCACATCGTGGAGACGGTATTCCGTACGTACGCACGAGCGATGATATTGTTCCCATGATCGTGGAATTGTATTCAAGTGTATTTATACTATTTCAGTATCAATATCACTTTATAATAATTATATATAGTTACTCATTTCACCATTATACCCATCCTTGTATGGTGATGGTGGAAAATAGATTACACCACGGCGTGGAGACGGTATTCCGTACGTACGCACGCGCGGTGATTTCATTTTTCCGTAGGATGGATAGAAGGTGAATTAGGGTTGTTTTATATTTATAATAACATATTAGTATGTAAGTAATACTGATGTTATTACTTTATCATGAAACAACTAATGAAGAAGAAGTTGAAGAAGAAAGAAATTGAAAAGATCGGTAATGGATATTACCTCTTCTTTGAAACGCCTCTTTGAATCCTCCACTTAGGGAACTAAGATTGGTCTTTGAAGAAGACCAGGACCTCTAGGATTATTCTAGGGAATTGGAGAAGAGATTTTTTCAGGGTTTGGCCAAGCTTTAATGCTCAAATTGGTGTCAGGAGGAGAGGGAGGAGGTGCCCTTTTATAAGGGAGGAGAGGGGCACCTTAGGAAAATCTCAAAATATTATTTTATATTAAGGTCAAATTCGGTTTATAATGGTTCCATAGGGTCTTATTTCGAAGATAAAGTGGGGATGGATAGAAATCCTCTCATCCAATAGGATTTAGACAAGTTTAGGTTATTATTTTAACCTTATCAATTAGATTTAACTCTAAGTTAAATAATTTAACTTTTACCGTGTCTTTTTGTTTTCTTACACTATATGGTTAATACACTTACTATAACATGCCAAAAGAACCCCAAGTTGTTTATTATTAATATATATATCCTTATCTAAGTCACTTGGCCGAACCATAGATTTTTAGGAGTAAAATAACAATTAATAATATAATATTTATTTTAAAAACTATTTTGTGTCAATTTTGTCACTATTTGATATATGATTTTTTGTGAAAGTCATAACAGAATTATATGTTCGAAAAAAGTTGATTAAATCACCACTAATATATCATAGTAACCTAGAAAATTATTGTAATTCATAAAAAGTCTCAAATTACATTTATTTGGGAATTTATAACATCAATTATGTTAACATTTCCTTAAAAGGGTAATTATTGCATCATCGTTGTGTCATAAATAAATTAATTTATTTAAAATCTAAAAATTATAAATAAAATATAATTATGTAGGAAATCATTTTATCTTTCTAATGAATATTTATAATCGAATTTATCTTATGTATAAACCCTTATTAAAAATGTTTTAGTTATTAAACTTTGATTTTAACTATTTTAACTATTCATTAAATAAAATAATATTAAATTTCATAATCTAATCCAAGTGGACCTAAATGGTCATATTATATTCATAAGGTTGTTTTTGGTCAAATTACACTTATCCAATAGAATTATGACATGTGTTAGGGTAATAGTAATATCATATTTACCCTTAGTTACCCTATTTACTATTAACCGCGGGAAAAAAAAGTAAAAAGTTACTATTCACCAAAAATTATTTTTATCTCATTGAACCACATTTTACTTACTGATATCAACCGTGTGTGTCGGATTTTCGAAATTCCATTCACAAAAGCGGTAAAATTAAGTTTTATGCAAAATTCAGTTTTTAACCTACCACTTAGTGGTTTCACTATTCATCAAAAATTGAAAGTTTTCAGAAAAATATCAAAAATTAGGCTTAAGCTATATTTGATATTATGAACTCAAAAATGATTTCTATTTTACCAAATTCAAAACATATCAGTTGCATTAATTAATTTAAAATTAATTCCCGTCCTCAAAACAAATAGCGTGTTCTTAAGAGATAATAACTATCAAAAGATTGACACTTGTTTATGTCTGGTTTAAATGTGAAATTACATCCAATGACCAACATTGTATTAAATTGTAAAAATATATTCTAAATATAATTTCAAACCACTCAAACTAATAATTTATCACTATTAATTATTTCGATTGAAAAAGTTGTTTTTAATTAAAATTTAGTACTTTTCACTATTCATCAAAATATGAAAGTTATCCGAAAATCACCAAAATATCACCCTAAGCTAATTTCGATATTACGAATCCAAAAATGAATTCCATTTTGAAAAATAAAATTTACAAAATTTCAAAAATTGGTTATTACTATTCATAACGGCTAGTTTTAATAATATTTTAATAGCATATTGTTGTTTAGTGAAACTCATTATTACGTACTACACACGCTATCGAGGAAGGTCGTGATTGCGTGTAATGCAAGGCAAGTCAAGGATGCGTGTTGTGCAAGCTCCTTTTGGTGTAGCGTACAACACAAGACATTAGTGAAATTTAAAAGAATATTTTTCATAAAATCTTGGGCTGTTACAAATTTTTTCCATTTAGTATTGTTATATATTTACAGTACACAAGTATGGGGGAGAGATGTACGTATTCCCTCTATTTTTGTCAGGGTTTTCTAGATGGTTTCTCTAATTACTTCCGGAAAAGACTATTGGTAGTCTTGATGGATGCATATGGGTGTGTGAACATAATCATTATGTTCCATTGAATTTGAATAGTATGATTTCTAGGTATATGAAGGTGTTTGGATACTTCTTTCAATTTTCCTCTATACTATTTCGGTGGGATTCCCTAGATGATATCAGATGATTATCTTTGTAGAATTGGTTAGTGTGGCCAAGTTTTTATACATTCTCTTTGTTTTCAAAAAAATTTTGTTGTTGGAATTTTCTATATGGGATAGAGGTGTATCCATGTTTCCTATTAACTAGTTTCTTCCCTCAGTGGTCCATCTTGCGTTCTTAGGTTTGGGTTACATTGGATAGGCTTCTGAGGATGAAAACTTCATCATGCTGATGGTTTAATTCCACACAACATTGATGGTAGTGAATATTAGAATGATCCATTAGGAGGGACCCCTATGTTTTTTGGGTTAGTCCATTTAAGGAATATTTATCTACCTTCCTAATATAAGGGAGAAGATGATACTATGTTTTAGGGATAAGCTTATGAAATGGTTGGGGACAGTAATTGCATCCATCTACTTTTTGGAAAAACCAGGGATCTTTGGGTGGAAGACTGATGGGGATTCATGAGCTGGAGGGCCGGTAGATCTTCCTTTAGGGTCGGGATAGTGCAATTTTTGATGTCCTCATAAACTATTTAATTTGAGATCCATCATTAAATATTTAGGGTTTTCAATGATTTCCTCTACTTAGTTGATAATCTATATTGAAAGGTTGTTGAGGAATATGTCTGCTTGAACTAGTAAGATGTTGTTGGATTGAAGGGAGTTATGAGAGAAAATTCATGAAATATATGTGATATAAAGAAAAACAAGGAAACCCTGCAAAATAATAATCTCAATAAATGAATTCATGCACAATTTTTTGTTTTGGATCCATGTTTTCTTCACTCCAATTTGTAAGGGTGTGAGGGGGCATAGAATATGGGTGAAAAAAGTCATCTTGGTTAGGGATTCATGTCTAGTTCACAATTTTTATTTCCCCATGGAAATGTTGGCACCCATGTAGTTTATTATGGGGGTTTGATATTTTTATAATCATTCAAACTAGGTTCACTATCTCTTAATGATTTATAATGGGTTTTTTCATGGAACTGGAAACCCAAAATGGTTCCTTATTTGAGGTGTTTCACAAACCATCTTTCTAAAGGCATGGGATTTTTGGGAAATGGTCTAACAATGAAAAGGGGCACACATTGGTCGAGTATATAGTAGTCTAGGATCATCATAAACTTTTGGGGGTAAATGTATCCTACTCCAGAAATCAGTTATAGATTTAATACATATTTTGGAATTCTTTATTAAATCCAAATTATAACTCTTTTCACCTTGTATTAATAATAAATTATAAGCATGCATTGATTCTAGAATTATCTATACTTATCTGAGGTTCTCCATATATGGGTATGTCAGTATGTATATAAGGTTCTCCATAAATATTACCCTTTTTTATGTGGAATAGTGATTATTTAGTGGTTTATTATTACGATGATGTTTTAATCCATGAAGTGTAGTGCTCTATAATTTATCATTGTCTGAGTATATGAGAGTTGTGTTGATATTAGGATTGAACTTATGAGATGGGATTCCTACTTATTCTTTTTAAAGGAATTAAAACCCACATAGTGTGGTTACACTTAATGAGACACATAATAACTTTTAAGGTCATGTGACAAAAACCAAACCATAATTTTTAACATCACACACAAATGAAGCCTAGGTGAAAGATAACTAGACAAGGGTTGGTGTGTGACTTATGATGAATCATCCCAAAGAACATAGAGGAATTGTTGCCTCTTGATTTGGTGAAGAACTTACTATAAATGTGGCCTAATGAAGATCAGGGTGAATTTGTGGTTTTGGATTTGTACTTGAGAGAGACTTACAACATATCCTACATGGACTAGAATCAAAGCCCGTGTAGTTTAATGAATTCAATGACTCATGCCTAGGGAGGCTCTCTAAAGGTTTTTATAATATGGGAATGTGTCCATTTTAAAGGATATTACATGGTTTTGGGTCATACACCTAGGAGGATGACCATGTGTTTAAAATCATGAGGAATGTTTTGAATCATGGTGATTTAGAGGTTTAGTTGGGGTTTACACTGAGAAGGATGACCTTGGGTGTGATGAGGATAGTTGGGGTTTATACTGAATAGGATGCTAGAAAGATGGATACATGGATTTGAGGACCCATTACTATGAAGGACCTTTGATGTAAGGGGAGAGGAAGATCATGAAAATGATTCTACGCTGAGACTCGCATCAAAGCCTAAAAACATCATGATCATCGCTAACCTATAAGCCCATGTAATTCATACTTGGATTTGAGGAACCAGAGAAAGTATATGATATGGAAAATGGAAAAATCATTTTTCTGCTGGTGATAGAGATCAGGGCTACATGAGAAGAAGAAATGGATTTGGTGTTCTTATCTACTTTCCCGTTCCTGTAACCAGGATAGCCACATATGATTACTTTCCTATCTATGACCCATAAGAAATTAAAGGGTCTTACTCCAGGAGGCATTCCATTCTCTCATATCAAGCGGAATATTAGATGATTAGTCACTAATCCCCATCAAAGTGAAATTAAAGTGTGATCCCCACCCCCACACTGACTAAAGTGGGTGGTCCCTAGTCTTAGAGATGAGAAACAGAAACATCCTCACCCAAAAATTTGAGAACAGAGAGGTCCTTGGAACATCCACTAGGGTTCGAGTCCTCATGAATGAAGGTATTCGTAATTAAACACAACCCCGAGGACCTGACCCATCCAGTGGGATATGTGAGGGACACCTCTGACTAAACTAATGCATAACTAAATGGGAGACATGTGGGTGTGTCTCTCACCATGGTTGTGGATGTTTAGAGGCATTAGTGTATCCTTTAATTTGGTTCCCATCAGAAGAGAAATCCATAGGAAGAGGATCCATTACATTAGTGATAGGAAATAGAGCTTAGAATATTTCTTGCCTAGGTCAGGGATGGGAAAGTAAAAGGTTCTTCGTATAGGGTAGACCTGGGAGGAATTTGAATTGATATTCATGGGGTACAACTGAATCTGTTGGCGATTACCTGGGATATGGAAATCTTGGGATGAAACACTTGGGTGATCCCTTGTTCTAGGAACCAAGGTTTTCATCATCTGTCTATGGAAGGGTCTCACATAGGTCCCAGGTTTGGGAAGGGACCTTCATGCTCGTTCTTGTCAATAAGGGGAGGGGGTCATCATGCTGGTGCCTTGTGTTTTAGACCCTATAGGATCTTTGATCCCACTACCCCACTTATTTCCCTATTCTCTTGAATTTTGGAGAGCTACCATAATTTTTTGGAGGGCCTAGTAGAAGGGGATACATGATCAAAGCTCTGAGGTTTCTCTCAGTTTTCTGGTTTTTCATATGTGGATCTCCAAGGACCAATTTATAGGAAAACATGGGACCCTTGGTGAAGGAAGTTGATCACTCATATACCCCACACAGGTGTCCCACATAGGTACCTCATGCAAGGGTGGCCTCCCCTTCTAGACCAAGTAGGAAGGGAATGTGAGAGCCTCTTGGCATGCAAGCCTGGTGTGCATAGATCAATGTGGGTGAGTTCTCTTGATCTTTCTTGGGACCCTTCACCTATTAATTTATTGAGGTATTTATTATTAAATATTTTCATCACTAGATGAAAAAAGGAGTGAAAAAACCCTAAAAACCCCTAAGAAAACATTAAAAACCTAAAAAAACATGAAACCCCTAAAAAAATTAAAATCCCTAAAAATCCCTAAAAATCCCAAAAAACCAAAAATCCCTAATATTCCCCAAAAAATCCATAAAAACTAAAAATCAATAAAAATCAATAAAAATGAAAAAACCCCTAAAATCATAGAATGAACACAAGAAATCCTTAAAAACCTAAAAAAACTTAAACCCCTTTAAAACCATAAGAAATTCTAAAAACCCCCAAAAAACTAAAAAGATCCTATAAACCCCAAAAACCCATAAAAACCATAAAGGCCCTAAAAACATTAAAAATGCTAAAACCCATAAAGACCCTAAAACATAGTAAATTTTCTTTCAATACTTCAAACCCCTAAAAAATGAAAATCTTTAAAAACATTAAAAACCCTAAAAACTCAAATAATCCTAAAACCCCAAAAAATTCAATAAAAACCATAAAAACCCTAAAAACCCTTAAAATCACTAACAATCCTAAAACCATAAAAGTATAAAAAATCTATAAAACCCCTAAAAACATAAAAAACCCCTAAAACCCTGAAAAACATGAATAAAACCTTAAAAACATAAAAACACTTAAAACCCCTAAAAACTGAAAAAATGATAAAAACCCTAAAAAATACTAAAAAACCTAAAAACCTAAAACATGTCAAAATCCATAAAAACACTAAAACCCCATAAAAATTCTAAATAATTACTAAAATCCTTAAAAATTAAAATACCCTAATACCCTAAGAAACCCTAAGAAACCATTAAAATCTTAAAACACTTTAAACCCCTATAAAACATAAAAATGCTAAAAAATGCTAAAAACACTAAAAGACCATTAAAATACTAAAGACCCTTAAAAACCATAAAACACCTAAAAACCCATAAAACCCCTAAGAATCACTAAAAACTTTTAAAACACTTTAAACCCATAAAAACATTAAAAAACTCTAAAAACCATTAAAATACCTAAAAACATAGAAAAACATAAAAACCCTAAACACTATAAAAGTCCTAAAAATCCCTAAAAGGGACTTAATATGTAAAAAACCCTAAAAACCTTAAAAAACCATAAGAAAATCATAAAAATGTAAATAAACTTAAAACTCCTAAAAACTAAAAAATGTAAAAAACCCTAACAGACCCTAAAAACCCTAAAAACCCCTCACCCCCCCAAACCCTAAAAACCTTAAAAATAAGATAAAATCCTTAAAAATCCTTAAAAATGAAAAACCCCCTAAAAACCTTAACACCCCTAAGAAGACATTACAAACCTAAAGAAACTTGAAATCCTTAAAAACACAAAAAACACAAAAAACCCAAAAACCGCCTAAAAGACCAAAAAAAACTAAAGGCGCCTAAAAATAATAAAACCCCTTAAAAACCTTTAAAACCTAAAAAAGAATTAAAACCCTAAACCCCACTAAAAATTCTAAAAACCCATAAACCAAAAAAACATTAAGAAACTCTAAAAAGTCACAAACACCCTTAAAACTAAAAAAACCATGAAAATTGAAAAAAAAACATAAAAATGAAGAAACCCTAATACCCTCAAAATCCTTATAAACTCTAAAAACCAAGAAAATCCTTAAAAATCCCTATAAATCTCTAAAAACCTAAAAAATCCTAAAAACCCTGAAAACAATGAAAACCCTAGGATGTCCATAAAACCTATAAACACATTAAACGCCTAAAAACCTAAAAATGCCAAAAAAAAACCACAAAAACAGAAAACCCTCAAAACCCTTTAAATCCCAAAAATCCCTAAAAACTATGAAAATCTTTAAAAATACCTATAAATCTCTAAATACATAAAAACCCCTAAAAACCCAGAAAACCCCATAATAATGACTTAAAAACATATAAATGATTTAAACCCCTAAAAACCTAAAAATGCTAAAAAAACCCCTAAAAACCCTCATATTACCTAAAATCCTTGAAAAACACCCTGAAAACCATAAAATACAAAAACACATGAAACCCCTAAAAAACATAAAAAATGATAAAAACTCTAAACCCCCTAAAAACCCTAAATCTCCCTAAAAACCATAAAACCCCCTAAAACCCTTAAAACCCATAAAAAGACAAAAAACCCCTACAAAGTAACTAAAAACTCTAAGAAACCTTTAAAATCTTCATTTTTTTAAACACTAAAATTCCTTAAAACCCTATAAAACTCAAAAAATCCTAAAAACCCCAAAAAACCCTAAAAACCCTAAAAACCCTCAAAATACCTAAAAACCCTAAAAACCCATAAAAATACAAAAAAAGTCCTTAAAATACTTAAAAATGTAAAAACCCATATAAACCCAAAAAACCCTAAGAAAACCTTAAAAAAATCAAAAACCCTGAAAATGCTAAAACCCACCAAAAACCTAAAAACCCTAAAACCATTCAAAATCCATAAAACTCTAAAAACCCAAAAAAATCCTTAAAATCCCTAAAAATCACTAAAAATGTTAAAAATTCAGAAAAAACCTAGAAAACCAATAAGAAAACCTTAAATACCCAAAAACACAAACCCCTAAAAAGAAAAAAAAACACTAAAAACCCAAAAGACCTTAAGACCCTTAAAAACCCCTAAAAACCCTAAATACCCTAAATAACTTAAAACCTCTAAAAATACAAAAAACACTAAAAACCCTAAAACTCTAAAAACCCTTTTATCCTATAAAAATGTTAAAAACTCTAAAAAACCTTAAAACACCTAAAAAATAAACAAATCCTAAAACCCCCCAAAACCCCATAGAAGCCCAAAAACCATAAAACCCCCTTAAACGCCTCAAAAGTTTTAAAAACCCTAAAAATCCATCAAAATCATTAAAAAGCCCCCAAAACACCTAAAAACATAAAAACCCATAAAAACACTAAAAACCCTACAAACCCATATAAAAACTATATAAACCTAAAAATACTTAAAACCAATAATAATCTTAAGAAATAATAAAAAACTGAAAAAACCCTAAAATGCCAAAAATTCAAATAACCCCAAAAACCATAGAATACCCTCAGAACCCATAAAACACCTAATAAATCACTAAAAACTCTAGAAACACATTAAACCCATAAAAAGCATTAAAAACTATGAAAAACTTAAACAAACTAAAACAATAAAAGAGCCCATAAAACCCCCAAACCCCATAAAAACATAAAAAACCCTAAAAACCCTAACAATGAAAAAAATCCCAAAAAACCTTAAAAACCATAAAAATACTAAAAATCACTAAAAATCACTAAAAATGTAAAAACCATAAAAACCTATAAAAACACTAAGAAAACATTGAAAACATAAAAACATATAAAATATTTTAAAATTCTAAAAAATATGAAAACCCTAAAACCCATAACCCTCCATAAACCCCCTAAAAATCATTAAAATCACTAAAACCCATATAAATCCTAAAAAATCACCAAAATTCACTAAAAATGTAAAAAACCTAAAAACCTGGAAAACCCCAAAGAAAACCTTAAAAATTAAAAACAACTTAAACCCCTAAAAACCTAAAAACTGATAAAATCCCAAAAATTCCAAAAAACCTAAAAAACCCAAAAAAACCTCTAAAACCATGAAAACCCCTAAAACATTAAAATATACAAAAAAACCATTAAACCCATCTAAAACTCTAAAAACCCTTTAAAACCCTAATCAAAATAATAAAATTCTAAAAAACATTAAAACCACTAAAAATTTATACAAATTCCTAAAACCCCAAAAAAAATAAAAACTCTAAAACCCCTAAAACATTAAAACCACTTAACATTACTAAAATCCCTAAAAACCATAAAAATTGAAAAAAATACAAAAAAAAACCTAAAGACATAAAAACACTAAATCCTTTAAAAACCATAAGTGAACATTAAAAAACTAAAAACAGATAAAACCATTAAAAACCAAAAAATGATAAAAACCCTAAAAACCCCAAAACCACTAAAACCACTCAAAATCTCTAAAAACCATAAAACCATAGAAATCCTAAATGAAGCCCTACAAATCACTAAAAACACAAAAATCCCTAAAAACCTTGAAAACCCCTTTGAAAACCATAACAAACTAAAAACTCTTTATACCCCTAAAAACCCTAAAAATTCTAAAACCCATAGAAACACTAAAAACCCTAAGAACCATAAAAAACCAAAAAAATTATAAGAACCATCATTATGGTAAAATGACACTAAAAACTACAAAAACACTTTAAACCACTAAAAAAACTAAAAATCTTTAAAAACCCATAAAAACAAAAAAACCTTTTAAAAACCCTAAAAACCCAATAAAACAGTAAAACCCCGAAAAACCATAAAAACATTAATCCCTTGAAAATCCCTAAAAACAAAAAAAAATGATAAAAATGTAAAATTCCCTAAAAATCCATAAAAACATAAAAAACCCAAAACCCCGGAAAACCCCATAAGAAACCCTTAATATCCTAAAAAACATAAACCCACTTAAAACCTAAAAACTAAGAAAACCCTAAAGCCTAAAAAAACCCATAAAACCGCTCAAAATCCATAAAAATCCAAATAAATCATAAAAATTAAAAAAATCATTAAAATCCCTAAAAAATAAAAAACCTTAAGAAAACCTTAAAATCCTAATAAATTTAAAACCCCTAAAAACCTTTAAAATGTGCAAGACCCTAAATTCCATAAAAACCTCTTAGAACCATAAAAACCTCTAAAAACCTAAAAACCCCTAAAAACCCTTAAAAACCGTAAAACCCACTAAAAATTCTAAAAATTATTTAAATAAATAAAATGTAGAAAAATGAACAAAAACATTAAAACACATAAAAATCTAAAAAAACCCCAAAAAACCAAAAAAATGTATGAAAAACCAAAAAACACTAAAAATTCCTAAAACCACAAGAAAACCATAAAAACATAAGAATCCATTAAAATACCTAAAAATGTAATAAACACTAAAAAAATTGAAAACACCTCAGAAAACCATAAAAACAAAAAAAAACTTAAACCCTTAAATACATAAAAAATACTAAAACCCAAAAAAAATGAAAAACCATAAAAATCCATTAAACCCCTCAAAATCCATAAAAACCCTAAAAACTATTTAAATCCTAAAATCCCTAAAAATATCTAAAAATATAGAAAATTATTAAACCAATGAAAAACACTAATAAAGCCTTAAAAATTTAAAATCACATAAACTCAAAAATACCTAAAAAAGGATAAAACACTAGAAGAGTTTTAAACCCCTAAAAATCCTAAAATCCCTATTATCATAAAACCCCTAAAATTCATCGAAAACTTAAAAAAAATTAAAAACTCTAAAACCCCTTTAAATCCCTTATTCAATTAAAAATACTCTAAAAGCATTATAAAACCTAAAAACTCAAAAAAAAACTCTAAAAACCCAAAAAAACCCCTAAACACATAAATACCCCTTAAAAACAAAAAAATCCTTAAAACCCAAAAAACCATAAAATCCAAAAAATCCAAAAAATTCCCTGAAAACATAAAAACCCTAAAACCTTGAAAAACTGAAGTAAATTGTGAAAATATAATAACGCTTAAATTCCGTAAAAATCTAGAAAACATTAAAAACAATCAAAACCCATAAAATTCCAAAAACCCTTAAAAATCACTGACAACTCCAAAAATCAATAAGAATCCTAAATATCCCAAAAAATCTCTAAAAACGTAAAAATCCTTAAAACCCCTACGAAACCTTAAGAAAAATTTAAAACCCTAAAACACTTAAAATCCATAAAAATGTAAAAAAATGTAAAACCATAAATACCCTAAAATAACCTAAACCCCTAAAACCCATAAAAACATAAAACCCTATAATCCATAAAAATCCCTAAAAACCCATCAACCCCCTAAAACCACTAAAAACTAAAAAAACTCGTTAAACTCATAAAAATATTAAAAAATTTAAAAACCATAAAACCTTATAAATTCTATAAAACACTAAAAGACTCATAATCCCTAAAAATAATAAATAACAATAAAATCCTAAAAAATCCATAAAAATCCATAAACAAGTAAAATACCGTAAAACACTAAAATATCCTAACAAATCCTCAAAAACCTAAAAACACACAAACCCCATACAACCCTAAAACAGTAAAAACTATAAAAACCCTAAAAACATTATAACCTGAAAAACCATAAAAACCCTTAAAAACCATAAAAACCCTTTAAACCCACACAAATTATAAAAAAAATAAAAAATATAAATACCATTTAAACCCTTATAACTTTAAAAAACAATAAAAACCATAAAAACCATAAAAATTTAAGAAAAAACCATAAATACCCCATGACACCATAAAACCCTAAAACCCCTTAAAATTCCTAGCAACCTTAAAACCCCATTAAATTCCCAAAAAATCCCTAAAATCCCCAAAAAAATGAAAAAATGATAAAAATCCTAAAAATGATAATAAAACCTTAAAAACCTAAAAAAACTTAAAAACCATAAAAATATAAATTTATAAAAACACTAAAACCCCATAAAACCCTAAAAATTATAAATCCCCAAAACCCATAAAAATAACAAAAAAACATAAAAACCCTAAAAATCAACAAAAAACTCTAAATCCCCTTTAAAATCATAAAAACATTAAAAAACACAAAAAAACAATAAAACCCATAAAAACTAAAAAAACCAAAAATAACCCAGTCATCCTATAAAACCCTAACCCCCCAACCCCTGAAAACAATAAAATTCCCAATAAAAATCCATAAACCCCATGAAAACATAAAAACCCCTAAAAATAAGAAAAATACTTAGAAAAAATGAAAAACATAAAAACACATAAAACTCTTGAAAATCCGAAAAAATGTTATACACCCTAAAAAACCCTAAAATCCCAAAAAAACCCCAAAACCATCAAAATCCAAAAAAACCATAAAACCTTAAAAATCCTAAAAAGAACTAAAAATAACTAAAAATATAAAAAACCCTAAAACCCAAAAAACCCCTAAGAAAAACTAAAAAATCTAAAAAACACTTAAAACCCCTAAAAACCCTAATGAATTCTAAAAACTATAAAACCACTAATAACCCTAAACACCCTAAAACCATCAAAATCCCTAAAAAATAAAAAAACCACATAGAAATCCTAAAAAAGAACTAAAAATTCCTAAAAACATAAAAAACATAAAAAACATGAAAAACACGATGAAATCCTTGAAAACATAAAACACATAAAACCCCTAAAAACCTAAAAAATGCTTAAAACTCTAAAAAACACTAAAATAGCCTAAAAACCCTAAAACATCTAAAAAACATAAAAACCCCAAAAAACCTTAAAAATCCTCAAAACTCATAAAACACTTGAAACCCCAAGAAATACTCTGAAAACACTTTAAACCCCTAAAAATGTTAAAAACACTTGAAAACCTTAAAACCCATAAAAACATAGAAAAAAAAATTTAAAACCCCAAAAAAACCCAGAAACCCCAGAAAACCCAAAATACCTAAAATATATATTAAAACACCATAAAAACCCACAAAAATGTAAAAAACTTTAAAAACATTGAAATCCCCTAAGAAAACCTTAAAAACAAAAAAACATTTAAAACCCCTAAAAACATAAAATATTTTTAAATGCTAAAAGCACTAAAATCTCTAAACCCCCCCCCCCCCCCCAAAAAAAACCCATCAAAATCACTAAATTCTCTAAAAACCATAAAAATGATAAAAAAAATACCAAAGACTCTAAAACCCCCTAAAACCTCTAAAATGATAAATCCCCTAAAAACCTTAAAAACCCTAAAACCCCCTAAACACCATTAAAACCAATTAAATCTCTAAAAATAATTTTAACACCTAGAAATGTAGACAAACTCATAATAAATTTAAAAACCCTAAAAAACACAAAACCCTAAAAACCTGAAAACCTGGAAACCCCAAAAACCCAAAAACACTAAAACTCATCAAAATACCTAAAAATATAAAAACCCCAAAAATCCTAAAAAATGTAAAAATATATAACAACGCTAAAAACCTAGAAAATCCTAAGAGCCCTAACAAAACCTTAAAAACATGAAAACAATTAAACCCCTACATAACCAAAAAAATAAAAAAAACCCTAAATCCCCGTAAAAACACCCAAAATCCCTAAAAACCCTAAAAACCCTAAAAGTACTAAAAAATACATGGATATTCCAAAAATATATAAAAAACCATAAAAACCCAGAAAACTCCCAAAAAAAAATTAAAACTAAAAAACACTTAAATCCCTTAAAAAAACTAAAAGGGAATAAACCCTAAATACATAAAAGGCTAAAATAACCAATAAAACCACTTAAACAATTAAAAACTAAAATCATTTACAAACATAAAAAACCCAGGAAAACCATAAAAACAACTAAAAACTCCAAAACCCCTTAAAATCCATAAAAAAGATAAAACTATAAAAACCTTTAAATTATAAAAAGACTCAAAAAATACTAAAATTATAAATTTCATAAAAAAAACCATAAAATGATAAAAAATTCAAAAAACCCCTCAGAATTCCTAAATTCCATAAAAACCATACAAATTCTAAAAATTCCCTAAAATTCCATAAAATTCCTAAAATAATAAAAAACCATAAAACCCTGAAAAACCAAAAGAAAATATTAAAAACCTAAAAATACATGAAACCCCTAAATATGTAAAAAATGATAACAACCTTAAAACCCCTCAAAAACCCTAAAAACATAAAAAACATAAAAATCATAAAAATCATAAAATCTCTAAAAACATAAATACCCCTAAAAACCATAAGGTACCTAAGAAAAGATAAAAAACATAAAAAATTAAAATCCCTAAAAACCTAAAAATGCTGAAACACCTAAAAACCCTGAATGGACATAAGGAAAGAAAACCATGAAAAACATAAAAACCCATAAAACCTTAAAAACCTTCGAACCCCATAAAAACAAAAAAAACCAATAAAAACTCAAAAAAACATTAAACCCCTAAAAGATTAAAAAAAATCTAAAACCCCTTTAAAATCCTAAAGGAAAAATAATCTGAAAAAAACAAAAAACCATAAAAACTATAAACCCTTAAGAACCATAAAATCCATCAAAATCACTAAGAACCCAAATACAATAAAAATCCTAAAATATCCCTAAAAATCCATAAAATTATAAAACATGGAAAGCCCCAATGAAAATTATAAAATACTAAAAACACTAAAAACCCCTAAAAACCTAGAAAATCCCAAAAACTAAAAAAATCTCAAAAAATCATTAAAAACTCAAAATCCATAAAAACCCTAAAAAATATGAAAAGGGCCTTGAGAACCATAAAGACATAAAATTTTCTAAAATCCATGAAAAACCCAAAGAAATATTTATAAAATATTAAAACACCTAAAAACCAAAAAAATGTTAAAAACTCTAAAATGAAAATAAAAACCCTTAATTCCATAAAAACCATAAAAAACAACTAAAATCCGTAAAAATCCATAAAAAATAATAATAAACCTAAAAACCCTATAAAAACTATAAAAACCCTTACAAACTCAAAAAACCATAAAAATCTTAAAAAACCAAAAACCATAAAAAACTCAAAAACCAAAAAAAACTAAAAAACCCATAAAACCCATAAAACCACTAAACCCCAAAAAATCCTTAAAAAACCTAAAATCTCTTAAAATACAAAAAAGTCCTTCACATCCTTAAAAACATAAAAACCATAAAAACCATGAAAAATACTAAAAAAATATTAAAAACCTAAAACACTTAAAACCCCTAAAAACATAAAAAACTCTAAAAACCCTTAAAAACTCAAAAAACACTAAAACCCTAAAAAAATATTAAGAACCTTAAAAACTCGAAAAATCCATAAAAACCTTTAAAAAACTAAAAACTATAAAAACCCCTTAAACCCCAAATAATGTTAAAAGATCTAAAAAACATTTCAACCCCAGAAAAATAAAAATACCATAATAACTAAAAGTGACCAAAAAACCAAAAAACCCCTAAATACCATGAAAATCCTAAAAAACACTAAAAACTATAAAATTGCTAAAGAATTAAACAAATCCTTTTAAATGTAAAAAACCCTAAAAACCTAGAAAACCCCTATGAAAAAAATAAAAACCCAAAAATACTTAAGACACGTTAAAAACCTAAATAAATGGAAAAACCCTAATAACAATAAAAACACTAAATATGCTCAAAATCCCAAAAAAACTCAAAACCCCTTAAAATCTTAAAAAACCCCCCACAAATCCCTAGAGATAAAAAAACCATGAAAAAAAATGAAAAACTCAAATTAAATCATAAAAACATAAAACACATAAATACCCTAAAAAATAAAACACTAAAAGTTATAAAAACCCTAAAAGACCCTAAACCCCCTAAACAAATCTACAGACCATAAAACCCTAAAAAACCATAAAACACTAAAAACACATAAAACCCATAAATATACACTAGAATATTTAACAACAATTTATAAACAAAAAAATGATAAAAAATCTAAAAATCCTTAAAACCCTAAAAAATCAAAAAGACCCCAAAAACCGAGAAAAACTATAAAACCCTAAAAACCCAAACCATTAAAATCTTTAAAAATCCTAAAAACGCATAAAAATAAAAAAAATCACTAAAATCCCTAAAAATGTAAAAAACCCTAAATACCTAATAAATTTTAAGAAAACCTTAAAAACCTAAAAACAGATTAAACCAGTACAAAACCTAAAAGATTCTAAAATCCCTAAAAACCCTAAAAACCAAAAAATACCCAATAAAAACCCAAAAACCCCAAAAACACAATAAAAACTCATAAAAACACTAAAAACCCAATAAAACTATTAAAACTATTTAATCCACTAAAAACATTAAAACTCCTTAAAACCCTAGAGAACAAAAAAACCCTAAAATCGAAAAAAAACAATAACAAACCTAAACCCCCAAAAACTATAAAAAATCCTAAAACCCTAAAAATAACTAAAAACCTAATAAACCATAAAAATCTAAAAACCCTAAAATAAAAAAAATTGTAAAAAACCTAAAACCCTTGAAAAACCTAAAGAAAACTTCAAAAAATCTAAAAACTCTTAAAATCCAAAAGAAAGATAAAAGACCCAAAACAACCTAAAATCCCTAAACCCCTAAAAACTCCCAAAACCCTTAAAAAACAAAAAAAATATAAAAGAATCCTAAAATCCCAAAAAATGAAAAAGACCCTAAAAAACATAAAAATTCATAAGAAGACCTTTAGAAGCTAAAAGAAGTTTAAAATCCTATAAACCAGAAAATTTTAAAAACTGTAAAAACCCTAAAAAACCATAAAAACCTAAAAAGACCATAAAAATGATAAAACCATAAAAACCTTAAAAACAAAAAACCCCATACACCCCTAAAACACACAAATAAATACGAAAACACCTTTTGACCCCTAAAAACTTTAAGAAACACTATAACCTATTAAAATAATCTAAAAACATAAAATACCCAAAAAAATATAAAATAGATAAAAACCCTAAAAAACCCTAAAAACCATCAAAATCTTAAGAAATCCCTAAAATCACTAAAAATATAAAAATCACTAAGAAAACCATAAAAACCTAAAAACAAATAAAACCCCTAAAAACCTAAAAACCACTAAAACCCCAAGAAACATCTAAAACCCATAAATTCCCAAAAAACACTAAAAAATATAAAAATCCTAAAAAATCCTTAAAACCTTGAAAAATAAAATAAAAAGTCTAAAAACCTAAAAACACTATTAAAACTTTAAAAACCTAAAAACACTTAATGCACCATAAAAACCAAAAAAAAATTGAGAAAACCCCAGAAAACTCATAAAAGATCCCAAAACCCCCTACAAACCATAAAACCCTTATAAAAATCCCTAAAACCCATAAAACCTATAAAAACCCATTAATATTCTGAAAACTCTTTAAAACCCTAAAAAATTAGAAACTCTAAAAAATCATAAACAACATAAAAACTTACCACCCCCCATAAAAAAACCTTAAAACCCCTCAATATCCATAAAAACACTGAAAACCATAAAAAATAAAAATAAATCCCAAAAAAATATCAACAAAAATAAAGGACCTTAAAATTCCTAAAAAGGCCTAGAAAACCCTAAACACCCTAAAAACCATTAAAAGCCTCAAAATCCTAAAAACCCCAAAAACGCCATAACAATCATAAAAACCCATTGAAGTACTTAAAATTTAAAAAATCCTAAAAATGAAAACAAACCCTATAAAGAACTTAAAAAACTAAAAAATACTTAAAACCCCAAAAAACCGAAAAAATCCTAAAAACCCGTAAAATACCCTAAACCCCCAAAAAACCCAGAAAAAAACACGTAAAACCTTAAAAACCGAAAAAACCTTAAAGTCCTGAAAAAACCACTAAAAACTCAAAAAACCATTTAGATCCCAAAAAAAAATCAAAAAACTAAAAAACCTTCAAAACCCATAAAAAATAAATAACCCAAAAAAACTTAAAAAATCTATAAAAACCCTCAAAATTCCTAAAAACCATAAAAAACTATAAAAATAATAAAAAATCAATAAAACCAAGAAAAAAACTAAAAAACCCCAAAAAAACATTAAAAACCAAAAAACACTTATTACCTTAGAAATTTCTTAAAACCCTATAAACTCAAAAAACCAAAACACCCCCAAAACCACTTAGAAATCCCAAAACCCTAAAAATGATAAAAATCCTAAAATTCTTAAAAAACTCTTAAAATAGAGAAAAACCTAAAGAACATGAAAATCATAAGAAAACCTTAATAACATAAAACACTTAAAAACCATAAAAACCTAAAAAATTCTAAATACCCTAAATACACCTAAAAGAATAAAAAATATAAAACCCCCTTTAAACCCTAAAAACATAAAAAGACACTAAAAACCCTAAAACCTTTAAACACCTAAACCCCATAAAAAGCATTAAACAGAACCCCTAAAAACCCTCAAACACTAAAAAACCATTAAAATACTAAAAAAATCCCTAAAATCCCTAAAAATTAAAAAAAAATAAAAACCCTAAGAAAACCATAAAAGAATAAAAATGTATCAAACCCCTAAAACCATTACAAGTGATAAAAACACTTAAAAAGGCTAAAAAACCTTAAAACCATATAAAAACATTAAAAACCCTAAAACCCATAAAGACCCTAAAACCCACTTAAAAAATCTAAATCCTCCCTAAACATGTAAAAACGTTTAAAAAATCTTAATGACCTAAAAAACCCTATAAACTAGAAAAACCTAAAAAACCTAAAAACCCAAAAAACTAATAAAAAACCTAAATCCCCCAGAAATCCTAAAAATATTCACAAACCCTAAAAAGTATAAAAATCCAAAAAATCTAAAAAAATAAATAATAATTTAAAAATGATAAAAACCATGTAAGACCCCAAAAAAACCTTAAAAACCTAAAAACACATAAAAATACCTAAAAAACTAAAAATGTTAAAAACCCTAAAAATCACTAAAAACATAAGAAAAACCTAAACCCCATCAAAATCCATAAAAATATTGAAAACCCTATAACCCTGAAAACCCCTATGAAAACCTTAAAAACCTAAAAACACTTTAAACCCATAAAAACCTAAAAACACTAAAAAAAATAAAAACCATAAAAACCATAAAGACCCTTAAAACCAAAAAAATACTTAAAACATAAAAAGGCCCTAAAAACACATAAAAACCCTAAAAGCCATTAAAAACCCTAGAAACTTTAAAAATCTTTTAAATCACCTAAAACCAGAAAAAAATCAAAAAAACTCAAAACCATAAAACTCTAAAAGGCTATAACACTGAAGAAGCCTGAAAATTTAAACCCCCCCCCCAAAAAAAAATTATAAAATCCATAAAAATTACTAAAAAATCATACAAATATAAATACCCCTAAATCATTGAAAAATTATATGATAACATTAAAAACCTAAAAAACATAAAATTACAAAACACATAAAAACTCTAAATCCCTAAAAACACTAAAACCATTTAAAATCCATAAAAATCCTAAAAATCATAAAACTCCTAAAAAATCTCTAAAAATACCTAAAACATAAAATTCCTAAAACCCTGAAAAACACTAAGAAAAAAATAAAAAACTAAAAACTCTTTAAACCCCTCAAAACCGAAAAATTTCTAAAACCCTAGAAACCTAAAAATACTAAAAAAATACTAAAAACCATAACACCACTAAAATATTTAAAAAACCCTAAAAACCCATAAAAACCCTAATAAAGCACTAAAAATTCGAAAAATCTTTTTAACCCCTATTTTTTAAAAAAAAACTCTAAAAAACATTATGAACCCCAAAAAACTCAGAAAACCCTGAAAAGTCAAAAAAATGATAAATCCCTAAAAACCCAGGAAAACCATAAATCCCCTTAAAATCCATAAAAACCCTAAAAAATACTATAAATCATAAAAGAGCCAAAAAATCACTAAAAAGTAAAAAAATAATAAAAAATCCTAAAAAGTGAAAGAAAACATTAAATACCTAATAAAACTTAAAACCCCTAAAAATATAAAACCATCAAAACCCTAAAAACCCTATAAAATCCTAAAAACCCTCTAAATCCCAAAAACACTAATAAAACATAAAAATTATAAAAATCCCAAAAAACCCATAAAAACAAAAAAAAACCCTAAAAAAACATAAGAAAACATTAAAAACCTAAAAATTCTTAAAACCCTTAAGACTGCTAAAAACCCTGAAAATAACCCTAAAAGACCCTAAAAACCCTAAAAATAATAAAAAACCCTAAAAATCCTGGAAACCATAAAAACTCTAAAAAACTTAAAACCCTAAAAACCAATAAAAAACCTAATAAACGACTAAAAGCTCTAAAAACCCTTAAACCTTGATAACATTAAAAACACTAAAACCATAAAACCCATAAAAATTTAAAAAAATCCCAAAAATACCATAAGAACCCAAAAACCCAAAAAAACCCTAAAATACCTATACACTATAAAAATCATAAAAATCCTAAAAATGCTTAACAATCCATGAAAATGTAAATAACCCAAGAAACAAAAAAACACTAAGAATACTGTAAAAACCTAAATAACATAAGAACCCTAAAACCCTAAAATTTCATAAAAACCAAAAAAATCCTAAAAACCTAAAAACCGTAAAAAACCATGAAAATTATAAAAAACACCCTAAAATCCCAAAAAATGTTAAAAACCCCAAAAAACCTAAAAACCTAAGAAACCATAAAATACTAAAAACACATAAAAACCCTAAAAACTTATAAACTCTAAGACCATGAAAACCCTAAAATACCATAAAAACATTAGAACACCCTAGAAAGCTAAAAAATCCACAGAGATGCATAGAAACCCTGTAAACCACTAAAAACTCTAAAAACCATTCAAACACATAAAAATTTTAAAAACTATAAAAACACTTTAAACCAATAAAACCCAAAAGAACCTAAAAATAAAAAAAACATAAAAATCCAAAAAACCATAAAAACCTGAAAAACCACAAAATCCATAAAACCCTAAAACCCCCTAATAATTCTTAAATAATCCATAAAAAGTCCAAAAAACATAAAAAAACTAAAATATAGAAACCCCCCTAATAAAAGAATAAAAAAACATAAAACCCAAAAAAACTAAAAATCATGAAAAATCTATAAATCCCTAAAAGTCTAAAAAACCCTAAAAGTCCAAAAAACCATAAAAACTATTCAAAACCCTAAAAACAATAAAAGCCCATAAAACCCAACAAAAAACTAAAATCACAATTAAATATCTTCCAAAACTTTGAACCCATAAAACCCATTAAAAACTCTAAAACATTTAAAAACCCCAAAACCCCGTAAAACCCAAGAAAACATAAAAACCCCAAAACACTCAAAATCCCTAAAACACCTATAAAAACATAAAAATGCAAAAAAAGTCCTAAAAGTACCAAGATACTTAAAGGATTTTGAGAATAATGAAAAAATCGAAGAAAACATAAAAATCCAAAAAACACCTAAAACATAAAAATGTTGTAGACCCAAAAACCCAAAATTCTGAAAAAACCTAAAACCCTCAAAATCTCAAAAAACCTTCAAAGTGATAATAATCCTAAAAAACCCTATAAATACCTAAAATTATAAAAACCGACAAAAACCCTGAAACCCCTAAGAAAACCATACAAACCTAAAAACACTTTAAATATCTAAAAACATAAAAGCACTAAATACCCTAAAAACCAATAATACCTATAAATTACCATAAAAATAATAAAAAAACCTTAAAATGGAAAAAACCCCTAAAAACAACAAAAAATCTATAAACATTTAAACCCCAAAAAACAAAGAAACCCAAGAAACCATGAAAAATCCCAAAGAAAACCTTAAAACCTAAAAACAATTTAAACAGCTAAAAACTAAAAAAAGACACTAAAAATATAAAATAATCTAAGTACTCTAAAAAACACAAAAAATCCAAAAAACCTGAAAATCCCTAAAAACACCAAAAACATAAAAATCCTAAAAAAGACCTAAAAATCCCTACAAATGTAAAATCACTAAAATAAATAGAAAATTTAAGAAATAGTTAAAATCCTAAAACAATTAAAACCCTACAAAATAAAAAAAACTATAAAAACCATAAACCCCTTAAACCCCAAAAAACCATAAACACATAAAAAACAAAACAAAAATCTAAAACCACACAACAACCCTAAAAAACCACTAAAATCACTAAAAAATTTAAACCCCTAAAAACATTAAAAAATACAAAAAAACCATTAAAAAACTAAAAAATTCGAAACCCCCCAAAAAAAACCATAAAACCCAAAAAACCTAAAAAACTGTCAAAATCCAAAAACACTATAAAAATCCTAAATATCCTAAAATCCCTAAAAACCAAAAAAAAATTAAAAATTCATAAAAACTCAAATAATACACTAAAAACCAAAAAAACGATAAAAAACCAAAAAACCATAAGAAACTCTAAAACCACTGAAAACCCCTAAAAAGCTTAAAAACCCCTATATAAACATAAAAACAAATAAATATTCAAAAAAACTCTTCAAATCACTAAAATTTTTAACAAAATCTAAAAACCTTAAAAATCCAAAAAACAGAAAAAACCTAAAATCCCAAAAAACCATAAAACCCTAAAACCCTCAAAATCACTAAAAACAATAAAAAAAAAACCCTAAAACCCAAAAAATGTAAAAACTCCTAATAACGTGGAAATACCCTAAGAAAACCATAAATACACATAAACACTTGAAACACCTAAAAAGCCTAAAAACCCTAAAACCCCTAAAACCACACAAAATCTCTAAAAATATAAATATCATAAAAATCCTAGAAAATAATATGAAAACCTTAAAAAACTAAAAATACTTTAAACAATTTAAAAACACAAAAAATTATGAAAACCCTAAAAGACCCTAAAACCACCTAAAAACCATAAAAATTATAAAACCCCACAAAAATATAAAAAAATGTTATACGCCTAAAAACATTTACAACTCTGAAAACCATCAAAACCCTAAAAACTCAAAAAAGAACCCTGAAAACCCAAGAACCAAAAAAACTCTAAATATCTATAAAAACCATTTAAACCTACAAACCATAAACTACCAAAATAATATTTAAAAAACCCTAAAATCCCTGAAAATATAAAAAATTATTAAAAGCCCAAAAACCACTAAGAGAACCCTAAAATCATAAAAACACATAGATCCCCTAAAAACCTAAAAACATTTAAAACCCTAATAGAAACTAAAATATATTAAAAACCATAAAATCTCTTAAAAATCATATAAACCACTAAAAACATTGAATAACCCCAAATACCCATAAAAAATATAAAAAACCACTAAAAACTCCAAAGCTCCTTTAAACCCCAAGATACCTTAAAAAACTATTAAAACATTAAAACCCCCAAAAACTCAAAAAAATATGTTAAAACCCAAAAAAACAAAAAAAAAACCCTAAAACCCCTCAAAATCTCTAAAAACCATAAAAACATAAAATCCAAAAAAAGCACTAAAAACTGCTCAAAAATTAAAAAACCATGAAAACATCGAAAACCCCTAAGATAACGTTTAAAATGTAAAAAAATTAACCCCCTAAAATCTAAAAACAATAAAAACCCTAAACACCCTAAACACCCTAAAACCCTCAAAATTAACAAAAACCCATAAAACCATAAAAATACTAAAATGGATTTAAATTTAAAAATCCATAAAACAATAAATAACCCCTAAAGCCATGGAAATCCCTTAGAAAGTAATAAAACCTAAAAACACTTAAAACCCCTAAAAACCTGAAAAAACTAAAAACCCTTAAAACACAAAATATCCTAGAAAACCTAAAAGCACTGAAATTCCCTAAAATCATAAAAACCCTAAAATATGAAAATCCATAAAAATACCAAAAAATCTAATAAATTATAAAACCACTGTAAAACGAAAAGAAAACCATAAAAAGATAAAAATAATAAAAACACTTAATAACTTAAAAAATTCTAAAAACCTAAAAACCCTAAAAACTCTAAAACCACAAAAATAATAAAAAAACCCTAAAAACCTTAAAAACCTTAAAAACACAAAAAGAACCAAAAAACTCAAAAAACCCAATAAAACTCCAAAATCACTATAATCCCCTAAAATGTTAAAAAACTATTAAAAACTTTAAAACCCTAAATAATAATAATAATCCTAAAACCCAAAAAATGTACCAAAAAACCATAAATACCCTAACACCCCTCAAAATCATTAAAAAATATAAATACTATAAAAATCCAATAAAACCCTAATAACCATATAACCCTATAAACCCAAAAACCCCTAAAAACATTAAAAACCAAAAATCACTAAAAACTCTAAAAACCATTAAACCCTTGAAATTTTTTAGAAATATATAAAACCATAAAAATTATAAAAAACTAAAAAACAACCTAGAAACCCAAAAAAACCCAAAAAAACCTAAAAAAACATAAACCCTAATAACCCTCAAAATCTAAAAAAATTGTAAAAACCATAAAACACTAAAAACACATTAAAATCCCTATAAATAGAAAAAAACCTAAAATCCCGGAAAACCCCTAGGGAAATTCTAAAAAACCTAAAGTCCACTAAAACCCCAAAAAATGATAAAAACCCCCTAAAATACCATTAAAACCCTAAAATCCATCAAATTGACTAAAAATACTAAAAACCATAAAAATCCTAAAAAAATCCCTATAAATACCCAAAACACATAAATATCCCTAAAAATCATGAAAACCCCTAAGAAAACCATAAAACACTTAAAACCCTTAAAACCTAAACAATAAAACACTTCAACCCCCTTAAAATTCCCTAAAACCCCTAAAAACCATAAAAACCCAAAAAAACATAAAACCCTTAAAAACCAACAAAAACCCTAAAACCAATAAAAACTATAAAACCGCTTCAAACCCGTGAAAAACTTTTAAAACTCTATGAAAACATTAAAAACCCTAAGAAACTAAAAAACCCAGAAAACCCTCAGAATCCCTAAAAACCCAAAAAACCCAAAAAACCATAAAAATCCCTAAAAACATAAAACACCAAGTAAATTCCAAGGAATTCCCTTAAAATGTGAAGACACACAAAACCACTAAAAACTTAAAAACACAAAAACCCCAAAATTCCATAGAAACTTTTGAAAACCTTAAAAATACAGAAAAACCCATAAAACCCTAAACCCCCTTAGAAACATTAAAAACATTATAATCTTATAAAAATGTTACAAAAAACTCTAAAACCCCATAAAATACTAAAAAAATAAAAAAAACTGCTAAAAAACATAGATACCATAAAAACCCTAAAAATAATAAAAATCACAAAAACCCCTAAAAAACCATAAAAAACCTAAAATTGCTCTAAAAGTACATAAAATTTTAAAAACCCTAAAACCTAAACAAACCCTCAGGAAACATTAAAAAACTAAAATCCATTAATAGCTCTAAAACCTCTGAAAAATAAAGAATCTCTAAAACCGTAAAAACCTAGAAAGCACTAAAAATCCATAAAAACCCTAAAAAATCTTTAAAAATCACTAAAAAGTAAAAATCCAGAAACCCCACAAAAACGCCTTATAAAACCTAAAAACTTAAAACCCCTAATAAACCCAAGAAACACAAGGAACCCTAAAATTATCCTAAAAACCCTAAAAATTGATAAAAACCATCAAACCCCCTAAAACCAATAAAAAAACCCCTAAAACTAAAAAACCCATTATACCCAAAAAATATTAAAAAATAAGAAAAAATAAAGAAATAATAAAAAACTATAAATAATACTAAAAACATAAAAAATAATAAAAATATTTTAAACCCTAAAAAACAAAAAAATAAATCTAAAAAATACCTAAAACAATCTAAAAATTTAAAAGCCCATAAAACCGTCGAACCCTCTAGAAAACCATAAAAACCTAAAAACTCTTAAAACCCTAGGAAATCCTAAAATATGCTAAATACAATAAAACCCCTAAAAACACAAAAACCCTAAAAAATCTTAAAAATCACTAAAAACCATAAAACCCCATTAAAAACATTAAAATCACTAAAAAATCCCTAAACAGAAAAAAACTAAAGCCCAGAAAATAGTAAAAAAACATTAAAAACCGAAAAACACTTAAAACACAAAAATGCTAAAAACTCTAAAAAACCTTAAAGTCCTAAAATTAATAAAAACCCATTAAAACAATAAAACCCCCTAAAAACCCTAAAACCACTAAAAACTATAAAATCCCTTTAAACCCTTAAAAATAATAAAAACACTTATAGCATTAAAAACCCTTATAACTCAACAAAAACACCTAAAATCAAGAAAATAATAAATCCCCTAAAAACTCTAAAAACTCTAAAGACCCCTCAAAATCCCTAAAAACCCTAAAGACCCATAAAAACCTAAAATACAAAAAAAATCCCTAAAAATGTAAAATCCCTTAAAACCATGAAAAAACCAGAGAAAACCTTAAAAACCTAAAATCAATTAAAATCGCTAAAAAATATAAAAAACTCGAAAAAACCTAAAAGACTATAAATCCAAAAACTACTCAATACCATAAAACCACCAAAAAACCATAAAAATACACAAAACCCCATAAAATAACTAACACCCATGAAAACTCAAAAAACCCTTTAATCCCTAATTTTTTTTAAAAAACTATTAAAAACTTTGATACCTTAAAAACTCAAAATCCAAAAAAAAACCACAAAAAAACCCCCAAAACCATAAAAAACTATAAATCGTCTCAAAGTTCCTAAAAACCCTAAAAACCATAGAAATCAAAAATATGCACAAAAAATACCTAAAATAATACAAAACCCTCAAACCACCAAAAAAACCCTAAAAAAACTTAAAAACCATTAAACAATTAAAACACATACAAAATCTTCAAAACGCTAAAAAACCTATAGGGCCCTAAAAACCCAAAAAACCATAAATATCCCTAAGACATTAATAAACTATAAATACCCACAAAACCCTTAAAACCACTAAAAACTCTAAATACCATTTATATAACTAAAGATGTTAAAAATCATTAAAACCATTAAAACACTAAAAACTCAAAAAACCAATAAAACCAAAAAAAACATGGAAACCATAAAAAACTTCTAATCCCTAAAAACCATAAAACCCATAAAATCCATAAAACCCCTAAAACCCATGAAAACCATAATAAATCCTTAAAATCCCTTGAAATGTAAAAAACCCAAAAAACCATAAAAACACATAAGAAAACCATAAAAATATAAAAACACTTAAAATCCCTAAAAACCTAAGAAATCCTAAAATGACAAAAAAATCCAATAAAACATAAAAAACCCTCAAAATCTCTAAAACCCATAAATTTTTTTAAAAAATCACTAAAAATCCCAAAAAAGATAAACCCCTCAAAAAACCTGTAAACCCCTAAAAAATTAGAAACCAAAATACTCTTATATCCCATAAAAACCTAAAAGAACTAAAATTTCTAAAATACCATAAAAAGGCCACAAAAACACTCAAAAACCCAAAAAATCTAAAATCCCCTAAGAACCATAAAAAGTCATAAAAACTAAAAAAATCCTAAAATCCCACTAAAAATTATAAAAACCTTTTAAACCCCTAAAAACATTTAAAAAACTCTGAAAACAAAAAAAACCATAATAAAAAAACTGAAAAAACAATAAAAAAATATAAACCCTAAAACCCCCTAAAACGCCTCTAAATCCCTAAAAACCCAAAAAATCAAAAAAATCCTAAAAAATGACCAAAAATACCAACAAATTCATAAAAACATAAAAAGAATCAAAAATCATGAAAAAATATTAGAAATCCATAAAAAATTAAAAAATATTAAAACCCATAAAAACTCTAAAAAATCAAAAACCCAAAGAAAAACTAAAAAACACTAAAAAATTCTGGAAACCTTAAAATCCCTAATAACAAAAAAACCATAAAAATTCAAAAAAATCCTTAAAATCCCTAAAATCATAAAAAACCCCTAATACCTCTAAAAAACCACAAGAAAACCTTAAAAACCTAAAAACACATAAAAAACAAAAAAAAACCTAAAAACCCTAAAAATACTAAAAACCCAAAAAATACTAAAACCCCTAAAAGACCCTAAAATCCCTAAAACCCCAAAAAACATTAAAACCCATAAAATAAAATAAAAACACTTTAAAACCACTAAAACTCTATAAAAATTTAAACCTATCAAAATGCTAAAAAATTCTAAAAAGCCAAAAAACGAAAAAAAAACCATTACAACATTAAAAACCCTAAAACCTTAAAAAATTCACAAATATCCCTAAAAACATAAAACCCCTAAAAACCATTAATAAATCCTTGCAAACATAAAAATTTTATTTCTCATAGAAAAACTAAAAATATTATAAAACCTTATGAAACCCTAAAAACTCTACAAAACTCTACAAAACTCTAAAAACCCTCAAATTCTCAAAAAACACTAAAAACATAAAATCCTAAAAAATCATGGAATATTCCTAATAACATAAAAACCATAAGAAAACTATAAAACCTAAAATTCATAAAACCCCTAATAAAACCTATAAAATTTTTAAAAACATAAAACACCTAAAATCCTAAAAATCATAAAAATATCTAAAAACCATTTAAACACATTAAAAAGATAAAAAAACTCTTAAAAAACTACAAACCCTAAAAAATAAAACTACCAAATACCCCAAAATGCCTAAAAAACCTTGAACCTAAGAAAATAACTAGAAACCCTAAAAACAATAAAAAAACCAAAAATAAAACTAGAAATTCATAAATACATAAAAACCCAAAAATCTCAATGAAACCCATAAGAAAACGTAAAAATCCTGAAAACACTTAAAAACCCAAGAAACCAAAAAAATACAGAAACCCCTAAAAATTGGAAAAACAATAAAAACCATTAAAATCCCAAATAACCTAAAAAATTATAAAAATCCTAAAAATCCCTAAAAATTAATAAAATCACATAAAACCCTAAAACCTCTAAAAACCCCTACAAAAACATTAAAATCCTAAAAACATATAAAACCCCAAAAAACCTAAAAAATGAAAAATACCAAAAAAACTATAATAAACCCAAAAAGACCCTAAAAATCACAAAACCCTAAAAACCAAAAAATCCACTAAAAACTTTTAACCCCCCCCCCCCCAAACTAAAAAAATCATAAAAATGATGAAAAAATCTACAAATACTTCAAACCTCTAAATTTTTTTAACAAATATAAAAAACATTAAATTTAAAAAAACAATTAAACCAACCTTAAAACCAGAATCACCCTAAAAATCCTCAATATCCCAACAAACCATAAAACCCGAAAAATCATAAAAACCCCCTAAAAATCCATAAAACATAAAAACTCCTAAAAACCCTAAAAAAACATGAAAAACATAATAAAAACTTAAAAAACTAAAAAAATAAAACCCCTAAAAACTAAAAAAATGAAAAAAAACTAAAAACCCTAGAAAACCCTAAAATCTTGAAAATCCTTACAATCCACAAAAAAAATCCTAAAAACATCCCTAAGATCCCTAATAAGTAAAAAACCTTAAATTCTCTAAAAACCCAAAAGACAACCATAAATACCTAAAAATGGATAAAACCCTAAAAATCTAAACAAGCTATGTACCCTAAAACCATAAAATCCTTAAAACTCTAAAATCCTAAAAATCCCAAAAAAACCCCTAAAACCCATAAAAATCCATAGAAAATTATTAACAATCCCTAAAAATGTAAAAAACTAGAATAACCTTGAAAATTTGTAACAAAACTTTAGAACCCTATTAAAATTTAAACCCTAAAAATCTCTAAAAAATCTACAAACCCTAATCACCCTTAAAACCCTAAAAACACCTAAAAACCATTAAAATCCCTAAAAACCCAAAAAAATCCCCAAAAATTCTAAAAAAGAATTAAAAATCTCAAAAAATGTAAAAAATACTAAACAAATTGAAAACCCCTAAGAAAACTCAAAAACCTAAAACTTGTTAAGACCCCTAATAATTTAAAAACTCAAAAAAATGATAGAAAACAGTAAAAGGAACCTAAAAATATTTAAAACCATAAAACCCCTTAAAATCACTAAAACCCATAAAAACCCCAAGAACCACTAAAAACTGTAAAAATTCATTAAACCCATAAAGACATTAAAACCTATAAGAAAGCATAAAACCTCCAAAAACACAAAAAAAAAACCTAAACCCAAAAAAACAATAAAAACCCCTTAAAATCCCTAAGAACCCTAAAAACCATAAAAATCCTAAAATCCCCTTAAAATCCCCCAAAATATTAAAAATCATTAAAAACATGAAAACCATAAGAAAATTTATAAACCTAAAAACACTTAAAATCGCTAAAAATATAAAAAATGAAAAATCCATAAAAACACTAAAAACCCTAAGACACCCAACCCCCTAAAAATACCAAAAAATCCTAAAAACCATATAAATCCAAAAAGACATTAAAATCACTTAAAATTTTAAAAACCTTAAAAACATTCAAATCCTAATAAAATATTATAAATAAAAAAACCCTAAAAGACCATAAAAATATAAAAAACACTTAAAACCCTAAAAAACAATGACCCCCCCCCCAAAACCCCCAAAATCCTAAAAACCCCTACAAACCATAAAAATCTAAAAGAAGACCTAAATATATCTAAAAACAAAAAACATAAAAAACAATGAAAAAATCCAAAGAAAACCTTAAAAACCTATAAACACTTAAATCACATAAAAATCCTAAAAAACATAATAAACCCTAAAAGAACATATAACCCTAAAACCCCTAAAAACCAAAAAACACCATTAAAACAAAAAACCCTAAAACCCATAAACACCCTAAAAATTAGTAAAAACAATAAAAACAATCAGAAGTCTTTGAAATTTTAAAAACTAAAAAAAACTTTATAATGCTTTAAAAGTCAAAAAACCTAAAACTCCCTAAAGACCCCAAAAATCCCTAAAACACTTCAAAATCCCTAAAACCATAAAAAACAATAAATCCTATAAATTCCATAAAAATAACTACCAACATAAAACCCATAAAAACCCTAAGAAACTCTTTAAAACCAAAAAACCCAAACCCCTAAAAACATAAAAATCACCAAAAACCCTAAAAACATAAAAACCCAAAATCATCAAAAAATCTTAAAAAGCCTTAAAATACTAAAGCTCCATAAAAGCCCTAAATATAAGAAATACTCTAAAAAATATTTAAACCCCTAAAAATGTTATAAAAATAGAAAAAAAATTTAAAACCATAAAACCCTAAAATCTCTAAAAACCATCAAAATCTCTAAAAACCCAAAAAACCATAATCAAAATAATAAATCAATAAAAATAGTGAAAATGTAAAAACCCCAAAAACCCTACGAACCCCCTAAGAAAACCTTAAAAACCTAAAACACTTATGTACCATAAAAACCTACAAAACCTAAAGGACCGTAAAACCCAAAAAATCATAAAACCACTATTTTTTTGAAAACACTAAAAACCAGTAAAAATGTAAAGAAACACTATAACATATAAAATCCTTTAAACCCCCAATAACTATAAAAAATCTAAAAAAAAATTAAAACCCTAAAGAACTCAAAAAACATCTAATAACCTAAAAAACCATAAAAACTATAAAACCCTAAAAAACACGGAAAACCCTTAAATCCCATAAAAATCTAAAAACCCATAAAAACACTAAAATACACTAAAAATTACAAAAAATGAAAAAAAATAAAAAACCCTCGAATACCCTAAGAAATCCATAAAAACCAAAAAACACTTACATCATCTAAAATATAAAAAATGCATAATATCCCTAAAAAACATTTAGAAGAAAATAAAATTCTTAAAACAATTAAAACCTCAACCCCTCAAAATCCATTTAAAACCTAAAAACCAAAAAATTCCTAAAAATTCTCAAAAGACATAAAAAAACCTAAAAAATTTGCATAACCCAAAGAAAACCTAAAAAATAAAAAAAACATAAAATTCCTAAAAAACCTAAAAATGATAAAAACCCAAAACAACCTAAACAAACATTAAAATGATCAAA
Source organism: Viscum album (assembly GCA_963277665.1). Lineage (NCBI taxonomy): Eukaryota > Viridiplantae > Streptophyta > Magnoliopsida > Santalales > Viscaceae > Viscum > Viscum album. The sequence continues at coordinate 1,831,055,541 of OY728137.1, read as the reverse complement.
ATCCCTAAAAACCCATAAATATCAAAAAAACCATGAAGAAACCAAAAAAACCAAAAAAACCTAAAAATCTGAAGAAATCAATAAAAACCTAAAAACATTTAAAACCCCAAAAATATCTATAAATTTCTAAAACCCCTAAAAAACCAAGAAAATACATAAAATCCCTAAAAACATAAACAACCCTAAAAACCTCAAGAAACCCTAATATACATAAATCATTAAAAAAAAAACTATCAAAACCATTTAAATAGTTAAAACATTAAAAACTCTAAAAAACTTAAAACCAAAAAACAACAAAAAACCCTAAAACCCCAAGAAACCATAAAACTCTAAAAACCATTAACCTCTCAAAATTCCTAAAACCCATAAATAACTATAAAAATCCTAAGGATTCCCAAAAATTAACAACAAACATAATGAATTCCTAAATACCCTGAAAACCGTAAGAAAATAATAAAATACAAAAAAAAATCATCCAAAAAAAGTATAAAAAACCTAAAAACCCCTAAAATTCATAAAATCCCAAAAACCCCTCAAAATCCATAAAATACTACAGACCATAAAAAATACTAAAAATTTTCTAGAAATCCATAAAAATGTAAGAAACTTTAAAAACTCAAAAACCCCTAAGAGAACCTTAAAACCCTAAAAAGAATTAAACCCCCTAGAAAATCTAAAAACAACTAACAACCCTAAAATGACCCTGAAACCCCCAAAATAAACTAAAACCATAAAAATACCTAAAAATAATAAAAAACACTAAAAACATACAAAACCCAAACTAACCACAAAAACCCACTAAAAACTATAAATATACATTAAACTCCCAATAATGTTAAAAACTCTAAAAGAGTCGATAAAAATGATTAAAACTCAAAAAAACCATCAAAAGACCTAAACAACTTAAAAATACCTAAAAAACCCAAAAAAATCACTTAAAAGATAAAACCCCATAAAAACCTCAAAAATTAGTAACAATTCCAAAAAACATAAAAACCCCTAAAAACCATAAATCAAATTGGAAATCCATAAAAAAACACTTAAAACCCCTAAAATATTTAAAAGAAGGAAAAAAACACTAAAAAACTCAAAATCAGTAAAACCCCTAAAAATAATAAAAATCCCAAAAAATCCCAAAAAATCCCAAAAAAATTAAAAACCAGTAAAAACGTTAAAAACCTTAAAAACCAGGAAAAGCAAAAAACACTAAAAACCCCTACAAAACCTAAAAACACTAAAAACCCTAAAAACACTAAAAACCCACCAAAACCATAAAGACATAAAATACCATTAAAACCCATAAATGATATAAAAAGACTAAATCCCCACAGAAGACTCTAAATAACCTTTTATCCCCTTAAAACTATAACAACCTTAAAAACAAAAAAAAACTCAGAAAACCCCTAAAACTATAGAAAATGTAAAAAAAAACACTTAACCCCCACCAAAACCAAAAAAAACACTAAATACCCTAAAACATGTAAAACCATAAAAAACCCAAAACCCTAAAAATATCTAAAAATTCTAAAAACCATAAAAATGATAAAAAATTCCTAAAATCTATGGAAATGTAAAAAACACTAAAAACTTAGAAAATCCTAAGAAAACATTTAAATAAAATAATACCTAAACCCCAAAAAACCTAAAAACACGGAAAACATAAAACAAACCTATTAACCCTAAAAACCCTAAAATCCTTGCAAATCCCTCATAACATAAAAAACCCATAAAAATCATAAAAAGGCCTTAAAAGTACTTAAAAATGTAAAAAACAATAAAAATACTAAAAACCCAAAGGAAAACTTGAAAACACAAAAAGTACTTAAAATCCATAAAAACCTAAAACTTGATAAATACCCAAAAAACCTAAAAATGTAAAAACCCTCAAAACCCTAAATTAATAAAAATCTATAATAATCCAAAAAAAGACTTAAAAATCTTAAAAAATCCTGAAAAATAAAATAAAAACCTAATAAAACATTCATTATGTAAAAATATTCAAATCCCTTAAAATTTTTTTTTGAAAAACCTAAAACCACAAAAAATTATCGAAATCCCTAAAATCCTCAAAACCCATAAAAATACTAAAAAAGCCCCAAAATCCCCAAAAAACATAAAAAATCCTAAAAACCCTGAAAACCCTTATTAAATCCTTTAAAATAAAAAAAATAAAACCCCTATAAATCTAAAAAATGAAAAAAAACAAAAAAAATTCCTAAAAATATCGTAAAACCCTAAAATCGTCTAAAACAAAAAAAAAACTAAAAACATAGAAACTCTAAAACTCATCAAAATTATAAATAAACACTAAAAACTCTGAAAACCCATTACTCCAAAAATATTAAAAATATCAAAAAAACCCAAAACCATAATAAAAATAAAAAAAACTATTTATACCAATAAAAACCAAAGAAATACTAAAACCCCTAAAAATACTAAAAATAACTAAAAATCTTAAAAACCATAAAAATCTGAAAAAATCTCTAAAAAATTGTAAAAACATAAGAAACAATTAAAGATTTTAAAACCACTAAGAAAATAATCAAAACCTAAAAACACTTGAAACCCATAAAAACCCAAAGAATGATACAAACCCTAAAAATCCAAATAAAACCCCTAAAACCCTTAAAAATCCATAAAACCCTACAAACCCTGAAAATGCTAAAAAATATATAAAATTTATTAAACATAGAAATACTATAAAATCCCTAAAAACACTAAAAACCTAAAAATAGTTAAAATAACTAAAACAACTAAAAGCTATAAAAAAACCTCAGAACCCCTAAAAACTTTGGAAATCATTAAACCCCCAGAAAAACATAAATACCCAAAAGTGACCTAAAATCCCTAAAAACGTTAGAAAAACTATAAAACCCAAAAAAACATTAAAAACCATTAAATTTATAAATTCACTTAAAACCCATAAAAACTATAAATGCTAAAAACACAAAAAAAATTAAAGGCCCTAAATCCCCTTTAAACACCTAAAACCATAAAAACCCTAAAAACATAAAAATATCCTAAAATCCCCTAAAGACACTAAAAATTCACTAAAAACTATAAAACCCCTTTAAACCCCTAATGACGTTAAGAAAATTATAAATATATTAAAAACCCTAAAAAAACCCAAAAACACCCCATAAACCATAAAACGCCTAAAACCCCTAAAACCGTAAGAACTTGAAAATTCATAAAACTCTAAAATCCCATTAAAATCCTAAAAAAATCCCTAAAATCCCAAGAAACATAAAAACTCATAACAAGACCTCAAAAACCCAAAATCAAATAAAACCCATAAAATGATATAAATGCTAAAAACCATAAAAACACTAAAAACCCATAAAAATAAAAATATCAAAAAACCCTAAAAATCCATTTAAATCATAAAGAAAACTAAAAATCCCAAAAAAATATAAAGAAATTTTAAAACCATAAAATAATATAAGAAAACCTTAAGAAAATTAAAAAAAAATTTAAAAACCCAAAAAACCTAAAAACATTAAAAAAAAACTAGAAAGCCCTAAAAACAATGTAAGAACCATGAAAACCCCTAAAAACATAAAATCCCCTAAAAACATTAAAAATCATAAAAAACCTATAAAAACCCAAAAACCACTAAAAACAATTAAAACCCTTTAAACCCCTAGAATTTATAAAAACAATAAAAACTGTCAAAAACTAAAAAATATATAAAAATATAAAAAATCACTAAAAACCATAAAAGTAGTTAAAACTCCCCAAAACCCCTAAAAATTATTAAAAACCATAGAAACCCATAAAATTCCTAAAAATGTAAAAAACCATGAAATACCTTATGAAAACCATAAAAAACAAAAAACACTTTAAACCCCTAAAAACCCAAAAAAAAAATCTAAGAACCAAAAAAACCATAAAACCCCTACAAATCTAAAAAGACCTAAAAACCATAAAAACCCAAAAAACCACTGAAAAATCTAAAACCCTTAAAACCACTATTTTTTAAATGTCTAAAATACCTTAAGAACCCATAAAACTAAAAAAAAACCCTAAAAACCAAAAAAACCTAAAACCCTAAAAAACATAAAGATCCTAAAACACTAAAACCTCATAAAATCCCAAAAAACTAGAAAACCCATAAAAATATGAAAAATCCCTAAAAGTCCCTAAAAATGTAAAAAACCTTAAAACCCATAAGAAGACCTCAAATAACTAAAAAACATAAAAACTCTAAAAAAATAAAAACTTTAAAAGTCCCTAAAGGACCCAAAAACCCAAAAACTGCTAAAACCATAAAAACCACTAAACCCCTTTAAAATCCTAAACACATATAAAAACAAAAAAAATCACTAAAAACTAAAAAATCCCTTAAAATACATAAAACGTTGAAAAACAAGAAAAAACCGAAAAAACCATCAAAATACCTAAAAGTGTAAAAATAGTGAAAGTACTAAAAAAATCCCCAACGCCCCCAAATTTTTTTGAAACCCTTAAAACCTTGAAACCCCGTAAGAAGACATTAAGAACCAAAATATATCTAAAACCAAAAAATATCAAAAAATACATTGGAAATCCTAAAAAACACTAAAAGACCCAAAAAAACCCTAAAATATTCTAAAAACCTTATAATCCCCTAAAAACCTATGAAACCGTAAAAACCTCTAAAAAAATTAAAAATAATTTAAACCCCCCAAAAATAAAAATTCTTTTTAAAGATTAATTTTTTTTTAAAAAAACCCAAAAAACATAAAAAAACCATAAGAACCCAAAAAACCCTCAAAATATATAAAAAACCACAAAACCCATGAAAATTTGAAATAATAATTAAAAAAATGAAAACTATATAACCCCTAAGAAAACCCTAAAAAAACTAATCCAATTAAAAACCATAAAACCTAGAAATGATAAAATCCCCAACTACACTAAAAACCCAAAAAACCATAAAACTCCTAATAATCTTAAAAACCCTTAAAAACCTATAAAAAACTTAAAACCAACAAAATCATATAAAAAACTTTCAACTCTAAACAATGATAAAAAAATATAAAAATCCTTAAAAACCATAAAAAACAAAAAAATTCTAAACCCAAAAAAACCACAAAACTCGAAAACCCACAAAAATCATATAAACACCCTAAAAACCCTATAAATATAAAAACACCTAAAACCCCTGAAATTGCCTAAAAATTGTAAAAAAATAAAAAACCCATAAAACCCTAAAAATACTAAAAATCATAGAATACACGGAAAACCCTTAAAACCCTAAAAAATACTATAATCTATAAAAACCCATTAAATGTTTGAAATGATAAAAAACATTAAAATACCATAAACATGCTCAAAGACTTAAAATTAAAAAAACCGTAAAAATATAAAAAACCTAAACATAAAAAAACCCATAAAATTCATTAAAATACATAATAAACATACATTACCATAAACATATTAAAAATATCTAAAAATACCAAAAAAATGTAATAACCTGAAAAAACTATGAAAACCCAAAGAAAACCATAAAAAACCTAAAATCACATAAAACACCATAAAACATAAAAAACACTAAAAACCAAAAAAACCCTGAAATAGTTAAAACCCCTAAAGAATATAAAACCGCTAAAATCCTTAAAAACCATAAAAATCTATAAAACCCCTAAAACCACTAAAAGCACTATATACACATTAAACCCCTAAAAACATTAAAAAAAATAAACCCCTAAATGAACCAAAAAAACATGAAACACATAAGAAAATCCTATAAACCTAGAAACACATTAAACCCCTAAAAACACTAAAAACCCAAAAAACCCCCCCTAAAACCCTTACAAATCCCCCAAAAACCTATAAACCATATAAATCATAAAAAATCCTTATATATCCCTAAAGACCCAAAAAAACCCTAAAAAACCTAAAAACACATTAAACCCCTAAAAGAACCAAAAAATTGTAAAACCGTAAAATCCCTAAGATTACTCTAAAAAAACTTAAAGCCCTTAAAACACAAAAAAAACTGCTAAAACCAAATAAAAATCCTAAAAACCCACTAAAAACACTAAAATCCTTATATAAATCTAAAACGTTCAAACTCAAAAAACCATAAACCACCTAAGAACTAAAAAAACCCATAAAAACACCAAAAAAATTATGAACCCCTGAAAAACCCAAAAAACCCAAAAAATCATAAAACACACAACATCCCTAAAAATTTTAAACATTAAAATTCTAAAAAATATGAAAAAATACCTAATAATGGAGAAAACAGTAAAAATATAAAATCATCAAAGAATCTTTAAAACAAAAAAAAACAATTAAAACCCCTTAAACCATAAAAACCATAAAAACCATCAAAATACCAAAAAACCCTAAGAATCCATAAAAACCCTAAAACCCCAAAAAATCCATAAAAATAGAAAACCCCCTAAAAACATCGACTACTTTATGAAAATATCAAAAACATAAAAACACACAAAATCCCTAAAAATGCTAAAATTCAAAAAATCCCTAAAAACCACTAAAAACCCTCAAATCCCTAAAATTCAAAAAAAAAACCATAAAACCCCTATAGCCCCTACAAACCCTAAAATACTACTAAAAACTCTAAAACTCTTATAAAACCCTAAAAATGTTAAAAACTCTAAAAAAATACAATTCAAAAAAATAAAAATAAAATAACACTAATAAAAAAACCCTAAAACCCCTAAAAAACCTAAAAACTCCTAAAATTGATAAAAATCCCTAAAAACCCCAAAAAACCGTAAAAATATTAAAAAATCACAAAGAATACCTATAAACATAGCAAACCCAAAACCAAGAAAATCCCTATGAAATCCCTAAAACCTAAAAATATTTAAAAAACCTAAAATTACTAAAGCCTATGAAAACTATAAAAGAACCTGAAAACACTGAAATTTTAGAAAAACACTAAAAATCCCAAAATTCCTTTAAACCCATTAAACCCTTAAAACCCCAATAAAAACTATAAAACCCCTCAAGACCCGAAAAAAATTTGAAACTTGAAAAACCTTAAAACTCCTAAAAATTTTATAAAAATCCCAAAAAAAACCCAAAAACCGTAAAAACCGTAAGAACCCTAGAAACCTGAAAAACCAAAAAAGCCTAAAAATCATAAAAAGACTAAAAATACCTAAAAATTCCTAAATGCCATAAAAACCCTACAAAATAAATTACACTAATAACCCATTAAAACCTAAAAACACTTAAAACCACTAAAAATATAAAATACTATAAATAAACTAAAAACCTAACAAACTATAAAAACCCTAAATCCCCTAAAAACAATAAAAATGCTAAAAACCATAAAAATCCCAAAAAACGTGAATAAAAACCATGAAAAACCCTAATAAAACATTTAAAAACCAAAATACTTAAAACATTAGAACCTCTAAAAATCCCCTAAAAACATTAAAATCCAAAAAAATCCTAAAAATCCATTTAATCATAAAAACCCATACAAATACTTAAAACCCCTATGAAAACATTAAATATAAAAACATCTAAAACCCTTAAAAAACCCTATATATACCCAAAAACCCAAAAACCCCATAAAATATTTTAAGAATCCTTGAAAATCCCTAGAAACAAAAAATCCTTAAAATCCCTACAAATCGCTAAGAAAACTATAAAATCCACAAAACAATTAAAACCCAAAAAAGCAAAAACTTTAAAAATCCTAAAGTGAAAAAATGTCCAACAAACTATAAATACCCCTAAAAACATCCAAAAACCCAAAAATATATAAAATCTATGAAAAACCTCTAAAAACTATAAAAACCCTTTAATCCCCTATCAATGTTAAAAACTCTAAAAAACCTAAAACCCACAAAAAACCTAAAAACACTAAAAGCCCTCAAAATACATAAAACACCTAAAAATAATAAAAAACCTAAATAATCCCTACATATTTCTAAAAAAATAAAACCCCCTAAAATCCATGGTAAATGATATGAAAACATTAAAAACCTATAAACATTTAAAACAACTAAAAACCCTAAAAAAGACAAAAAAAACCCTAAAAACCCTAAACCCCTAATAACCCTAAAACAAATAAATGTCCCTAAAAACACTAAAAAATTAAAATCCTAAAAAATCACTAAAATCCTGAAAATGTAAATAAATATGAAACCATGAAAACCCATAAGAAAACCACACAAAACTAAAACACTTAAAACCATGAAAAAACCGAAAAATCCTAAAAAACCACAAAAATCCTAAAACCACATAAAACCATCTAAAATACTTAAAAACTCCTAAAAATATAAAAAATCCATAAAAACACTATAAAATATTAAATGAAATAAAATCTTGGAAAACGTTAAAAAACTATAAGACCCATTAAAATATGTAAAAAACTAAAAAAACATTGAAAACCTAAAAAACCAAAAAAAACCTAAAAACCCTCAATTCCCAAGAAACCCTAAAGTCCATAAAATCCCAATAAACTCCTTAAATTACAAAATGTAAAATAACATAAAAAACCATGAAAAACATAAGAAACCCTTAAAAACCTAAAAACACGTAAAACCTCAGAGATACCAAAAAATTCTAAATATCCTAAATCCCTAAAAAATACTAAAAACTATCAAAATTCCTCAAGACCATAAAAAACCATTAAATTGTAAATAATCTATAAAAATACATAAAAAATTTAAAAACCTTGTAAAACCCTAAAACACCATAGGAAAATCATAAAATCATAATAATTCTTCAAGATCTTAAAAAAACAAAATATTCTAAAAACCCTAAAACCCCTAAAATACCGTAAACCCCCCAAAAACCATAAAAATCCTAAAGAATGTAAAAAACTCAAAAAACACTTAAAACCCCTAAAAACAAGTAAAAACTATAAAATACATTTAGACCCATAAAAACTCTTAATACCCTTAACAACCCTAAGAACACAAAAAACCATAAAGACCCCAAAACCATAAAAAACCCAACAACCCCTAAAAAACCTAAGAACCCTAAAAAAATAAAAAAATTAATCCCTAATACATATAAATCCCTATAAGCTTGTAAAAATCCTAATAAATACTTAAAAATGAACCCCCCCAAAAAAAACTAAAAAAATTCTAAAATCAATAAAACCATGAATTCCATAAAACCCTTAATATCCATCAAAATTCATAGAACCAGAAATAATATAAAAACCATAAAAACCATAAAAATCGTAAAAAAATAATTAAAAATACCTAAAAACAAAAAAACCCAAAAAACAAGAAAATAGAAAAGAAAAAATTAAAAACCAAAAACATTTTAATGCCTAAAAACCTAAAAAAATTGTTAAAACCATAAAACCCTAAATAGTCCATTAAAACCAAGAACCCAAAAAAAACATAAACACATATAAAAAATTTAAAAACCCTAAAAATCAATTCAAATCCAAAAAACCACTAAAATCCCTAAAAACCCTTCAAAACTCTAATAACAATAAAATCTTTTAAAACCTGAAAAACCATAAAAACACAAAAAACCCCTAACAACAATAAAAACCCTAATACCCTAAAAACCATTAAAATCACAAAATACCCCAAAAACCATAAAAATATATGAATACACTAAAAATATCTAAAAACATAAAAACCCTAAAAACCCTTAGATGACCTTAAAACTCTAAAAAAAATTAAAACCCTTAAAATACTAAAGATTACCTAAAACCCCATAAAACTCCCTAAAACCATAAAACCCATAAAAAATAAGGACCCCTAAAATCCTAAAAACCATAAGAACCACTTAAATATCTAAAAACACTTTAAAACCCTCCACTAGTCCTTAATGAAGATCCGTCTTTTGTTCCATTCTCAGATCCTGATTCACTTCCACCACTCCCATGGATCAAGCTACGCCTTAAGGTGCTAGATTTTCATGATGGTCATCTGCATCTACATTTGTCAATGGTGGATTTCAACAAGGATTTATCTCTATATTGGCTGACACTGGTTGCTCATTTTTTGAATTATCACCCTCTGGTGACGTTTTTGATAGATTCAGGTTTGAACATTGGGATCTTAGGGATCGTGGTATTGTGGGCCTTGTCGATACCTGCCACATTTTGATTCATTTTTTTCTGAGGAAGATATTATTCAATCATGGTCTGGAGCTCATCGAAGATGTGATGGTTATCACTTATCCCTATTCCGGTGGAGCTTTGATTTCCATTTTCATCATGATTATTTGATAGTGAAAACTTGGGTGAGATTTTCTGAACTCCCTCTCCCCTTTCAAAATTTATGTGTTTCAATGTTGGGGAATATGGTAGGAAGGTTCTTGTGTGTGGATAGTAGAACTAGGGATCTATGTCATTGGGTTTCCCTGAGGGTCTTGGTTGAAGTTTATGTTTTGAAAGGGCCAGTTTATTTTTTTTGGATTACTATTGGTAAAGAGAACTATTGGAAATAACCTGTGGTTTTTGAATCATGGGTGGGATACTTTGATTCATTCATGTTTCTTTTCCATGTGAAGTGTGATTGTTGGTGGAGGGTCAATGGGAATTTTTTTGAAGGGATAGTCTAGAGAGTTTCCTCCCTAAGGTTAGGATTGACACCTGTATTTGATGAAAGGTCAAGAGCTCTATGGGCTAATATTTTGGGTCCACAGACGAATGATTGGGTGGAAGCAAAGGGCTCCTTCCCAAGGAAAAATACAGTGGGGTGTCATTCAGAGGCTAATGTGAGGGATTTTTTAAATCTATTGAGGTGTGACTTGGGACTTTTAGGGGATGTTTCTTCTTCCAGTGGGAAGGGGGATGAGGTTCCTGAAGAGGGAATGGATGTTATCAATAACCTTCTACTATTGTGGGGGAATGAGGTCATTTAAAATTCTAACCGATTTGAGGGGTTAGGACCTATAGAGATTATGGAAAATGAGATGGAGAGTAGTGAGACATAGGATCAGGTATAGGGGCATGTTGAAACTGTTAGGGATGATAGTGGACAGTCTGTAAAATTTCATGAGGAGGTTCCAGCCCCCATTCATGTAGAGATGGGGCAGGAGGAGGTGGTGGAAAATACATTAACCGTTGTTGACCAAGTGATGGAGCAGGGAGAGGTGTAGGTTGTTTCTACTGGCTATGATAGGTAGGTTTATGGTTTTCATGCATGTCAGTTTGAAAGTATGGAGATTCATGTAGACTAGTGAGAATTTCCTCAAACAATGTATTGTGTTAGAAGATTAAGGAGAAATAGAACTCGAGCCTCACTATAGTTGTGTATGGGACCTTGAACCTGTGTGTTGATCTATCCTAACAAATAATGCTATAATGCATGGAAATCACGTATGAGAAACATCAAAAGAACATTCTACAGGAACTAGAGCTGAAGCAGGATTTTCATTTTTTCTGGGATGTTGATGAGCCAACTACAAGATTAAGGGAAATATTTGTGGATTATTATGCCAATATTAATGCTAAAATGGCTCAGATAAGGAGGGATAAGGCTATTATGGTTGACCCCCATATTGAAGGGCTAGATTCAAGCCCTAGGAAGAGGAAGTCGAGGTTTGAAAATGCATATACTCTCGAATATGGAAGCCAAAAATGTGGGGTGGACATTGCTGCTGTTGAACACGAAAATGATGACAATTCCAAGTCTAAGGTGGTGAGTGATGATGGCGTGCTACATGGAAGGAAGGTGGATCCTGGAGTTCTCTCCTCTACCCCACTAAAGAGGAGGCAAATGAGTGACTTTTCCACTCTTCCCAGGACAATTACTACCAGAGCCTCCTCCAAGGCCTCCTCTGTAGAGCAGTAGAGGCTTAGGGACATGTATACCAAAAGTTATTTTGACATGGAAAGTGCTATGAAGGCTGTGTAAAAGTGGGATATGGTAGAGTCAGATGCGTCTTCAGGATATGGCATAGATGGAGACCCCTATGGGGATGGTGGAGAGATCGACTGGTATGATATGTAGTTTCTTTTGGGTTTGAGTTGTTTGACCCTACCCCTACATTAATTTTTTTTACCTTATTTTTTAATACATTTTGGGGAACAAAGAATAACCTTTTCCTACGCCTTATTTTCACTAAAAACCCTATAAACCATCAAAATCCATAAAACCATATAAAACCATTAAAATCCTAAAAACGCTAAAAAATAACAAAAAATATAAAAACACTTAAATTTTTGGAAAAACCTTAATAAAATTTTAAAAACATAAAAACACTAAATCACTTAAAAATGTAAAAAAGATTAAAACACTAAAATACCCTAAAACCCCAAAATTGTACTAAAACCCCTAAAATATCATAAAAACCCAAAAAAACACTAAAAATCCTAAAAACCCCTAAAAATCCAAAAAAAACTAAAAAAATTAAAAACCCTAAAATACACTAGAAAAAACATAAAATCTTAAAAAACATAAAATCTCTAAAAACCTATAGAATTATAGAAACCTAAAATGACCCTAAAATCCTAAAAATACTAAAAAACCAAAAACCATAAAGACACTTACAAATCTTTGAAAACCCTAAAAACCCATAGAACCACTAAAGACCCACCAAAACTCTAAATAATATTTAAACCCCTAAAACCATTAAAAAACTCTAAATATTTTAAAAAACCTAAAAATTCAAAAACCCCTAAAGACAAAAAAACATAAAAACCCTAAAAACCTAGAAAACCCTAAAATCCCCCATGATCTCTAATATCCATAAAAAACTATAAGTCCTAAAAAATCTGTAAAAATAAATAAAAATTTAAAACCCCCATAAATACCCATTAAATCCCAAAGAAAACAATTAAAAACTAAAAACACTTAAAACTTCTAAAAAACCTGAAAACCTTAAAAACTGTAAAAAACCATAAAAACCGAAAGAACCCCCAAAATTAATAACATAAAAAATAAAAAAAATTATAAAATACCTAAAAAACCTAAAATACCTAAAAATCGTTAAAAACCATAAAAAACCCTTAAAAACATTAGAAAACTAAAAAAACATTATACCCTTAAAAAACCTAAAAATGTAAAACCCCTAAAAAACCTAAGAATACCTAAACCTATAAAACTCCTAATAGCCTTAGAAATGTCTAAAAACCAATAAAAACTCTAAAGAACCACTAAAAATTCTAAAAACCATTCAAAACCATGAAATGTTAATTTCACAAAGAAACATTAAAAACCCAAAAAAAACTAAAAAATTCCAAAAAACCCAAAAAACAATAAAAACCATAAAATCACTAAAAAGGTAATAAACACTAAAACCCTAAAACACCAAAAAACCCCAAAAATCCTAAAAACATAAAACCCCCCAAAAACATTGAAACCCAAAATCCCATAAAAACCTAAAAATCCACTAAAAACACTAAAAAATCATTAAACCCCTAAAAACAATTAAAATTTCTAAAACCTCGTAAAACCCTAAAAACCCCCCAAACCCATAAAACACTTACAAAATCTCTGAAAATTCACTAAAACAAAAAACCCTATTAACCTTTAAAAACTATAAGAAAACAGTAAAGTCCTATAAATTGTTTGAACCATAAAAACAAAACAAATGAAAAAACCCTAAAGAACTCTAATACCCAAAAATCCTAAAATCCCTAAAAACCCTAAGAACCTTAAAAATCCTTAAAAATGCTAAAAATCGCTAAAAATGAAAAAACACCTTAAACCCATAAAAACTAAATGAAAACCATAAAAACCAAAAAAAAATCTTAAAACCAATAAAAATGATAAAAACCTTTTAAACCCTTTAAAATATAATAAAAACCTAGAATCCTAAAAAAATCACTAAAACCCTTATAAACCCAAAAAAAGACTAAAATACCATAAACCCCCTAAAAACACTAAAAACTCTAAAAACCATTCCAACCCATAAAATAAAAAAATGCTAAAAACCCTTAAAACCCTAAAATAATAAAAAAAACATATCCCCCCAAAAATCCATAAAACAACAAAAAATCCCAAAACACTACAAAAACCCTAAAAACCATAAAAATCCATAAAAACAAAAAAAATACCAAAAAATAACTAAAAAATAACAAAAATTAAACCTAGAAAACCCATAATTGAACCTTAATAACTTAAAAACAGTTAAGAACCCAAAAAACCTAAAAGTGATAAAAACCATATAAAACCCTAAATGACCCTAATTGAAGGATGGAGGTTGTCTCTCCCAGCTCCTCTCTCGCTCGGGATTCCTTAAGATTCCCTTCACGATGTTCTTCCTCCGGTGTGGAGCTGCCTTCTCTGTTGTTTTGGGTTTTTTGATGTTGACTTTAATAGCTTCCCTACGTCCCTTATCGGTGCGACTCTTCTGGATCAATGGTGTGCTTGCTATATGGATTTATTGGGTGTCAGCTTCAGTTGATGGCTACAACTTTTGATGACCGGGTCAGATCTGGTCTCCCCGGCATACGATGCTTCAAGTTCATAGAGGAGTGGGCCAGAGCTGGTCTTTCCCTAGCGCGGCTCTTCATTTCCATGGTAGATCCATTTCGATCTGATTTTTTCATCAGGAGCCAGTCCATGAAAGTGAGAGTCAGATTTGGGTGCTTTGTGTTGCTACGTTGCAGATCTCTATCCCTTCGGCTTTGATGGAACTCGACATAAACCTCTACTTTCATAGTGGTTGGTGACTTCTAGATTTTTTGGAAGCTTCTCCTTCCCTAGGCAGCAACATGGAGAGGCATAGACTCGGTGTCTCTGGAAGCTGTGTAGTGGGAGCTGGATGCATTCTTCAGATCCAAGGTCCTTTCAGTGATGCTTGGTTCGTGGTGGGAAGTCTTAGCATTGGCATTCCTAGAATCTATGCGAGGAGACATTGACCTGGTTTTGCTGGGGTCTTCACGCGATGGGGCCGATTTGTGGACATTAGAGCAGATTCATGTTCGTTTCTGGGACTCTTTTTCACTGCATGATGTTGATGCTGGTCTGGATCAGAGTTGCGTTCTGTGTTCCTTGTCAGGCTGTGGTGGCTAGTCTATGAAGTGTTTTGGGATTGGTTTGGTGCTGGTTTATGGCCATGGAACAAGGTACTGTATGTTGTCTATTCATGGTGTGCGATCTCTGGGTGGCTGGAGGAGTAGATTAGTAATGGGTCTTCACAAGGAATTTTTGGTGTTGCGGATTGGTCCTCGGTTAGACGGTTATTGGTCCCGTAATTCTAGTTGTTCAACTAGACGTGAAATGCTGGATGAAAATTGCGGGATGTGGGGTCTTGATTGGTTTTAAGGGGATGGTTTCTGGATATTGTACTGCTGGTTGTTTTTTGCTTCTTATAGAGGCGGTGTAAGATGTGGTGCCACTGCACGGTACGAGTGCTGGTAGTGGTGTGTGGATGAATTGGTTGTGAATCGGTGGTAGTTCTGGTTATTGGTTGTGACTAGTATGCACGATATGATTGGTCAGGAGGTGCTGGATACTTGGATAAGTCGTGATAGTTATGATGGTTGCTGGAAAATGAGAAGTGGTATGCTAGTGTATGTCTTACTAGGTGGTCCTAGATTGGAATTTGAGCTACTGGATACTGTTTGCTGCTTGGTTGGTAAAACTCTGGCTCCAAAAAGTGTTGAAGGAGATGTTGATGATGAAGTCAATGGATACTAGAAATTTCAATACTGGATGTCGGTTGTTCTTTAGCTGGGAGGTGCTGAAGTTGGGTTGTTGAATTTGTTGTTGATGGTTTTGATGTTGCTGGATGCTGATTGTTGACTAGGTAGGAGGTGATGTTGGGGACAATTTAGTTTTTATGCTTTGTTGGGTTTTGTGCGCTTTCTTTGGTATTTATTTTTTGGGTCTTTTGGGTTTGGGGTTGTAAAGGGTTTTTGGGTGTGGGTTTTTTACCCCTCCCCTCCCTTGTCTCCTACGTCTTTTTTTCTTATAAACATTGGGGGGGGGGGGGTCGGGAATACCCTGACCCTCACATCTTCCTTTCCCAAAAAGACCCTAAAACCCCTAAAACCCCCTAAAAACCATAAAACTCCTAAAACCATAAAATAACATAAAAACCCATAATAACCTTAAAAACCACTAAACACCCTAAACACACATTAATCTCCTAAAAATGTTAAGCAATGATAAAAATATCAAAAACCCAAAAAAACTCAAAAAACCCCTAAAAACCTAAAAAAACCTAAAAAACCAAATAACCGTAAAAACCATATTACCACTCAAAATTACAAAAAACCATAAAAACCCATAAAATTCATAAAAAGTCTTTTAAAATCCCTAAAAATGTAAAAAACATAAAACACTTATAACCCATAAAACCCTAAAAATTATAAAAATACTAAAATATCCTAAAAACATAAAAACAATCAAGATCCCAAAACCCCCCCCAAAACCATAAAAATCCTAAATAATCCCAAAAATAAAAAAAAACATAAAAAACCCATAAAAACATTTACAAACACTAATAAAACCTTAAAAACCTACAAAAATACTCTAAAAACTTAAAAACGTTAAAACCCCTAAAAGACCCTAGAAACCCTAAAATCAAATAAAAACAATATAATTCCTTAAAAAAGATAAAAACACACAATAAATCTAGAAAACACATAAAATACAAGTAATATCTATAAAAACTCTTTAAATCCCTAAAAACATTAAAAATTTATAAAAATTGTTAAAACCCAAAAACTCCCAGAAACTATAAGATCCCTAGAAACCATATAAAACCCTATATCTCCTAATCTCTGTAAAAACCCAAAAACCCATAATAATAATAATAATAAGCCCTAAAAATCTATGAAAATGTAAAAACACTAAAAACTGGAAAAATCTCAAAGAAAACCATAGGAACATAAAAATATTAAAAAACCCTAAAACCCTAAAAAATGTTAAAAATATTTCGAAACCCTAAAAACACTAAAACCCATAAAAACCATAAAACCACTAAAAATTTAAAAAAAACTTAAACCCATAAAAAGGTTAAAATTATCTAACCCAAAATACAATAAAAACTAAAAAATCACTAAAACCCTAAAACCCTACAAACCCTAAATAACCATATTACCCTCAAAATCAATAAATATAATAAAAACCATAAAAATCCTAGATAATCCAAAAAAAAATCACTTAAATTTTAAAAACCCCAAAAAAACTGAAGGTAAACTTAAAAACCTAAAATCACTTAAAGACCCAAAAAACAAAAAATTGTTAAAAACACCAAAAACCGCAAAAATCATAAAACCCCAAAAAACTATAAAAACCACTAGAAACCTTACCAAAAACCTAAAACCCCATAAAGACGCTATAAAACTACTAGATAATATTAAAACCATTTAAACCCTGAAAAATATTTAAAAAAATGTAAAAACCCTTAAAACTATAAAAAACTAAAAAACTCTAAAAACACAAAAATCCCAAAAAAACCTATAAATCATTAAAACCATCAAAATCGCTAAAAACCCTAAAAATAATAAAAATCCAAAAAAAGACATAAAAATCTATAAAAAAACTAAAAAACCATAAAAACACTATGAAAACCATAAAATCCTCAAAACACATAAAACTTTTATAAAAAACTAAAAAATTCTAAAACCCTGAAAACCCTAAAAAACCCTCAAAACCCAAAAGAACCCTAAACACCATCAAAATCCCTAAACTAACATAAAAAACCAATAAAATCATAAAGAATCCCAAAAAATACCCAAAAATGTAAAAACCCATAAAACCCAAGAAACAACCATAAGAGAATATTAAATACCAAAAAACACCTAAAACACCTAAAAACATAAAAACACTAAAAAAAATAAAAAAATCCCCCAAGAACCCTAAAAACCCTAAATCCCTTAAAACCCATTAAAACACATAAAAACACTAAAATTCAATAAAAACCCTAGAAACCCTTTAAACCCCTAAAAATAATTAAAAAAACATAAAACCCATTAAATCTCTTAAACAGATAAAAAACTAAAAAACATAAAAACATAAAAGCCCTAAAAGCCCTCAAAATACCAAAAACCCTTAAAAACCCATAAAATCCTAAAAATCCTTAAAAATCTCAAAAAATGTAAAAATATAAAAAACCCTGTAAAACCCATAAAAACCCATAAAAACATAAAAAACAATTAAAACCCTAAAAAACCTAAAACGCTAAAATCCCTAAAAACTGTAAACCCAAAAAACCCGAAAAAATTTTAATATCCCTAAATCTCTAAAGTGGAATAAACATACTAAAATGTTTCTAAAAATCTCTAAAATCATAAAAACACTAAAAAACTAAAAAAAACCAAGAAAATATTAAAAACCTAAAATGCTAAAAACCCCAAAAAATTGAAAAACATTATAAAAGACCCTAAAAACACTAAAAACCCCTAAAAACATAAAAAACAATAAAAACCTTAATAAATCCTAAAAACCTATAAAAATAAAAAAAACCATTAAAAACTACAGAACCATTTAAATCAAAAAAAATATAAATCCCTAAAAAATATTACATCCTCTAAAAACTAAAAAACCCCCTAAAAGTCCCAAAAAACCCAAAAAACCCAAAAAAACCCTAAATCCATCAAAATACCCCAAAACCCTAAAAAAGGATAAAATTCCTAAAATCCTAAAAACCAAAAAAATTTAAAAAATCCAAAAAACCATGAAAAACACTATGAAAATATTAAAAACCTAAAATCACTCAAATTGCTTAAAAACACTAAAAACACTACAAAGCCTAAAAACATTAATAAAACCCCTAAAAACCCTAAGGAAAGAAGATCCTTTGGAGGATGGTGGCTCCGCTCTCTCATGATGGCGACTCTCCCTTCCCATGAAAAGCTTGGAGATGAAGACGATTCCTACACCTCACCCTCCACCCTCCATGGGGGAGGGGCCCCAACTGGTTCTCGATGATGAGTGTCTGTTTGTCCCGTTCTTGGTCTCTGATCTGAATCCCCCTTTTCCTCGGGTTTAGATTTTACCTAAAGTTCCTGACTTACATGAAGGAAATCCACAGATCCAGCTATCGATGGTGGATTTCAATGAATCCTATGCCCTGCATAGGCTGACCTTGGTTGATTCCTTCTAGAATTGGAAACCTATGGTGGATGTTTTTAATAGATTCGTTTTTGAGCATTGGGACCTCCAGGATCATGCCACGGTAGGACTTGTTGATAGCAGACACATCCTGATTCGCTTTTTGTCAGAGGCGGATATGATTCTTTCCTGGTCCACAGCTCCAAGAAAATGTAACAGTTCTCGTTTCGCCCTCTCCTGGTAGAGCTTTGACCTGCATCTGAACCATGACTCACTGATGTTTGCCTCTTCAGTTATATTTCTTGAACTTCCCCTTCCCTTTCAGAATTTCTCCATCATTTCCATGTTGGAAAATCTGGTGGGAAGGTTCTTATGTGTGGATAGTAGAATGAGGGCCATTTTCAAACCTGTAGCCCCAAGGGCATTTATTGATATTGATGCATCAAAAAGAACGGTTGATTTTGTTTGGATTGTTGTTGGTGAGGATCTTAGGTGGAAGAAACCTGTGATTTTTGAGTCGTGGATTGATTTCTTCTCCTCCTGTTGGAAACTGGGACATAGTGTTTGGGCTTGTAGGTGTTCCAGTGGGAATTGTGGTGATTTTCATCGAGCGCAGAAGTGAGCCGGTGAAGGGAGGCACAATCAGGGTGAGCTACAGGAGGCAATGCACATGGATCCTCTTCTGTTGAAGTCTGGTGAAGAGAGTAAGGCTCGGGTGGGGGTGCATGTTAAGGAGGATGTAGCGGCTGTTTCAAGAAATCATGAAAGGTCTGACGCCAAGGCGGTGGATTCTGCTTTTGGTCCTGGTTCTGGATCACTGAGCTTGAGTATTTTACAAGCTGATCTCCCTATTGCACTGGGGGACCATGGGTCTGCTGATCAAGGATTAGGTAGAATAGATGTTCAGTGCCAACCAGGGCCCAAGGTGAGTGATATTTTCAAGAGACTGAGGAGATACTTGCAGCTCTTGGATGCTGGAAGTTTTGCAAGAAGGGAGGTTGCTGCTGGTGGGATGCATATTTACACTGTTAACTGTATGATGAGGAGGCTGGATGCATTTCCAACTTCCAATCACTTTCAAGGGCTGGAGACTTAGGAGGAGGTTCAAGGGTCTCTGCTTGCTAACTCTAGGTGTACGAGGCATGCTGAACAGGGGTGTGAGGTGGAGGATGTTGATGTTGGGCATGACAGAGGGAGTGTGGACCTGAGTGCTAAGGAAGCTATGATAAGTCTAGACATCACGAGGCACTTGGGGGGGTGCGGATGAGGGTGAAAAAAGGGAAATTCATGTGTTGCTTCATTGCTATGAGGAGGTAGCTATGGATGAGGAGAAAGGAAGCAAGATTACTGGGGAAGAGGGGCTCAGGTCCCAAGTTGCTGATGCTGTGAATGTGAGGCTGGATACACATACATTGAGTGAGGCACAGGCTGTTGCTGATAAGTGTGACAGAGGGGGTGTGGCCCAGAATAATAGTGGGACTGAGCCAGGATCTTTGGGCCTGACCAGAGGGGCTGCATCCTTGGTGGCTAATGGAGTACTTGCAGCTCAACCTGGAGGTGCGGAGATAGAGGTGGCAGTAATTGCACCTGGAGACGTTGTTGAGTAGAGGTTGATGGAAAAATAGGAAAAGGAGAATATGAAGGAGCAGGGGACAATGGGAAATTTAGGGGGCGGTTGAACAAGGTGGAATGTTGGTGATCGGGGTGGCATCTGGGCTGGGGGAGGGACCTGAGAAGGGGAATCTTCCAGAGCAGGGGGATGCCGCTACACAAGAGAAGGTGATGAGTCCGGTCCTAGAAGCACCCGGGGAGACTCTTGGGAACAATACTGGATGTATGGGCTTGTATGAGTTGGAGCTACAGAATCTCCAGGGGGGTGAAAGCAAGCTGCCGAGGGAGGAGAGGCAGGCTGGTGTGGTGTCCCTTCTTCTGACTAGGGAGCAACTAGCACCTGTGGATCCAGGCATGACGCAGGGTGCGGTCCTTTGCTCCCTTAATCAAAAAGACACCTTCATCCCTAACCAATTTTATTTCCAAGATTATCATAGAAGGATGAATCATAATATGAATACAATCATCAAGGAGAGGGCCTTGCTCGAGGTTGTCATGCCATATGGGAAGGAAAACAAACCGGTACGGATCTCTTCAGATCCCCAAAAGTGGAAGCCAAGGAAGGACTATTTGAACTTTCCTAAGACAGTGTCCATGAGATCCTCTTGCAAAGATGAGGAAGTTTCCTCTGGTAGGGGAGGTTGTCCTGTCAAGGCACGACTGAATTTGGAGCAGCAATGTCTCAGAGAGTATTACACTACCTTCCAAAAGCAATGTGAGTCATCTGAATGGGAGTAAATGGAGTCGGATGCTTCTTCTAGTTATGGTGATGATGGGGTCCCTTATGGGGATGGAGACATTGGCTTGTTGGATGAGAAGTGCTGAAGCTGCAGTGGTGTTTTTTTATTTTTATTTTTTTGGGGTCTTTTGGGTCTTGGGTTGTAAAGGGTTTTTGGGTGTGGGTTGATTGACCCCTCCCCTCCCTTGTCTGCTAGTTTTTTTCATAATAAATTCTAAGGGGGTTGTGAATAGCCTGGCCTCACACCTCTTCTGGCTAAAAACCATAAAAACCATAAAAACACTAAAAATGAATAAAAACCATAAAAACCATAAAAACACCAAAAAACCTTAAAAAACAAGAAAACCCACAAAATCCCTAAAAACCTCTAAAAACTCAAGAAAAATCATTCAAAACCCCACAAAAGATAAAAACACTCTAAAACACCTTAAAAATGCTAAAAATACTCAAAAAAACACAAAACCAAAAAAAAACATAAAATCCCTACAAACCCTAAAAACCCTCAACGTGTTAAAAAATCCATAAAATTACTAAAAATCCAAAAAAAACATAAAACCCCTAAAGAACCTAAAAATTCTAAAGACCATTAAAACTATAAAATACCCTAAAAACCCTACAACCCCATAAAAACCCTTAAAACCTTAAAACCTAGAAACCCCGAAAAACCCTAAAAATCATAAAAAAATCTACAAACCCTTTAACCCCCTTAAAAATTAAAAACTCTAAAAAACCATAAAACTCCTAAAAATTCAAAATAATAAATAAAACCTGGAAAACCATAAACCCCCCCCCCCCCAAAAAAACCCTAAACCCATGAAAATCTCTAAAACCATAAAAATTAAAAAAATCCCTAAAAATCCCCAAAATCGTAAAAAACCGTAAAAAACATGGAATAAAATAAGAAAACCATAAGAACATAAAAACACTTGAAACCCCTGAAAACATAAAATACATTAAATACTTGAAACCTTAAAAATCATCAAATCCCTAAAATCCCTAAAAAGAATGAAAATCCCTAAAAAACCCTAACTTTTATAAAAATCCTAAATAAGCCCAAAAAATCCCTTAAAACATAGAAAACCCTGAAAAACTCTAAGAAAACCATAAAAATATAAAACAATTAAAACATTAAATCACTCATAACCCCTTAAAACACCTAAAAACATAAAAAAACTAAAAAAAATTTAAAAATCCCATTAATCATAAAAAACCCTAAAACCCTAAACAAACCCCAAAGAAAACATTACAAATATAAATATACATAAAACCCCTTAAAATATCAATCATGATAAAAACCCTAAAAACACTAAAATATCCCAAAACACCTCAAAATCCTAAAAAATGTAAAAACACTAAAAATCTTGAAAACCCAAATTAAACCTTAAAAATCATAAAGCACATAAAACCCCTAAAAACCTAAAAAATTATAAAACCCAAAAAACCCTTTAGTGACTCAAATCCCATAAAAACAATAAAAATCCAAAAAAAAACCCTTCTAAACACTATAATCCTTAAAAACCATAAAAACCAACGAAAAACTCTAAAAATGCTTTAAACCTCTAAAATGTTTAAAACACTAAAAAACATAAAACCCAAAAAACATAAAAAACCCTAAACCAACAAAACCCTAAAACCACAAAAATCCTTAAAATTGATAAAAACCCTAAAAAATATAAAAATAATAAATAATCCCTAAAAATTAATAAAACATAAAAATCCATAAAAACTCTGAAAACCATAATAAAAACTTCAATACCTAAAAACACTTTAATCCCCCAAAAAATATATTAATGGCTAAAACCTGAAAAAGGCATTAAACCTCAAAAAAAACCCCAAACCCCTTAAAATCCCTAAAAAACTATAAAAATTCTAAAAGATCCTTAAAAATCCCTAAAAACATAAAAAATTGAAAAAAACTAAAAAACAATATAAAAACGTTAAAAACCTAAAAACCCTCTAAACCAAAAAAAATCTAAAAACAAAAAAAAACAATTAAAACCCCCTAAAACTATAAAAAACCCTAAAATCATTTAAAATACCAAAACCATATAAATACACTAAAAACCACTAAAAAATCTAAAAACCCTTTCAACACCTAAAACTGTTTAATAGCATTAAAAACGTGAAAACCCTAAAAGTGAAAAAAAACATAAAATCCCAAAAACCCTAAAAACCCTTCAAATCAGAAAAAATGCTCAAACCCTCAAAATCCCTAGAAACCCTATAATCCCAAAAAACCATAAAAATCCTAATAATACATAAAAATCACAAAAAAAGTAAGAGACCAAAAAACCCTTTGAAAAACTATACAATCTAAAAACACTTGAAACCTATAAAAAACCAAAAAAATGCTAAATACCCTAAAATTCATGAATAACCCTAAAAACACTATAAACACCTAAAAACAAAAAACCCCAAAAAATATTAAAAATCCCTAAAACTTTTTGAACCCCTAAAAACCATTAAAAAATTAAAAACCCAAAAACTTTTAAAAAATCCTAAACCCCTAAGAAAACCCTAGAAACTTAAAAACACTTAAATACCCTAAGAAACCTAAAAAGTCCTAAAAACTATCGAAAAACATAAAATTTCATAAAAACCCTCAAAAACCATAAAAATCCAAAAATCCATAATAATTGTAAATATACAAAAGAATCCCTAAAAATGAAAATAACTATAAAAACCCAGAAACACACTTAGAAACTTCAAAAACCTAAAAAGAATTAAAACATTTAAAAAACAAAAAACCCTAAAAACCCCAAGACCATAAAAAACCTAATAACCTTAATAAACTAAAAACCCATAAAACCCAAAACCCCCTAAAAACTCTAAAAACCATTTAGACGCCTAAAAACTCAAAAATCCTTCAAATCCCTAAAAACCATAAAACCCCCAAAAAATCATAAATTCTCTAAACCTCTAAAACACCTCAAAATCCCTGAAAACCTTAAAAAATATAAATAATCAATATAAAAAACCCCAAAACCCTAAAAAACCTATGAAAAACATAAAAATAAAAAAACACGTAAAATCTCCATAAAAAATAAAACACACTAAAAACCCTAAAAACCCTAAAATACCTAAAATTTTTAAAAACACCCGAGATTCCAAAAACCCCTAAAAACAATAAAACCCCTAAATATCCTTAAAACCCCTAAAACATAAAACCCCTTAAAACCCCTGAAAACCCCTGATAATAACTTAAAAAACTCAAACACCTAAGAATAAAAAAATGCTATAAACCCTAAAAACCTGAAAACAAACCAAAAAACCCAAACCCTAATATCATAAAAACCCCTAAATCCGAAAAAAATTAAAAACACATTGAGCCCCTAAAAACAATTAAAAACTCTAATAACCCTTTTAGCATATAAAAATGTTAAAAACACTAAAAAGCCTAAAACCCATAAAAATTTCAAAAAACACCTAAAAATCCAAAAAACCATAAAATCCCTAAAACCCCATAACCCCCTCTAAATCCCTAAAAACCATAAAAAGAAATAAAAATAATAAAAAGGCCCTCAAATACTTAAAAACATAAAAACTTTTAAACACCCTAATAACCTCTAAGAAAAACATAAAACCATAAAAACACTTAAAACCTCTAAAAAGGATAAAAATCTTGAAACCCCTTAAAAGGACATAAACACCCTAAAAACTGCTAAACCTATAAAAACCCTTGAAACCCTAAAAAACCCCAAAAATCCCATAAAACCCCTAAAAAACATTAAAAATATAAAAATCCGTGGAAAATTCTAAAAACCCATTAAACATCGAAAATTGTTAAAAACTATAAAAACCTTAGAACCCAGATAAATTACAAACAACCTTAAAAAACCCAAAAACCATAAAAATGAAAAACCCTAAAAATCATAAAAACTTTTAATATTCCAAAAAACACTAAAAATAAATAAAAATCCTAAAAATCCATAAAAATAATTAAAAACATAAAAAACAATAAAACCCCTAAAAACCCCTTAGAAAACCATAAAACACGAGAAACACCTAATAACGCTAAAAATCCTAAAAACCCATTAATGTACCCTAAAACCTCTAAAACCCCAAAACCCCCTAAAAACCAATAAAAACCTTAAAACCCATAATAACTAATAATAAACCTAAATCCCCACTAAAAACTCATAAACCCTTGAACCAATAAAAATGTTAAAAAACTCTAAAAACGTTTAAAATCCTAAAAAAACTGATAAACAAAATCCAAAAAAACTATAAAAAAAATAAAAACCCTAAAATCCTTCAAAATAACTAAAAACCTAGAAAATACATAAAAACCATAAAAACCAATAAAAATACTAAAAAATCCCTAAAAGTCCTCAGAAATAGAAAAACCATAAAAACCTAAAAAACAAATAAAACCACTAAAAACCTAAAAAATTATAAAAACACTAAAAAACCCCACACTCCTAAAAACAAAAAAAAACCCTAAAAACCAAAAAACCAAAAAACCCCATAAATACCCTAAAACCACTAAAAACACTAAAAACCCTTGAAAACCATAAAAAAATTTAAAAAATCTAAAAAAACCCCATAAAGTATAAAAAACATGAAAATCCAAAAATCCCAAAAAAACGTTAGAAACCCTAAAATTCTTAAAATTTCTAAAAACCCTAAAATCCATAAAAAAATAATAAAAATCCTAAAAATCCTTAAAAATTGATCAAAATTTAAAAACCATAAAAACCCCTAAGATAACCCGAAAACCCAAAAAACACTTAAAACCCATAAAAACCGTAAAAACACTTACAACCAAAAAACCCTATAAGCCCTAAAAACCCATAAAAACCATTAAAACCCTAAAAAATCTTCAAAAACCCTAAAAACCCATAAAAACCATAAAACCCAGTAGACACTCTAAATGACAGTTAAACTCCAAAGAAAAATTCAAAAAATACTAAAATCATTAAACCAGAAAAAATCTAAAAAACCCAAAAAACAAATAAAAATCGATAAAACCCATAAAACTCCAAAAAATAGATAAAATCCCTGAAATACCCTTATAAAATCATAAAAATATAAAAAAACATTAATCCCCTAAGACCCCTAAAAATTCTAAAATCCCACAGAAAACCCTAAAACCCCTAATACCCGTAAAAACCCTCATAATCTCTAAAACTCGCAAAACCTCTAAAAACCTAAAATTATGTAAAATATTTAAAAACATAAAAAAACCTAAAAACCCTGCAAAACCCTAAGAAAACTTTCCAAACCAAAAAATAACATAAAACCTCTAAAAACAAAAAAACACTAAAATCTCAAAAGGCCCTAAAATCTCTAAAAATCTTAAACCCATAAAAATCCTAAAATACCATGAAAAACTCTCAATACAGTTTAAACCACTAAAAATATTAACAAAAACTAAAAACCATTAAAATCATAAAAAAAATTAGAAAATAACTAAAAACCAAAAAACCATAAAAACCCTAGAAACCCTAAAAAAATTAAAACCATCAAATTCCCTAAAAAACCTAAAACCCTAAAAAACCCTAAAAACCCTAAAAATTTGTTAAAATTTAAACCCAAAAACCCCAAGAAACCCAAAAAACGTATTAAGACATAAAACGCCAAAAAACCTCACAAATGCTAAAAACCATAAAAACTTAAAAAATAATAAGAAACTCTGAAAACCATTAAAACCCATAAAAACCCTAAAGACAACTAAAAAATCAAAAAAACCATTTTAGAACTTAAAAATGTTAAAAACGCTAAAAAACTAAAAAAACATAGAAAACCCCATAAAAATACTATGAAAACCCTATAAACCCAAAGAACCCCCAAAATCCCTTAAAACACTAAAAAAAATCCTTAAAAATCCCAAAAAAATCCCTAGAAACGTAAAATAAAAATAAAATCCTCAAAAAAACCATAAAAACATAAAAGAACATAAAAACCCTAAAAACTAAAAATCGCTAAAATTTATAAAAAATCCTAAAACCCCTAAAAATCATGAAAACCCCTAGAAACATTAATGAATATTTAAACACTATAAATACCCTAAAACTACTAAACACTCTAAAAACCCTTAAAACCTATAAAAATGATATAAACCAATATAAAACCTTAAAAATAAAAAAAAATAAAAATTCTAAAAACCCATAAAAATAATAAAACCCTAAAATCCCTCAAAATCCCTAAAAATCAAAAAATCAAAAAATCCCTAATATTCCAACAAAAGTTAAACAATAATAAAAACCCTGAAAACCCATAATAAAACCTTAAAAACCTAAAAAAATTAAAACCCTTATAAAACCTAAAAATAAATAAAAACCCTAAATACCCTAAAATCCATTAACACCATAAAAACCTTTAAAATTGTAAAAACACTAAAGACCCATAAAATCCCAAACAACCAGTAAAACCGTGAAAGCCCTTTAAATCCCTAAAAACTATAAAATCTCTAAAAATATTAAAACCCAAAGAAAACTCTAATATACCATCAAAACCCAAAAAACATTAAATACCCTAAAAGCCCTCCAAATCCCTTAAAACCCAAAAATCATAAAAAACCCAAAAAGTGCCTTAAAAATCCCTAAAAACCCTAAAAATCCTAATAAAACCATAAAAACCTAAAAAACATAAAAGCCCTAAAAGCAATAAAAACCTCAATACCCCTAAAAACAAAAAAATCCAAAAATAAGCCACAAAAACGCAAAAAAATTTAAAACCCCTAACACTCTTGAATAAACCCTAAGAAAATTTTAAAAACCAAAAAACACTTAAAACCCCTAAAAACCCTAAAAATTCTAAAACACCAAAAACCCTTAAACCCGTAAAAACCATAAAAACCCATTAGAACCCATAAAAACTCCTAATAGCCCATTAAAACCCTAAAAACCAATCAAAATTCTTGAAAACATTTAGAACCATAAAAATGTTTAAAAGCTATAAAAAACATAAAACCCCTAAAAACTAAAAACTCTATAAAAGAAAGAAAAATCCTATAAAACCCTAAAAAACCCTAAATTCCCTAAAAACATATAAAAAACCTAACAAACCATTAGAATCATATAAAAAACCCAAAAAATACCTAAAAACATAAAAACCTTAAAAACCATGACACACTGTGAGAAAAACATAAATCCAAAAAAACAAAAGACCCCTAAAACCTAAATAACTTTAAAACCCTATAACCCACTAAAAATCACTAAAACCCATCAAAATCCCAAAAACTCTATAAGGAATAAAAATACTAAGAATTTCTCTAAATATCCAAAAAACCTAAAAATCCCAAAAAAAAACCCAGAAAACCCCCAGAAAACCTTAAAAAACCTAAAATCCCTTAAAACCCCTAAAAAATGCTAAAACCCCTAAAAACCCAAAAAGAACCAAAAAAATATAAAACCTCTAAAAACATAAAAATCCCAAAAAAACATAAAAAGGCCTAAAAACACAAAAAACCCATAAAAACCTAAAATCATCACTAAAATCTAATACACATTAAACCCCGTAAAATGTAACAAAAATCTATAAAAAATATATAACTTCCAAAAAAACTAAAAAAAAACTTAATAAAAGGAAAAAAACCAAAAAAAAACCCTAAGAACCCTTAAATTGTCAAAATCCCTAAAACCCCTAAAAATAAAATAAATCAAAAAAATTGGTAAAAATCCTAAAAAACATAAAAAACCCTAAAATATCAGAAACCCATCCAATAAACATTAAAACATAAAACACATAAAACCACTATGAAAATAAGAAACCCAAAATACCCTTAAAACCCCTATAAAACTAAAAAAATATAAAAACAATAAAAACCATAAAAAAGAACCTAACCCCCCAAAAAACATAAAAACATAAAAATCCTCACAAATAAAAAACCCCAAAAATCCACTGAAAACATTAAAACCCCATTAAAACCGCAAAATTTTTTACAAATTTAAAAAACATTAAAAAAGAGAGACATAAAAAATTAAATCTCTCAAAGTCCCTAAAAACACTAAAAAATCATAAAAATCATAAAAATACCTAAAAATTCCATAAAACGCAAATAAATCCCCAAAACCTCTATTAAAACCTTATAAACCAAAAAACATTTACACACCCTAAATAGATAAAAAATACTAAAATCCCTAATAACACTAAAAACCCCTTAAAAACAAGAAGACCCTTCAAATCCCTAAAAACCAAAAAAATTATAAAATATCCCTAAAACTATTTTAAAACATAAAAACCCAGAGAAATACTTAAAACATTAAAATGATTAAAACCCCTAAAAGAAAATAATTCTAAAAAACTTAAGAGGAACTGAAATCCTAAAAACCCCTAAAAACCATAAAATTTGTGAAAACTTTAAAACCCCTTAAAATATATGAAGACCCGAAAAACTGTAAAAAATCATTTAAACAAAACAGAAACGTAAAACCCCTAAAACCTGAGAAAAACCCCTCAGAAACCCATAAAAACCTAAAAACATAAAACCCATAAAAACCTAAAAATGATAAAAACCCTAAAGAAATCCTAAAACCCCAAAAAAAACATAAATCCCATAAAATACCTAATAATTATAAAAAATCCCTAAAAACATGAACTGGCGTTTTGCCCCTCTGTTTCCGTCCGGCTGTCCTGGTGTGGGGGGACCTGACATGGGGCCTGGGTTATCTCCTCTCTCTGATAGCACAAGCAGTGATGATGATCCTCCCAGTGGCCAGTTCTTTAGCCCTCTTCTATGAAATGGTGACGCTGGTGGTCCGTCCATGGACCTGTATAGGGCTATGGTCCTTCATGGTGTCCCCTATGCTAACGTTATTTGTGTGCAACTGCATGAGATGGTGTGGGTTGAACAGGAAAGGTTCCCACTTGAGGATGAAGATAAGAGGCTCAGGGAGAGGTTTATTGAGGTTGATCGCCGGATAAACGTTGCAATGGCCAAGACAAAGGAGAAAAGAACCGGAGGATGTGCTTAAACTCATAGGACAGACTGTAAGAAAGAGAAGGCACCACCAGCTGTCAGTGATGGTGTCACTTGTGCGAAGGCGGGTGTTACAGCTGGATCCACTTCTGCGCCTCTGAGACGAAGACGGAGGAGGGATTACTCTTCCCTCCCACGTCCCATGGCAACTAGGGCCTCTTCACGAGATTTCAGACTTAATCTAAAGGAGAATAAGCGATAGCGGATTTCAATTTCCGCAGAGCAAGAGAAGGTTTGGATGAAGCTACTATCTAGGCTTGGCATGCAAGAGTATTTTGAGTCTGGATGGGACTCAATAGACATGGGTGATGAGTCAGATTTCAATTTTGCTGATGTGGGTGACGACTTTGGTGTGGGCATGGGGTTTCTAGGTGCGGAGATGGAGGATTTTGGTGGCGATGTTGACTGATCCTCCCCTTGTGTGCTTTTCCTTTTGAACTTTTTGACGTGTTTGTTTTTTCCTTTTTCTTTTCTTCCTCTCTTTCTGTGGCCTTCGGCCTGAGGTCGTAAGGGGTTTTGGGTGTGCATTGGTGGATCCCTCCCCTCCCTTGTCTGTTGTGTCTGTGTCTTTTCTTTTAATAATATTTGGGGGGTCCCAGGAATAGCCTGGATCTGAGCCTTCCTTTCCCTGAGAAAACATCAAATGATAAAAACACCTAACACCCCTAAAAACCTGATAAAATTCTAAAATCCCTAAAAACCCTAAAAACCTAAACCCCTAAAACCCCTTAAAATACCCTAAACCCTAAAACATTAAAAATCCTAAAAAATATATTAAAATCCCTAAAAATGTAAAAAAAACCTTATAACCTAAAAAACCCATAAGAATACCTTTAAAACGAAAAAACTATTAAAACCCCTATAAATTATAAAAAATGCTAAAATACCTAAAAATAGAATTACCCTTAAAACCCCCAAAAAACCAAAAAACCCTCTAAAAACCTAAAAACAATAAAACCCATAAAAACCCATAAAAGTACTAAAAACTATAAAAACACTTTAAACCCGTAAACTTTTAAAAATTCTTAAAAACATTGAAATCCCAAAAAACTCAAAAAAACAATAAAAACCAATGAATATATAGAAATCCCAAAAACTCTCAAATCTCTATAAACCATAAAAAACCTAAAAAACATTAACTCCCCATAAAATCCCTAAAAATGTAAAAAACCCTTAAACCCCTGAAAACCCCTAAGAAAACCTTAAAAACCATAAAAACATTAAAAATTGAAAACCCATGAATACCCTAAAAAACCTAAAAAACCTAAAACCCCTAGAAACCCCCAAAACCCTATAATCTACAAAACCATAAAAACACATTAAAATGATTAAAAAATATAAAAAAACCCTAAAAATACTAAAAACCCTAAAACCATGAAAACCCCTAAGAAAACCTTAAAATCCTAAAAACACTTACACACCATTTAAATGCTAAAAATGGTAAAAGGCCTAAAAAACTATATAATGACCCAAAAAACCCTTCAAACAATAAAACCCCAAAAAACCATTAAAATCCTTTCAAACCCATAAAAACCTTAAAAACACTCAAAACTCTAAAAACCCTTTAAAACCCTAAAAAAGGTTAAAAACTCTACAATCTGTAAATCCCTAAAAAACTCATAAAAACTAAAAACTCCCAAAAAACTATAAAAACCATATAACCCTAAAAACACTAAAACCCTCAGAAACCCCAAAACCCCTTGAAACCCCTAAAAATTCTATAAATTTCTATACAGTAAAAAAACTAAAAAAAAGCATAAAACCACTATGAAATTATAAAAAACTGAAAGGCAATTAAAACCCCAAAAGATCTAAAAATGCTAAAAACCATTAAAACCATTAAAAACATAAAACCACATAAAAAACTTCAAAATACCTAAAAATATAAAAAATATAAAAATATCCTAAAGAATCAAAAAAATAATGGAAAATGTAAAAAAACTATAAAATCATGAAAATACCTAAGAAAAAAATTAAAACCAAAAAACCCTTAAAACCCCTAAAAAGACTAAAAATGCAAAATACCCTAAAAACCCCCAAATACCAAAAAAACCACTAAAAACCATTAAAACCCTGAAAATCATAATAACCTAAAACCCATAAATACCTAAATCCCACTGAAAACAATAAAAAGACATAAAACCCCTTTAACCACATAAAAATGTTAAAAAATATTAAACACCATAAAAACATAAAAAACTCCAAAATACCCATAAAACCCAAAAGCCCAAAAGCCC
This sequence comes from Viscum album, assembly GCA_963277665.1. Classification (NCBI taxonomy): domain Eukaryota; kingdom Viridiplantae; phylum Streptophyta; class Magnoliopsida; order Santalales; family Viscaceae; genus Viscum; species Viscum album. The sequence continues at coordinate 1,831,023,135 of OY728137.1, read as the reverse complement.
AAAAACCCTAAAAATAATAGAAAACCCTAAAAACCACAAAAATAGATAAAAATACTAAAACGTATAATATTCCTAAAAAATCCCAAAAAAACCTAAAAACATCAATCCCCTAAAAACCCTGAAAACCCATAAGAAATCCATAGAAACATAAAAACACTTAAATCCATTAAAAAACTAAAAAAATTATAAATCCATTAAAATCTCCCTTGAATAGACAAAAAAACCCTAAAACAAGTAAAACCATAAAGCCCCTAAAACCCTTAATAAACCCTAAAACCTATAAAACCCACTAAGAACTTTAAATCCCTTTAAACTACTAAAAATGTTAAAAAACTCTAAAAATTCATAGAACCACAAAAAAAATTCAAAAATTCCTTAAAGACACACAAAAACATATATAAAACCCCTAAAACCCAAAACACCCTTAAACAACTCAAAACCCTAAAAACCATCAAAATCCATAAAAATACCTAAAATCCATAAAATGTGAAAACACTAAAAAACCAGAAAAATCCCTTTGAAAACATTAAATACCTAAAACAAATAAAACCCCTAAAAACATAACAATTATAAAATCCCTAAAGAACACTAAAAAGAACCCAGAAACGATTAAACCCCTAAAAACCATAAAAAACCCTATAAAATATTAAACACCCAAAAACACATAGAAACCCCATAACCCATTAAAAATATAAATGCCATTTTAACACCTTAAACATTCAAAAACTCTAAAAAACATAAAATACAAAAAAAACACTAAAATACAAAAACAAACATAAAAACCATAAAACCCTCAAAACCATCAAAATCCATCAAAATAATAAAATCATAAAAATCATAAAAATACCATAAAATCAATAAAACAAAAATACCGTAAAAACCTTGAAATTACATAAGAAAACCTTAATAACCTAAGAACACTTATAACCCATATAAAAACTAAAAAATGCATAAAATCAAAAAAAACCCCCTAAAACTATAAAAACAATAATAATAAATAAAATCCCTAAAATCCCTAGAATGCCATAAAAACCTAAAAGGCCTTCAAAATCTATAAAAATGAAGAAAAAGCATAAAACCCCTATAAAAACCTTAAAAACATAAAAATATTTTAACCTCATTAAAACACAAAATATGATAAAAACCGAAAAAAATATAAAATACTCTGAAAACCCTAAAACCCCTAGAAACCATAAAAACACCTAAAAACCATTAAACCTAAAAACCCCTTAAAATCCTAAAAAATACACTAAAACCATAAATATCGTAAAATATACCTAAAACCCCTAAATAGATAAAACCATAATAACCTTGAAAAATCCTAGGAAAACCTTAAAAACATAAAAACACCTAAAACCAAGGAAAAACTTGATAGATACCCTAAAATCCAATAAAAGCCTAAAAACTAGTAAAAAATAAATAAACCTTTGAAAAACTAAAAAAGTAAAAAACTCTTAAAACATAAAACCCTAAAAATTTCAAAAAAACACTAGAAACCCAAAAAAAATAAAAAAATAAAAATCCTAAAATACCCATAAAACCCCACAAATTCCTTACAAATCCTATCAAACCATTAAAATCTTAAAACGGCCATGAAAATCCCTAAAAATGTAAAAAACATAAAAACCCTAAAAACCACAAAGAAAATATTAAAAACAAAAAAAAACACTTAAACCCCCAAAAAACCTTTAAAAATCCTAAAACACTAAATATCTAAAAACACTCAAAATCCATTTAAACCCTAAAAATAATTATAATCCTATAAAATTACTAAGATTACCTAAATAAAAAAACCCCTTAAAATAATAAAAACCATTAACCAACCATTAAAAATATAAAATCACTTAAATCCCCTAAAAATGATTAAAAACCTAAATACCCCTAATAGATCTTAAAACACAAAAACCCCATAAAACCCATAAAAACAATAAAATCCTTAAAAACCCTAAAAACCCAAAAAATCAATAAATGCTCTAAAATTCCTATATACCAAAAAAAAGTAATAACTCTAAAAACCTTAAAATCCTAAAAAACTAAAAAAACCATAAAAATACAAAAATCCATAAAACCGTAAAACCCATAAAAATCCCTAAAACCCTAAAAATCCCCAAAAAACCCCTAAAAACCATAAAAATCATAAAAAATATGCAAAATTCCTAAGGATTTAAAAAAATTTATAGCCCCAAGAAAATAATAAAAATAAATAAAAATCCCAAAAAAACCTATAACACAAAAAACATTAACACCCTCAAAACTGTAAAAATCCATAAAAATCCATAAAAATCCCAAAAAAGGAAAAAACCCCAAAACCCCAAAGACCCCTAGGGGAACCTTAAAAAACTAAAAACACTAAAACCCCTAAAACCTATGAAATGATACAAATGACCAAGAGAAAAAAAACCCCGAAATACAAAAAAAATCCTCAAAAATCCATAAAACCATTAAAACCTTAAAATTCTAAAAATATTATAACCCCTAAAACACTAAAAAACCTAAGAAACCATAAAAACCACTAAAAACCAAAAATAATCCCCTAAAACACATAAAAACACTAAAAACCCTAAATCCCCTAAAATGAAAAAAAACACTAGAAACCCTAAAACCCAAAAAACCATAAAAATCATAAAAACCTAAAAAACACTAAAATCCCAAAAAAACTACTAAAAACTACTAAAAAATATAAAAACTCATTAGTTTCATAAAAATTTTAAAAAAATATAAATACCCAAATAAACGTAAAAAAATAAAAACATAAAACCCCTAAAAACTAAAAAAACTAAAAACACTAAAAACCCAAGAAACCTTCAAATAAAAACCAAAAACCCCAAATAAACCAAAAGGAAAAAAAATTCTTAAAACCCTAAAACCCCCTCAAAACCCTATAAAATCATAAAAACAATAAAAACATAAAAACATAAAATCCTAAAATATACTAAAAATAATAAAAACCCTAAAAACCGTATAAACACTAAAACCTCTAAAACCCCAAAAACAAAAAAAAATACCTAAAAACCCTAATAACTGTTAAATAATTAAAACAATAAAACACCCCTAAAAGGCCTTAAAACCCCTTAAAACCTAAATTACTATTATGACCCTACAAAACCTAAAAACCATAAAAGGCCCTAAAAACCTAAAAACATTAAAAGATCATAAAACTCTCTCTAAAACCCCTCTAAGAACCCTAAAAGTCTCTAAACACCCTTAAACACAAAAAGAATTTAAAACCCCTAAAACCCTAAAAAATTTAAAACCAAAAAAATTGTAAAAACCCTAAAAACCCTAAAGCCCCTAAAAACACTTAAAAAAGATTAAAACCTCAAAAAACGATAAAAACTCAAGAACCCTAAAACTATCCTAAAACTCCCAAAAATCCTAAAAAATACATTAAAACCCCTAAAAAAACATAAACCCCCAAAACTAACATTTTAAAACCCTAAAAACCCAAAAACCATTAAAACTACTAAAAACCATTATAATCCATGAAAGTCCATTAAAACCCCAAAAACCATAAAATCAAAAAACCCTACAAAAACTTAAAAAACTCAAAAAATACTACAAAACTAAATATTACCTAATCCCCTAAAAGAACAATTAAACCCTTAATAAACCCAAAACTCATAAAAGAATCCTAAATAATGTGAAAATCCACTAAAACCATAAAAAATCTAAAAACAATAAGAACTATAATAAATAATAAAAACCCCTACAAACCCTAAAAACTCTACATGTCACTAAAATCCCAAAAAACCCAAAAAAAAACCATAAAACCCATAAGACCCCTAAATTCCATAAAACACTTAAAAATAGTAAAATCCACCAAACCACCAAAAAGCTCAAAACCCTAAGAAAACATTAAAAAACATAAAGCCCAAAAAACACATAAAATCCCTAAAAAATCCTAAAAAATTATAAAACCCCTTAATACATCCTAACACCCTAACACCAATAACCCCCCCCCCCCCCCTAAAATCCCCTAAAACCCATAAACTCTATTAAACACCAAAATCCCTTAAAACCCTAAAATATTTTAAAAAGATAAAAAAATTCTTAAAAATACCAAAACCCTTAAAACTCTAAAACCACTAAAAACACTAAAAAACCCTAAAAACCTTAAACCCACTAAAAATCATAAAAACCAAAAAGACCCTAAAACCCATTAAAAATCCTAAAATCCCAAAAAATAACTCAAAACCCTAACAACCCTAAAATCCAAAAACATTCAAAATAACTCTAAAACCCTAAAAACACTGAAAAAACTATAAAACCCCATAAAAACCATAAAATTCCAAAAGAAAAAAACCCTAGGGTCTCAGATCGGTTAGATCTAGTCTGCGGAGTTGCTGAGGGATCTATGGCGGTCGGAATCCTTGATGGGAGTCCGATATGGTTTGGGGTTAACATTTCGGATCTAGGTTTACCTTGGTTGATCATAGCCAGGTACCTTAGCAATGATTCAGTCTTAGCGAGAAGGTGTAAACGAGTTCGGTTTGGCAGCGGTTTGCGCAAAGGATGTAGTTCAGGTGGATCTATGATGGAACAACGCACTTGAAGATTGATGTTGCAGGAGCTTTTGATTCTTCACCGAGGTTGTAGGAGGAACTTATGAAGCAGTGGAGGGGATCACATTGGTGGTGTGGGCTTTGGCCTCATTGGATGTTGGTCAACTCTCATGTTTTACCACTTCGGCTCCGTTTCGGGGATGCTTCCTTGATGTCGATTCAGATCTGGTATGTTTCCTCTTTCATGGCGTTGTTTCTGCAATTTTTCTATGGTTTTGGCATGCTGTTAGGTCATGGTTTTTTTCTTGGTGGGTTCAATCTATTTCTATGGTTCGCTCTGCTGGTGGCTTGGTTCGTTGGTTGCATTCTGGTTATGATTCTGAATGAGTTGCTGGCTGGGATGGTTTCTTCTTTGATGGTTTTGATGCTTATATGGGGTTTGGTGTTGGCTAATGTCGGTAATGATTTCTATAATTGGAGCTACTGGATTATTTATGCAGCTTGGGTGAAAGTTGAATGGTTTGGATTTTTTGATTTCTATAATGAAAATATTGGTGTCTGGCTTGGTTGTGATGCTGGATGTGGCTGGATGTTTGGTTGTGAGTTTCTAATAGAGATGTCTTGCTACAACGGGTTTGGTAGTGGGCATCCTCTTGAGCTGGATATGGGTAGAGAAGAAGAGTTGTTGGGGTCTAGAGGCTAGTTGGTGTTTTGGGATGCTTGTTCTATTTGGATGGGTGATGCTGTTGGAGATGTTGCAAAGCGATGTTGTGGCTGTGATGACTAGTTTATGAGGGATGCTAGACCTGGAGAGATTAGAGGCTGGTAGTTGCTTGGATGTAATCTTTTTGATGCTGGTGATTATGGGGGTTTCTACTTGATTTTGTGTGTTTTCTGTTTGGGTTTGTTTTTCTTTTTTTCTTTTTTGATTTTTCTTTTTTTGGCATGGGTTTAAGGGGATTTTTCGTTGTGCGTCGTTTGACCCCTCCCATCCCTTGTCTGCTGGGTCTCTTTTTTTCATTCTAATAAATTTGGGGGGGCCAATAATAGCCCAACCCTCGCATCTTACTTTCCCTAAAAACCATTAAAACCCATAATAACTATAAAAACCCAAAATAACCGTAGACACCTAGAAACCCCTGAATACCATTAAACCTTTAAAAACCTTTAAAAACCTAAAAAAGATAAATCTTCCCATAATCCTAAAACACAAAAAAAATCAATTAAACCTCAAAACTCCCTAAAAATTCATTAAATCCCTAAAAACCATTAAAACCCTAAGAAATCCAAAAATTCCAAACAAAACCTAAAAACCCTAAAAACCTTATAATAATAAAAAAATACATAAAATCACTAAAATGTATACCCTACACACTAAACCCTAAACCCTACACCCAAAAACCTATACCCTACACCCCAAACCCTAAACATTTCACTCTAAACCCAATACCCAACACCCTAACCCTAAACTCGACACCCTACACCCTAAACCCAAAACCCTAAACCGTATACCCTAAACACTCTACCCCACACCCTTAAGGATAAACCCTAAACCAAATAACCTAAAACCTGAACAATAAAATATATACCCTAAACCCCATACCCGACACCATAAGCCCCAAACCCTACAACATAAACCCTATACACTACAGCCTAAATGATAAACCTTTTATCTGAAACCCCATAACCTACACCATAAACCCATAACCCATACACAATAAAACCTACACCCTCTAATCTAACCCAAAAACATGCACCTTAATCCCCATACCCTGCATCGTACACCCTAATCCCAACACCCTAACTCGCATGCCTTACACCATAAACCCTAAATCCTTCACAATACAGCATATAACCTACACTATATACCCTATACCCCACACCATAAAACCAATACCATACACTCAAAATCCTATATCCAATACCCTAAACCCTAAACCCTACACCTTAAACCCTATACCTTAAATCCTAAACAATAATCCCTACACATTTAACCCTATAAACTACACCCTAAAACCTAAAATATTCATCTTAAACCCTATAACATACACCATAAACCATATAACCTACACCCTAAAACCTTAACTAAACACCCTAAACATTATACCCTACATCCTAATCATTAAATACTACACCCTAAACCTTAATGTCAACACCACAAACCCCATACCCTATACCATAAACGTCAAACCCCACAATCTAGAAACCCTAAAAACAATATTAATGACCCTACGTAGTCATGCTGTGAGTACATAGTGAATCATAATGATCCTAAAAACCCTAAATGTCCGTAAAAATATTAAACAACACTGAAAGACCTTAAAAATATTTTACTCCCCCAAAACCCCAAAACCCTCTAAAAACCATAATATATATAAAACCCCCTAAAAACCTAAAAACCCCCATAAAACCCATAAACCCCAAATATTTACAAATACCATTAACCCCCCCCCCCCCCCAACCTTAACAAGACCTAAAAACCCTAAAAATTCATAAAACCCTTAAAAATGTTAAAAAATCATAAAACCCAAAAAATAAAAAAAAACCTTCAAAAAAATAAGAACCCTAACCCCTATAAGACCCATTAGAATACAAAGAACCATAGATCCCAAAAAAGTAAAACAAACCAAAAATATGATTAACCCCATAACCAACACCCATAACCCTAAACCCTACACCATAAAACCAAAACCCTACAACCTAAACCCTATAACCTAAAACCTACAACTTAAACCCTATACTCTACAGCCTAAACTCAAAATCCAACCCCTAGACTATATACCACACACCATATACCATAAACCCTACACCATAAACCCTATACCCTAAACCCTAAACCTTAAACCCGACACCCAAAACACTGAAACCTGTACCCAAAACCCTTTAGACCCTAACAAACCTAAAATCACTAAAAGAACCTAAAAAACATAAAAAACTAAAAACATCTCAAACCCCTAAAATTCCATAAAATACACTAAAAATTCATAAAACCCTAAAAGTACCTAAAAAATCTTTAAACCCTTAAAAGGTCCTAAACTCCCTAAAAACCATAAATGACCCTAAAAACCATGAAAATTGTAAAAGACCATGTAGGGTATTGAAAAAACTGAAAAGGGAATGTAAATACTCAAATAATTTTGGAAAAGGAAAGAAGAAAAATTCGATAAAGGATTTATTGAAATTTTTTGAATAATCCAAAGTTTTAAAAGGAAAATAACTCGTTCGGATACTAAATCCCAGGAAAGGTAAACATAAGGAATCACCTAAAAACCAATTGGTAGAAGAAAAAAATAAAATGGAACCAATCATCATGAACCATGTTGTTGGTAGAATCTAGGTGTAAAATTTCTCCCCTGCTTATGACGCCCACCACGAACCGTGTCTTTGAAAAAATGGGGGTAGAGAATTACACCCCCACATACCATCCCCGCAAACTCAATAGTTCATGGATGAGGCAAAAATAGAAGTTCCCCAAAAACAAGAAAAAGTCATTTACTATATTGAGGTGGTGATTTTCTCCACTGTAAACTGCAACCCTGAAGTCCTCTATTGATAGTGTCATCTGTGGGTTGGGTGATCTCCCCATGGGCTTTTGGAAAAGGTGTTATGAGATATTTTGACCAAGCTTCCCTGGAATACTATAAAGATTCCCTTAGGGGTTCTAAATAGGAAGTACCAAACTTAAGAGGATTGTACGGACTTGTGAGATGGATTTTTTAAGAGATCGATCAATAAGGTGAGTACCTCTTCTGACAAATTCACGTAGATATAAACCTTCCACATAACATAAATATAAGGAAACATAATATTAATTAATTGACGAAGAATCTAATTAGATAACCAAGAACCATATACTAGTAGAAAAGGAACTTCCCATGAACCAAAAGATGAATGCCCCTTATTCACTCTGACACCCTGTGTAACACAAGGCTGTGCAGGTGGAACCCTGAGCCACGTAGCACCTCGCTACATAGACAAAACTTAGTGTTATGTAGATTCATGCTACGTAGATAGATACTAGTATGATGTAGAAAAACACTAAATGTAATGTATATAGGTTCATGTACCATTATGTTACATGGAATGGGGTACCTTTGGGTTCTCTACCCCTTATCTCTGATCATTTCCTTCCATTTCTAACACCTCATCCATAGCCCCTCTACGAACTAGTCCAACCGATTTAGCCAAATCCTCTTCCAAAGCCACTAATCCTATATGGTAAAATCACCAGGTGCATCAGTACACCCTTTCGATTTTACATATCTATATTAGGAATAGTTATGTGGGTAATCCTCACAATGGTGAGGACCCCCAAAATGTCAATAAGATTACATTATCATGGTAACCCAGGGTCCAAATTTGGGATACTGACGTGAACCTCAACGTTCTAGGGATCAAGGGAATTCACTAGCTTTTCTATTCAATGTGTAAAAATGATAACTTAAATGTATCATGCATATATTTTCTTTTGACAAGGTTCAATGCTTCTACCCTTTCCCATTACATATTTCTGGGCACTCCACCAGAGATAGGTCCCTATCCTTTTCATAAGAGGTGGTGCTCTTCATTCTATTTTTCTCAGCCCAAGACATGTCTGGATATATCATTGGACATGTCTATCCTGGATATCAACATGGGATAGAAAAGTTTCACATTCAATGCTTTTATCTCTCTCTCTCTCTCTCTTTGGGCTTTATAACCCTCTATTAGTTGATGATGTGGGAGATACGATCTTCAGATCCACTACCTCCTCTTGGTTCTCACACTGAGCATGACTCACATGAGCTTAGAGGATGGTGGGAATCATGACATCTGCATAACCCCAAATCATGGGCATCCTCATATGTATAATCCCCAAATTAATTGAACTACTATAAATCAGATTCCTGTCCCAAATGATATACATATGATGCATGTCTAAGGCCTGAGCTCAAATGAACATTCTCCTTAGAAGTCAGTTCCAATAAAATTTACCCAAACATACTAGGAGATCCTCTTTTGTAGTAATCCTCAACTTATTTCTCTCTAATGGGAATCTCCCATGCATAATCCCCATTCATACCCCCCACAAATATCCCTCCTAGATGGTGCTATTTCCAACTCAAACCGAACTATGATGGATTTGATTCTCAACTAATTGGGATACGTAGGAATCCTCCATGAGGTCCAAACCCGACACCCAAATCACCCTAATATTATCTAATCCATTCCCCCAGTTGGTTCATATCTACCTGGGATACCTTATCTATTTTGGGATTCTAGGGCTGCTTCAGCGTGAGTCCCACATGAATTCTTGACTAGTAATCTTCTACCTAGATGACCTTACAACATGATGTTAAACATTATAGATGGTTCCTCATCGTACATACTTAAAAGGTGATGTGTCCAATTAAGTGGCACTGAACTAAATGAATATTCATTTCTCTCATTAGGATACATAGTAATCCAATTTTATGGGTTTGATACCGATAGTGAAATAACTTCAGTTCCCCCTCGTATGACGATAAGCTACAGAACACCCCATCACATGGATTAAACTAGAGTTGTCTCAATAATTCCTAATCTATGTATATCCATGATTGATTTTAAAAACCAGGGGTAATATTTGGATACATTCTTGGGAAATAAAAAAGGATTCATGAACCTATGAACATTGATTAAATCTATAAGAGAGTCACAGAATAAGAAATAATTCCCCACAAAATGGTGTGATGGGCCTGACCTCCCATCCTCTCGACTAATAGAGTCCTTAAGTTTCATTGTCCAAATCATCCAATGAGTGCCTACCATTGGAAATAATGTCCATTAATACTGGATAAAATGGTCATTTAGTGTTTCAGGCTCCATGAATAAACCCATTGGATACCATCTGAGGAAATTTTATATGATATGGGACAATTTTATAGACACTTAACCCCATACAATCTCTTACTGGGAACATTCAATTTTGGAACCTCCTTTAACACATAAAAAGGGAACACTTCCTAGTCCCCATGGGAACACCTTCTCACACCACCATCATGTAAATAGGATACGAAGTGAATTGTGTTGAAATGAAAATGGTGAACTCGATATGAATCCTTAACCTAGGTGGTAAGTTACTCCACCTCAAGCCCCATTATCATTCAAAAGGATGAGGGCCAAGAAAGATAATCAATTATAAATGTGATCATGACATGATACTTTGACAAGGTTTTGTTGTCTGTACTAGTCATATATATTTCAGGAATTTCACAAAGCTACCTTTAATCTAATGACATACTGAAAACTTTCTTAAACATGAATTTTAGTGAAAATATAGGTAGCCAGGTCCCAATTATAGAACATTAATCCCTCACCCTCCAAATATCTTTAATTTTGGGTTTCAAATGCACTAATCAAAAAGTAACAAAAATGGTACTCTCTCCATGGTGGAGGCTGCAAGGAAGGCCCTCCAATCGGTGAAAGATCTCCATACACCTCTTCAACTGCGGCAAGAAATATAGCATAGAACGGACCAAATGACCATATAAAATAATTTTGGGAGCTTGTCCTCAGAATGTGAAAATGAATACCTCTCTTATCTTATGGAGGCAGAAGAAGCCTACATCAATGAATTCATGCTGGAAACATAGGAACCCCACTCAATGGCTTTGACTAAAGTATGTCTCCACCAGCATTATACAACCCAATAACCTTACTCTAAATAGGATCTCCTACTGAGGTCACCTGTTGAAGTCCAAAAAATATGGTCCCCTTAAGCTGCTTCTCAATGGTGTTGAACAAAAAATCAATAGCAGGTCATCACCTTGATTACTTAAGAGGATATCTTCCGCACAAACATAGCGGTATAAAATGGGAAGACATAAAATTCTGCCCCTTCTTCTAGATCCCTCCATGTAAAGATGGCGGAAATCTACAAGCGAATTAATATCCTCACTCGCTCCTATGAATCCCACAACAAAAATATGGTATCATAATATAAGAAAAATCTCATTCATGCTAGTGCTTGCTGGTCGTACCATGAAGACAGTGTGGAAAATTATTGGAAGATGCAAATATCTATCGATGCACAATAATCCCTCCATTCAAATAGGATGTCGACCAGCTACATGTAGGCATAAATTCCTACTAACTCATACCAAGCCTGACATCTAAATTAGGTGGCAAGATATAGGTAGTCATATAACAGTTTCAATGCATATGAAGCCCACTAGTCAAATATATTGGAAATAAATAGGAAGATGAAAGTTTATGCCTACCAATATGAATCCTACCAGTCAAATGCGGTGGAGATAAAATATAAAAAGAGTCAAATGCCTACGAATTCACATCAAGCCCATGAGAAAAACACAGTGACAAATGAGAAGACACAAATTCATACTTGAAAATACAAATTTCCTCATTCAAATATGGTGGCAACGAGAGAAATTAGTTAGTGTATCTCATCTACAAGTCAGGGGTGGAATCATTCCTCTGTCCTGACATAGGAGAACCTCCCTTACCCACTTGTAAAACATGGAATACCAAAGTAGGCACAAACACTTTCTCCAACATTGGAATGGGAAATTATACCTGTTCCAACCAAAGAGTTATCTCATCACATCTTGGAAATGATGCAGGATCAAACAACAATTCTAGACTATATCCTCCAAACCTATCAAGATTTCATTGCATCTATGAAAAAAGATACGAGTAGGTCCAATGATATCTTCTCCTTGGATGGGGTGATTCATCCACAGAAAGATATGGTTACTCCCGAGAAGGCTTAAATCCCTACTATAGTATACGAGGGTCAATGGAAATATAACATATTATAAGGAAAATTGGATTGAGAACAAACACTCATTCCAACTGGGGGACACCAGTCCAACATGGTAGTCATTCCATGGAAGGCATATATCCTTTCCAGAAAACAAGATTCTTGTCGGCATATCTCAATGACACCATAGGAACCAACCAAAAGTAGACCATGTAGGAAGGCTATTACCAATAGTAGGAGGCACTAGTTACCTGCAAGGGAGTGCCCAAAAATGAAACACTCCAAAGGAGGTTAGAAAATGAAGATCATACTCAAGATTCTACTCTACTGGAAGTTGTATTTCATGATTCCATAAGTCATATATCAATTGATGCTTAAGATCCTTTTGATCCATTACCAAATAATGGAAGTAGTTGTAGAAGTTTTGAAGGTCAACCCCATAATGTTTCTACCAACAAACTTAAAGGTCCTCCTCAGAGCACCCATATGGGCTTACTCTATGGTCCAAAAACGATCAATCGTGAGATCCTATCACCTGATGTGTGTTGGGGTAGTCCTCTCCTTGTCCAAAAGATCAAACAACTAGAAGGTCATACCCTTGATTTCATATACTCTGATGGTCCTACCCAGGGTATAACCAATAGATATTATTCTTCTTGTAGTCATACATCAAGATTTCATGGTACTCCTCACCAAAATGGCAGTCACTTTGAAGGCCCTCCTAATAGGGACACCAAGAAATGATAAGGTACTAACCCCATTCTAGTATATCATGAAGATCCTCCCTAGAATGTACACTATTGATATTCTCCTTGTATCCAAAGGTATGATGGTAGTCCTCACCATAATAGCATTCACTGTGAATGCCTTGCCCTCAATAATTCCATGAAGCAAGAAGGTCCTCCGCTTACTGCGGTGGGCCCTAAAGGCCCTCCCTAGGGTATACACCACATAAAATCTCTCTATAGTAAGAAAAAATTCCTAAATGGTATTCCTTTCCTTCAAAAAACTAATTAAGAAGGCCCTCCCCATAGTCAATGTTCACATTAGAGAGAAGTTCCTCCCCCTGTTAGTCCAAATATGAGAAATCCCTCATATTATGAGGGGCTTTGATGAATATGGTCAGACACACTAGAAAATCTTTCAATGAAAAGTGACATCCTTTCTCATCCAGGAGATAAACCAGGTCCATTATCATCCTCTAATCCACCCCTGCACCATTCATGCATCAATGAAATCTCTAATATCCTCACCACATAGGATGACATCATCATAAAGCATAAATGTTGGGAACACACAAGTTGAGGAAGCCCTGGTAGAAGAACAACATAATATGTTTCTCATGAAGAGAGAGTTATCCAGGGATGACATAACTATTATCTTTTGGCCCACAACCACTTCTCAGTTTAGCATAACAAATGTGTTATCGGAAGAATGTATGCACAACATTTTCCATAAATTTTGGACAAATCGCTTCCAGTTGAAAATGAAATTTCTATCCTATTATAGGTATGCAGACCATGTTAGTATATTGTGGAATATTCATCATTAAATTGACATAAAATCCATTCCATCTTCACGATGGATGCAATTATAAAGGAAAAAAAATAAAAAACATAAATTTTATTTCCTCAAAATGTAGCACAAATTGAGTTGTCTCATCAGTGACGCCATGTCTAGTGTTCATATCCAAGGGTGTGGAGAACATGGTGTTCTAAACTTCACTCCATGTACCATTCAGTAGAACCCATTGTAAATGGAATCCTACAATTTCATTATCCCATGATGGTATCCAAATGAAGATAATATTCTGGAAAAGTGGCTCGCTTGAAAATAACTGGACTTGATTAAGATTCAAAGTGTTAGGCTTGATGAGAAAAAACCATTGAGGAGCTCATAAACTAGGCCATTGAGAACTTTCAATAGGATTATCATCTATGGGAATCCAACTAACGGGAAATGATCATGTCCAAAATAGAAAATAATTAATATGAGTATCTGACACCATATTCATCTCACACCCATATTAGAGTGCGTGAGATCAAGAAGGAGACAATAGCAACAACAACCACCATAGTGCAGAAGAATCCCCATCCCATAGGTATGGGGGAATTTTTAACACAAAGTACCACCATAAGGCCATAAAATCCAGGCTAAGATACATCAATAGAAGAATGAGACTAACCCCAACCCACAATTTTAGGGGCCATTTAACCTCTACCATCCACCTACCAGAAATCAATATTTTCTTATATGAGGGGAAAGATAAATAAAGATGTCTCTCGTTCAACCCCATCTCGTGATTCATGTCCCTAGGGACAGAGGCATATAACAAGGTCATATTAAGGCTCCCTTTGAGACACTCTCCTCCAAGAATCCCGAAGCGTATCACAGAATTAGTAGGAGAAGATCAGACAAGGGATGTAAGATGACCTCCCTCTATTTAGCACCTCGTATTCCACCCCCAATTCGGTTTTCATTGGTGAATATCATGGATGATGATACCAAAGACTTTATTGAAGTTAATCCAAATGAAGAGGATGTAATAGAAGATTGTTCCCTTCTAGAGGAGGTCCATATTGAGCCTGAAGGTGTACATACATGGAACTAGAGGATCTTCTTAAATATAGGTGCTCCCTTAGATAATACATCATTTCCTCACTCGTGAATCCCCAACAAGGATAAGAATAAGGGAATGTTTGCATACAACCCACCTATTTATCCCAATTTAAATGTGTCCCTAATGATTAAAGAGAGTTTCACCTAATTAGGTGAAGAAATTAAAGAGCTAAGGTGAATAAATGTTGAGTTTATATAAGATATACATACTACCTGATATGTTCCTTAGGTAGAGAATCATCACACACTTCCAAAAAATGTTCCTCTACCACTAGGTATCATTTCAATAGATGAAGCAATGTTGTATAGATTATTTAAGGTAGCACATGGACCATCATTCTACCTAAATCCAATCCTGATAGGATATACCAACATCCCTCCATTGGGGAAAAACCAGAACAAATTCATGAAAATCCGCAAAGGATGCCCCTGACTTGGTATCTGCATCAAGTTATAGCAACACTGGAACATCTAGTCTTTCTCCCTGATATACCTTCTCATGATCAGATCCAACAATACATGAATCAAGGGATCAGTAATAACATCTATTCATTAAAGACTAAAATAGAATCCATGGAGGAGTGGCCTATTCCGATACAAACTGGAATGAAATCCCTAGCCCGACTGGGTGAGCAATGTCTCACTGCCCTTAAATTTCAGGAACCATGTATTCCCATTATTCAATGGATTGGGTAACCCAGAACAACATCTAATGCACTAAGAATCTTTATATGATCCCATTATTGGAACTTCGGAGCAGTAATAAGTAGTGAAACTCATATTCCTTTTTGCGAACCCTTCAAGGTTCAGTATTCATCTGGTATACCAGCCTTCCAGTTAATTTTATAACAGGATGGGAGCACCTTCGGTGCTAGTTCCTTTTCCATATTAGCTCATCATTTAAAAAAACAATAGTTATTGACCTCATGAACTGAAAATAGAGATAGAATGATAGAGTCTCAGACTTCATTATTGGATGGAAGGGTCTAAATTACTTCTTGAACCAGCCGCTCCCCAAGATGAGATTTTTTCCATGTGCGTCGATAATCTCTATGAAGAGCCAGGAACAATGCTCATCCTAGTGATGTATACAAGTGGGTTCTAGGACATCTCTTCCATCACTTGAAGGACATAAGATTCCTTGAAATGGACTAATATCATGTCTTAGGTACACTCAGCATCCCTAGTTAAAAGTGTATGAAGAGATGAAGAGGATTATTTCATGCTTAAGCTACCCCCGACACCATCCTCATCTCCATGATCTGCACCAAATTATGGGGGGCCTTCAGGATGTCAGCAGTTTCCCCCACCTCATCAAGATGAAGGAAGGGAATCCAATAGGAATCAATTTGAGGAATTAATAAATTAATTTCATTCATTGGGGTATGAAAAATTCCATGGATACTTTGTAGCTACTATGAATTATAATTTTATTCAGCTACTAGAGTCAAAGAGGGATGATGAAGTAGGTATTGATGAGCCAACAAGCCTTTACCCTAGTGGTATAGGCTCCTTCTTGGCATCCAAAAGACCCAGGATCTAATCCAGGCAGGGACAAATTTTCGGGGTACTATAGAAGGGGCATTGTATAAGTACTACAGCAGCGGAGACTGTAGCAGTGGCAACACTATAGCGGTGGAGGGACTGTAGCAGGTACTATAGTGGCAGTTTCACTGTAGCAGATACTGTTGCAGCACGATTATTGTAGTAGTACTGTTCACTGAGGGGTCCTTTGGGCCAAAAAATGGGATTTCAAGCCTTGTATTCAGGCCACTTGGCCTTGGGCCTTTAGGCTATGTAATGGGTCTCCCTCTACCCAGTCTAAAGAGGTATTTTCTTTAAATAATTAATTAAGGCTTCAGCCCCAACCTTTTAAAAAAAAGTAGGTATTGATGAATGACCAGATTATTTCCCCTTTCATCAGATATTGGGGAACAACATCCAGGAGGGATTCATCTTCAAGGACCTCCTGTAATGAATGATATATTTTAGACAAGTCTTTCTGGGACCTCCACCAGTGAAAGTTACATATTCTTCCACCACTGACCCAAACGAATGAGGGGAGTGTAAAAAAAATTGTTAACAAAAATGTGAAAATTTTGATGGTTGGATGACTCAAAAAAAATAAACTAAGCCCATGGGATCTTAAAAACATAGTTAAAGTAACCAAATATTCCTCTAAAAGATTCATATGCAACACATCTGACATCCTCAGCCCCAAAATCCTCCATAGGCCAACTTCCCAAAAAGTTGTCCAATAAGATGTGTGGAAAGCAAGTGCAAGAAGATGAAATTGCACCAAAGCCGAAGTTAGATTTGACACTGTTAGATTTCATTCCATCAAATCTGATTGTATGGGAACCACCACACCAAATAGAACCACTAGAGGTAGATGATGAGGTAGATTCATCATCAGAAGTGGTGCTTTTTTTGGCTCTACCAATGTCATCCACTTGATGGATTTATTCTCTGAAGATGAATATGGTTATGAACCAGAATTCCCCACACCCAATTAGGGGGCCAAAGTAAGAAACCACAGGATCTAAGGATATCAAGAGAGACATATCCATGGATGAAATCAAGATTACGACCCCACCCCAGATCATACCGTCAGTGTTATAGAAACTTGTCGAAGGACCCTACAGTGGACCCAATATGTAAATGAAAATTAGCCTACCCCCACAAGAATCCAACCCAGTCCAATCCTTTTAGAATATACATCAGAGAAAGAATATATTAATAATTTCTCTTAGAATGTGAGCATAATTTACTGTCCCAATACACAAAGGATAGAAGCTCCTTCGGATCTAAACCTATGGTCTTCCTGTCACCATCAAATTCTCAATCCCCTAAAGCTCCTGTGAAATAGCATCCCCAAGAAAGGAATTAATGAGAATTAGATAAAAAATATCATATTTTGAAGCATCTAGCTTTGGTACCAGCCAATATGTTGATCTTGGATGCTCTAAATCTATCGGCAGATCTCATTGAGGCACTCATCGAAGCTTTTCTAAGTCCCTATGAGTTTAAAGCTGATGTAGAAACCGCTGAAGTCTGTTGGACATAGACCAATCCCACAGAATGTCGTGAAGTTATCACCTTCATGGATCAAGATGAAGAGGCCATTATACACGGACACATAAAACCCTTATATGTGTTTTCCAGGATAAATGGTGTTTATATTTGAAAATTCTTCATTGAAAATGGATCTGGAGTTAATCTCCTCCCACTACAAACCCTTCGTCAACTGGGCTGTAGTGAGGATGATCAGACACCCTACACTATAACTTTATTGGTCTATGTAAATAGTGAGAAGAATCTGGTAGGAAAAATTAAACTTGAAACCCAATTCAATGACCTTGTGGCTCACCCATAATTTCTAGTGGTTTGAAATAATGAGTCCTTCAACACCCTGCTAGGAAGATCCTGGTTGCATCAACATGCAGCAATCCCCTCCTCCTACCATCAGTGCCTCAAATATAGAATTAATGGATAGAATGTAACACTTTATACCAATAACTCCCCATATGACCTTTATGAATCACACTATATTGATGAAGGGTTCTACAATATTAAGGGGAAGAGACTCCTTGTTGATGGTGTTGATTTCATTACCACCACAAATAGTTTGGAAATGGATATCATTGTTCCCCTCAAGCATCTCAGAGAAGAATATTTACTGAACATCAATCATATTGAGACACATGTCCAAATTTGGATATGTATTCAATATTCCTCATGATTTCCGTCATGACCACTAAGTCTGGTAATGTTTAAAAGCTCACTGTATCCCAAGATAATGGTGTGGATTTAGATAAAAAATTCCCCGAACCATTATAAAAACTCTATAAAATACCTTCCTCAACCACTAAGGTAGGAGGAAGTGTCTTTTCACTAAAAGAAGATGCGGAAACTCATTTACCCCTCACTAAATCTTCTCCAGAGAAACCCCCACTAGCAGTCGAGGCAGAAGAGGTGGCTTCACCTTCTAGACACCAAAATTGAAACTCTTCCCTAAACTATGGAGAAATCATCTCCATAATTGTTTCTCCATCAAAAGATGAAGGGTGAGATGGTAAGTATGTAGAGGAGGAATAAAAATATCTAATGAATTCCCCACCATCATTTGAGGAATGTCTCTCTACCACCATTTATGAACTCAAGGAAATCTACTTGGGTGTGGAAGAAGACCTTCAACCCACTTTAATTAGTTTGGAAATCTATTCCAAAGAGAAAGAGGTATATACCTCCATACTGAAGTGCAATCAAATTTTTTTTTCTTGGAATTATATTGAAATTCTTGGCCTCTATCCAGAGGTTTCCACTCACCATCTAGGCC
This sequence comes from Viscum album, assembly GCA_963277665.1. NCBI lineage: Eukaryota > Viridiplantae > Streptophyta > Magnoliopsida > Santalales > Viscaceae > Viscum > Viscum album. The sequence goes on along the minus strand of OY728137.1, from coordinate 1,831,003,934 downwards.
TTCCAAAAGACCACCATGGTTACAAAAAAGCTGCCAAAAGGATGCACCTGACACATGCTACCAAAATAGAACCTGAAGTCGATAAGCTCATCAGATCTAACTTCATTTTGGAAGTCTAATACCCCATATGGAAAGAAAATATTTTCCCCCTAAAAAAGTTAAATGTTTATATTAGAGTATGCATTGATTTCATAGATCACAATCAGCATTGACCAAAAGATTATTTCCCAGTCCTGATCATAGAATCGTTGATCGATTCAACTACTGGATATGTGGTTGTTTCTTCCATGGATGGATATTCAAGATAAAATCAATTCCAAAGGGACCAAAAAGAAAAAGAAGACACTACCTTCAGGGCCCCCAAGGAGTATTCTTCTACAAGGTAATTCCATTTGGTTTGAAAATTTCAAGTGACACATATCAATACTCCGTGCATCACATCTTCAAACCCTTATTGGGAAAGTTCGTCGAATATTATGTGGATGATTTGGTGGTTAAGTCATGACAATGATCAGATCACCTCTCAGATCTTTAAATAGTTTTTAACAATATATGACAAAACTGTTTGAAAATAAACCCCCTAAAATGTGTTTTTTGTGTCAACTTAGGTAAATTCATCCACTTCATCATATGCCACTGTGTCATCGATGTTAGACCTGAGAAGAAAAATGTTATCATTGGAATTTCACCTCCTTTAATCCCTACTAATTTAAGAGGACTCCAATTAAACCTAGACTACATTCGGCACTTCATCGTCAGTTTCACAAGAAAATTCTTTCCCTTCACCAGGTTGATGAAAAAAGGGGTATAATATAAATGGAATGATGATTTTCTGGTATTATTCAACAATCTCATGAGATATCTCTTAATCCCACCATTGATAATGCCACATATCAATGGAAGACCACTCATTCTGTAGGTGACCACCTTGGAGTGATCACTGGGTGCCTTCCTCACATTGAATATCAATGTTGGTAGTAATAATAGTCTATATTACCTCAGCCGAATCATGATCGATGGTGATAATCATTTTTAAATATTGATAACATCTTCCTTGCGTTAATATTTGAGGTCTAGAAGATGATACATTACTTGCAGCATCATGAGGTCCATTTGGTCTCATGTAGAAATGCACTCAAGTATATTCTCAATCATCAAATGTTAACTAGATGCCTTTCATGGTGGGTTGTTATTCTATAGTAGTTCAATATATGGTTCATACTGCAGAATGCTATCAAAGGATGGGAAATAGAATATTTACTGGAAGATCATCCCTTATTGGAGGTGGTCCTATTAGATGCAAAGATACCTGATGAGGAGGTGTTCTATATTCAATTGAACTCTTCGATACGGGAAATTCAATTCGACTGTGCCTCTAGAAGCATGATAGGGGAAAGTATGGAAGACCCCAAGTTCAATAATGTGGGGATTGGATTCATACTAATATACCCAAAAAAGGAAGTTTTCACTATTCCTTCCTACTATCAGAAGGATTCACAAACAATGAAGCATAATTTCAAGCCTTCATCATTGTCATGATCTAGCACTCTATGTGTAATGTGAACACTTGAAGATAAAAGGTGATTTATAACTGGTTATCAAGAAAGTCAATGGTGATTATTCTATCAAGAAACAAGATTTGATACCTTTGATGAACCCTGATTGAGAAGTGAAGAAAAATTTCCTTTTAGAGACCACATTTACTTATGTCCATTGGTTGAAAAATGTGAAAGCCTATGTATTGGAAAATATGATAATGGCTCTAGCTGACTGAGATCAGAATGATGCATTCATTAGTATCTACTAATGTTGGATGGTCTTACCATTCATTTAGATAAAAATTGAATAAATCAATGAAATTAGTCCCATATCTGAGCTAAACACTCCTACCATTGGCTGGATGACTCCCATTGTAGATTACCATAAAAGGAGGGGGGGAGCTCCCATTAGACAGAGTAGGAAGGGAACAGATATGAAGACGGGCAATAAATTTCCTCATGTACGATAACACAAACCACCCAAAGTATCTCTACAAGTGATGCCTTGATGGATTCCCTCTTAGGTCCATTAATAGAGAAGAGACATCCTCCATCACGAATTCAGTGCATGCCAGAGTTTTTGGTTCACCAATCAGAATCCAAGATCTCACAACAGATTCGAAGGCTTGGGTACTATTGGCCCACCATAAAGTAGTATTACACCACATTCACAAAAAATAGCCATTCCTACCATGTTCATGAAAATTTCATCTACCAACCCCTGAATTGACTTCACAAAGCCACATACTCCTATCTGTTTTACATATGAGTAATAGACTTCATTGGACCATACCCTCCCACCACAGCTAGAAAATTCAAATATATTCTCACAAAAACTGACTTATTTTCAAAATGGGAAGAAGTTGTACCCCTGAATGAGGTCAAGATAAGAAGCATAGTCAGCTTTGTGGAATCCTGCATCATCACCAGATTTGGTGTCCATCATATAATATTGACAGACAATGGAACCAATTTCTACTCTATTGAATTGGAAAAGCTATACCCGGAGTAAGGAATGAAGGCCAACCGTTCATCCATCTACTATACAACAGCCAACGAGAAGATAAAGGACATCAATAGTACCCTATAAAATATACTTCTGAATATGGTATATAAGGACAATAAATCATGGATGGAAAAGATCCTCCATGATTTGTGGGCATACCATACCATGACTCACATAACTACTCAAGAAACCCCATAATAATTAGTATACATGAAATAGGTGGTGTTACCCATTGATATTAAATTACTACCCCTCCATGTCTCCATATGTGATCAACTTTCTCCAGATGAAAAATCCTAGAAATGATTTGATGAGTTAGAGTAGATAGATGAGAAAATATTGCATACCTTACACCATTTGGAAGCTTACCAGAATTGGATCACATGAGCCTTCAACAAAAAGGTTCCCTTTCGATCTTTCCTCGAAGGAGAAATGGTGTTGGTCATCAGAACCCCAATGATACTTAAAAATAAACCTCTAAATTTTTATCCAAAATGTGAAGGACCATATGTCATACACAAGGTATACTCCAATAGATCATATTCCTTAATTTCAATGGATGGACATCTCACCACAACTCTCACCAATGCGGGTTTCCGGAAGAAATAAATTGTTTAATTATACAACATTATTCTTAGCTGCACAATGTTAAGCTACATAGCACCACCTATGTCCATTGTACATGATGATAAACTCATTCACACCTTCATCATAACTGTATGATGTTAAATTTCATGGCCAAATCATCTTAACCACATGGCGTTAAACATCATGACCAAATTTTCCTTAAGTACATGACATTAAACTATACGGAGGTCATTATGTTCCAAATAGAGATTCATCGCACATGATTCAAATTCATGAAAGGGAAATATAAAAATTACCCCATTCTATGTATGGGTTAGAGCGACATATGGAGGTACCTCAAGAACTACAAATAGATTGATTCCCATTTTTTAATGGGTTATGTAATGACACATGGATCATACATTATGATCAATCCACCAACATCATAAAACAAAAAATTGATCCCCTTCCCTATGTATGGGTTATAAAGGTACAAGGGACATGTTTTCTAGAACTATGTGTGTCTTGATTATTACCCTTGAAAGATATCTAGTGATTCCCATATTATTCATCCTGGTCCTTCCACCACTAAAAACAAAATGCACCCCTCCTTGCGTATGGCCTGAGATTATGCATAGAGGAATTTTTCAGAACTATTTGTGGAATTATTCCTACCCTTACATGATATGTAGTGACACTTGGATCCAATATCTCAGAACATCCATGATTCAAAGACAACAATTCCTCTTTCCCTGTGTATAGGTCAGACTTGCGCTTGGGAATCCATGCAAAGTCCCAACAATATGATATTAAACAAGAACGTGCCTTAAGAACTACATATGGATTGATTCCTTCCCTCATAGGATATATAGAGACACCTATATCTTAATTCTTGGTCCAACCATCACATGGTACAAATGACACATCCCCCTCTTTGCATAGGTTAGATAGGAACATAGATTTTTTAAGAACTATGTGTGACTTGATTCCTGCCATCACAAGATACATAGTGACACCCAAATAATCCCTCCGAGTTCACTACCAAAATAAAAATGTCCCTTTCCCCTACATTTAAATCAAACCTATTCAGGGAATTCACTTCATGAACTATGTGTGGCTTGATTCCTACCCTCATAGGAAACATAGTGATGCCCAAATCCTTCATCTTTCTCCAAGAAACCTTTCAAAAAAAGTGCCCCTCCCTCTACATGGGTCAGATCAGTATAGAGAAAATGTTTTTATAACTACGTGGACTTTAATTCCCAACTAACTAGGATACTAAGGAAACATACTTCAGTTTCATGACTGACACTTCAACCACTTAATCCTTTTCATGATGGTTCACTCTCATCCTTACAATATGATGTTAAACTACATGGGATACCATAACTACATGTGGCATGATTTCTACCTTTTCCTGATACCTAGTGATGCCCAGATCCCATATCCTAGTCCAGCCGCCAAGGGATGTAATGCCCCCTATGTGTATAGGTCATACTTGTACAAGTAAATTCATGAGTCTTAACCACAAGATGCTAAACTATGTGTCCAAATAATTCTAAACCACACAACATTAAACTCTAATATATCTCATGAACTATGTGTGGATTGACTCTCAATATGAAGAGATACACAATGAAACTCAAGTGGGAAATCTTGGGTTCATCAATGCAGAATAAAACAAATCCCCCAATATCATTCATGTGAAATGAAAATAGAAACATGGGGTTCCAAATTTTTATTCTTACATCCAAAAAGTGTCAAAATACCATGCTTCCACTTAAATATGATTAAGATATATGTAGAGGATATTGTACCAATAACTAATCATGGTTTCCATGTTTCTCATGTACCTTGAGATCCCATTTTTATCCATCAAACTCAATGCCATATAAAATCTTGAATCTCCATAATCACCAATGACTATCGGAAATGGATGGTCAGTGTAACTCCCCTAGATTTTATGGGAATAATTTTTTTATTATTTTAATTGATGCATTTTATTTTATTCTACACCATGATTATCTTTCATTATACATAACATCATATTTTCTTGCATTATACACAACAATATTCTTGGCTTGTGTTACACATAATTTCATGTTATTTTGATAGATATCATTTCATACAACATTGAGTCTAGATTTTGTTCGATTTATAAAATAACTATGTTTGGATTATGTTATATGTAACACTAAAGGACACTTTCACTACAGTCAATGTTGACTTGGCTTGCATTACATGTAAGAGATGCCTTCATCAATATCTTGCATTGTATGCAATACCGAGTTTCACTAAACAGTGATATATTATTAAAATAATATTATTTATTGGGATATAAACTAGTCGTTATGAATAGTATTAAACACATCTTGAATTTTATATAACATTAAAATTAATATAATTTATTTTCTAGACATGATATAAGAAAAAATTCAATTTTTCAGATAAAATATTTATTTTGCAAAAAAATGCAATTTTGCCACCAGTTGAAGGTGTACCCATTTTACATTAAGTTTTTAACACTTTTATATATTCTATATTACAAAATAAACATTTTCTTTGGAAACATAACATAAAAATTTACTTTTGTTGAAATTTTGGTATTTTTCTAGTAAAATTCATATTTCAATGAATAGAGAAAAATACTGTATTTTAATTCAAAACTACCTATTTATATAGGTAGATTATATTTTTAATTGGTTTAATAGTTTAATTGAATTATATTTTTATAAATTAATCAAATTTTTTTCATTGAAAGTAATTTCACTTTTATATTGGACTTAAACACATGTCAATATTTTGATAGTTATTACTTCTTAAAAACCCGTTTTTTGGTTTTGATAATGGGAATTAATTTTAAATTATTTATTGATACTTATGTGTTTTGAATTTGAAAAAATGGATTCAATATTTGGAATCATAAAATTTAAATTGTTTAAATAGGTACCTTTTATTTTTTGTCATTATGAGTAGTAATTGAGAGTAATTATTTTATTTACCATGGTTAAAGGGTAAATCTGGAAAATAAGGGTAAAAAAATTATATTATAATAATATTAAACTACCCTAAAACATGTCATAATCCTTTTAGATGAGATATTTCTGACCATGGGCTTCCATGGATCGATTGTGGGACCCCATGGATTCTCTTGGATTTGAAAATGACATTTTATAAGAATTAATTTAAAATAAAGAAAATTATACCCAAAACATATATCTTTTACTAAATAGATTTTAATATACAGTTATATAACATATATCTATATCTATTAATATTCATTAGAAATATAAAAATATTTTCTACATCATGGTATTTTATTTATAATTTTTAGACATTAGATAAATATATTTATTTATGACACAATTATGATGTAGTGATAACCTCATTCATGAAAGATTCAAATAAATGAATTTATAAATATGAAGAAAAAAAATTAATTTTAAAATTTTTATGACCTACACAAATTTTATGTATTACATTGAAATATTATGGACTAGGTAATGCCTTTGTTTTTATTGAATGATGTTGTTCTGAATTTTTTTTAAAGTCATGTAGGAATAGTATCCAAAATTGACATAATTCATAACTTAAAATATAAAATAGTTTATTAAATGATATTAAATTCCTAAAAATATATGATTTAAAAAATGGTTAATATAAGTCCAAATATTTCATAAATAATTTTTTTGGGTATTTTGACATGATATGGTAATTAAATTAACCCACAATGTTTAAATAACATGATATCACAGTAAGATTATAAAGGGTAAAATAAGGGTTAATCCAAAAAGATAAGGATATAAAATATTCAAAACTTGTCTGAAAATTATTTTATGATGGGTATTATAACCAAAATCATCTTATATTCAAATTAATTAAGTTTTGGACCATTTTAAATTGAAGTTGAATTTATAATAAATTAATATTTTAGGACTTTCCTAAAGTTCCCCTCTCCTATCTTATAAAAGGGAAACTCCTCCCTCTATTATTCACTCCATTTTGAGACTTCAAGATCTATCAAACCCTGAAAATTCTTCTTATAAACTTAACTAGTTACATTCTAGTGGATTTGGTCTTCTCAAAATACCAAATCTAGTGCCTTAAGAGGAAATTTAAAGGAGGCACATCGAAGATGAACTAATATCTTTTACTGATTCTTTCAAATTTATTTCTTCTTCTACTTGATCTTCTTTAGTTTTTTCATTATAATGTACAAAACATCAGTATCACTCATATAATGATATTTCATTATAAATATTAAATAACCCTATTTCACCTTCTATCTGTCCTATGAAAAATGAAATCACCGCGTGTGCGTACGTACGACTTACCGTCTCCACGCCGTGGTGTAATTTATTTTTAACCACCACGTTTCATGGATGGGGATAATCGGGTAAATAATAACTATATATGATTATTATAACATAATACTAATTATGAGGTATTATACACCATCCAATTCAAAACCATTCAACAATTATGGGAATGATATCATCGCTCGTGTGTATGTATGCCTTACCGTCTCCACGATGCGATAAGTTTCATTCTCCATGTTAACCATTCAAGAATGATTATAAAGTATATATAATAAATAATCATGAAATATATGAAATAATAATGATAATATATATATATATATATCCTTAATTACTTCCATTCAATTTAATAAGGAAACGAAAACAATATTCATGCGTACATACGGCCTACTATCTCCATGAACAGTGTATTATACCTTATTTATCTATCTATTATATATATATATATATATTTATATACTGAATATATAAGATATAAAAAGCATTTTTTACAATATAGATGTAATTAAATCATGATATAAGTAATAATATCATGAATTACAATTGAAAGTCATAAGTGAATCGTATATGATATCATAAATATTATCAAGTTTCTGTTACAAGTTAATAATATGTTTAAACCCACTATACATGAGTTTCAGACACATATAGAAGAAATCAGGCCTAATTTAAGAGAGATTTTTGCAATCTCATTTTTATCCAAGATTTTTTATACGCAAATATTTACTGGGGAGATATTTATCATCCATGTCCATGTTTTCTAAAAATGTTTTCATAAAATGTTTTTCATTATACTATGTATGTTTAAAGTCATTTTTACCCATTTTTACTTTTACGACATGGTTTGGAAGGAATATTTTCACATTTACCATATGAAGAACATTTTTACTTTTCTGACAAAATTATGTGGTTAATGTTTTTTAACTTATACGACATGAATGGATTTTAACGGTATCATGAAGACTTATTTTTCCACGAAGCTATCTCTACACTATTTCAAGTTTATTTTCAACTAAATTCTTTTATTTTAAAATTTCATGGAATTTTCTAGAAAATAAAACATTTTTGAAGAAGAAATTATATGTTCCATAATAAATAAGTTCATGTTGTTTATCAAAATTATTTTTCATATAAGATGACACTCTTTAAATAGGGTTATTTTTATATCCCTATTATTACAATGATTTTATTGCATTAATGATGTAATTTTATTTTTATGTATTATGTTATGTTGGAATGATATTTAAATACCCCATTTTATTTCATGGTTTATGCTATGATGAATCATTTATGTTTTGTGGCACATGTAATAATGATTTTATTACGAGATGGTTGGGATCTATATCTCCTTCCAATGCATTAAGAAAAGATTTATATATCGGGAGATAGACATGATTGGAATGACAAATAATTCTGGTTTAGTAATGTAGGGCTGGAATAGTATGTAAATCTGGTTCAGTAATACATGGATGGAACGGAAAGTAAACCCGATTTAGTAATGAACTATGTCCACTATAATGTTCTAGGAATCAATGACTTGGATAATATGGAAATAATATAATTTGATTATTATTTTTCAACAATTACATGTTTTATTCCAATGCTATTCAATCATGGTTAATGTTCCTTTAGGATCCATGCCTTACATACTGCCAAGATTTATTTCATGACCCATGATTTTGAATTTTAAACTTTATGTTCATGTTTATTATTTTCAAATGTTTATGGTTTGTTTTATGTTCTCTATGTTTAACCTTACTAAGAATTTGACCTCACCCTTTTTAGGTTTTTCCCCCAGTATTTATAGAAATATTTTAGGTAGGAAAACAAAATGGTAGGATCATTTTGAGAGATGTTGAAGATATTTCACCAAGTTAGAATATTATGTTCTATGTTTCCAAAGACACTAAATTAAAAATATTTTTGGGAATATTTTTGTGTCTTGTACTAAGTATTCCACAGAAGTAATGTAATTTCTATGTGCATCAATCGTGGGTTTCTACAGTTGGTATCAGAGCAAAGGTTTCGTCAGCCATTAGAAACTAGGATGAAAAAAATTTATAGATATCTCTAGAGATATTTCAAAGAATATGTCTAAGGATTTCCTAAGGATAAGTGATTTATATGTTACAAACCTATTTTTTGTGACAATTATAACTAAACTAGAGTTAAACTAAATATATCATAGATTGAAATATCATAATTAATTTACCTTGCATATGTGTTTCTAATCACTGATATGTATTTATCAAACTTTTCTTTTTGATCTTAGTCAATAGCCAGAACTAAATATAACATGGTTAACCAATGAATGTTTCAGATGTGAGAAATTAAGGTAATTATGAATATCTATTTCCTAGGTGGAAATATCATGATGATAATCATGAATATAGTACGAGTATTTTTCATACTACTGAGGATAAAGATATTGTAAATGACATGTGAAAGGTATGTGATGTTCTTTTAGTATTGTTTACATTAAACCTATTAATCTTGAGGTTGATAAAACTTATGAAATAATTCATATTTTAGAAAATATGATGATTATGTATTCTGATTAATAGTTTAAGAATAAAGTAGGATGATTGAGGTGTATATTTTTCAGAATTCAAAGATTATGATATATGACTCATGAAATGTATAAGTGTTTTTAGTATAAGTTTTTTATTAAAGATTGTAAAGGATATGTTGAATAGTTTTAAGGATCCAAAAACTTATTTAAGGTTAGGGATATATACTCGGAGAACACATGATTAAGGGAAAGATAACCCTTTATATGTCTTTGTTTCCTCTGGAAATGGGGATGACCTTGTTTGTTTAAGGTTCATGCATTCCAATCGGTTTCTAACGGGTTTGTTCATAGAACCAGAAACATCCAATGATTCTATACCCATTTGGACCTACTTTCCAGCTCATTAGTTGTGGACCAATGAGGCTTAAGAATTTTCATTGGTCGAGAGGATGGGAGGTCGAACTCATTACACCTTTTGGGGGGAATTATTTACTACTCCAGGACTCTCTTTATAGATTTAAGTTATGTTCGTGAATCCTTATTACATTACCAAGTATTAAAATGAGCTTTCCTTTAGATATGACAATCAATGATTTATCATGTACGAGATTTAGAGAATCTTTTATATGTATTCGAGGTTCTTCATCAATAGAGAATCATTTGTATTTGTGAGATATTCTTAGGCAGTGGTATCATTCAATACATTATATAGAAATCTCTTGGTCATTGTGATAACCATACTTGTTTTAAAGCCAATCAGTGGGGCACTTGAAGTTTATTATCATTCAGAAGGACATGGATTATTTCAGAGTAGGGATCGTACCCACCGATGGGCTACCTACGTATCCTTTCTTAGAAAAAGAATCAGAACCCATGTAGTTCAGGAATAAAGATATAGTTTAACGTCATATGGGACAGATGAGAGTTAATGGGTTATAGGGTTGAACCTTAAAAAGTCTTCTTACGTACTCTACATTTAAGGAAGAGATCAAATTATACATAGTTCGAGATAGAAGTGTGAGGTTTATGCATGATTAGTGGCTCAAAGAGAGGTGTAATAATTACTTTTACACTCTAAGCTCACGTGAGTCAAGCTCGGTGTGAGAAATAAGAGGTATCAGTAAAAATTGATGATTATTCCATGAAATATGAAATCATAAGGAATGATGTGGGGCTTATGTATACATGACTTCCCAAATAGATAAAGATCTAGAATTATTTCAAAGAAGAAGTTCGGGAATAGGGTCCATAAAGGTATATGTGCTTTTATGGAGATTTTGATACTCTAACTTGGGGTTTACTCCTGAGGAAGATGCCCAAATTAAGAGGGGACTTATGATTGGGTTTTATTCCTGAGAAGGAATTCCAAATCAAAATAAATTAAGACTGGTTAATAGAAATTATGATTGGGTCTTATTCTTGAGAAGGAGGCCCAGGTTAAAGGGACTTGAGAACTGGGGATTATTCCTGAGAAGGAGGCCCAGGTTAAAGGGACCTGAGAACTGGGGATTATTCCTTTGAAAGGAGGCCCAGGTTAAGAGGAATTATGACTAGGGCTTACTCTTAAGGAGGATACCCATATTTGGTAACTTTGAGACTCGGGCTTATTCCTGAAAAGGAATCCCAGGTTAGGGGATTTGGGGCTTACTCCTAAGGAGGATGCCTATATTTTGGAATTCGAGATTGGGAATTACTCCTGAGAAGGAGGCCCATTTTTTAATGAAACTTGATACTTAGGACTTATTCCTGAGTAGGAGGCTAATTTAATGGAATTTACAAGTGGGGCTTACTCCTAAGGAAGATTCCCAAATTAGAGAAATTATGACTGGGGATTACTCTGGAAAAGGAGGCCTCGATTAGAGAAATTCTCATCTTAAAGGATGACGTTGAATGAATGGAATCTCTCACCTTAGTGATATAAAGTTTTATAAATCACTATGTTTTGAGAGATGTTCCATATAATTCCTTTCAAATAAGTAAACCAACAAAGTAACCATGCCATAAATGGTTTTAAAGATGGTTCTGAAGGTTAAATCTTGATGGGGAGAGGTGGATTTAAAGAAAACAAGAGAATATGAAGGAGGGCACCCAAAAAGAGAGAGGCACGCAAGTCCTTCTTGGGTGCGCAACTCATGGTCGCACAAGTATACTTGCATGACACATGAGTTTTTGGGTAAAAATCCCTCAAAGTATCATTGAAGCATTTTTGAGGTGATTGTGTTTGTTGAAAAAGTGGACATCTGTGTGGTGATTGTTGATAAAGCAATGAAATGACATTCAAATATGTAAACAAAGGGGATTTCATGGTGGAATGTCGAGTTCAAGAGCTATGTTCAATGATCAATGTTTTATTCAAGATTGTCGACAAAGGAATGGATGATATAGAGGCCGTACAAAAAGAACAGATACATGGTGGTGTCGTTTTCCAGTGTTTGCCAAATTTTTGGGCCTGAAAATTGACAAATGAAGAAAAGTGGTTTTTGGAAAAGGGGCTTGCGGCCGTGTTTTTTAAGGCTTGGAAACTTGCGTGCCATATATATTTCAATATTATATCATAAAAATATGGAAAAGGGATAAGGGTTACATAGGTATTGGTGTTGTCGTGCATGTGACTTGCGCGCCGTGAAGAGACTTGTGCATCGATGCCTTGGATGCCTGAGAACATGCGTGCCTTTTTTTTCAAGATCAGAAGATCCAAATATGGAAAAGGAAAGAGGTTCGTGCAAGTTTGGAAGTGGGTCGCGTAAGTGAATTGTAGGGGAAGAGACATGCGTGCCGAGACTTGCATGCTAAGAATTGACCTGTGCGCCGTCACACAGGGTGTTAAAAATGCCTATAAATACTGGACCACCCCTCCTTATTTTCAACGGAGTTCAACACTTTGCAAAATTAGAGCTCCCATCGCACAAGTGTGATGGTCGCGCAAGTGGTGGTGTGTCACACAAGTGGGACTTGCGCGCCAGATTTGAAGAAGGGCGATTGTTTTTTGTTGTGTGCCAATATTGGTTTGGTCATAAAGGGAAGTGTGTTGCGCAAGTTTGGAGTTGAATAAGTTTGTGTCGCGCAATTGTATGAGGTGGAATTGTGCGCCAGTTGTGACTTGTGCACCGATACTTGCACACCATGTAATGTTGTTTCACGGTAGTGTTTCTGGGCTACGTGAAAGCTGGAAGATTTCCCGATACCTTCAGTGAAATGTGAGATTCATCTACAGGTGAAAGCTATAATTCAATAGAGCATCTACATGTAGAGGAAGATGCATTCCTTCATTCAAATGAAGAGACCTACAAGTCTATAAAATTTGAGTGGATTCTTTCTAGAGTAGTGAGTGAAGGAAGAGGAAGAAGGTGATCCTCTCCACTGGTAGTGAGCTAGAGAGAGATAAACAGGGAGTGAATCTTAGGAAAGCAGTGAGCTGACCCTAAATTTTTTAAAGGCAGTGAGCCTAGGACATAGTGACTATTCCCGAACCATTATATCCACATCTAGTGAAGAATAGTGGAATTTGGTATGACCAGAAACTTATTGGCATATTCTCCATGGATGTAGCCTAGTGAGGGTGAACCAAGTAAAAATCATTGTGTTTTCCTACTTACTTCCCTAAATTGCATTTAAAGCATAATCATTAGATAATGAAAAAATTAAGTGAACATAATAACCACACAAGTACAAACAAAGTGACCCTTGTAATAAAGAGGTCAAGATCCTGTGGGGAAAGAATAATTTTGAAAAAGAATAACCATACCCTGATTCACCCCCCCCCCCCCCCCACTGAGGGCATATTGGCCCCTATTGGTCCTAAAAATTGGTATCATAGGAAAGGTTGATTTTATCATATTTGTTTGCTTTGACTTGGTTTAGTTGATCTCTGTGGTTAAAGAATCAGACTTCTCTTATCTCGGTGTGCCCTGGAAAAGGAGAAAACATCAAAGAAGGGTCAGAAGTTAGGCGGTATTCCTGAGTGTGGAACTGTGTATAGAAAAAGAGTGATTCAATTAAAATAATCAAACAACTTACTGAAATAAGGCTTGGATGAATCTGATAAGGAAAATATTGATCCACTCAATCATGATGTAGGAATAAGTGAAGTACTTGAAATTCAAAGTGATACCGAAACAACTGATGATGAATAAGTTTCAACAAGGAGGCCACCAGTAGATGTTGTCAACATGAAAAAGAAATTGTATCAGAAATTGGATAAAGAAGTCAAATCTAAAGATATCAAGATCCAAGTATTAGAAATTGAGGTCAACAAGCTAAGAGGATTAAATCAAAGGCTTATTGATGTGGCTACTGAACTAAAGGAGAAGAATGATTCTCAAGGTGATGAACTATAAAAGATGGATAAAATGAAAGGAAAACAAAAGGCTGGTGATTATAAAGAGAATCAAATGTCAGATGAAGTTCAGAATCTGAAATCCAGAAATGATGATCTAGAAACACAGTTGTCTGAAGAAGTTCAGAATAATCAGAGGCTACAACAAGAGAATGAATCTATCTCTGAATATATTTTTGAGTAAAAATTTAAATCAATGAAGCAAGGTGACATGGTGGGAAAGCTCACATGGTAACTAGAAGAGGAGTTGAGTAGAGGGAAGAATCTCAGAAAAGAACTCAATGCTCAACTTGAATCAAGAAATAAGAAGATTAAACAATTGGAAGATGTAATAGAGAAATCCAAGAAAGAAATGGAGATATCAAAGGACAAAGGAAAACCTATGTTTAATGATGCACTACACTTACTATTCGATTTTCCTTCTGAAGGTGATGATAAAGTGAAAAGGAAGTATGAGATTTCTGAGGAGAAACAACAAAATATTTTCTCATCTCAAAGACAATATAGCTTGGGAACATCTGGAATTGGATTTGATGAATCCCCTCCCATGAATGATAGAATGTGAGCCATGAATAGTTCCAGGAGTAGAGAAAAACATAAAGGTTCTAAAGATTGGCCTTAGAGGACAGTTACAAAAAGAAGTTATGATATGTGCTTTTTCTGCAGGATTCATGGCCACAGGTCAAGCTTATGTTCAGAGGCTCTTGAATACACTTCAGGCTATGAAAACAGAAACATTACTAAATCTGAGAATAAGAAGAAGCATCACAAGAAATCAGAGAGGAGAGTCTCTCAGAGGAAAGAATCTGTTAGATGCTATTACTGTGGAAGAATGGGACACACCATGAGTATGTGTCAGGAAGCTCAAGAGCCCCGTTTCAAAAGAAGAACTCAAGGTGTATCAGCATCTCGACATCGAAATGATGAAATGAGGTATGCCTTTGATGGAAAATGTTTTATATGTTCAGATTATGGGCATTTGGCAAGAAATTTCAGCAAGAATAACGCAAGAAAGGAAAGGGAACTCGAAAGGATATTGTTGACTCCAATGATGCATAATGAAAAATTCGACACTGAGAGACAAAGTGGTAAGGATAAGAATAGTCATAGATCCTCAGGGAAATCACATGGAGCTGAATGAAAGGTGTATCAGTCACCTCCTCTATCATACTCACAACATCTATCAAGGAGAGAATGTGAACAAACTTGGATGATTAAGGAAAGATCTACTCCAGCTATGATAAAGAAGAATAAACATTCAATGGAGGACTCACCACCAGTGAAAAAGAGTGTGGTGACTTAGATATCTGATAAAATAAAGATGATCAAATAATGTAATGAAAAATGCACATGTCGTGTTCCACAGCAAAAAGTGGAGGAAGGTTCAAGATCATTGCAATGGTGAAAGAAGCAAGGGAAGATGGAAAGAAAATATATTCCTGCTCAGAGTAGGAATCAAGGGAAATGGAGTTTTGGTGGAAAATCAATGATGGAAATGTGTACTAGTGGGTTTAAACCCAAAATGGTGAGAAAGGACAGGACTACAGAATCTTCATATCAGAAAAATACTCAGTATGTGAGTAATGAATGCTTATTCATATGGCCAGAGCAGTTGAAGTTGGCTAAGCATCTAGAAGAATCAAGGAAAGAGTGTTATGCTCTACAAGAAAGAGTCAAAGGGTTGACCCATCAGGATCAACCGAAATCCTCTCCTTGAGGATTCTAGAAGTACCCCTCTCCCTATGTATATAAATTCTATTAACTGGTGATTCATCTGTTTCAGGTTATATGTAGATACGATCCAAGGGGAAGTGGAATCTATAGAAGCACAGTGAAAAGCGATATGTTCTAGAGTTTAAATTACCACAAATCAGGTACAATAGGTGAATAATAAAGGGAGAAATTGAGCACAATAGGAAGTGATTGTGTTATTACCTTTGTCTCTTGTTTCCTACACCGAGTTCCAACTCAATAGGCTTAGAGATTTCGTTAATGGCTCAATTCCAAGTGGAAGATGAGAATAGATGATGCAGGAGAAGAAGAATGATATGGGTCTAAAAGGTGGGCCTAACCTTGGGATGCGTTAAATAACATAGGGGGAACATTAAATAACTAAATCAGATTCAAGAGCCATCAAAGAAATAATCGGATGACTCAGCTCAGGTGTTTCCTATTGATGGAAGAAAGAAACAAAAGGAGAAGCAGCAATAATCATGCATCTCATGCTTATCTATTTCGTTCTAACAAGTGGTATTGGCTGACAGTTTTCAGGATACCAAGAAGCTGTGAGACAGTATCAAAAATGTTTCAACAAGAATATCAGAAAATTAGTTGAAAGAAATGACGTCATTGAATAGTGACACAGTGACATGTTTTATGTTGAAAGTGAGGAAGAGACTCAGGGAGAGAAGAAGTGGCTGAAGTTGATTCAAAAGAAGATATTGATGGTGAGTACGAGGAAGTAAAATCCTTATCTGAACAAAATCCAAAGAGTAAAGATGAAATTGATAGGAAGAATATCATTGGTGATCAGATAGCTCCAGTTCAGGCTTGAGGAATGAAATCATTAAAGCAAACATTGTTTTTATCTCCGGTAGAGCTGAAATGTTTTTCTAATGCAGCTGAAGATGAAAACTGAGTTCAGGCTATGAATGAAGAGCTTGATCAGATTGAGAAGAACCAGACATGGGAGATTGTTTTGAGGACAGCAGACAAGAATGTCATCATGACTAATTGGGTCTATCACAACAAGATGAATGAAGATGGCACAGTAATTTGGAACAAAGCATGACTAGTGTGCAAGGGATACTTCCAGATAGAGGGAATAGAAGTTGATGAGACATTTGCACCAGTTGCAAGGCTGGAGACAATCAGATTATTCCTAGCCATTACAATGCAACAAAAGTTCAAATTGTTCCAGATGGATGTCAAATCTACATTATTTAATGGGGTTCTGGAGAAGGCATGTACATTAAGAAGCCAGATGGTTTTCTCATTCATGAGGATGAGAAAAAAGTTTTCAGGTTGAAGAAGGCGTTGTATGGGATAAAACAAGCACCAAGATCATGGTACTCAAGGCTTGATCAGTACTTAAAAATATTGTTTTCTAGCATGGGGGAGTTGATTACAATCTCTATTTTAGCAACGACAATAATCAAAGGAAGATGGTGTAGGTTTATGTCATTGACATAATATTTTGAGGATCAGATGATTCTCAGTGTAGACAGTACTCCGAATTCATGAAAAATGAGTTTGAAATGTCAATGATTGGAGAGATAACATTTTTCCTTGGTTTACAGGTGACACAAGGTAGTAATGGAACTTTCATTTCTAAATACAAATACACCAATGAGGTTTTAAGAAGGTTTGGCATGGATAATTCCAATGAGATAAAGACTCTGGTTCCTACCCGGATGAAATTATCAAAAGATGAGGATGGAGAGGTAATAAATATCACAGTATATAGGAAAATTATTGGAAGTTTTCTATACTTGACCGCAACAAGGCCTGACATTGTTTTCACCACATGCCAAGAAAAGAGATATCAAAGTGATCCCAAGGAAATCAACATGCTTGCAATGAAAAGAATACTTTAGTATATCAAATGCATTATGGATTCTGGTCTGATGTATAATGACAAATCTCAATCAGTGTTATTGGGTTACAAAGATGCAGATTGGGCCGGATCAGCAGATGACAGAAAATCAACATTAGTAGGTGCATTCTATCTTGGTGGATTGTGTATTTCTTATCTAAGTAATAAGCAAGATTGAATTTCATTGAGCACTGCAGAGGCTAATTATATTGCGTCCACTCAAGCATGCACACAGTTGTTGTGGATAAAGCAGCAGCTTGAAGACATTGGAATTGAAGTAAAGTCTCCGATCAAAATCCTGTGTGATAACTCAAGTGATATCAATCTTAGAAAAAATCCTATCCATCATTCAAGGACAAAGAAAATTGAGATAAAGTATCATTTTATCAAGGAGAAGGTTTAGCATGGAATTGTAATGTTGGAGTATGTTCTCATAGAGCTACAGGTTACATACATTCTAACAAAGGCCTTACCCAAGGAAGCTTTTGAGAAGCATCGACTGGATCTGGGAGTTCAGTCGACTCTCCGCACTTGAAAGAGTGTGTATGTGGAACCCCCCCCCCCCACTCCCCGAGGTATGATGTATTTTTCTCTACTGTGTTGATATGTGTTCTCTACTCTGTTACAGACTACAACGAAGTGACCTTTGGGTTTGTTCACAAAGGGGGATAAAAGAGTGATTGTTCAAGGGGGAGACAGAGTGGAAATTTGAAAAATCATAAATGATATGGGGAGAAGATAATAGGTGGTGCATCGAGATAGTGGGATCAATGAGAAAAGGGGAGAATATTAAATCTGACGATGCTTGAAGTGATCGATCAAAGATTAGATATCACGACTGTTGAGGATCGTGATAAAAGAAGAAGAGTTGTGTTGGAGAGTGGGGAGAATATTTCCAAAAATTGGTATCAGTTTGGTAACAATTGGTATCAGTTTGATGTCAATATTGGGTGTGAGAGATGAAGTGATTCATTGATGATATTTTCATTTACTCTTGTTTCTCACGCTGAGCATTTCTCAAGTGGGATTAGAGTATGTGTTGAGTAAATCCTTGATCGCTATCAGAATCACGATAGGCGAATGGTGGCTGAAGAAGTAATGATGTATCTTTCTATGGAAGATTTTTCAACAAACCCAAAGGGGGAGATTGTTGGGAAAAAATCCCTCAAGGTATCATTGAAGCATTTTTGAGGAGATTGTGTTTGTTGAAAAAGTGGACATCTGTGTGGTAATTGTTGACAAAGAAAAGCAATGACATACAAATATGTCGAAAAAGGGGATTTCATGGTGGAATGTCGATTTCAAGAGCTGTGGTCAACGATCAATGTTTGATTCAAGAATGTCGACAAAGGAATGGATGATCTAGAGGAGGTACAAAAAGAATAGATAAAAGGTGGCGCCATTTTTTATTGTTTGCCAAATTTTTGTGCCTGAAAATTGACAAAGGAAGAAAAGTGATTTTTGGCAAAGGGACTTTCACGCCGTGTTTTTTAAGGCTTGGAAACTTGCGCACCATCTGTTTTTCAAGATCAGATCATCAAAATATGGGAAAGGGATAAGGGTCACGCAGGTATTGGTGTTGTCACACAGGTGACTTGCGCGCCGTGAAGAGACTTGCGCATCGATGCATTGGATGCTTGAGAACATGCGCGCCTTTTGTTTTTCAAGCTCAGAAGATCAAACTATGGCAAAGGAAAGAGGTTCGCACAATTTTGGAAGTGGGTCATGCAAGTGACTTGCAGGGGAAGATACCTACACGCCGAGACTTGCGCGTAGAGGATTGACTTGCGCACCATCACACAGGGTGTTCAAAATTCCTATAAATACTAGACCACCCCTCCTCATTTTCAACGGAGTTCAACACTTTGAAAAATCTGAGCTCCCATCACGTAGGTGTGGTGGTTGCACAAGTGGTGGTGTGTCGCGCAAGTGGGACTTGTACGCCAGATTTGAAGAAGGGCGATTGTTGTTTGTTGTGTGCCAATATTGGTTTGGGTGTAAAGGGAACTGTGTTGTGCAATTTAGGAGTTGAAGAAGTTTGTGTCGTGAAAGTGTCTAAGGTGGACTTGCACTCCAGTTGTGACTTGCATGCCGATACTTGCACGCCAAGTAAGGTTGTTTCACAGCATTGTTTTTGGGTTGTGTGAAAGCTGGAAGATTTCCCGATACCTTCGGTGCAAAGTGAGATTCATCTATGGGTGAAAGCTGGACTTCAAAAGAGAATCTACATACAGAGGAAGATTCATTCCTTCATTAAAATGAAGAGAACTACAAGTCTATAAATTGTGAGTGGATCCTTTCCAAAGCAGTGAGTGAAGGAAGAGGATGAAGGTGATCCTCTCCACCGGCAGTGAGCCAGAGAGAGAGAAACAGGTAGTGACCCTTGGGAAAGCAGTGAGCTGACCCTAAATTTTGTAAAGGAAGTGAGCCTATGATAGAGTGACTATTCCCGAACTATTGTATCCACATCTAGTGAAGAATTGTAGAATTTGGTATGACCGACAACTTGTCGGCATATTCTCCTTGGACGTAGCCCAGTGAGGGTGAACCAAATAAAAATCGTTGTGTCTGCCTACTTACTTTCCTGCATTGCATTTAATTCATCGTCATCAGATAAAGACGAAATTAAGTGAACATAATAAAGACAAGTGCTAACAAAGTGACCCTTGTAATAAAGAGGTCAAGATCCAATGGGGTAAGAATAATTTTGAAAAATAATATCCATACCATGATTCACACCCCCCCCCCTCTCAGGGTATATTGGACCCTATTGGTCCTAACATGATTACTTGCATGATGGTCAAACCTTAGGGTAATAATTTGGAAAGACTTAGCTCAATCCGTTAGTATTATCTCTAAACACTATTAAATGAGTAGCACGCAGGTTATATTGAAGGGATAAGGCGGTGTGCAAGTGTGGCCATTTCCCTTAAGGGCTGGCCACATAGGCACGTAGGTGTTGATGAGTTTCAACAATTATTCCTTTTTCCCGTCTTTAGATCTTCCGTTCTAGGTAAGAAATTACCTTATAAGTGTTTATAAGGCTTTGTAGAAGTGACTAGGTAGCCGAGAGCTCAAATATGAGTTTCTAGATCATTCCATCCCTGAAATGGGGGGGGGCACAGGGGGTATTTATAGGCCTTTGAAGACCTTGGGTGAAAATCAAAGAGGGCGCGCAAGTCACCTGCATGACCAATATGTGGCACACAAGTATACCTGTGTGACAATGAAGAAACTTGCACGACCCAAGTGTGAAGAAATTTGTGTTCATGCCTTTGTCAATTTTTGATGTTTCTTCAAAGGATGAATCACTTTGGACTAAGGTATTTCCCTTTTTCAGTCATTAGACTCTGTGACGGAAAGGAGAGTCAAAAAAATTCCCCCCTTAGAGTTGGATCTGAAAGGAGGATGGGACTCTGAGGTGAAGAAGAAAATCCAGGAACTACGGCGCGCAAGTGTTGAACATGCAGATAGTGGCGCGCAGGTTCGAGTCGTGTAGGCTTCGGAACACAGGGGTGCGACCTGGCCTATATATATGATACCATTCCTCGTGTAAAGCAATCAGTTCTCAAGGATTCCCTCTCTGTCTACACATGTTGCTCTCGCCATGCAAGTATCTTGTTTTCTGCTGTTTCTTTGTGTAGCGCTTCTGAAGAGGTATTTTGACCTGCGCGGTGATACCTGCATGCCCAACACTTGCGGGACACATCTATACTTGCGTGCCAACATAGGACTTGCGCGACTTAATTCCTTATCCATTTTTTTCCAATTTCTTCATAAAATTTATGAAAAATCAACTTACTTATGAGTTAATTATTTGACCTTTGTGTAGATTCAATGGCTCCTAGAAGAATCAGAATGGATGATGAACTGTCTAGCAAGCGGATTGATGACATGATGAACATTGTTGGCCATGATTACTATGATATCTACGACATCACCCTTCTAGATTTGGCCAATTTCTTGAAGAAGTATCATCATAATTTTCCACAGAGCATCTACTTGCCTCTGTATGGGCATGTTCATCTGCAAGATGTCAACATTCCAGAGGCAAAGAACTATCTCCCACATTCTTGGTTTCAAAATTACACCAATTTTTCTTCAACAAATATTTCAAGTGGAGGAGCATTTATATATACTGGAATAGTGTAGAATGCCTATATGATGCATCATAGCCCTTGAGCACCATATCTGACACCTTACAAGCCTGAGATGCAACCACATTTGTATCCTTCAATCTTCCTAAATTCTCATATGGATCAATCCAAAGGTTGGAAGATGAGTTGGGACTTCCATTCTAGAGAAGATGTGAAGAAAACTTGGATGTGGTCATACTATGTGTGACAAAACTGTGCAGAGTTTGTCGAGGATTTGAAAGGAGCTGCGATATATGAAGTCATCTGGGATGAGCAGACATATGTCTGCAGGAATGATGAGTTTGTGTCAGAGCTAATAAGCCGCTGGAGCCCAGAATCCAATTCTTTCCATCTGAATCATGAAGAAGTAGGCATTAGTCTGTGGGGTGTCCACATGATCATGGGGGCTCCAATTCTGGGTGACATGAATGATGAATTCATCCCTCCCAAGGCGACTTGGAATGATTCAGAGAAGACTCCGGTTTTGTCTTGGGAATTATTGAAAATTTTCCACGAGCTCAAGAGTTCAAAGACCTCCCTAACTCATTCTAGAAAGGATATTCATCTAGAGTAGTGTATGATATGTTTCTTACCAAGAAGGAGGAGAAGGATTCAAAGGAGAAGGGGCCCACCTGTACTCATCCTACTACCTGCCCCAGAACATAGAATAGGGGTGCTATTGGCACATTTTGGCCGACCCTGGAAGTAGGAGAATTTGAGAAGTGGGGATATGAAGTAAATCAGAGAATCCCAAAAAAGGCCCATCTTGTGGGCTTCTTAGCCTTGTGGCTTAGTGTTTATATTCTTCCAGTCAGGGATTCTAAGGGAGTCGTTAGGCCAGGGAACTTCATTGTGGTAGCCAAGTTGGATGGGAAGAAAATGGTTGGGTTGGCTACCCCCATTTTGGAAAAGATTCACAGGAGCTTACTCCATGTCTTTATGGGTAAGTCTCCTTTGAGAATAGTGGGACCATTCCATGTTTTGTGGGGATGGATCACCACTCACTTCCAGACATATAATGTACAAAATGGATTACAGGTTCTTGTAAGTTCCTTTAGGCCAGTACTGCAGGCATTTTTTGGAATTCCTCCATTAGCCCTTAACCCCTATGATATAAAGGTGAGTCTGAGCATGTACAAGGAATTTAATTTCTTTCCTTATGGAAACCCACCAACTGGGTGGTTTGTTGATGATGTAACCATCGGTCTAGAATTGAGGGCATACGTGTTGGCTTGTAGAGATAGTGTACTGGCCACCAGGATTAACAGAGAGATTATATGTGAGGCCTATGCTCCATACAGATTTTTATGACAATTCAAGTGTCTGCAGTAGACTATTGTATCCCCTCCTGTGCATGTCAGGTCAGAGCAGCATCTGATGGTTTCCCAACAACTATGGTTTCTGAAATCTATGGAAAATATCAGGGTAGTGTTTGATCTACTATTTGACAAAGAGGCAAGTAACTTGACTACATGGTATGTCGAGAACTGGATAGAATCATACCCTGAATGGGTACTAAATTTTTCGGTTTATCAGGTGGGGAAAAAGAAAATAACTATAGAGAAAGAAACCCTTCATTAGGAAGGTGACACTTCCCCACCTAGAGATGATTTATCAGGTTCCTCACCGAGGGCTAACTCGCCAGATTCCCAAGATGGGGATGATGAGGCATAACATGTGGAAAATTGGCCTCGTGCCAGATATAATCCCCCTGTCAAAATCAAGATACCAACTCCATCAACTCCTAGTGAGTTACTTAATTGGGGCAATTTAATCACCATTACTTTACAGAACAACAAGTCTTATTTTCTTATCCATTATCTGTAGTTGAAGGATCTTGGAAGAAGCTGAATTCTAAAATTGTAGGACCCTCCTCACAGCCTTCTGGAACGCATTCTAAATATATACAACCAGAGGCTATCCAGACATGGAAAAGTTTATATTGCAATGATGAAACTGCCTGGCTGGATCTATGCAGGGGGCTACAAATCCCTGAAATAGGGAGTATTCGGGATTCTACAGATATATGTTACAAGGATAACCCCAATGAAGTGCAGGCTTACATTAGAGAGCTGTAGATTCTCATATATGCCACCGATTATTCCATTCATGTCACCAAGAGGGTGAAGGAAATGATATATCATGGCGCCACTGAGGGGACTGGTGGTTCCGGAGATGAGGAGTGGCATGATTATGTGGCTCCTGAAGATGTAATCCTCTTTTACATATTTTCTTTGTAACTTGATTCCAGTTAAAAATTTTTTACTCAAAGAAATTACTTTCTTCATCCTGTAGTTTGCAAAGAAATGAACTGTTGAGGATCCTTCACCATTGTATAGACCTGGTGGTACTACCATCGGGGCTAATGAATCTCCTCGCGATCCGGGTGAGATATCTCCAGGCCAGCAAGCCATGGAGGATGAGTTTTACATGGATTTTCATTCTCTAATTCATATATTTGGAGATGATGATTTCAACACTCCTAAGAAGCCAAAGAATCAAAGGCATTGAAAGAAGAAGTCCAAAGCTAATCACTTCATCAGTAATGGTATGAGTTTCAAATAGTCCTGATTTTTAATCCATGAAAAGATTTCTCATAATTCTGGGGATTGCAGGGGCTTCTTCAATTTCACCTCTGAAGGAGAGGACTGACCCTCCTTTGAAAAAGACGGAGGGTACTGGTGAACGATCACATGTTCAGGCTGACTTGACTGCTCCTGGAGAAGAGCCAGCGTCTGTTCCCAGTATCCCTCCTGATGCTGTTGCACAGAGATAAGATCCTGCTTCTGGTAAATTAACAATGCTTCATAAAATGTTGAATGAAACATCAACTGACTTACATTCTGTGATACTTTAGGTTCAACCCTTGCACTAGGGATTTTGGAAGCCATTGCAATTGATGTTGCAATTTTATCTAAATACACTATCTGGGATCAGAGGCCGCATCATGAAGGTCGCCAAGAAAGCATATCGAATGCTCCCTCAAATGATCCCACTAGTGAGACTAACTGGGAATCTGAGATAACATTGGATGAAATGATGGATCTTAGCACATATTTTGATGAATTTTTAGATCATTTTAAATTACCATGTAATTTAGAAGATTTTGGATGTGAGTGTTATCTAACGTCCTGTTAAAATAACATCTTATTACATCTCTGATCATGAATGGTTCAAATGTGAAGTTCCATCGAAACAAGCTGCCGAAATGCCAATGCCTTAAGGGGGTACAGACAACCCTACAATTACAGAGACACAAGCTCAAGTAGAGCTGAACCTAGTAGAGCTTCCTCAAACTCATCCTGAAAATCCTGTTAAAGATGGGAAAGATTTGTAGGATCCTTCTCATGTTGGTGATTTACCGTTGGATAAGGGATAAAAATATTTGTGGTTGTACATAATTTGCAAGACAAATTAATCAAACTTTTCTATCCTTTGAAACTAACCAAAAGCTTTCAATTGACTATGCAGGGTTTTCAATTTTAGTGGCTAGGTCAGGAGGTGAAGTCTCAGCAGCCACCCCAATAGGAATAGAAAGTGAAACAACATGGTTCAGGGTGGAAGGAGCATAACAGGGCACTTATCTAAGTGCATTAATCCCGGATTATATTCTGCCTTGTGACAGTGATGCTGAGTCAGACCTAGAAGTACAAAAGGTGCTCTAATTTTCACGATGCAAGGCATGGTAGAATATATGGAAGATCATATCTGAAGTGACTCTTGAAGAGCTATCATCGAAGATCCCCAGACTATCATCCATTTTTGTCATGTTGGGACTTGGCGGTTTTCGATATCAAGAGATCTATGCCACAGTGAAACAAGTCATCTTAAGACGGGAGCAGGAACAAAAGTACCGTCAAGATTTGACCAGAGTGAGGTTGTCAGAAAATATCTGTGAATTTGAGGTTGTGGTATCCCGAGCTAATGTTGATCAAGCTACCAAGTTGAAGGAGATGAAGCATAAGATCAAGGAGAAAGTTGTCCTGCAGATTCACCTTCAGCAACAGTTAGATGCTATTACTGGGGAACATGACCAACTTAACAATTCATTGTAAGGAGTTTGAATGAATGGTATGAAATCCATTGCAGATGCCAAGAAAGCACTCCATCAAGATGAAAAGAGTGAAGCTAGTTGAGTGCATGAGCTTCAAGTGGATTCTGATGAAGCTCGGGATGATGTAAATCAAATGAAGATTTATGTTGACAACCTTTTGTAATTCTTGGAAAAGAGAAGAGATTCCAGTCTGTGGATTTCCTTATAACTTTTTTGCATCAAATGAAAAACACTTTCATCATCAATCATTTTTTCTTGTATTCTTTTTCTGCCTTCTTTAAATTTTACCTAAACCAATGGGCCTAGTAAGCATAGTTTGATTTTTTCTAGGATTATTATGAATAACCCTACAAACTTTGAATCTTTTTATTTTCTCAATATTACCTAAATCATACGAAATGTATGTTTAGTGAGCTGGAACATGAGTTTTGTTTAGATTTTCCTTGTCTTTTGTAGGTAGTTTAAAGTCATGCACATCATACATAAAAAGGATAATGTTTTAAGGTTGAAATAGCTTTGACCGAATAGATTAAAATTGACTCAAATCCTTGATAATTTATCTAAAAACATATTACCATATTCAAGTATGGAGGAAAACATGTAATCTATGAATTAAGAAATTTTGAATCTGAGGAATGATATGAATAATGGATAAAATGAATTAAAAGAAGTATTTCCCTAGAATGAAGTTAGCACTATTTAACAAACCCGTTAGGGGGTTGAATTATGTAGGGCCGCTAAGGGCATTGGATGCATAGTCAAATAATAGAATCTTTTGGCTAACAGGTCTGTTATGTAAACTACTTATGCAAGACCACATAAGGTCATGTGATGCATAGTAAGGTAAAAGAACTCTCAGAAATTTTACTTCTCTATTTCTAAAAGCTGATGAAAGTTTATGGAGATTCAAATTTTCCAAAGCATAGAGTATGCAGTATGGAGAGAGGTACTTGAATATGGAGAGGATATGTCTAATCATGATTGTCTAAGAATTGGATGAATGTTACTTCTATGAATGTCTGACCCAAACATAGGTAAGGAAAATATAAACCATAGACTTGAATACTTTCAAATCATGAAAAAGAACATGGGACAAATATGTTAAGGATGATTATTTTTTGTGGATCCCTACATATTTCCATTAAGAAAACTAAGGACAAAAGAAGTTTTCTTCCCAAGAATGAAGTTACCATTATTTAACAAATTCATTAGGGGGTTGAATTATGCAGGTCCACTTAAGGGCATTGCCTAAATAGACAAATAATAGTATCTTTTGGCTGACAAGTTTGTTATGTAGACTGTTTATGCAAAGCTGTCCAAGGGCACGTGCTGCATAGTCAGACAAAAGAACTCTCAGGTATCAGAAATTTTATTTCCAGAATTCAAGAAAAATGTTTTTGAGATTTGGATGTATTTAAGGTTAGGAGTATGACACATCAAAATGGGCATTTTTCAATGCATGTAGAGATACACAGACCAATGCTAGCCATAATCATGTTGTGGGTGGGTCCTCAATTGAGATGTTGGACTTCACTACATATCCCATAAGGATGGTAATCAAGTCATACGTAGTTCTTGAAATACAGTTTAATGTCATGTGGGATGAGAGTGTAGGATATCTTAGTTTAAGGCCATAAATCTCAGACCATTATAAGGATTACATAATGTGTTTTATAAACCTGATGTGAATGAAGACCAGGGTTTCCATACCACATTCATGTTTTCACAGGGGGGCTTTTCAGCCAAAGGACTGAAAGTGGAATTTGGGGTTAGGCCCAAGACTTGGGGCTATATTCGATGGATTCTCGAATGTTCCTACGTATCCCATAAGGATGGGAATCAAGCCGTACATAGTTCTTAAAGTACACTTTGTACAGATTTGGTTCGTACAAGTGAAGGGTGAAAGGGGACTTTAGTGCAATGATGATTTGAACCAAGATAAAAGGTTTTGGCATTTCCATGTATGGATGTAGTCTTTAGAATATAACATTATTGGAGATCAATGTAAATAATTATTCCCTCTCAGGTGAGGGTGTCAAATAATTTTGTAGTTTATCGTCGTTCCGAACAAAAGTGAAAACATTTTAACATCATATAGTTAGGACGATGGGGAACCAATGTAAAAAATATTGGTTTTGGGGGTGGTTTCATGAATAAACATCATATGAGATGAAGGTGAACCAATGTGAAAGATTGATTTTGGGCTTGAACCTCAGTAGGTTGTCTACATACCCAGCCTAAAAGGCAAGGATCAAAGTCCACGTAGTTCAATTAAAGAATGAATTGGTAATCAAGTTGTTCTTAAGGATAACGACCTAAAAATGGTGTTGGGAATTACGCATGGTTAGCGGCCCAAAGATGGTGTTATGGTTGAAGTTTACTCTAAGATCACGTGATTCAAACTCAGTGTGAGAAACAAGAGATAGCAACAACCTTAACGATGCACAATTTAATGTCCTGTAGGACAAATGAAGGGACTACGCAGTTTAAAGACTTGCAGTGAGGACTATTGGTGCTGCACAGTTTAGTGTAATTTAGCAGGGAAAAAATACAGTTTAACTTCATGTAGGATGTATTAAGGGAATTTGTTCAATTTTACATCATATAGGACGAATGAGCAGTACAGTTTAACGTCATGTAGGATAAATATAGGGACACGGTATAACATCATGTTGTACGTGAACAAAGTTTTGAGTCATGTTGGACAATAAGGGTGTTGTATAGTTTAGTGTCCTGTAGATAAGATGATGGGGACAAAACAGTTTTATATCATGTTGGACGAAAGGGGGACTGTGCAGTTTAATGTCATGCAGTAATGACAAAAGAGGACACAATTTAACTTCATGTTGGACGTATTAGGGACTTTTTCACATTTTAACGTCATGTTGGATGATGGTGTGAATAGATTAAGGTCATATTCATGTACCATCGATTATGCAGTTTAACATATTATTGGACGTATAAGTATTTGCGTTACACAAAATACTTCATCAGTAATCTAGAATTGGTTGGAGTAGTGATGAGTTTTCCATCCATTGAGATTAATGAATAAACTCCATTGGAGTAGAACTTATGTATTGAATAAGGTCCTTCCCATTTTGGTTCAATCTTGGGAGGTTTCTTTCCTGGTATCATTGGATTTCTGAGAACCAATACCAATTATCCATGAATGAATGAATGAAGACAAACTTTTTTGTTGAATGCTCGTGCTATTCAATTCTGATAGACTTCCAAATGGTGCAAGGTGCACAATCTTTTCTCATCTAATCATTCCAATTCATCCAATCGCTTTTGAGATTGTTCATCTATAGATGTTTGATCACAAATGGATACTCTGAGCAAGGGTAATTGAACCTCAATGGGAAAGACTACTTCGGTTCTATATACCAATGAATATAGAGTTGATCGCGTTGTAGTGCAGGTGGTGGTTCGATAAGCCCAAGAAGCATCAAAAAGTTTATCAGGCCATGAATTCTTATCTTTATCAACCATCTTTTGCAGTATATTTGAAAGAGTCTTGTTGAAGGCTTCTATTTTTCCATTGGCCGCTGCATGATACTGAGAGCAATGGTTGGATTTGATGTTGTATTCTTGATACAATTTCCTTACCTCGGATGAACAGAAGTTGGTGCCATTGTCTGTCAATATGGTATGAGGGAAACCAAATATGGTAATGATGTTAGAATTGATGAAGCTAACAATGATTTTAGAACTGACTTCCTTGAGAGGTATTGCCTATGCCCATTTGAAAAAATAAGTCTGTATCTGTAAGAATGTACTTAAACTGCTTGGATGTAGCTGAAGTATATGGTCCTACTACATCCATTCCCCATGTTGAAAATGGCCATGATCATTTAGCTATATGAAGCAACTCTGGGGGTTGATGAATGAAATTGGCATGTACTTGGTAGGAATGCCACTTGTTTGTGAAATCAACACAATCTTGTATCATTGGAGGCCAAAAGTATCCAATCCTTCGAATTTGATCAGATAGTCTATGTCTGGACTAATCAATGCCACAGACTCCTGCATGCACTTCTTTCATGATAGCCATTGTCTCCTCACCATAAATGCATCTAAAGAGAACTCCATCAAAACCTCTTTTGTAGAAAATTTTCTCTAGGTGATCTGGGCTATCATAAAGAGTGAAATTGACCACACGTCATTGGATTTTCTCTTTCCCAACTCTATCAGGTGGAAGTGTTCCATTTTTAAGGTATTATCTGATAGGTTTCATCCATCCTGTAGTATGACCATATGGTTCAGAAATATGACTAATTTCATTGATTTCCTCTTTTCTGGTTTGAACATAAGCTGAAATTGTATGACGGTGGGCAATACTGATGACCGTCTCGTCCTGATTTGGATCTGCCAGAGTTCTAGCTATATTAGCCATTGCATCATCTTGGGCATTTTGTGATCACAATACATAAGAAAATGTCAGTTCTGAAGGAAATTCACCCACTAACTCTCTGACGTAATCATAAAAAGGGATTAACTCTTCTTTTCTGAAGGTATAATCCCCATTTACTTGTTTTATTACCAAGCCTGAATCACCTTTAACCTTTATGTGATTCACTTGTGTTTGAAGCGCCAACTCCAATCCTGCATTGAGATCTTGGTATTTTGCTTCATTATTTGTACCGCCTCCCAACAGTGAGAAAGAATAGGGTAACACTGCCTTTTCTAGAAAAATGAGCACAATTCCTAACCCAACTTTATTGAATTTAGGATCTTCCATTTTCCTCCCTATTGGACTTATGGAAGCACCATCGAAGTACATTTCCCATGTTTGAAGACTATCTTGAATAGAGAATGCTTCTTCATCAGGAAGTTCAATATCTTTTGATGTATCTTCTACTAAAGGGTGTTTGGTAAGGAAATCAGCCAGAGCATGGCCCTTTATTTCCTTTTGAGACACATATTGGATATCAAATCACTGCAAAATAACTTCCCACCTTTCCAGATGTCCTGTAAGCATTGGACAACTAAGGATGAATTTGAGCAGGTTATTGCGAGATACCAATTGGACCTCGTGATGTTGCAGGTAGTATCTCAACTTCTGAATTGCAAAGATTAATTCTACCAGCACTTTTCAATACTTGAATATTGGGTTTCTACTTCAATCATAGTCTGACTAAGATAGTAAATGTTGTTTTCATTCCCAGCATCATTCTTTTGAGAAAGGAAGGCTCCCAATGATCGCTCTAAGGCTGTCACATAATGAATAAGTGGTCTTCCTTCAACAGGTGGCATTAATACCAGTGGACTCAAGAGATATTTCTTTAGAATATTGAATGCTTATTGAAATTCTTCAGTCCACTGGTAAGTAACTCCCTTCTTCATCAATTTGGTGAAGGGTAAACTTTTTCCTGCTAAATTGGAAATGAAACACTGAATATAGGCCATGTTTCCTTGAATTCATCTCAATCATTTCAAATTCCGTGGAGGTGACATACCAAGGATTGACTTTTTATTCTCAAGATCTACTTTGATACCACGATGGTGTATAACAAAGCCGAGAATTTTTCCTAAGGTTACCCCAAAATCACATTTTAAGGGCTTCATCTTCAAATTATGTTGTTGAAGTTTGTGGAATATGACTTCCAAATCAGCCAAGTGATTAGAACATTGTTTGGATTTAACCAAAAAATCATCCACATATCAATCAACAAACATCCCTAAAAATGGTTTTAGGATACGATGCATGGCACGCTGATATGTTGTGCCTGCATTCTTCAGGCCAAAGGGCATTACCCGATAGTAAAACACACCCTGAGGGGATCTAAAAGCTGTTGATTCTTCATCTTCTGGATCCATTAGAATTTGATTATATCCAGAATATCCATCCATGAAGGAAATTGCTTCATAGCCAGTTGTTGCATCAATTAAGAGTTTTGTAATTGTAATTGAAAAATCATCCTTAGGAAAATGCTGATTAAGATCTCTGAAATCAATGCAAACTCTAATTTTTCCATTCCTCTTTTTCGTAGGGACAATATTAACCAACCACTTGAGATATTTAAATTCTCTTATGATGTTAGATTTGATAAGCTTATCCACTTTAGCCTCAATTTTTGAAGCATATGTTGGGTGTGTTCTTCTTGCAGCTTGTTTGAATCCTCGATGTTCTTCTAGAAAACCTAAACGATCAGTAGCAACATCTGGATCAAGCCCTGGCATCTCTGTATAGTTCCAAGAAAATATATCTCGATTTTTCTTTAAAAATAAAACATACATCTCTTTCTCTTCAATATTCATGGCCACACTAATTAAAGTGGGGTGTGGATCTTCTTTTGTTCCTAGATTTATTTCCCTGAGTTCATCCAAAGTGGTAGAGATACCCTCTTCAAAAGCGGGATGAGCATCCCTGAGATCTCCCTACTCTTCTTCAACATGTGTTACTTCTTTGTTTCTACTTACATAGTAGATGATGAAGCATAATTTCCATGATCATGAGAGATGTTAAAATTTGAACATCTTGAAGAAGAGGCTTCCATTTCTGACCCTATTGATGATGAAGGGTCTTCCTTGGGTAATAAAGAGGAGATGATGGATTGAGAATTGACATCATCATTCACCTCTGACATTACTATAAATTCTTCTGGACTGGTTGGTGAAGTATAGACTTGCTGAATTTCAGTGGATGAAATGAAGAAATATCCATTTGAGCTTTCATCATTGCTTGGTGAATCACCAATTTCTCTCATGATGTCTGGCTTGATTTCTGTAATTGACATTATGGAAGTTTCCATAAGAGTACCTGGATTTGGGTCTATCTTATCAATTTGATTGATAGGAAACACATAATCTATACTCACAAGTGTGAATGGGTTTACTGAAATCATATCCAAACCATATGGAGCATTAACTTTGGTAACCTCTCTTGTTGTGGATTTCGTCTTACCCTCCATGTGATTGAATTCCGCCTCAATGTATTGAGATTCACATGTCTTGAATGAGGATTTATCACTATACAATGTCCAAATTTGACCACTGAAACAATATTTGAGACATTTATGGTAGGATGAAGAGACAACAACATGTTGATGTAGCCAAGGTCTTCCAAGAAAGATATTGAAGGTTGTATCATGATAAACAACCATGAAATCTTATTTGGATACAAGATCTCCAAACTGAGTTCTGAGTGTAATCTTTCCTAGTAGTTCTTGTTCATTTTTATCATATCCTTGAAACATTAGAGTAGAAAGAGAGAAATCAGATTCTATGAGGCCCAATCGATGAAGTGTACGAATGGGGATGAAGTTGACTCCAGAACCATTATCAATGAAAACTCTTCGGATGTCTACACCATTGAACTTTCCAGATAAATAAAAAGGTCTAATATGTCCATGCACAACATCATCTTCATCCTCATCTGTGAAATATATCATTGCATTACATTCTGTAGGATTATTCTCAACATGGTAGACTTCAGCCGCAAAAACTTCAGTTTCGAATTCCTGAGGACTTGACAAAGCCTCGATGAGTGCCTCCCAATGATCCATTGATAGATTCAAGGCATCCATAATTGACAACTCGGCTGGTACATGGAACAAATGATTCAAGACATCATATTTTTGATCCAAAGGTCTGTGTTTCCCAACATGAACATGTGGTTTCCCAGGTGCCTTAGCAGTTGATTCTTTGGAAGTATATGCTTCTTGTATCGGGGTAGGAGTTGGAAATGCTTCTGGATTTGGAAGATTAGACCGAATAGGTCTATTTACTTTCTGAGAGGAAGAAGGTAGAACCTTTAACCGATCCTCTAGAATAATTGTACCAGGACTGAATTTGCTATTGGTGGAAGAATTTTCTTGTTCTTGTTGTGCCCGCTGAAGGGCTCTTCAATGAGTTTCTGTTGCATATACAGTTCTAGCAAGGATAGAATTGGAATAGTGTCTTCTGGGATATCCACGTCTTCCTCTATATCCCAGACCTCTAGAATTCCCTCTGATTCCTCTGTTTGATATAAGGAACTCAGGCTCATCAAAATCGATATTGTGGCTGGCATAAGGATAAGTTAAGTTAATCATGTTAACAGAACCAAAGATCAGCTCTTCTTCTAATGAGGAATCTGCCTAATTAGCCAATTTAGGTTGTTCTGTTTGGTGGGACGGTGCCGGTGGCTTCGAATTAGATGGTATAAAATCTGCCAGAGTTGAAGACAACTTGGGCTTCAACATGATCTCATATTCTTCTAATTTTTCCTCTTTCTTTTAATTATGTCATATCTTCGAGGATTTTCCCACTGATGAAGGGGTTTTGATATGGCATTCATAGAAGAAGACATAATTGGTTTCTTCAATTGCATTTGCAAAATGGCGTTAGTTCAGTTGATCGTCTTTCTGACCATCCAATCATCATATTTCTGTGCATTTTTTTTACTTCTTGCCACTCACCTTGTTTCTCTGGATTTGTAGTAGTAACACATGCTACCTGAGCTGAAGAACCATTCAGTTTGACTTTTCCTAAGTCCACCATCTTTTGCAGTAGGTCTTTTAAGACAAAACACTCCAAAATGGGATGACCCAACATATGATGAAATGGGAAATAGTTGAGATGGCCTTCATCTCATTTCTTGTTCGGCCTTTTCAAACTTTGCAATTGAACCAAATTATTTTCCAGAGCCGAAATGAAGTAACTAGGAACTTGTTCATTTCAAAAAGAATAAACTTTGATCTTCAGATCCTCAAATTTTTTTCATATTTTATATCTGTGATCATCTTGATGAAACGGCCTCTTTTTTTGACGTTCAGGAGGTGGATACCTTCGATAAGATATAGGTTTTGAAGTATAAGCAGGTACAAGTGCTTGTTTAAGCGTAACTGTAGCAGCCTCTTCTTTACCCTTTCTCCTTCCTGGAGCTAATGGAATTACACGATCTTTATCCTTAGTCTTCGTAAGAGAGTCTTCAATCTGCTGAGCTATTGAAGTAAGGTCTCGAAACCCTCTTGTTTATTTCATAGGGATCAATGGTGTGTGTAATTCATCATGCTGATTTTCCACACAGATTGGCAACAACCCTTCTTGAGGGAGTGCTAAGCTTAGGGAACATGTTAATCCCTTCCAGTGAGCAATGAAATCTGAAACCCTTTCATTATCCCTTTGCTTACAATTTTTAAGATAAAAATTTGTTGTCTTTGGAAATTTGAGATGAATTGAAGAAGGAATCTTTGGCGGAGATCCTCCCACCCGGTAATTGATTGATATTGCAAGCATGTATACCAGAAAAAAGTAGGCCCTTCTAATGACTGTACAAAACACCTAATATTAACTGCTTCTTTTTGTTGAGGGATTCCCATCATAGGATCGCAATGAGAAACAAAATGTGATAAGTGTTGCTCTGTGTCTCCCAAAACATTAAATATTGGGAATGTGGTACTTGAAAAAGTTGATGGGGGAGGAATCGCATCAACCCATTCAAGGTAAGCTCTCTTCTCTGGTTGAATTTGTGCACACTTTCCCTCTATATATTTCAACCGAGCTATTAATGAATCAATAGTAGTTATTATCTTTTGAGAAACATCCGTTTGAGCTTGGACTTGAGTAGGTTCCACAATTGGAGCTTGGATAGGTGTGGTGGCTGGTACTGAAACTGATGGTAGCACCACCAATTATTGTTACGCATGACCCATAGGACTAGACCTGTGAGGGTGTACTGGTAATGGAGGATAATCTTTATTCATCTCAGTAGCTACAATAAATTCCCTTGGATAACTAACTCCAACACGCTTAGGAGGAAGACTACCTTGAAGTGGTTCTGCATTCAACCTCCTTAATTCCT
Organism: Viscum album; assembly: GCA_963277665.1. Classification (NCBI taxonomy): domain Eukaryota; kingdom Viridiplantae; phylum Streptophyta; class Magnoliopsida; order Santalales; family Viscaceae; genus Viscum; species Viscum album. Next base: position 1,830,968,084 of record OY728137.1, on the reverse strand, counting down.
TCATTTCCTCCTCCTGTTGTGCAAATATTTTCTCTAATGAGAGAGATTAGCCTTCTCCAGATAAAGGGTGGGACGTAACCTAATTCTTTCCTTTCCCCTTGTTGGATCCCTTTCGGACAGGGGGAAGTGGGTTACTTGAAGGAATACCTATATTCTGGGTAAGCCTTTCATTTTGTGTACGCAAACCTTCTTCATTTGCATATGTTTGTAAAAATTCTTGAGCAGGAGCTTCCTCATATGATCCCTCTGACTAAGCCACATTTGGGGTATCAGAAACAATGGAATTGATGACATTAATTGATTCATAACGCATTGCATCCCTTCTATCAGTATTTCTGTGATATTGTCTTCTTCCATGTCCTTGATGAGATATTGCCTTTTGTTGATTTTATCCCTCAGGAACTTCTTAACGAACCATAATTTAGAGGGAATATACTGATAATTAGGCTCTCTGTTCCTCTTGTGGATTCTTCCGTAATCGAGAGAAGACTGACTTTCTCTGAGGAAGAGATTGAGGATTTGAAAAAGTCCCCAGTCTTGTGGACTAGGGCTGTTCTTGATTTTCCTGCTCAACTCCTTGAATCCTATTTGTTTATTCCTAGAGTTGGATTAAAAGAGTCCCCAGTCTGGTAAGATGGGGTAGCTCTTGAGTTGCTATATCTGAGACTTTCTTAAAAACTCTCATGATCTTGCAGACTTTAGTCTGGAAGTTGGATGGATGCATCAACCAACATCCACTCAAATCAACTGGTTTAAACTAATGTTGGATGATTTCGGACACTTTTGTCACTTGATGATGTTCACGCTCTAAACGGGAAGCCTGTTCGATATTCTTGTTTTCCAGATGCAAGAGTAATTAGACAACTTGTTTTCTGTATGCCTGATTTTTAGAAGAACTAATTGCGGCATGTTCTTGAGCAAGCCTTTGATTACATACAAAGCCAATGGGTTGTGTCCGACCATGGGCAATAACATTACATGAGACCATTTTCGGTGGGCTTTGTTGGCTGGAGAGTACAGAGAAATGTAGTGCTCCATGAAAACCCCATACCCTAATATTAATACCATATAGGGCATTGGAAATTAACAGGTGCAATCTTCTTAATGTGCCAATGAATGAACGCTGAAGGGATATCTACTGCTTTTTATCCTCCGGATATCGAAAAACTGAGAGAGATGCCAAGTCAATTTGGCATTGTAAACCTTATATTATCTTGACATGATTTTCATATTCATCATAAGATAATATTTTCTTTTTCAATTGACAAAGAGTTTTCCACATGTTGAGATGAATATCTTGAATACAATCTTCCATCATCATCTCTGGAATGTCATACTGAGAGTCATCCAAAGGCCAAAACATGACTAGCACTTCACCTTTAGCCAGTTTTTTCTCATATTCAGCATTTCCTCTTTATCATGTAATGAATATTCTTCTACCTGATTAGACCAGAGCCGGTGCTTCCTTATTTCTTCATCAGATTCAACAAGATCGGTAGAGAATTAACTTATCAAACTAGAATATGAATGAACCAAGGGTGGTTCGGAGAATGAACCTCACCCTAGGCTATCTTCTGATTGAGAAAGTATTTCACCTGGCAATGGTAAAGCATCAGACATGACTGGCTTCACATTTGTAAGTGCCACAAGATAAAAGGGATTTTTCATCACTTCATTGTCCTTTAAAGAATTTTCTAGGCAGTATGAATTACTACTATGGAGAGGACTTTTTTAGCTAAATTCATCATCATGGGGAGGACCACATGGTGGGTTATAGAAAAATATGAAACCTCTTTCTCCTTAGTCTTCTGGCCACACAGAGGGTTATCGTGGCTCTCATATAAAGATGATAATTCGAGATCGACCGAACTATCATAAAGCAAGCCTTCATAAGGAAGTGTCTAATGAAGACCTTTAGAATTAATGTTCCCACTATTGGGAACTGAGAGAATATAATCTTGATTTTCAACAGATAATTGTATGAGTGCATCAATAACTCCAGCATCGAGCAAGGCCTTGTTACAGATTGGCTCATGATTTCTTTGAATGTGTTGGATGAGTCTTTTTCTTAGACAACTTCTTACTCACTTTGGGAACCACTTTCTGACAAAAGTGGTTATTATGGGCAGGTGTATGTGCCTTCTCAGGAGAAATAGTTGGGTTATGCTAATTATATCCACCTGACTTGTTTGTCCATATGATATGGGGGAGTATTCCCCACAACCCTCTTGGATTGGAACAGAGGTGTGTGTCTTCTCCAGAGTGAACTGTTGATGTGTCACTCCACTGGTAGGGATATATTTGCATTTCATTCCCTATGATGCTGTTGAAGATTTTATAATATCCTGGAAGGCATCCAGAATATGAGTATGGATTTGCTTCTTCTCTTTCAGTAATGTCAAAATGTACTTGGTGACTTCAACTACCGGAACGGGAATATACGTCCATTCCATGCTTGGAGTAGGTGTGTATTCCTGCTCCTGTCCTCCTTTTCCTGTCAGTGAATTATGACAGTACTCATGTATAGGGGCGGAGAATTGAGTCTACCTCCTGTTTGTCGTTGGGGCTTTCCAATTGACTTTTCTGGGTGCTACCAAACGATACTGTTGGTAGGCTTGATCAATACTAGCAGGTGTATGTGCCTGATTATTACACTCTATCGAAAATAGTTGATGAACATCCTTCAATACTGGCAGATGAGGCTGCTGCTAGGATTGAGGAGTGTAAGTAGGTGTATATGCCTGTTTACCAGTTGTCAACACATTAGGTTGGTGGGATTCATCATATGTAGTCAGACGAGCCTTCTGACTAGCTGATGATTTATAAACAGGTGTATATTCCTACCTATAATACTCTGTTTGAATTGCCTGGTGGGATTGTCGTGTTGTTACTAGAAGAGTCTGCTGGATAGAGGAATTAAAACGGACGGGTGTGTGTGACTGCTCATTGCTTTCCACCATGTTAGGTTGGTGGAATTCTCTGAAAATGGCAGAGATAAGAACCTGGTCACTATTGACCAGTTGTCACCTCTGGTTGTTTGTATTTCCTGCTCGGGTTCGAGGAACCTGAGTCGAATGCCTAGAGACGACACCCTCATCATGTTGAGGGCGCACTGCTGCACGATTCTGGCGGAAATTGTTGGTGGGAATACTCGGGAAGGACTACTATATACTTGAATTAAGGCATTGAGTGACACTCTCATTCAGCTCCCTAGAATATGGGAGGGAATGGTGATTGTGTTATGGGGATAACGACCCAAAATGGTTGGAAACGGTGGTTGGAACCACCTGCTTCTTGATCGCTGGTCGTCGCTGTCCAGAAAGCCAGGGTGAATTATTGACTTTGGGGGCTTGTTTAGCAGCCTCTAGAGTAGGAATGGAACCATGTCGACGGTATTAATTAACCAGTGCATTTGATACCTAACGTTGAAGATGCTGAGTAGGTGATGTCATCCTCAAAGCAGACGACGATCCATCCAGAGTAGTAGCAGAGGTATTCACAAGTGTGAACTTTAGAGCAGCCATTTCTATAACGCAGAAGATCTTGGAAAAGAGTGTCTGTTTGATATAACATACATAATCAAGATAAGTTCGGCCACTACATCTTTTAGATGAGTACATATGTTATTGATTGTTTTTTGGCCCTCTCATTGAGTTTAAATAGGGGCCAAACAAATAAGTAAAACATCATTTTAACTTGGTTAAGGATTCACATCGGGTTTACCATTTTTGTTTCCTCTGGAAATGGGGTTGAACTTGTTTGTTTAAGGTTCAAACATTCCAATCGGTTTCTAACAAGTTTGTTCATAGAACCGGAAACATCCAATGATTCTATATCCATTTAGACCTACTTTCCAAAGGTAGGTGCTCATTAGTTGTGGATTGATGAGGCTTAAGAATTTGTATTGGTCGAGAGGATGGGAGGTTGGACTCATCACCCCTTTTTGGGGGGAGTTATTGTCTACTCCGGGACTCTCTTTATAGATTTAAGTTATGTTCGTGAATCCTTATTACATTAACAAGTATGAAAATGAGCTTTCCTTTAGATCTGAAAATCAATGATTTAGCATGTAAGAGATTTAGAGAATCTTTTATATGTATTCGAGGTTCTTCATTGGTAGAGAATCATCTGTATTTGTGAGAGATTCTTAGTCAATGGAATCCTTCAATACATTATATATAAATCTCTTAGTCATTGTGATAACCATAATGGTTTTAAATCCACTCAGTGGGGAACTTTAATTTTATTGTCATTCAAAAGATCATGGATTATTTTAGAGTTGGGATCATACCCGAAGATGGGCTACCTACGTATCCTTGATTAGAAATGGAATCAGAACCCACGTAGTTCGGGAATTAAGATATAGTTTAACGTCATATGGGATAGATGAGAGTTAATGGGTGATAGTCTTGAACCTTAAAAAGGCTTCCTATGTACTCTACTTTTAAGGAAGATATCAAAGTCCACGTAGTTCGCGATAGAAGTGTGAGGTTTATGCATGATTAGTGGTTCAAAGAGAGGTGTCATAATTACTTTTACACTATAAGCTCATGTGAGTCATGCTCGTTGCGAGAAACAAGAAGTATCAGTAAAACATGATGATTATGCCAAGAAATATTCAATCATAAGGAATGATGTGGGGATTATGTATACATGAATTCCCAAATAGATAAATATCGGGACTTATTTTAGAGAAGAAGTCCAGGAACAAGGTCCATAAAGGTATATTTGCTTTTATGGAGATTTTGATACTCTAACTTGGGGCTTACTTCTGAGGAAGATGTAAAAATTAGGAGGGGACTTAGTATTGGGTTTTATTCCTGAGAAGGAAGTACAAATCAAAATAAATTAAGACATCTTAATAGAAATTATGACTGGGGCTTATTCCTGAGAAGGAGGCCCAGGTTAAAGGGTATGACAACCCTGCTTTTATTACAACTTAAACATGATTTATTACATAAAACTTCACTTGATACAACAAAGAAGATCGAGAGGTTTAGTGTCTTTGGGGCTTAGGATCATTACATAATAACTTAAAACATGAAATACAGCATCTTTAATGAAAACATCCTTTACATGACCACTACATTCCCTCGTACTTAGCATTGCATGGGATAACTTGAGGACATGCATAAGAAAAGGGTGAGCTATAAAGCCCAGCAAGGGAGTACACATGGAATAAAATGAGGAGTAAAATACATGTTAGACAGTAGGAATATCAATAGAGCATAAAAGAAACATGAACATGAAGTCATGATAAAGCATTATAATCATAACATGGAAATGTGGAAACAACACTTAACATGGAATTAGCATGAGCCAAGGCTCATTGAACATAAAGCATGAGTAAAACCTCATTTCACATGAAGCACCAGTAAAACCTTGTTGCACATGAATTAGCATGAGTCAAAACTCATTGTACATGACGTATCATGATACTATACTTTACCAAATGCATTGGAGCGCTATAAGGGCGCACCCTTCTTAAACATTTCATTTCATGCATAAGTGTGCCACATGGATCATAAAACATGGATTCATAAAACATAATCATTTATTCCACGATAAAGGAATGTGGAATTAATACATGAAACTTTATATTAAATAAGTAAATGTGCATAATGGTTAATACCCTTGATGGAGAAATGGGCATGATATTCACTACACAATGACATTGGCTTAGAAAATCAGTGCGATTTTGGCAGCGTAACAGCGTGATATAAGAATTAATAAAAATGGTTGATGAGAGAGAAATGGGTTCCTCATCATATTTACATGTAATGGACAGTAAATAGGTCATATGGATACATGTCCTAACAATTGTAATAGAATTTAGATTCATGATACAAAAGTATTGCTTGAATGTAAATGAGGAGAGAGAAGTTCCTCTCGAAATTTCGGCATAGTAACAGGTGTACATGGGAGGAATTTAATGAAAGATAAAGGGGTCTCCCATAATTAAAACATAAATAGGTCAGTATGAGGGAGGTGAGAAACCATACCCCAACATTCATAATTGAAATTAAATGGGAAAAACAACATAAAGAAAATTGGAAAAAAATGAGAAAGGAAGAAAAAACTCTTACTTGGAAGTGTGCTTCCAAAGGCTAGAGAGAGGCTCGTGAGAGGCTTCTTGGGAGCTTGGGGAACATTGGGAGGATTCTAGAGAGAGTAGGTCAGTGTTTGGACGAACTCCAATGGATTTTAGTGAGGAGGAAGTGGGAGCTTGGGTGGGTTTATATAGGAAAGGTGAGGGAATTCTTTATTATTTAGGTTTGGGTCCCCTTACATTAAATTAATCCAAACCCCAAACCATACCATGATTTTTTCCCATGTTTTTTGGAAAAGGGAAGAGGAAAAAAATATTTTATAAGGCCCAAGTCAGAACTTCTTAAAATAATAAGGTTGATTATGTGGAGGTGAGTCACACTCCCATGGAAATTAATTTAAAAAGGCAAAGTGTTGAATATGTCTTGAGGGGTTCATTAATTCTTTGAAAAGTAAGTCAAACAAACCCAAAATCACATTATTTTAATGATAAAACATATATTGGCCGAACATAAGGATTATTCTATTTTATTACATCACCATTGGTTCATTATGATGTCATAAAACACATTATATATTTAAACGGTATTTAATTTTTACCCAAAAATTTGACTGTCTCAGAAAATTATGAAAAATTCACCGTTGGATAATTTCAACGTCCTGATTCCAGAAATGAAATTTATTTTATCAAAAAAAAATTCTAAATATGTTAATTTTCACTTTTAAAATAAAAACCAACATTTATCGAAAATTCATGGGTTTTGACAGAAATGGCTTTCAAACCTTAATATAAAATTTTAATTACATTCATAAAATTATAAGATCATTTATATTTAATAAAAATTAATTTAATAATAATATTATTATTTTATTAAAAAACATTTTATTCAAAAATCCCTTAATTTAATAAAATAGATTTCTTAATTAAATAATAACTAAAAACACCATTTGTACTTTAAAAAACTATTTACAATGTATCAAAAATGACTAGAAATTATATTCATTATTATATACAAAAAAATAATGTACATGAACATAGTACTACTTATTTGTTACATAACCCCTTAAAACAGTTGCATAAGACCTAAGGGTAAGGTGTGCGATGGTGACGGACTCTTGGGGTGGCTCGGATAACATTGCTCGAGTGGTAATCTATATCAACTTCCACTTTTCCCATAGACGGTTCTATTAGAGCTTGACATGGTGAAGCTCAGCTTGGTCTTGGTCAAGGGTGATGCCCAAGGATGACACCTCTTTTCAAATCTTCGACAAATGGGCTTTGTATTGGGAAATTCTACTATATGAGGCCATCGCTTCTTTTGTTTGATAAAATTGGATTTGTTAAGGTCCTATATTTATACTAATCATGTGATCACTGTTCAATGGTTATATTAACAACGGTCACAATTCTTAACATAAAACCAACGAAGATGACATATTATAAAAACATTTTTCATAAAGAGACATTTAACTAGATCAAGAGGGATTTTCCATTAATGAAACTTTGGGTCATTACAATATTCCCCCCCTTAAGAAATTTTGCCCTCGAAATTTTTCTGTTCCCACACTAAAACAAATGTGGGTAACTCAGCTTCATCATATCCTCCAATTCCCAAGTCGCTTCTTCAAACTTGTGGTTTCTCCAAAATACCTTGAAGAGGTGCATTTTCTTATTTTGTAGAAATTTTTCTCTACGATCTAAGATCTTCACTGGTTGCTCCTCATAAGAAATATCGTCTTACAATTGTACCACCTCAGAAGAGAGTACATGTGAAGGGTCCGGTATGTACTTACTTAAGAGGGATACATGAAAGACATCATGTACTTTGGCCATAGTAGGTGGAAGTGCTAGTCGATAGGCCACAGCCCCAACACGATCAAGAACCTTTAAGGGGCCGATGTATCTTGGACATAACTTCCCTTTCTTTCAAAACCTCATGACCTTTTTCCACGGGGATATGCGTAGAATCACCATGTCTCCAACTTTAAACTCAAGGTCTCATCGACAATTATCTGCATAACTCTTCTGTCGACTTTGGGCTGCCTTGATATGCTGATGAATGGTTTTCACCTTCTCCACCATTTCCTCGAGCATTTCTAGTCCAAGCAGCTTACGTTCACTGACTTCATCCCAATATGCTGATGTTATGCACCTTTTCCCATACAGGGCTTCATATGGTGCCATTTGGATGCTCGAGTGGAAACTGTTATTATAAGAGAACTCAACCAGAGGAAGATGTTGATCCTATCCTCCTTTAAAGTCCATTGAGTACAGTCTCAACATATCCTCAAGTGTTTGGAAAGTCCGCTCGGATTGGCCATCAGTTTGAGGATGATAGGCTGTACTGAAGTTCAGTTCAGTATTCAGAGCATGTTGAAGACTCTTCCAAAACTTAGAGGTGAATCTTGGATCTCGGTCAGACACAATAGATAGTGCTACTCCATGCAACCTTACAACTTCTCTAATATATATCCGCGCTAGTTGATCCAATGAGAAATCCTCCCGAATAGCAATGAAGTGTGCAGTCTTGGTAAGACAATCCACAAAAACCCATATTGCATTGTTGCCTTTGGATGTCCTTGGAAGTCTGGTGACAAAGTCCATGGTGATGTTTTCCCATTTCCATTCTGGTATGGTCAATGGTTGCATCATCCCCTTAGAATTCTGCCTCTTTGACTTCACTTGCTGACACACCAGGCACTTTGATGTATATTCGGCGATCTCCTTCTTCATATTATCCCAACAAATGTTTTCTCGGAGATCTCAATACATATTTGTGCTCCCTGGGTGAATAGAGAAATTTGAACTATGTGCATCATCCAAAATTCCCTTCTTCAGCTCCGGACTTGATGGAACACATAGTCTTTTCCCAAACCGCACAATTCCTTCTTCATTAACATCAAACTCCAAGGATTTCACCTTTTTGATAGCTTCCACTTTTTCCTGAATTCCCACATCATCCTTTTGAGCATCCTTTAACCTTTCCAAAAGAGATGGTTGAGAAATCATTTGTGAAAGGATTGATGATGTTCCCTTCTTTATGATTCCCACTTCCATCTTCATCAAGTCTAAGAAGATTGGATCTTTCTCAATTCTCATCATTGATAGAATCACTGGATCCTTTCTACTTAGGGAATCTGCCACCTTGTTCACTTTCCCAGGGTGGTAATGTATTGAACAGTCATAATCCTTGATGAGATCTATCCATCTTCTCTAGCGCATATTAATCTCTTTCTGTGTGAATATATATTTAAGACTCTTGTGGTCAGAATATATCTCACATTTCTCTCCATAGAGGTAATGCCGCCAGATTTTCAAGGCAAAGATCACAGCCGCCAACTCCAGATCATGTGTTGGATAGTTTCGCTCATGTATTTTCAACTGCCTTGAGGCATAGGATATCACTTTATAATTATACATCAGCACATAGCCTAAGCCCTTCTTTGAGGCGTCACTGAATACCACAAAAAGTTCCCCACTTGTGGGTAAAGTGATCACGGGTGCAGTGATAAGCCTCCATTTCAACTCCTTGAAGGTTTCTTCGCATTCGTCGCTCTAAGAAAACTTTACTCCCTTTTGAGTTATCTTGGTAAGAGGGTTGGACAATCGTGATAAATTCATCACAAATCGTCGATAATCTCCAGCTAACCCCAAGAAGATACGGATATCTGTTACCGATGTTGGCCTCAGTCATCCCTCAATTGCATCGGTTTTGGAGGGATCCATAAATATCCCATTTCTTGTGATGATATGGCCCAAGAATGAGACTCCCTTCAACCGGAACTCACACTTGATGTACTTTGCATAGAGATTCTCCTTGTGCAAATTCTCCAGTACAGTTCTTAGATGCTCTTCATGATCCTCCTTGGTTTGGGAGTATATTAGAATATCATCTATAAAGACTACCAAAAATTTGTCTAGGTAATCTCTAAAGACTCCATTCATCAATTCCATGAATATTTCTGGAGCATTGGTGAGTCCAAAAGGCATTACTATGAATTCATAGTGCTTGTATCTGGTACGAAAAGCAGTCTTGGGGGAATCTTCCTTCTTCACCCTTACTTGATAATATCCCAACTGCAAGTCCACCTTGGAGAAGTATTGTGCTCCAAGAAGCTGATCAAACAAGTCATCGATTCTTGGGAGAGGATACTTGTTCTTTATCGTGATTTTTTATGTTCACGATAATCGATGCAGAGCCGCATTGACCCATCCTTCTTCTTGATGAAGAGGACTGGTGCACCCCATGGTAAAGCACTAGGGCGTATAAACCCTTTATCTAGATTCTCCTGTAGTTGTTTCTACAGCTCTTCAAGCTCAACAACAGCCATTCTATATGGAGTCTTGGATATTGGTAGCGCCCTAGGTATAATTTCAATTGAGAACTCAACATCTCTTCTTGGATGAAGACCAGGCAGTTCCTCGGGAAACACTTCAGCGAATTTCCTCACAATAGGCATTTCTTCAAAGATGGTTTCTTCCTTGGACTCAATCATCTAAGCCAGATATGTGTGCTCATAAGGCAGTAATATCCATGCTTGATATGATGGATCTAAAGGAGATTCATCTTCCTCCTGACACTTGTAATGAATAGGGGGTCAATTCTCCATATGAAGTGTGATTTCCCTCTCCCGACAATTTATGTTGGCTCTATATAAGGAAAGCCAATCCATGCCAAGAATTGCATAAAATTCCACCAGAGGGAGTATGAAGAGGTTCACCGGGAAATTCAATCCACAGATTATAACAGGGGAGGACTTATATTCATGGGATGCAATGATTTCCCCATTTTCCATACTCACCGACATCTTTAATTCCATGATTTCTGGTGGTGCTGGGATTGTTATACTAAACTTTCGAGATATAAAAGAATGCGTAGAACCTGAATCAAAAAGTACATTCTCTATTATTGAATGAATAACTAGCATACCTATCACCACTTCGTTGTCGGGGTTCACTTCGACAGAAGTGATGGAAAAAGCTCTTCCTTGCTATCTTGGAGGTTGTTGGTTGCCTCCGATAACCCTTGGATTATGGAACTAATTTGAAAAATGACCCGGTTATTTGAATTTGTAGCATTGAACAACACGTTAAGGTTCGAACGGAGCGTTCCTCTCCTCTGTCGCAGCCGCAGGTCCTTCTTGCCGACAGTTAATAGATAGGTTGCCTTCTCTTCCGCACCTGAAGCATTTTATCATCCCCTTAAGGCAATTTCCAAGGTACTGGATCTTTTTAGCACCGTTGGATTTATCCATCGGACCACCAGCATTGAAGTCCACCTTACGCTTCTTGTCCCCATGATACCCCTGTGATTCCCCGATCTCCATTTCGACCTTGAGGGCACATCGAACAATTTCCTCATAGCTGTCGAAGTCATAGATCGATAATGCTTTCCACAAGCTAGGCTTCAGCCCACCAAAGAAGCGGTCAACCTTGCATTCGGGGGTAATGACAAAGCTGTAAGCGTATCGTGCAAACCTTATGAAGTTTTCCTCGTACACTCCAATGGAATATTCATCTTTTTGCTTGAGGGAAAGGAAGTCCCCTTCCATATTAAGCCGGAGGGTGCGCGAAAAATATTTATTGAAAAACATCTTCCGGAATTCCTTCCATTCCAAAGCCTCGTTCTCCTCCTCAGGCTTCGTATTTTTGATCAACGTCCACCATTGATCAGCTTCACCCTCCATATGATAAGCAGCCAGTAGAACCTTCTCTTGTTCAGAACATTGAAGGATGGAGATGATCTTTTCAATGGAGTTGATCCATTGTTCAGTGATCATGGGATCGGATGATCCACTAAAAGTAGGAGGACTTTGTCTCATGAAGCTTTCGATAGCGACTTGTTCTTTCTTAGGGGGAGTTGAACGTTCCTCTTGTCCCGTGTTTCTATTAAAAACTTGATTTATCTGAGTGAGAAGCATGAAAAAGTTCATGATTCCCGCTCCCATTGGATTTGGCATCTCATTAGTACAGTCATCACACTGATCTTCACAACGGTTGTTAGACTGAGTCCTCCTATTACCGGACATTGGCTGGAATAAAAGGAAATTTAGGGGTAACGCATAAAGGGTAATCCAAATACAAAAGTTTATGACTCAAAAATAAACTTTTATTTTTTAACTCATGAGTCTATAGGCTTCAATCTAGGCTTTTCATGATTTACTTTCTAACATATATTCTTAGGGGAATTTTTCCCTTAATAAGGGTTCATACTAAGATTGGGAATTTATCAAAACATATCCCCCGGGAGTGTCGTAACCAAGAGTGTAGTAAGGCCCATTTTCGTGCACCAGTTCCCGTTCGATTCTAGCTCACATCGGTGTTTTCGGGTTTTACCCCTAGGATACATCTGTGCCAGAGCTGCCTCTACCTGATCGTATCCAGACAGGGATGTATTTGTTTGATAAACCACTTACTTAGTATTTACCAAAACTTAGGGATTTTTTTATTATACTTAGTCTTGTATCTAAGGCTTTACTAGGGTTTTCCTAATCCCAAAAATAACTAAACCTATCCTCTGATACCAACTATGACAACCCTGCTTTTATTACAACTTAAACATGATTTATTACATAAAACTTCACTTGATACAATAAAGAAGATCGAGTGGTTTAGTGTCTTTGGGGATTAGGATCATTACATAAAAACATAAAACATGAAATACAACATCTTTATTGAAAACTTCCTTTACATGACCACTACATTCCCTCGTACTTAGCATTGCATGGGATAACCTGAGGACATGCATAAGAAAAGAGTGAGCTATAAAGCCCAGTAAGGGAGTACACATTGAATAACATGAGGAGTACAATACATGTTATACAATAGGCATATCAATAGAGCATAAAAGAAACATGAACATAAAGGCATGATAAATCATGATAATCATAACATTGAAATGTGGCAACAACACTTAACATGGAATTAGCATGAGCCGAGGCTCATTGCACATAAAGCATGAGTAAACCCTCATTGCACATGAAGCACGAGTAAAGCCTCGTTTCACTTGAATTAGAATGAGTCAACACTCATTGCACATGACGTATCATGATACTATATTTTACCCAATGCATTGGAGCACTATAAGGGTGCACCCTTCTTAAACATTTCATTTCATGCATAAGTGTGCCACATGGATCATAAAAAAGGGATTCATAAAACATAATAATTTATTCCATGATAAAGGAATGTGGAACTCATACATGAAACTTTATAATAAATAAGTAAATTTGCATAAAGGTGAATACCCTTTATGGAGAAATGGGCATGGTATTCACTACACAATGACATTGGCTTAGAAAATCGGTGCGATTTCGGCAGCGTAACGACGTGATATAAGAATTTATAAAAATGGTTGATGAGAGAGAAAGGGGTTCCTCATAATATTTACATGTAATGGACAGTAAATAGGTCATATGGAGACATTTACCAACAATTTTAATGGAATTTAGATTCATGATACAAAAGTACTGCTTGAATGTAAATGAGGAGAGAGAAGTTCCATTCGGAATTTCGGCATAGTAACGGGTGTACATGGGAGGAATTTAATGAGAGAGAAAGGGGTATCCCATCATTAAAAAATAATTAGGGAAGTATGAGGGAGGTGAGAAGCCATACCCCAACATTCATAATTGAAATTAAAAGGGAAAAACAACATAAAGAAAATTGGAAAAAAATGAGAAAGGAAGAAAAAACCCTTACTTGGAAGTGTGCTTCCAAAGGCTAGAGAGAGGCTTTTGAGAGGCTTATTGGGAGATTAGGGAACCTTGGGGGGATTATAGAGATAGGAGGGCAGAGGTTGGACGATCTCCAAGGGATTTTAGTGAGGAGGAAGTGTGATCTTGGGTGGGTTTATATAGGAAAGGTGAGGGAATTTTTTATTATTTAGGTTTGGGTCCCTTTACATTAAATTAATCCAAACCACAAACCATACCATGGTTTTTGCCCATGGTTTTTGGAAAAGGGAATATGAAAACAATATTTTATAAGGCCTAAGTCCGAACGTCTTAATATAATAAGTTTTCTTATGTGGAGGTGAGTCACACTCCCATGGAAATTAATTTAAAAAGGCAAAGTGTTGAATATGTCTTGAGGGGTCCATTAATTCTTTGAAAAGTAATTCAAACAAACCCAAAATCACATTATTTTAATGATGAAACATATATTGGCCGAACATAAGGATTATGGTATTTTATTACATCACCATTGGGCCATTATGATGTCATAAAACACATTATATATTTAAATGGTATTTAATTTTTACCCAAACATTTGACTATCTCAGAAAATTATGAAAAATTAACCGTTGGATAATTTCGACATCCTTATTCCAGAAATGAAATTTATTTTATCTAAATTTTTTTCTAAATATGTTAATTTTCACTTTTAAAATGAAAACCAACATTTATCGAAAATTCACAGGTTTTGACAGAAATGGCTTTCAATCCTTAATATAAAATTTTAATTGTATTCATAAAATTATAAGATCATTTATATTTAATAAAAATTAATTTAATAATATTAATATTAGTTTATTGAAAAAAATATTTAATTCATAAATCCCTTAATTTAATAAAATAGATTTAATAATTTAATAATTACTAAAAACAGCATTTGTACTTTAAAAAACTATTTACAATGTATCAAAAATGACTAGAAATTATATTCATTATTATATACAAAAAAAATAATGTACATAAACATAGTACTACTTATTTTTTACCTAACCCCTTAAAACAGCCGCATAAGACCTAAGGGTAAGGTGTGCGATGGTGACAGACTCTTGGGGTGGCTTGGATAACATCGATCGAGTGGTAATATCTATCAACTTCCACTTTTCCCGTAGACGGTCCCATTTGAGCTTGACATGGTGAAGCTCATCTTGGGATTGGTCAAGGGCGAAGCCCAAGGATGACACCAATTTTCCGAGCTCCAAAAAATGGGCTTCGTATGGGGCAATTCTACTAGATGAGGCCATCGCTTCTTTTGTCTGAGTAAATTGGATTTGTTAAGGTCTTATATTTATACTAATCATGTGATCATTGTTCAACGGCTATATTAACAACGGTCACAATTCTTAACATAAAACCAAAAAATCTGACATCTTATAAAAACATTTTTCATAAAGTGACATTTAACTGGATCAAGAGGTATTTTCTAATAATGAATCTTTGGGTCGTTACAAAGGGAATTGATAACCGGGGATTATTCCTAAGAAGGAGGCCCTTGTTAAAGGGACTTGAGAACTGGGGCTTATTTGTTAATAAGGAGGCCCAGGTTAAGAGGAATTATGACTGGGGCTTACTCTTAACTAGGATGCCCATATTTGGAAACTTGGAGACTGGGGATTACTCCTAAAAAGGACGCCCAGGTTAGGGGATTTGGGGCTTACTCCTAATGAGGATTCCCATATATGGGAATTCGAGATTGGGACTTACTCCTAAAAAGGAGGCCCATTTGTTAAGGAGACTTGAGACTTAGGACTTATTCCTGAGAAGGATTCCTAAGTTAATGGAATTTATGAGTGGTTCTTACTATTAAGGAAGATGTCCAAATTAGAGAAATTATGACTAGGGATTACTCTTGAAAAGGAGGCCTAGGTTAGGGAAATTCTCATATGAAATGATGAGGTTGAATGAATGAAATCTCTCACCTTAGTGATATAAAGATATATAAATCACTAGGTTTTGATATATGTTCCATAGAATTCCTTTGAGATAAGGAAACCAACAAAGGAACCATGCCATAAATGGTTTTATATATGGTTATGAAGGTTAAATCTTGAAGGTGAGAGGTGGATTTGAAGAAAACAAGTGAATAGGCAGGAGGGGCACCCAAAAAGAGAGAGGCACACAAGTCCTCAATGGGCGTGCAAGTCATGGTCACGCAAGTATACTTGCGCGAAACATGAGTACTTGTGTGATGGTCAACCCTTAGGGTAATACTTGGGTGAGACTTAGCTCAATCCCTTAGTATTATCCCTAAAGACTTTTTAATGAGTGGTGTGCAGGTTCTATTGAAGGGATAAGGCGGCACGAAAGTGTGGCCATTTCCATTAAAGGGTGGCCACTTAGGCGTGCATGTGTTGATGAGTTTCAACACTTAGGCCTTGTTCCCCCTCTTTAGATCTTCTGTTCTGGGTTAGAAATTACCTTTTAAGTGTTAGAAAGTCTTCAAGAAGAGACTAGGGTGATGAGAGCTCAAATCTGAGTTTCTGGATCTTTCTGTCCCTGAAATGGGGGGCGAACAGTGGGTATTTATAGGCCTTTGAAGACCTTGGGTGAAAATCAAAGAAGGCTTGAAAGTCACCTGCATTACCAATATGTGGCGCCAAGTATACTTGTGCGGCCATGATGAAACTTGCGCGACCCAAGTGTGAAGAAATCCTTGTTCATGCCTTTGTCAATTTTTGATGTTTCTTCAAAGGATGAATCACTTTGGACTAAGTTATTTCCCTTTTTAAGTCATTAGACTATGTGATGGAAAGGAGTGTCAACAGTCTTGTATGTTAAGATAATGATGTTTGGATAAAGATATCTTGGATTTGAATAAGAAAATTGGATGATGCTAGTTTCATAGAAACTAACTATGGAGTTGTTGACAGGAGGGTTATGATACCATGGATGATGTATACAAATTTTTTGGACTTATGTAATATATCCAATGATTTTTGGATTAAGGAAACATGCAAGTTTTCAATAAAGATATATGGTAATTTAGGTTAATACCATGAATCAAGAGAATTAACCATGAAGTCATTCAAATATTGGGTATGTGACCAACAAGATATATATTATGGGGGATAAATGATGGTATTCAGATTTCGGTTATATGACCTTTCTTGTAATTGTTTTTTTTGTACTTTGAGATTGGACAAAAGTATTTTGGATTTTCCTAATGGTTGGAATGGATTAATTTGAACATTATATATTATATTAAAAGATTAAACTTTTTTTAATATTATTTCACGAATGTTATTATAGTATAGTTTTAGAAAAAATACAACATGTAAGATGGGTGATAAGTTGTCGCATTGGACAAGGCTGTGGGAATCAAACCCAAAACCAAAGAGCGACAAGCCTTTATCACCTACCACAAGACGATGGGACGTTCTTTCTTTGTATAAATTGGTTTTATTTTATTTAAGTAGTACGATAGAGAATTATAAATCCATTTTGGGAACCGTATATGATTAATCTCACCATATATAGACTTATGTATATTTTATTACATGTGCTAACATTTTTTGAGACAGATGGAATGACCTATCATTTAATGACATGATTTTCCAACACTTCACAAATGAAAAATTCAACTTTATTTCATTAAATAAGAGATGAGGTGGAAATTTTTCAAGGAATATCCAATGATGATATTGTACTGAAATCAAGTATATATTTATCCTACTATAAAAAAATCATCAACTTTAAAAAAATAATCTTGAAACTAAAAAGGGATATTGAAACCAAAATTTTTATCCTAGTACCTTCTTATCCGATGAATCAGATGGTCCCTTAAATCATATTCGATTTATGGATTTCTGGTAGTTAACTTTCTTCAAACCATATTCTCTATCACTATTCATCAGAACTCAATGGTTAGATCTCTCTTCTATATCTATGTTTTGACTTACCACCTATGTTCTTCTATGTGGAAACCCAGTGATGAGTTACGTTGGGTAACCATTATGTTTCTAACTTTCCTTTTTAAAATGAAGTTTTAATATCCCATTTTATTATGATGTTTTCTATGAGTGAAACTTTCTAGTAATAAACCATTTATAACCCCGATGAATTTCAAGGGTGAAATTCATTTTAAGGGGGGGTAGAATGTAACACCCTTAGATTTATGGGAAATATTTTTTTTTATTTTCTTTGATTTCTTTTGTTTTGCATTACACCATGATTATATTGGGCTATACACAACATCGTATTAGCTATCATTATACAAAACACTTTTCATGTCTTTTATTACACACAATTTCAAGTTCTTTTGATAAAATTCATTTCGCAATACATGGATTCTAGGTTCTTTTTGATATATAAAAGAAATATGTTTGGATTATGTTATAATTAATACCAAAGAATGTTTTATCTACATTAAACATTGACTTGGATTTCGTTTTATGCAAGAGATACCTTCCTCGATAGCTTGTGTTGTACGCAATACCGAGTTTCACTAAACAACAATATATTTTTAAAATAATATTATTTAATGGGATATAAACTAGCCTTTATTAACAGTATTAATATAATTATGAATTTTATATAATGTTTACGTTAGTATCATGTATTTTCTAGACATTATATAAGAACAAATTCAATTTTTCGGATAAAAGAAGTATTTTTAAGAAATGCAGTTTTTCCACCTTTTAATGACACACCCATTTTAAATTTTGTTTTCAACACTTTTATATATTATATTTTACCAAATAAACTTTCAATTTTTAAGCATCATATAAAAATTTAATTTTTTTGAAATTTTTGGTATTTTTCTAATAAAATTCATATTTTAATCAATAGTGAAATATACTGTATTTTAATTCAAAAATGCCGCTTAATCTAATTTATTTATATAGATAGATAGTCATTTGAATTGGTTTTATGGTGTAACTATATTATATTTTTATAATTTAATTAAAATTTTTTCTTTGGAAGTAATTTCACTTTTAAATTGGACTTAAACACATGTGTATCTTATGATACTTTTTACTTCTTAAAAAAATTGTTTTTTGGTTTTGACAATGGGGCTTAATTTTAAATTAATTAATACAACTTCTATGTTTTTAATTTGGAAAAAATGGATTCTATATTTTTAATCATAAGGTTAAAATTGTGTAAATAAGTACCTTTTATTTTTGGAAATTATGAATAGTAACTTTTGTAATTTTATTTACCATGGATAAAGGGTAAATCTAGTAAATATGGGTAAAAAAATAATATAATAATAATATAAAACCACCCTTTCACATTTCATAATCCTATGTGATGATACATTTATGACCATAGCCATTCATGGGTCAATTTTGGGACCTCATGGATTCACTTGGATGTGAAAATGACATTTTATAAGAATTAATTTTAAGCAAATATAATTATATCCTAAACATATATCTTTTATTAAATCTATTTTAATATATGATTATATAACTTATCTCTTTTTCAATAAATATTAATTAGAAATATAAAAATATTTCATACATCATGGTATTTTTTTATAATTTTGAGACATTATATAAATATATTTATTTATGACACAATTATGATGTAGTGATTACCTCATTAATGAAAGATTCAAATAAATGAATTTATAAACATTAAAATAAAATTAATTTGAACATTTTGATACCATAAACGATTTTTTATATGAAATTTACATGTTAGGTATGAGTTAATTACTTTTGTTTAAAGTAATAAGGTTTTTATAAACTTGTTTACAAAAAGTCAAGTGTGAATAGTATCCAAAATTGACACAATTCATAACTTAACACATAAAATAGTTTATTAAATGATATTAATTTCATAAAAATACATTATTTGGCCAAATTGTAAATATAAGTCCAAATATGTCATAAATAACTTTTTTTGGGTCATTTTACAAGATCTGGTATTTAAATTAACCCCCAATTTGAAAATTACTTGATATCACGGTAAGATTAAAAAGGGTAAAATAAGGATTAAATAAAAAAGATAAGGATAAAAAATAATCAAACATGTCTCAAAATTATTTTATTGTGGTTATTCAAAGAAAAACCATCTTATCTAAGAATTAAATATGGTTTTAACCATTTTAAATCGAAATTAAATTTATAATAAATTAATATTTTAGGACTTTCCATAAGTGCCCCTCTCCTCTCTTAAAAAGGGAACCTCCTCCCTCTCCTATTAATTCCATTATGATCCTTAAATCTCAGAAAAACCCTAAACATTTCTCCTATAAACTTACCTAGTTACATGCTAGAGTTTCTAGTCATATCAAAAGGCCAACTCTAGTGCCCTAAGAGGAAATCTAAAGGAGGCACGTTGAGGAAGAGGTAATCTCTTCTACCGATTCGTTCAAATTTACTTCTTCTTATACTTAATATTCTTTAGGTGTTTCATTATAAATTAATAAAATAAGTATAAATAATATACTGATATGTTATTATAAATATTATACAACCCTATTTCACCATCTATCAATCCTATGGAAAATTAAATCCCCACGTGTGTGTAGGTACGACTTATCGTCTCCATGCCGTGGTGTAATCTGTTTTTCATGACAACCTTATTAGGATGGGTATAATGGTGGAAATAATAAATATATATTATTATTATAACATTATATTAATTATGAGATATTATACACCATCCAATTCAATAACATTCTATAATTATGGGAACAATATCGTCGCTCTTGCATACGTACGGCTTTCCGTCTCGATGACGTAATGAAATTTATTCTCCATGTTAAACATTCAAGAATGATTATAAAGTATATATAATAAATAATCATGAAATATAAGACAAAATAATTAATCTATATTTATGTGTATATATATATATATATATATTTCATTTACTTAATTTTGTTCAATTTAATAAGGAAATTAAAATAGCACTCAGGCATACGTACTGCCTACCATCTCCAAGAACGGTGTATTTTGTTTCATTTATCTATCTATTATTTACATATTTATATACCAAATATATATGATATATAAGTCATGTTTTACAATATTAAAGTAGTTAAATCATGATATATTTAATAACATAAATAATAATAATTAAAAGTATGTACGATAAATAAAACAATTATTACCAAAAACGTTGCATTAACATGGAATTGAAAAATGAACGAGTAATATAAAATCATAAGTGAATTTTATATGATATCATAAGTATTAATATGGTTCTATTACAAGTTAATAATATGTTTAAACCCACTATATATTAGTTTTATAAACATGGAAAAAATTGAACCTAAGGTAAGAGATAGTTTTGTAATCTCATTTTTATTCGAGATTGTTTATGCGTAAGTATTTACTAGGGATATATTTATCATACATGTAAATGTTTTCTAATTTTTTTTTCATAAAATGATTAATATTATTCAATATATGTTTAAAGTCATATTTAACCAATTTTAATTTTAATAAATGGTTTGGAAGAAATCTTTCTTACGTTTACCATACAAGGTACTTTTTGACTTTTCTGACAACAGTTCGAGGATAATGTTTTTTATCTTATACGACATGAATGAATTTTAATGGATTCATGAAGCCTTATTTACATTAAGCTTAATAAACACTATTACAAGTTTATTTTCAACTAAATTCTTTTTTTAAATTTCATGGCATTTTTGAGAAAGGAAAACATTTTTGAATAAGAAAGGATATTTTCCTCAAGAACAAAGTTCAAGTGGTTTATCAAAAAATACATTCCATCTAAAATGATACTATTTAAATAGGGTTATGTTTATATCCCTATTATTACTATGATTTTATTTTATTCATGATGTAATGATCTTTTTAGGGATTATGTTATGATGGAATGATATTTAAGAAACCAATTTTATTTCATGGGTTATGCTATGATGAATGATTTGTGTTTTGTGGAATAAGTAAGAATGATTTCATTATAATATGGGTGGGACCTATATCTACCTCCAATTCCTTGGGTAAATATTTATATCTCATTATATAGACATTACTAGAATGTTAAGTAAATATGTTTTAGTAATGTAGGGATGGAACGACATGTAAATCTGGATTAGTAATACATGGCTAGAAAAGCAAGTAAACTTGATTCAGTAATGGACTATGTCCACTATAATGGTCTTGTAAGCAATTCCTTGGGTATTATAGAAATCATATAATGTTCTTATAAGTTTTCCACAATTAAATGTTTTATGCCAATGCTATTCTATCATGGATAATGTTACTTTATGATCCATTCCTTATATACTTCCAAGATTTATTTCATGACTCATGATTTTGATGTTTAATATTTATGATTATGTCTTTATGTTCAAATGTTTATGGTTTGTATTATGTTATCCATTTTTAACCTTAACGGTCATTTTAGATCACCCTTTTTATGTTTTATTTTACCCAGTATTTAAATAAAGGTTTTAGGTAGGAAAATGAAAGGGGAATATCTTTATAGGAGATGTTAAAGATCCTTCACCAAGTAAGAATATTATGTCATGAGTTTTCAAAGACACTAAACTTACACATTTTTTGGATGATTTTTGTTTCTTGTACTTATTATTCCACAAAAGTAATGTAATTTCCATGTACGTCAAGCATGGGTCTCTATAGCAAGTGTTCAGTGGACACCTCTGTTTGACTATGCACACAACACCCTGACGGCTCTGCATGTGTTGCCCAAAAAAATGGTATGTCAACCAAAGGAAAAATCATCCTCAAGAGAGGATTTTACGACTTCTATGTTCCCATTGGATCTTAAGCCTCTCATCATCCCTCCTAATTCAAGGGCTCCTGAAATCATGGTTTAAACTTTCATCCACCACTCACATCTCTGGTGTACTCGGTACATCCCGACCTGATTAGCGTGTATTTATGAATGGTTCCTTTGATATTTCAACCCTAAAACATGTCGTAAAATTGTGTTATCAACATATTTTAAGCAATAATTAAAACTGAATGGACCCACAACAATTATCCCATTCATGTCAAGTCACCAATGTCCTCACTGCTGACACTAAACTACATTGCCCTACAATTCTCCATTCTTCGATCCTTTAATACTTCGGTGGTGGAGTGAAACCCTTTCCACCCTAGATTATCACACTGATCATATCACATGTTGTATTAGGAAAAAATTTATGGGATTCCCCATAGAGTTAGGGAATATCAATCCTTAATGATTGACCCTATGGACATGACATTAAAAAGAATATTAGTTTTCCCCTCCATTATGGAAAACCTAAAGTCTTAACCATATGAAATTAAACATCAAGGTAGGATAGATACATCTAAAATTACCTACTCCCAATGCACATTCTAGACCTATGTAGAGAACCTAATTTTGGGACATCCGGATCATCAAAATCAGGTCCCACTCTAATAAGGGAATCAAACTGCCTCACTATGCATACGAGATATATCGATGTAGAAGAGTTCCCAACTATATAGATGATCATAGCTAGAATGTTTCTAACATATCCAGAGATGTATTTTCCACCTAAAAAACTCCTAAATTAGAGAGATTTCATATCCTAATATACCTCCATGGCCATTGGAAAAGGATGTCTAGTATCCTATGGACACCATTTCTTGAATATGCACACAATGAACTGGTGGATTCGCATATGTTTCCCACAAAATGGACTATCATCCCAAGGAAAATTCATCCCCAATAGAGGCTTTTCTGATTCCCATACTCTCAATAGATTCCAAGCCTTTTATCATCTCTCCTGAGCCAAGATCCCTTAAAACTGTGGCTTACACTTTCTTCCCTACCCAAGTCCTGGACATGTATGAACATCCTATATTCATTACCTTAGAGTTACATAAGGGTTCTATATCAATGTCCTCATCACATGAAATTTAAACTTCATAAAACTCGATACCCACTATTCACCGTTATGTCAAGTCACGTCATAGGATACTTCCCCTCATGTACCTGTGCTCTAAATGAATTCTCATAGGAAAGTTTAGTATATTCCCCTTTGTATTGGTGAATTCATATCCAAAAAAATATTCCCAATCCATATGCATGAATCAGATCCACATATGAAAAACTTTCAAAAGCACTATATATGACTCAATTACTGTCAACACAGGATACATAGTGACATTTGAATCTCATTTTTTGGGTCCATCCATGAAATAAAATTGTCTCATCCCTACCTACACAAGGGTCAGACCTACGTAAGGAATCAACTCATATGGATATGATAAAAAATCTCTCACTTATTCCTATAATTCCTAATAAATTTCAACCAAAATTCCCCATTTTATGTATAGACACCCCTATCCACACATCATACCCTATGTCTAGAAAGGCCTGAATCCCCATAACCAAACATATCCATCGGAAATGTATGGATAGTGTCCTGCAGACACCTTTGTTTGACTATGCACATAATACCCCAATAGATCTACAAATGTTGCCTACAAAAATGGAATGTAAAACAAAGGAAATTTTTTCCTTTGGATATGATTTACCTACCTCTATACACCCATATGATGTTTACATCTCACCTCATTACTCTGTTTTGGAAACCCCCTAATCTATAGTTTACATCCCCCCCCCTCATTACTGAAGGTGATAGAACATTTCTGGTTAGACTATCATGGAAAAGGAATTTTTTACCCCTCTAGTTAGAGAAAATAAAACTTTAAACCATAAGTCTCAAATGTCCCAATATTATGATGATAAACCACATCACACATTATCCATCTTTTACACAAATCAAATTCTTGTGGGAGTAATTTCTAGACCAGAACCAATGTAAATTATCCCGTACTTCCAAACATCATTCCCTCAATAGGCCACCCACTGTGGTATTCAAAAATAAAATAGATAAAAATTTCTATAAAATTTCATGGCCATCAGAAATGAGAGGCATGTCTATTAAGGACACCTTTGTTTGACTATACGCAGAATTCCCTAATGGATCATCATAAATGCAATGTAAAAATAGCCTGTTATCCAAAGGAAAATTCACCATTAAGAATTTATTTCCCTACTTTTATTCACCCAATGGATTTTATTCCCTATATCATGTTGAATTTATAAGAATAGAATTTTTTGGGTTATGAAACAGTCCTTGTCCACATTTAAAAGCTATTGGGACATTCTTGGTTCATGAGTCCTATATTGGGGCACTTTACCTATAAATCATGGTCTAAAATGTTCAACCTAAAACACTAATAATGATCAAAGAAGTTCAAACTAAAACACTGGTAATGATTTTCTGGTTTACAAGACTTTAAATTGCTCTTGAAAGAGACAAAACTCACTGGGATGAAAACCCTCAAAGGGAATCCTTGAAAAAAGTCGAGTGCCAGCTCGCAAAACGATGTTACATATTGTTTAGAAAAAATATTGAGCAATCAAAAATAAAAAAGAGATAAGAATATTATTATGTTGAAAACCAATAAAGGGAGGATTAAGAAAAAGTCACGTTATTATCACCAAGCCCACATCATGATAGGCTTAGGAAAAAATTAGGGTTATTATAGAAAAATACGTAATGTTTTTGGGGTTTTCTACATAGAAATAGAAAAACTCTGATCACTGAGCCCCTTGATTTAAGAAAATAATAGATCATGATTTAATTATTTCCTTTATCTCAGATAGTGAATCAAATTGATATCTGATTGAGATTATGGTTTTGATTAAAAGTTATCATGATATATTGATATTTTAGGGTTGATCATGATTGATTGATATTGTAGGGAGAAAAGGAAGGAGAAGCATTGGAGAGAAAAATAACTTCATTCTGTTATATGAAGATGAGAAGGACATCCACAACCTGGAGTTTCTCCCTAATGTTACAAAAAAGGAGAAAATAGAATAAGATAATTCAAAGGATTATAATGGATATTATTTATAAATTTCTAGAAAATCTGTAATTGTATGACATGATCCATCAAGATCTTGTTCCAAAGTAGTCCTCTGTATAGATTCTACTTTAACTGTTGGACATTATCATTTCATGATAGTCCTGAGCCCCCCTTCTATTTGAAAAACTTATAATTGGAACTTAACAACACCAGTTGTACCTTCATTCTAGCCATAAAATCCTATAATTCTCATATTTCCTCTATTTAGGTAGTCACCTGATCATGAGCATTGTTCTACTTTGTTGTTAGCTAGTGTATCTCTTCAGTAGGATCCTAAAATGTCTTTGTTTGGTGGTGAAAAGCATTTTACTGAGAAAGGATATCTTTCTGAGATGATATATCCTCTACAGATACAATAATATGGTACATGATTCAGTGGATATATCGGTAGTCGAAGTCGCCCAAACCCAAGTCAGTAAATAGCTTCTGAAGGGTGTCCTCCCCTTCAACAAACTCTGGAAGAAGAGTTTCAGCAACAATATTACAGATTCGGATCTATGCATATCTCTGCACGGTTCGAGGTCTTATGAGTGTAGTAGAACCCTAACTCTATTACTCTACCATAATAGGTATGTAGTCGGGGAATGGTACCACAAATTACAGAATCTACCAAGGCTGGGTCACCCAAGTGGGTGAGCCTTCCTACTTTGTAGGTGATTCAATATCTGAAACTATGTTCATGGAGTCGACCAAAATGTTAGGGGTATTCAATGAATTTCCTCTCAGACTAGATTTGGTAGGATAATAAAATGTATCAGTTGCAAGTATGGGGTCTTAATCACTATTCACAATGATATTCTGAGTAGAAGAAGCCCCCTTGGAATGAATGTAATGATGAATAGATCACCTTCATACAATAGGAATTGAGATATATTGTGAATTTGGAATAGCTAAAATTGGATTGGAAATATTCAAGGGACTTTGAACCTGTTGGACTATCCTAGTCAGTATTTCGTCTGGGTAACATATTACCCACTGTTGGTATTATGGGATAAATAAAGACATGCATGCTAGATTCCTCCCACAACATCATCAACCCTAGTTGATGAAGGATTTATAGGAGTGATTTCTTCTTAAATAGGGTAACTGGGAGGAATTCAACTCACTGAAGACATCTGAACTTCTAGGAAAACCAGTAGGGAACATAGGGTTCATATACAGTCATCTTGTCTATACAAGAAGCTAAGATTCCATCTTGAAGTGCGATAAAGTATGAACGTGATTTTGAAGATCTCCACCCATAATCATATATTATTCTATAAGGCACAATATAAGGAGTAAAAGAAAATATAGAAACATAAATTATATGTTTGACTACAGTGTCATCATTCAGAGATTGATAGAGAGTGACGAAAATGTTGAGAAGAGTGGGGTGGAAGTTAGAATAAGGAACCATTGTAGTATGGAAATACTCAAAATATGGGAAATTCTCATCCATCCAGAAATACAAAAATTGAAATGACCCACTCAAAATATTTAGAGGCTTCCCTTCCTATATCCATCCTAATATTACATAGATTCAGGAAAGGGTAGGGATGACTAAATTTATGGGTTTTCCCTCCACCAATGTGGCCGCCATCATTAGAGTACAAGCTCTAACACTGGTGTATACATCATGAGAGTGTAAGATACATCCCCTCCGAAACATAGAAAATAATACCAATAATTTGATATCATGTGATACATTGATCGAATCTCACAACCTTAGGTGGTGTATCGGCCCACCTTGATGGTAACACAGAAAGAGTCCGAAATTTTCCAAGATTGTTGAGTTGGATGAGTTCGGCTACGGCAGACATTCAGCTTCAACCCGCGCAATGGTAGGAACAATCCTATCCAATTTTCAAATGAAATATATCAGTAGGGATAAAGAGGATGACTAAGTAGTCCATCTACAAGTACTAGTAAAACTCTCGCCAATGGAGATACTAGTTCAACATTCTCCCATGTATTGGTTGTAGGAATAAATTCATTGTACAATTTTTCAAGGATAGGAAGTACCCCAATCTAATAGACTTCCCATAAATTGATCACCACTTAAACATGGGGAAAATGAAAGGTGTTAGTGCTCAAACACTAACTGTTGTCTAGCTTAGTCAATATTTCACCTGGTGAATAAATCGAAAACTAGGAGACACATACCGCTTGATTTCGACTGAAATCTTCCAAATGATTAAGGAATTATAGATAGTTTTGGTGCAACCATAAGGCCTAGGAACACTCTTCATAAAATCACCATCTATATCAAAGATCCCTTTTAGAGCTCCACCATCAGTTGGGGTCGATTTGTGACAGGTTAACAATAGTCGGGTAATCAAGAATGAATGATTTAGAAGATATAGTGTGGTGAAATTGAGTTCGATGTGTCCACATGGATCCATTAAATAAAAATATGTCATCTTAGATTGAATTAGTCATAATCTCCCTTATGGATAGAATTTTCATCTGGTCATACTCTCAAGACATCTCAAGATGAATAGTGAAGCCTCTATGGTCATCTAGTGGAAAAGGAATGTCGTCTTGGAGGACAATGATATAAAGTGGAAATTGGACATATAGTAGATTATCCATAAGATCTGGAAAGATAATATCTTTGAGGATTCCCTCTTAAAGAACGATGTTGGAACAAATGTTGTCTTCAGTGTTCTCAACCATAACCACCCTCCTCCTAGCCACTTCTATTAAGATGTATAGAAAATCTATCCCATTCCTACATCAAAATACCATTCAAAATGTCATTACCAAAAAATCATTCATTAAAATATAAAAAATTGGAAAAGGACAGAAAAAGTCTTTACAAAAAAGCAGTCAGCAAACTAAACCACATAAATGGTTGACTGAAGGCATTCCCTATGAACCGATAGTTCGTAGAATGCCACACAATGTGATGGCCCGTGAAGCACTGGGAAATGAACTAAACAGTTCACAAATTGTGTGACCCACACATAGATCCTTGTTATGTTGTTATCCAAATATTATAGTGTGAAGACTTAAAGTTAACTTTAAATGTTAAAGTCTAGTTCATGGATTTAAAAATAATTAATTCATGGATGAGGATGACCATGAAGGGTTTTTGGTTTGCAGAATGAAAATCATGGTTTTAAGATGAAGGATTTCCCAATGTATCTTTGGTATGTAGAAGTAAGGAGAGCGCAGTGCAGTTCATGGAGTGGTTTTCACTGAGAATTCTGGTAAATGAAAAATTAACTAGCCCCCCTATATATAGGGGTGTCCCCCAAACGGGTCAACCTTTCTACTGGAAACTAGTTTTCTTCAGGACCGCTTTCTAAATTGTAATATCCTCCTATTTTTATAGATCAAAAACCATTCTGATGGGGGAATTTTTAGGGTCTTGAAACATTGAAAAGGGAAAGTTAATACTCCCATAAATTTTTCAAAGGAAAGAATACTAATTATATGAAGGATTTAGTGAAAATTGTTGAAGAAGTAAAGTTGGAAAGGAAAATAACCCATCTGCGTAATGAATCCCAATAATGGTATGTGGAAGGCATTTCCCACAAACTGAGTGGTACATGGAAGGCATTGCCTTCAAGTCGAGTGGTATGCGGAATGAAGACAATGTCACTGCTTGCTGTGAACTATGTATTTGGAATAATTAAGGTGGATAATTTCACCCCCACATACGAAACCCGCTTTGAACCACATCATTTGCTAAATGGAGGTAGAGAATTACCCCCCGGCATACCTTCCCCTTGAACTCAACAGTTCACAGACAGGGGAAAACCTACAGTTTCCCAAAAACAAGATAATGTCACTCATGGAATTAAGGTGGTTATTTTCTCCACCACAAACCACAACCCCGTGGGCCTTTGTTGACCAAGATGTCTGTGGACTAGGTGATCTACCCTTGGGATTATCTAAAAGGTGTCATGAGATCCATAGATATAGATTCATCGACACTGTATAAAGGGACCCTAACGGGAGATAATGAAGGAGTATCAGACTTAAGAGGATTGGACAGACATGTGAGATGGATTTCTGAAGAGATAGATCGACGAGGCAAGGACCTCTTCTGACGAATTCCCACAGGTATAAAACCACCGCATAACATAAAAATGGGGAATCATAATATTACTTGGTAGACCATGAAACTAATTAGAAAATCAGGAACCATATCTTGGTGGCGGATGAACATCCCACAAACCGAAGGATCACTTCCTCTTCTTCACTCTAGTGCCTTGCATATCACATGCCTGCACAGATGGAACCTTGCACCATGTAGAACCTTTCTACACAGTTGTAAACTAGTCCCGTATAGAGAAAAACTATGCGAACCGCATATAGGTCCACATACCATCATGGTACACAGATGGTCCCCCCAACATAAAAGTAGTATACTGCATGGGGAGGTTCCCATCCTGCATGAACAAATGGTATGCAGAATGGGGTACATTTAGGTACTCCACCCTCTGGTTTTGATCATTTCCTTCCATTTCATCACCTCATCCATAACCCCTCCATGAATCAGTCCAACAACATCAGGAAAAATTCTCAGAACCCATATGATAAAACAAACGGGCATATTAGCATACCCTTTTTGGTTTACATACCCATGGTAGGCAAAATCATGTGGGTAATCCCTGCAATGGTGAAGACCCTCGAAATGTCTATAAGTTTACATTCCCATGGTAACCCAGGGTCTAACCTTAGGATACAACATGAACCTTCCCGTTATATAGATGAAGGGTAATCAATATATTTTTCATTCAATTTTTGACAGTGATAACTCAAAGGGATCATACATTCTTTTTCTTTTGACGAGGATTGATGTTTCTACCCTTTAGCAGAACTCATTTCAGGGAAATCCTCCCGATATAGGTCCCTAGACTTTTCATGAGAGGTGGTGCTCTTGATCCTATTAGGCTCAGCCCAAGGCTTATCTGGATAGATCATTGGACATGGCTATCCTGGATAACAACACAAGAGAGGAAATTGGAACATTCAAATCCCTTATCTCTATCTATCTTTGGGATCCAGTACTATCTATTAGTAGATGATGTGGGACCTGCAATCTTCAGTTCAACGACCTCCTCTTGTTTCTCATGCCAATCATGATTCATGGGGGATTATAGTTTGGTGTTTATCATGAAATATTCATAACACCAAAGAATGGGCCTCTTTTTAGGTATAATCCCCAAATAAAATGAACTAAAAGAACTCTTATTCCAATCCTAAAACAAGATACGTAGGATGCCTGTGTAAGGCCCGTTCTCTAAGGGACATTCTCCTTAGAAGTCAGTCCCAGTAAAATTCCCCCAAACTCACTAGGTAATCCTCTTTAGGGGTAATCCTTGGGTTATTTCTCTCAAAAGTGCATCTCCCATGAGTAAGACCCAATAATGACCTTGGAAAATGGGCCTCTTAGATGGTTCAAGTCCCAACTCTAACCGAACAATGATGGATTTGATTCCTAACTAATTTGGATTCATAAAAATCCTCCCTGAGGTCCAAACTCGACACCCAAATCATCCTAATATTCTCATATACATTCCCCTAATAGGGTCATTTCTACCTAGGAGACCAAATATATTTTGGGAATCTTAGGCTACTTTGGCATGAGTCCCACACAAAATTGTAACTAGGCATATTTCACCTAGATGTCCTTGCATCCTGACGTTAAACTACATGGATGGGTCATAGGTGCACAAATGATATGATGTATCCATTTAATTGGAACCGAACGATGTGGGTTCTAATTCCTCTCATGAGGATACATTAGAATCCCATCTTATGGGTTTGATCACAAAAGTGAAATAACTTATGTTCCCCCTTGGATGACGATAAGCTTCAGAATACCTCATCACATGACTTAAACTATAATTGTCTCCATAAATCTTAATCCATTTATATCTAGGATTGATTTTGAAAACCCGGGGTAATCCATGGCCACATTCGTGGGAAAGAAGCAATGGTTTAGAAACATATGAAAATGGATTAAATCTATAAGATAGTCCAGGTAAAGGAAATAATTCCCCCAGAAGGGTGTGATGTGGCTGACATCCCATCCACTCGACTAATGGATTCCTTAAGTGTCGTTGGCCAAATCATTAAATTAGAACCTTCCATTTGAAATTAAGTCCATGAATCATGGATAAAAGGGTTGTAGGGTGTTTCTAGATTCGCAAATAAACATTTTAAAGACCATCGAAGGAAATCATATCTGACATAGGTTCATTGCACAAACACTTGACCCCTTGCAATCTCCTGCTGGGACCATTCAATTGTGGTTCCTCCTTCGCAACGAAAAAAGGACACACTGCCCAGTCCCCAAAAGACCACCTTCTCACACCGCCTCTATGTAAAAAAGATACGATGAAAATAGGGTCAAAAGAATACCTAAATCCTCTTAAAACCATAAAATCCATAAAAAACCCTGTCAACCATAAAACCCCTAAAACTATAAAAATCCTAAGAACCATTAAAAATCATAAATCCCCTAAAAGATCAAAAAACCCAAAAAACCCAAAAAAACCCTAAATAAACCCTAAAAACATTAAAAACCCAAAAACAAAAAAACAAATATACTAAAGGAACCTATAAAAAAGACCTTATAAACACCCAAAAACCCTAAAAACCATAAAAGACCCTAAAAACCTTAAAAACTCAATAAAACATTAAAAATCCCATAAAACAAAAAAAACACCAAAAAATCCTAAAACCAAAAACCCCCCTAAAACCTAAAAATCCCTACAACCCTAAAATCCCTACAAAAATAAAAACAATAAGAACCCATAAACCCATAAAAACCCTAAAAACCTAAAAAGATAATAAAAGACTCTAAAAATAACATAAACACCATAAAAATTCTCCAAACCCACTAAAAATCCAAAAAAATGAAAATCTTTAAAAACTATAGAATACAATAAATTTTTTTAAGAACAATAAAAACCATAAATCCCTAAAACCCCAAAAAAACATTAAAACCGAAAAACCAAAGAATGATCTTAAACCCACTAAAAGACCTAAAATGACCCTAAAAACATAAAACATAATGAACTCTAAAAACTATAAAACAACCTAAAATAAATCTAAAAATCCCTAAAATATTTTTAAACCCATAAAACCCCCTAAATCCTAAAAAAACACTAAAAACCCTATATCCCCAAAACCCCCCAAAAAAAACTAAAACAATAAAAAGCGTAAGAAACTATGAAGACCCTAAAATCCCAAAAATACCCTAAAAGGCCAAAAAACCCATAAAGGCCCTAAAACTACGTAAAAAACCGTAAAAAACCTAAAAACCATAAAAACCAATTAAAACAATAAAACCCCTATAAACCCAACAACCTTAAAAATACACTAATTCCCCCTAAAACCCCCAAAACCCTTGAAATCCTAAAACCCGTAAAATTCCCTAAAAACACCCTAAAACCAATAAAGACCCTAAAACCCCTAAAAAACCTAAAATACACTAAAACTATAAAAACTCCAATAAGAACCTAAGAACCCTATAAGACCCAAAAAATCATAAAATACTAAAAACCCAAAAAATACTTTTGAAAAACCTAAAATACTGAAACAAAATCCAAAAAAAAGGACCCAAAAAACCCCAAAAACCATAAAAGGCACTAATAAACAATAAAATACCCTAAAATAAACTAAAACCCTAAAAGTTTCTAAAAAAATGAAAAAACCATTAAGGTACCTAAGAAACACTAAAACCCTTTAAAATACCATGAAGCCCCTAAAAACCCTTT
Source organism: Viscum album (assembly GCA_963277665.1). Classification (NCBI taxonomy): domain Eukaryota; kingdom Viridiplantae; phylum Streptophyta; class Magnoliopsida; order Santalales; family Viscaceae; genus Viscum; species Viscum album. The sequence goes on along the minus strand of OY728137.1, from coordinate 1,830,934,741 downwards.
AACAACCCTAAATGTAAATCACCATAAAATCTCTAAAAGATTATAAAAACCATAAAAAACACTAAAAAACCTAAAAATATAACAAACCTAAAATACCATAAAAAGCATAAAAACACTAAAAACCTGAAAAACCTAAAATTTTAAAACCCCTATTTTATAAAAAAAATTCCAAAATTGCCCTAAAAACCCAAAACACATTAAAATACCTACAAACCTGAAAAAATCATAAATATATCTAAAACCCATAAAAACATTAACACCCCTAAAATCAAATAAAAATAAAAAACCATAAAAGCCCTAAAATCTTGAATAACACTAAAAACCATAAAATCCCCCCAAAAATATAAAACACCAAATCGCGCAAAAACACCCCCAAAACCACCAAAACCCCAAAAAAACCACCCCTTAAAAACCCATAAAACACTTTAAAACCATTCAAAACCTAAGAAATAAAATACCATTAAAACCCTAAGAACCGATAAAAAACCAGAAAAAGATTAAAGAGAATAAAAACCATAAAAAAAATATACTGTATACCTTACACCCTAAACACTAAGACATAGATACTAAAAACAAAAACATACACCTTAACACCTAAATCCTCCACCTGAAACCAAATACCATGAAACCTAAACCCTATACCATACACCCTAAATTCTAAACCCTAAATATTATACTCTATACCCAACAACCTAAGCCTTAAAAACTATACCCTAAACCATAAAACCTACACCTTAAACCCTAAACCCTACACCTAAAAACCTAAAATCTAAACCTTATATCATAAAATTCACTAAAAACCCCCAAAACACTAAACAAACCAAAAAACCATAAAATATTCTAAAAACCAAAAAAACCGTAAAATCTATAAAATAACCTAAAAATTTATAAAACCCTAAAAGTCCCAAAAAACAGAAAAAAACCCTTAATGTACTTAAAACCCTAAAACCCCCAAAAAACATAAAATAGACAATAGAACCTTAAAACACTAAAAGAACCTAAAACAACCTAAAAATATTAAATTTCCTAAATGATTGGATGTGGTGCTGTTGTGTTGCTGTGATGATTGGATGTGGTGTTGCTGGATGCTAGAATGTGCTGGATGATGGAAATTGTGAAGCTGGATCAGGGTTGCTGTTGAGCTGGGAGTTGCTGAAGCTGTGGTTTATGATAGTGTTGCTGCTGTATGTTGATTGTTGGCTGAGTTTGAATGTTGGTTGTTGGTTAGCTGTGAGTTGTTGGAAGCTGGTCGATGCTGGATGATGGTGGTGGTTGCTTGGCTTTGTGTGTTTTTTTCTTTTTTTGCTTTGGTTTTTTGTTTTTTGTTTTTTCTTTTGGGGTCTTTGGTGCCTTGGGTTGTAAGGGGTTTTGGGGTGTGGGTCGTTTGACTCCTCCCCTCCCTTGTCTGCTTTGTCTCTTTTTTATTTCTAATAAATTTTTTTGGGGGGGGGGGGGGAATAGCCCGGCCCTTGCATCTTCCTTGCCCTAAAAGACCCTAATAAAACACTAAAAGATATAAAACAACCCTGAAAACCCTCGATAAACTCAAAAAAAATCTACAAACCCATAAAACAATCAAGAAAACCAAAAATACCAAAAATACCAAAAATACCTCAAAACCCTAAAATCCCTAAAAATCATTAAATACACATAAAAACCAAAAAAACCATAAAAAAGTCAAAAACTACTAAAATTATGAAAAACCCTAAAATCATAAACCACTAAAAATCACTAAAAATCCCAAAAAAATCTATAGATCCCTAAAAAACCCCAAAAACCATAAAAATCCCTAAAACCCCTCAAAGTCCCTAAAACCCAAAAAAGTCAATATATCCCTAAAAAGACACTAAAAACCCTAAAAATTATTAAAACCCCCCTAAAATACCTAAACCCACTAAAAACCCTAAAGACCTAAAATGATCTAAAATCCCTAAAACCCCAAAAATACCCTAAACGCCCCTAAATCAATAAAAAGACTAAAACCCCCTTAACATAACCTATAATCTCCCAAAAAAGTCCCTAACACACTCGAAATAAACTTTAAAAACCATTAAAACCCTAAAAATCATAAAAATAAAGAAACCCCCATAAAAACCACTAAAAACCACTAAAACCCTAAAAACCAAATAAATAAAAGAATATAAAATCCTTAAAAGAACACAAAACCCTAAAAGACCCTAAAAACTAAAAAGACCCTTAAAACCCGAAAACCCTTAAAAACTATAAAAACACTAAAAACCCAAAAACAAGTCTAAAAACCATAAAAACACTAAAAACCCCTAAACCACCCTAAAAACCTAGAATCACTAAAAACCACTGAAAACACTAAAAACCTTAAAAACCTAAACAATTCCTAAAATCCCCAAAACCCATAAATTCCCATAAAACCACTAAAACCATAAAAACAAAAAAAATGTCTAAAATCATAAAAAACCCATTAATCCCAAAAAATACCCTAAATACCCTAAACCCCTAAAGACCAAAAAAACAACCTAAAATCCATTAAAAGACCAAAAAACAACCTAAAAATCATAATTATTATAAAAGAAACTAAAACTATAAAAAAATACTAAACTACCCTAAGCACCCTTAAACCCATAAAAGACACTAAAACCCTAAGAGACACTAGAACCCTAAAAACTATAAAACGCCGAAAATCCCTTTGAGAAAAAAAAGATCCAAAAACCCTAAAAACCTAAAAATAGACTAAAAATCAATAAAATCCTAAAAGGAAGTTAAATAATTTAAACCCCCCAAAAGACCCTAAAATATCCTAAAACCCCTAAAAGGCTCTAAGAACCCAAAAAACCTAAGGGAACCTTAGGAAACCTAAGAAACCCTAAAAACCCAAAAGACCCTAAAACCCATTAAAAAATAAAAAAGGGGCCTAAAACCTAGAAAACATCTTAAAAACCATGAAACCCCCAACACACCCTAAAACACTTAAATCCCTAAAAGAACAAAAAAAACCTCGAAAGCCATAAATCCCCAAATCCCCACAAAAGACCAAAAAAACCCATAAGACCCTAAAAACTCCAAAAATCCTTGAAAATAAAAAAAACTAAGACCCTTAAAACCCTAAAAACCCTAAAAACTTTAAAAACCTTAAATATACTAAAAACACTAAAAACCATAGAATCCCCAAAAAACTCTAAAATTTATAAGGGCACTAAAACCCACCAAAAAACACTAAAAACCTAAAAAACACTCTGAATCTTAAAATAATAAAATAATTAAAACCTCTAAAATCCTCTAAAAACCCTAAAAACTCTTAACACACATAAAACACCAAAAATTCCCAAAAATTACAAAAATCCCCAAAAATGCTAAAAACCCCAAAAACCATTTAAAAACCAAAAATCCTCAAAAAACCCTAAAACTGCTTAAACCCATAAAAATCTTAAAAATCTATAAAAATTCTTAATACCCCCAAAACATCATAGAGCCCCTAAAAATGTGCATAAACACAAAAACCCCTAAACTCTAAAACATATACCCGAGACCCTAAACCCTATACCCTACACATTAAACATTAATCAATACACCCTAAACTATATACCCTACACCCTAAACCCTAAACACTACACCCTAAACTCTATACCCTACACTTTAAAACAATAATACCTACATCATACAACCTATAACCTAAAACCTAAACCACAAACTATATTCCTTAGACCCTTAACCATACACAAGAAACCCTAAATCCTACATCATAACCCCTAAACCCAACACCATAAACATTAAAAGATCCTAAAAACCCTAAAAGAACTGAAAAATTCTAAAAAATCCTAAAACCTCTAAATAACCCTAAAAACCATACCCCCCCCAAACATAAAATACCCTAAAAACACTAAAAACTGTAAAAACAATATAAAACCCTAAAAACCCTAAAGATCCTAAAAACCCCAAAACACCCTAAAAACTCTTAAACCTTAAAACCCTAAAAACCATTAAAAACCCTAAAACTCCTGAAAACCCAAAATGCTAAAAATACCTAAAATCCCTCAAGATAAATATATACCCTAAAACCATTAAAACACAAAAAACCACAGCCCCCTCCAACGCATTAAAATTATTAAATTTTCCATAAAAACCCTAAAGAACCTAAAAACATTAAAAATACTAGAAAGACACTAACTTTCCCCAACCAAAATCATTCAAACTTGAAAACAATAAAAACCCATAAAGTTCTAAAAGTCCCTAAGAAACCACAAAAACCTAAAAAACATAAAAACCATAAACAACTAAAAACCATAAAACCCGTAAAACATTTGGGGGGCTGGGAATAGCCCGACCCTCGAAATATCCTTTCCAAAGAAACCTAAAAACCCATAAGAAATCCAAATACCATAAAACTAAAAAAGTCCTAAAATAATTAATACCCATACAATCCTAAAAAATCTAAAAACCCAAAACCCCAAAAAACACTAAAGCCCCTATAACCTCCTAAAAATACCAAACACCCCATTAAAACCCTAAAAACTCTTAAAAAGCATAAAAAATTGTATAAAACCTAAAAACAATAAAAAATCCTACTAAATATAAAACACCAAAAAACCCAAAAAAAACTCTAAAAACCACAAAAAAACACGAAAAAAAAATCTAAAAACCCTAAAAAAACTAAATCCCAAAGACCCATAAAATCCTCAAATGACTCTAAAAATATTTAAATACCCTAAATGACCCTAATAAAATCATAAAATACCCTAGATTTCCTGGAATCCACTAAAACTCTAAAATAACCTAAAAAATATTAGCATCCCTAAAAAACATAAAAAACCGAAAACTATGAAAACTAGTAAAACAAATGAAAAACTTTAAAAGACTAAAACCCACTAAAAAAATATATAATTCCCAAAAATCCCCCCAAAGCCAAAAACCCATAAAAATATATAATGATAAAAACCCCCTTAAACCCCTAAAGAACCCTAAGACACCTAAAATAACCTAAAACCCTTAAAAGTGCCAAAAAACTCTATAAAACATAAGAGAATCTAAAAACCCTAAATGGGATTAACAACCCTAAAAATTCCCTAAAAGACCCTAAAAACATAGAAGTCCCGAAAAACCCTAAGAAACCTAAAACACCCTAAATAACCCTAAAACCCTAAAAATCTACAAAACATTAAAAATTATAAAAAAAGAAAAACCCATAAAGCCCCCAAAAAACTCTACAAAACCCTCTAAATCCAAAAATAACTTTAAAACCCATAAAAAATATTAAACTCCATTTCAAATCCATAAAAATAAAAAAAACCTATAAAAGCGGGAAAACCCTTAAATCCATACAAAACCATAACACCATACAAAACCCAAATAAACTAAAAGAACCCTAAACCCTAAAAACCCTAAAAGAACCCAAAAATCCAAAAAACATGTGAAAAAACCCTAAAACCCTAAAACCCTTAAAACCATAATAACCCTAAGAACATAAAGAATTATAAAAAACATCAAAACCCATAAAAACCCCAAAATGATCATAAAAACCAAAAAACCAATAAAAAACTAGAAATCCCTATGAATTTCTAAAAACACTAAAAACCTTAAAACCCCTTATAGGCTGCCCTAAAAACACTAAGAAAGACTAAAAGACCCTAAAATACACTAAAACTATAGAAATCTCTAAAAATACTATAAAACCCTAAAAGATCATAAAAACACCTAAAAATCATTTCAAATACTAAGAACACATAAACACCCTAAAAATAGAAAAAACATAAAAAACCTATAAAACTTTTAAAACCCTAAAAACCCTAATAAAACCAAAATATTAAAACCCATAAAACATTAAAAACCCCCCAAAACCACAAAAAACCCCCCTAAAACAACTCTAAAAACCATAAAAACCTACAAAAATCCAAAAAAACATAAAAACTCATAGAAACCCCAAAAAACACTTAAAATCAATAAAAACCAAAAACCCCAAAAAACCCCAAAACCCCTAAAATATCCAAAAACCCTAAATACCAAGAAATCTCCCAAAATAATGAAAACCCAATGAAAACCCTTAAAACCAATAAAAAACCCAAAAAAAATCATAAAAACCTATAAAACCCATTAAACAATAGAAACCCCAACAATTCTAAAAAATAATAAAAAACCTCTAAAACCCCAAAAATACCACTAAACCCAAAAAAAACTATAAAAAATACAAATAAACCCTAAAAACCCTAAAAACCGTAAAACGATAAAACCCACAAAGACCCTAAAACCCCAAAAAACATAGAAAACATGAAACCACTAAAACCCTAAAATACCCTAAAAATCCTAAGCCCCAATGAAAATCCTAAAATACCCTAAAAACACTTCAATATCATAAAAAAATGGAGACCCATTGAAACCCTACAATGTCGTAAAAACTGAAAAACATGAAAAGACCTAAAACCCTAAAACCCTTAAAAACCTAAAAACCCACAAAACCCCCAAAAACTGCAAAAAAATCTAAAATGTATAAAACCTCTAAAATAATCCAAAAAAACCTTAAAAAACTAAAATAACATTGAAACACCCTACTACCATAAAAACATAACCCCACCCCACCCCCCCCCCCCCAAAAAAATTCCCCAAACTTATAAAAAGTCTTGAAAAAACATTAAAAATCTTCAACCCCCTAAAAATCTCTAAAAATATTTTAAAACCCTAAAAAATCTAAACACCTTTAAAACCATTCAAAACCCTAAAAACCCATTAAAACCATAAAACCCTTAAAGTCCCCTAAAATAAAAAATACTCTAAAAATTCCTTAAAACCACTAAAACCCTTAAAAACCATAAAAAACATGATATCTTAAAGAACCTAAAAACCAAAAAATCTTAAAAACCAAACAACCCCTAAAAATCCTAAAAAACCTTAGAACCCCTAAAATCCATAAAATGATAAATACTCTAAATACATAGAAAACTCTAAAATCCACTAAAAGACCCTAAATCCCTTAAAAATTCTATAACCCCTAAAAGTCTTTAAAACCATTAAAACCATCAAAGATCCTAAAAATATTTAAAACCCCTTAAATACCCTAAACCCTCACATACCCAAAAATATATATAAAGAACACCCTAAATCCCTAAAAACTCTAAACCCTATAAACCCATAAAATGTCTAATAACCATAAAAACACCTAAAATCCATAAAATCCTTAAAACCCCTAAAATCCACAATAACAGAAAAAAAAACCCTAAACCCTAAAAAAAATTAACCCCCCTCCCCCCCCCACCAACTCCTTAACACCATAAAAACCCTAAAACCATAAGACCCTAAAAGTAATAAAATCACTAAAAATTGAAAAACACTAAAAATACCTAAAAGACGATAAAAATTAAAAACCCTTAAAAGGCCTATGAATTCCTTGAAAGCACCAAAACACCAAAAAACCTAAAAACATCCTAACGACCCTAAACACGAAAACAATAAAACTTGAAATACCCCTAATACCCCTAAAACCCCCTAAAACCTAAAAACAAATAAGAAACCCAAGAAACCACTAAAAACACTAAAGAACTTCTTAAAGAACATAAAATCTTTAATACCCTAATAGAACCTAAGAAACCCTATAGACCTTAAAATCCTAAAACCCACCTAAAAGACATGAAAAAACATAAAAAAACATAAAGAATATAAAAACCATATAAAACACCTAAAATACACTAAAATACCCTTAAACACACTAAAAACGCTAAAAAAATTTAATAACACAAAAAAAACCCAAAAACCCAAAAAACACTAAAATTACCAAAAATGCTAAAAATACTCAAAAAACCCTTAAAATAATAAAACCAATAAATAACCCTAAAAACATGAGATCCCTAAAACCATGAAAAAGCCTAAAACCCCTATAAAACCCTATAAAACATTAAAAAACCCTAAAATCCTATAAATCCCTTAAACACTTAAAAAACTATAAAAATGCTGAAATATATAAAAAACCCAAAACCCCTAAAAGCCATATAAAATCTAACCCCCACCCCACCTACACAAAACATAAAAAACTAAGAAAATCCTAAGATACGGTTAAAATTTTCAAATCCCTAAAAACCAAAAAAACTCCTTAAAAATGCCTAAATTCCCCTAAAAACTGTTACAAATGCTAAAATCCCTAAAAAGCTAATCATTTTACAACATCCTAAAAACCTAAAAACCCAAAAAAATCTTAAGACCTTAAAAATCATAAAATAACCCATAAAACCCCAAAAGAACTATAAAACCCCTAAAACCCCTAAAATCCCAAAAAAAAGACAATAAGAAGCCATTAAATCCCTAAAACCTAAAAATACAAAAAATAATTGGCATCCCTAAATGCCCATAAAAACCATACAAACTCTAAAAGACCCTAAAACCCCAAAAAATCACTAAAAACTAAATACCACTCCCCCCAAAACAACCCTAAACACCCTTAAACCCTTGAAATACATAAATCCCCTAAAACCCATAAAAATCATAAAAACATTTAATAAACCTAAAACCCCTAAAACCCATAAAAATTAAAATAAACCCTAAAACTCTTAGAACACTAAAAACCCCTAATAAGACTAAAAATTATTTGAAAACATTGAAAACCAATTGAAAATATAAAAATTTATTAAAAACATAAAATCCCTAAAAAAACTAAAAAACCAATAAAACCACTTAAAAATCCATAAAAACCCTAATAAAAACCTATAAATCCAAAAAAAACCCAAAAAACACAAAAACTGTAAAACACTTAAAAACCCCAAAAATTATAAAAACCCTAAAAATCCTAATAACCCTCTAAAAAATTTAAAATCACCATAGATAACCTAAAAAACAAAAAAAACCATAAAATCCTAAAAGATTATTAAAAACAGTAAAAAATCATAAAAATCTAAAAACTCAAAAAGACCCTAAAAAATACAAAACCCTAAATACCATAAAACCACAAAGTCCCTAAAATCCCTTAAATAATTAAAACTCTAAAAATCATAAAAAATAGAGTCGTAAAATCCTGGAATACAACTAATAACTATAAAGACTTTAAAATTTGTAAAAAAAGTAAAACTATAAATACTCTAAAGACCCTAAAACAATATTAAGAAACCTAAAAAACCTATAATCCCCCAAAAAATACCAAAAAATGCAAAAAACACTAAAAATAATAAGACTCAAAAATACCTAAAAATCACATGAATAAACTAAAAAACCCCTTAAAAACCCTAAAAACCAAAATGAGCCTAAAAATCATAAAATCCCTAAAACACCCTAAAAACTCCGAAAAAATATGCTTCATATGCTAAAAGACCATAAGAAACCCCTAAAAATATCTTTCAATCTCTAAAATTTAAAAACTCCCTGAAAACATGAAAAACCCCTGAAACCTCTAAAAAGTCAAAAAACATTTAAAACATTAAAACACTAAAATGCTAAACCCCACCCTATTAAATCAATCAAAAACCCTAAAAATCCCAAACCACCTAAAAATTATAAAGACCCTATAAAACATTGAAACCCCTAAAAATACCTAAAAACCACAAGACCACTAAAATCCCTAAAAATCCCTAAAAACTCTAAAAGTCTATAAAACCCTAAAACCCTTATAAAACCCTAAAAACCCTAAAGACCCCCCAAAACCCATAAAAGAACCCTAAAACCATAAAAACCCAAAAATAATAATCCCCCCCTAAAATCCCTTAAAACATTAAATATCATGTAAATCCAAAAAATCCTTAAAACACAAAAAATTATAAAAACACTAAAACCATTAAAGACATTAAAACCATTAAAGATACTAAAACCTGAAAAACTCTAATAACCCTAAAAAACCCTAAAACCTTTAAACCCCTAAAACACAAAAAACAATTAAAATGTTTAAAATCCAAAAATCCATGAAAACACTGAAAACCTTAAAAACTCTTAAACCAATTAAAATTCCAAAAACCATAAGTACCCATAAAACTCCAAAATAAACCTAAAAAACCAAAAACCCTAAAAAACCAAAAACCCTAAATCCTCTAAAAACCGTAAATAACCTAAAACCCTAAAAATACAACAACCCCCCATAAATCTAAAAACCCTCAGGACCATAAAAATCCCAAAAATACGCAAAATCCCCCAAACCCTAAAAAGTATGTAAAAAACCTAAATTAATAAAAGACCCTTAAAACTTTTAAAAAATCCTAAAGACCCTAAAAACATTAAAACCCTAAAAAAAGTAATAACTATAAAGCCTCTAAAAGATAATAAAATTCCTTGAAACCCCTAAAATACCCTTAAACGCCTTAAACCCCAAAGACCCCAAAAAACCCTTAATAAACTATAGAAGACCCAAAAAACATTGAAAAATATAAAAACCTAGGATGGACACTAAAAACCCTTAAAACACTAAAGGAACCTAAAAACAACTAAAAATCCAAATCGACCCTAAAAAACCCTAAAACTACAAATGGACCCTAAAACCCTAAAGGAACAAAAAAATCAAAAAACCCCTAAAACACCCTAAAAGACATTAAAAACCCTAAAACCCACTAAAACCTTTTAAGAACCAGTAAACCCCTAAAATAACCTAAATTTCCCTAAAACCCAAAAAAGTCCCTAAAAATACTAAAACCATAATGACCGTAAAAATCCAAAAAGACACAAAAAAATTTAAATGACCTTAAAACCCCAAAATACCTTAAAAACCCATTTAAATATTAAAATAACCTGAACCCCCTAAGATACAATAAAACAAAAACCCCCATAAAATACATAAAAACCCTAAAACCCTAAAAATCCAAAAAACCATAAAAACCCTAAAACCCCTAAAAATAAAAAACCCCATAAAACACACAAAAAACCAAAAAACCCTGAAACCCCTAAAAACCTAACCCCACCCCCCAAGTACCCAAAACCCCTAAAGGTCCCTAAAAACACTAAATGATAATAAAACCCCAGTAAACCCATTATAGAAACTAAAAAACTAAAAAACACCATAAATGACCCTAAAATAGTTAAAACTCCTAAAACCCCTAAATCCCCCTAAAATCCTAAAAGACGCTAAAATTTAAAAACTCATAAACATACCTAAAAACCATAAAAACCATAAATGACCCTAAATTATCCTATAAAATATTATATTTCCCAAAAACCCATAAAAATGTCTAATATAATAAAAATACTTAAAACACTAAAAAACCCTAAAAACCCTAAAAACCTAAAAAACACTAAAAATCCTAAAAAATGAAAAGAACCTAAAAAACCAAATAAATATAAAAACAATAAAACTAATAAACTCTTAAAACCCACTAAAAACTCAAAAAATCACTAATAACCTCAAAAATCATAAAAACCCAAAAACACCTAAAAATGCCAAAAAAAACCCCAAAAAACACTTAAAGCACATAAAACCATACAACACTTAAAACCCCTAAAACCCCAAAATACATAAAATCCATAAAGTCCCTAAAAATCAAATACACAATAAAAATCAATAAAATATGAAAAATAAACCTAGAAATAGTTAAAAACCCTAAAACCCCTAAAATCCATTAAAACCCTAAAAACCCAAAAGCCCCTAAAACGCTAAAAAAATTAACACTCTAAAACACTATTAAAACAAAAAACCCCTAAACCCAAGAGAACCTTAAATACTCAAAATAAACCCCTAAAATCACTAAAAACCTTAAAAAACTTAAAACCCTTAAAAACCCTAAAAACAAAAAGCCTCAAATACTCTAAAATTCCTAAAAAACCCTAAAAGACCCTAAAGACTCGAAAAAACTATAAAAGACCCAAAAACCCATAAAAGAGCCTAAAAACCCCAAAAGACCCTAAAACATTTATAAAAACCCAAAATACCCTAAAACCCCCTTAATCTCCTGAAATACCCTAAAACCCTAAAACCCCTAAAAACATAAAAACCTAAAAACATAAAAATCCTAAAAACTCTAAATGCCCAAAAAAATACTATAATCCTCAAAACCCCTAAAAACCCATAAAACCCATAAAACCATAAAACAAATAAAAATACAAGGAAAAACCTCTTAAAAACCACAAAACCCCAAAACATCCTTTAAAACTCTAAAACCATAAATACCCATAAAGCTACAAAAACTCACCCAAACTTTAAAAGACCCAAAAAAACAAGGAAACACCTAAGAATCCTAAAAACCCCTAAACCCCTAAAAACCTAAAAACTATATAAACCCTAAAATTCATAAAACCACTAAAAATATCTTAAATCCATGAAAACCCTAAAAACCCTAGACATCTCTAAAACCCCTAAAAACCAAAATAACCCATAGAAACACCCATAAAAAACTTTATAACCGAAAAGAAACTAAACGAACCTCAACCAATAAATGCACATAAAACCCTAAAAGTCCCTAAAACTCTAAAACCATAAAAACCCATATAATCAATTAAAGATCAAATAAACCTGTAAATGATCTTAGAAAACTAAAAGACTCTAAAAAATCCCAAAACCCATAAATTAACATTAATTACATCAAATAACCTAAAAGGGTATCAAAACCATAAAAATATCTACAAGGCCGTCAAAAACCCTAAAAAACTTAAAATAATCCTTTGGGTATTGAAAATTCCATAAGATAATTCCATTAATTTAGAAAAGGTGAATAAAAAACATGAAGAAGAATCTGAATAAAAATTTTCAATGGGAGCTAAGCCACGAAGGACGGGTTAATACCACAAAGTGAAAATTTCTTTGCATACTAACACTATTAATGGTGTTTCTTCACTTCAAGAAGCACCCTACAAATGAAATAGTTCCTATGGAAAGGTGGTACCACCCGTTCCCACAAAGGAAATAAAGTAATTTTTGTGGATGGATGGTGATTTGTTTCCTTGAGAATGAGCATCCCTGCGAATGAAATAACTCATATGATGAGGTGGTACCAATGTCCCCTACAAATAAAACCATAATCATTTATGGGGCCTGATGGATAATTTTTTCCCATGAACAATGGATCTCCACTAATGAATTCATTTATAGGTTGGAGAATCCTCTATTAGCTCTTGAAAAAGAAGCATTGAAGCCCACTATGGATGACCATCCATGCAGGTATTTGGTCCCTCCATTCCTCTATAAAAGATCTGCGAGGGGGATAGAGAGAGGAGGATGAAAAAATGGATATCATAGGAGGATATCTCAGATGAGAGTTGAAACATAAATATTTCTATTCCAAGATGGTAAACATATACCGCATATCATTAAGGAGAAAATAATAAATCATATAGACATTTTCAAACTTAAATCCCTTTGTGAACACAATTTCATGGGGAACAAATGGATGTCCTCTTTGAGGCCCAACACCCTGCATATAATAATGCTATGTGTGTAGAACCCCGACCCATTTAAAAAATTCTACCTAAGTGGAATGTGACCCAATGTATAAAATCACTATGAGGACATAATCTAGTCCATCATAGCAATACGATATTCAGTAGACCCCTCATTCATATAGAATAATGCAACACAGATGGTTTACTCATTATTATAGTAATATGATATTCCTAGAGAACACCATCCCACATAATAACATGCTACATGGAATGTGTTTTCCTAGGGTGTTCCATAATCTAACTCCAATCACTCCCTTATGTAATCTCATCATGCCCCATATTGGCCTCTCTATGATCTGTTCCAATGGAATCATGCCAAGGCCTCTTCCAAAGTCTCCTAACATGTTTGATCAGATTAATGGGATCATCAGCGTGTACTATCAAGTCTATATTCCCATGGTAAGAAGAGTCACATGTGTAACCTCTACAACAAGGTGGACCCTAGGAATGTATTTAGGTTTATATTCCTATGGTAATGAGTATTCTGACCTTTGAATTCTCACAAGAACCTATCGGTTCTAGGTGGGGATGGTGAGGGTCACACATTACTTTCCCTTCATTAGGGAATGAGATCCTCCTCCCATAACAAATTTTAGGGCATCTCTCCTAGATTAATACACTAGGATGCGTAGGAAGATTCCCTGAGGTCCAAAACCAACACCCAAATTCACACTAACATTCTCCATACCACATCCCTAGTAGGGCTATATCCACCCCGGTGACAACATCTCTTTTAGGTCTTTTGAGCTGCCTTAGCGTAAGTCCCACACTATCTTTGACCAGGAACCTTTTCCTGGACTTCCTTTCCACGTAACATTAAACTACATGGTTGGGTACTTATCACATGACTTTAAAAGGTTATGTTCACTATTAAGTGGAAGTGAATTATCTGGGTTCTGATTCCTCTCAAGAGAATACATATGAATCTCATCTTATGGGTTTCATCTCAACATCAAGACAACTTATGTCTCTCTGGATGAAAAAAATGCCAGAGTGCCTCACTATGTGGATTAAAACTAGCGTCATCCAAATTAATGTCCAATGAATCTATAATATGTCCGTAAAAGGATACCATTGATGGAAAACCTTATATACGTACAAATGTCCCTATCAATGGAGAACCTAGGATACATATAGATGAGTATATAACTATGATTACTAATAAAGGATTATTAATTCAGGTTGTTCCATGTATCCATAGTTGGTAATGAATAAGGAATTCAAAAAAATATCTTAAATTTATAATAGTTTCCTAGAATATGAAATAATTCCCCCCAAAAGTGTGTGATGATCCTGACTTCCCATCCTGTCGACTAATGTGAGTTTTTTAGTTTTGTTTGCTAAGTTCCCCAAAAAACGTCAGCCTTTAGAAAGTAGTTCCATGAGTAATCATGGATATAAGATCCATTTTCCATTTTATCTCCATGAAAAATACCCATTGGAATCCATTTGAAGAAATTGTACCTGATGTTATTGATTGATCACATTTCAACCCCTTACAATCATTCATAGAGAACAAATGGTTTTCATCAGAAACAAATTGGTGAACTCAATGTGAATCCTTAACCATGGTGCTAGTGTTACCCCAGATCATACGCCTTTCACATCCAAAATGGATTAGGGCCAAACAAGACCATAAATTATGCATGTCATCATGAGATGATACCTTGACTAGGATTTTTCTATATTTATCACACATATTGGATGAACTGTTCATAAAAACTCTCTTCAATCCAATGGAATCTCACCAATTCATGAAAACATATTCATCATCCACTTTATTGGATGGGTCCTCGAAAAAACTGAGGATTTCATTACAAACCCATCATCTTGAACCTGGGGAGTCAAATGAATTGGTCTAGGAGTACCCCTAGAATGGTACTCTCCCCAACTTGGCGGCATCTTGATAATCCCTTTAGTCCATTAATCCCCACCAACCATCTATCTTATGATGGTCGATGGTCCAGAACCATGCATCCCTAGTGGATGTCTCAAAAGTTTTTGAGAGCTTGTCCCCAGAACGTGATAATGTGTTCCTCTCTTGCCTTAAAAAGGATAATGAAGTGGTTACTAGTGACTTCATCACATCAACACATGGGTCTATCCTAAGGAAAGATATTTGTAATAATCACCATCAATGTTTTATGAATCAGTATCCTCACCATGCCAAGTATATTGATCTACTAACCTAAAATGAACTCCAACTAGCCCATGTCCATAAGTTGAATTTCAGAGGGAAATGTTTAATCAATCAGTAACATACCATCGTCATTATTACTGCAGATGAATCCCACCAAGTAAATATGGTGGAAACCCATGAGATGACGTATATTACCGCTCACCCACATGTAGCTCATTAGTTAAATATGATGGAATATTATAGGTAGATATATATCCTTGCCAATGCACCTGAGGCCCGCTATGAAAATATGGTGGAAAATGAGCAGATGAAAATCCCTCCTCACAAATATGAAGTCCTTCAGTTAAATATGATGAAAAACTATAGGAATATAAAAATACATGCTCGTCCACATCACGTACACCATGAAAATAGGGAAGAAAATTATTGGAGAATGAAAATCCATGCTAATTAAAATGAATTCCACTAGTCAAATATAGTTTAAATCAAGAAAAAAAATCCATACTCGCCAATATGAAGCCCACTACGAAAATATGAAGGTAATAAAATACCAGAATATTCAAATCCCTTCTAATGAACAATAATTCATTCAGTAAAATATGGTGGAAATCAAGTAGAATAAAATCCCTACTCACCAATATGAATCCAACTATTAAAATGTAGCGGCAACCAAATACAAGAATATTAAAATCCATACTAAATAACTTGAATACCATCAGTCAAATATGATGGAAATCAAGCAGAATCAAATCATTGATCACTAATATGAAGACTGATATGGAAATATGGTGGAACCTCGAAACAAGTATATGAAAATTCTTGTGGATTCATATCTATCCTATTAGTAAAATACCCAAATAATTGGAGAAAGAAACTGGAATATACATGTTTTAAATCAGGGGTAGATTCTTATCTCTTACTCAGCACGAGAGAAATTTCAATACCTTCTGGTAGGAAATGGAGGACTGAAGAAGGCACATATTCCTACTCTAAAATTGAAATGTATATATATTCATTTTCCCACCAAGTAAATCTATCAACACATCATATCAATGAAGGAGGATTAGATATCAATCCCTGACCATATCCTACAGGCCATCCATTATTTAATGAGTTCTACAGTGATAACAAGGATTTGGTCCCACAATGTTGCCTCCTTGAATAGGGTGACTCATCCACAGAGCGGGATTATCACTCAGGAGAAGACATGAATCATTGCACCCATCTAGGAGGTTCATTTGAAATATTCCACAATAAATGGACTACAAGATTAGGAAAAAATACCCATTCTAACGGAGGTACATTGGTCCTATTTATTATTCACACCAGGGAAGGCATATAACCCTTCCTGTATTCTAGAAGCTTACTGATATATCTTGGCAGAACCATTGGAGCCACCCAATTAGGAACTCGTATATGAAGGCCATAACCAACAATAATTGGCCATAGTTTCTAGTGAGGTGGTTCCAAAAAAATGCTCCAAAGGCAATTATAAAAATAAGATGATGATAATGATCCTACAATGTCAGAAGCTAGTATTCTTGAGTTCATCAAACATATGTCATTTGTGGCTCATGATCCTACTGATCGGTAACCAAATTCTGGAAGTGGTAGTAGAATTATTGAATTTAATCCATGAAACATTGTTACCAGTATCTCTAGAGGCCCTCCTAAGAACACATACCCTGAATTCTTCCTTAGTGGACACTAGAATATCGATCGTGAGATCCTATCTCCTTCTAAGAATTATAGTATCCCTCTTTGTGGCCAAAAGATTGTACAAAAAAAGGTCCTACCCTTGTTTATTTCCTTCCTGAATTTCCTTCCCAAGTTATACAATATAAAATTATCCATTCATTCAGAAATCAATCTATGATGGTAGTCCTCGCCATGATGACAATCACTTTTATGGTCCTCCCTATAGTGACACCTTATTTTCTAAATAGGGTCATCCACTTGTTTTCATCCTTCTTTAAGGTCCTACCTAGGGTATACGCTACAAAATTATCCATGCATCTTGACATTGAGATATGATGGTAGTCCCCTCTCGGATATCACCCATTCCTAAGGTCATCCCCATTGTAACATTTTATTTTGGTTGGAAGGTCCTCCCCTTTTTGAGTAAAATAAAAGAAATACCTCATACTCCAAGGAACATTAAATAATGGGGCCAAACATGTTGGAAACCAGATAAATGAAATGTGATATCATTTCTTATCCAAGAAACATCCTGAGACAACACTAATCCTCTGAAACACCCCTTGACAGTTCCAATAATAACAATACCCTTATTATCCCTACTACATACAAAAAAAATAAGAAAGAAGATCCCATGTTGGGAAGATCAATTAGAGGAGTATATGGAATAAGAACAAAAGGATATGTTTCTCATGAGAACAAAATTATCAAAAGAGGACATACCCATCATGTTTTGGTCCTCATCCACTTCTCAGTTTGACATTCTAAATGAATTTT
This sequence comes from Viscum album, assembly GCA_963277665.1. Lineage (NCBI taxonomy): Eukaryota > Viridiplantae > Streptophyta > Magnoliopsida > Santalales > Viscaceae > Viscum > Viscum album. The sequence goes on along the minus strand of OY728137.1, from coordinate 1,830,916,830 downwards.
ATAAATAATGCATACACAACATCTGTCTGAATATTTGGAAAACTCTCTACCACTTGAAAGTAATATTCTTACCTTATGATGGGTATGAAGACCATGTAAAAATATTGGATGATCTTCAATGAAAATTCAACTTGGAATCCCGTCCTTTTAGGTGGTGACCATGATTAGAGAAGTTGTAGAACGATCTTCAATTAGAATTCCTCAATGCATTATAAAAGTGTCATAATCTAATTTTTAATGCCCCACCTCTTATTTATATTCAGGGATGGGGAAAACATGGATCTTTACATTCAAATCACACCACATTCAACAGAACCCACTGGAAATGACTTACTATTATGTCATTATTCCAAGGTATTTATTATGAAAAAACCCATGTTCGGGAAAGACACCACACTCAACAAGAATCTTCCTTGAGTAATACTCAAAATCATCAGGCCTGATCGGACAAATCCATCAAAAAATCCTCTACCAAGAAATAGAGAACATTCCTTAGGATTTCTTCTAAAGGGAATCCAATAGTCAAGCGTCCTTAGAAGTAAGTAGTTCTCATGAAAACTCAACATGCTATCCAGATTACACTCAATCAAGGATGCATGAGATAAAAAGATAAATGACAATAGTAGCTATAACCATATGATGGGATCAACCCTAGCTCGCAGGGTTAGGGACATTTTTGACAAAAAATTCCCCCAAAATCTCAAAAAATACAGATCGAGTTACAACAAAAAGATACTGGGAGAAACCCCATACCATAGGGCTGAGGACACTTTTACCCGAACCAACCCCTCAAAAGCAATCCTTAAATCCCCATTTAGTGAGGGAAACAAGAAAAATTTTATCCTAGTCTACCCCATCTCGAGACCCATTTCCCTCTAAAGAGAGTCATATTAATAGGTTTCATAGAGGTTCTCTCCAAGTTACTCTTCACCAAGAATCCCAAAGAGGATCCTGAAAAGGAAGGCATAGGTCCAACCAAACTCATAAACAACCCTACAATCACTCTGAATCTAGTAAAATGATCACTATTAATTATGCATTAGTGAACGTATTGGACTTTAATCTTCTAGATGACACAAAAATGATGAAAATGAAAAATAACAAGGATAGGATGGTTCTTTATGGAATCTATTCCACACTATAAATGATGGTGGGCATACCCAGAACTAGATAATCTATCTAAATTTGGGTTCTACCTTGATCAATTCTATACTATCTCCCTATCAAATATCTAACAAGAACAAAGGTAGGGTCATATATTACCCACCTCCTCCTCTCTGTGAGGATGATATCCCTATGCTCAAAAAAGATTCTCTCGATAGGAGGAAGAAATAAAGGAATTGAGGTGACTTAACACTGATTTTCACTGAGTTAGAATTCCTATCAATTATACTACCTAGGAGGATCCTCAACATAATCTTCTAGAAGGTGTACCCCATCCAAAAGGATTAATCCAAACAATGAAAGTATAGAAAAAGACATCTTCCCTACATAGCACATGGACCATCAGTTTACCTAGAGCTGGGTATGGATGGATATCAAGATTTCCCTCTATTAAGGAGACAACTAGAGGAGGTTCAATGAAATCCTCAAAAGATGTCCCTAGCTGGATATGAACCTCAAATAATGGAAGAACCAACACAACATATCCTTCCAATTGCTTCATCTTTACAATATCCTATTTAACCGAACACTCATTAAGGGTATATCAACACTATCAAGTCATTAGAAGCTTTATTGGAATTCAACGAGGAGCGGTGTGCACTAGTGAAATCAGAATGGAAACCAAACCTCGACTAGGTGAGTGACACCCTACCACCTCCAATATTTGGGAGTCATATATTTCCAATATTCAATGTATTGAGAGACTCGAAACAACTTCTAACACAATATATGTCTCATTATGATCCCACTATAGGAACTCCATAGTAGAAAAAGCTGTGAAACTCAAATGCTTCATGTGAAACATTCAAGGGACAACCTTTCAACGATATACTAGTTTGTTAGCTCAATAAATAACAGGATGAGAAGATATCCATCAATAATTCCTATTTTATTTTATCTCAACACCATAGAAGAAAACAATCAGTGGGATCTCAAATTGAAAACAACAAGAAAAAGTGAGATTATAAGATTTTATTACAATATGGAAATGAATGACCTACTCCCTGAACTGACTACTTCACTAGGAGGATATGCTAACCTTGTTCATTGATAGCCTTTTTAATGTGTTGTGAATGCTAGTCATATGAAATAAAAAAGTGTTTTTTTGGATTTCTTCCTAATTTATCAAAGAATGAAGACTCCATAATATATATGAAGATCAAGTCCTAGATAATTCTATAAGTCCCATGGAAAAGAGAAGGAAAGATGGTTGCAATATCCATCACATGTAAAATAGGCTCCATGCTTGCTCCAACTTTGGAACCTCTATCGTATCATGAAGCATCCCCTAGGAATCAAAAGAAACCCCCACCCCACCATGAAAAGCATAGGGGACCTTGGTGAACTCAATTCGAGGAATGAAGGAATAAATTTTACTAGTTACAATATGATGATTTTATTTACCTGTCAGAGCCTAAGAGACCTGGCTAGGTAAGTATAAACAACCATCCAAATTATTTCCCTTATAATTGGATATTGTGACACACCATTCAAGAATGTTTTTTCTTCAAATACCTCCTACATAAAATGACAGACTCTAGAAAAGTAAGGTTAGGAAGGACACTAGTACAATTGGTATATGTTTCTACCACTTCCCATGAGGAGTTGATCTTTAGTTCTATTAATATCATTAATTTAATAGATCCCTTCTCTGATTAGTGGTATAGAAATGAACATGTGTTCCCCACACCTAGTTGGGGAACGAGAGGAAGAGGATGTAGGATCTGAGGAAACCGTGGAAGACGTAGCTATAGAGGGAACCATAATTCTAAAAACATCACTACTCCAATAGTCAATGTTACATAAACTCATGAAAAATCCCTTTAGTGGGTCCAACAAGAAATGGAAAACACCCTACACCTATTAAAATACACTCAAGCCTGATCCCATTAGAATAACAATCAATAGAGGAATATGTGTCTAATAACCCTCAGCATGCATGTAGGCATGTCCATTCTAACATCCCAAGGACGTAAGCACCTCATTCTCTTATCTGGAGAGCCAATCCATCTACATCAAATATTCAAGACCATAAAGAGCCTATTAAATAGAATACCCATCCAGCGGATAGAAAAAACTTATACCATAAATATGAAATCATAAAATATTTAGCCTTGGTTTTGGAAAATCTATCAATTTGGGATTCTATGAGTTTGTCAATATACATCAAGGAAGTAATCATAGAGGCCTTTCTTTTCCCTTAGGAGTTTTAATTTGAGGTTACTAGTGCTAATTTCTATCAGATAGAGACCAAACCTATATAATATAATTTATCTATCGCATTCAAATATCTAGACAAAGATACTGATATAGAGGGACACATCATTCTATTTTATGTATCTGAAAAGATAAATTGATTCAATGTTTGAAAAGTTTTGATTGATAATGGCTATGGAGTTAACCTCATTCTAGTATGGACACTTCATCAGTTGTGCTGTAATGAGGGTAACCAAGTTCCTTTCACTATAACACTCTAAGGATATGATAAAAGTGAGTAGAATATATTGGATAAATCAAGATCAAGGCTCGATGTAGGGACCTTGTAAACAATTCATGAATTTTGGTGGTTTGGCAGAACACAACCTTAAAATACTTACTAGAAATCCTTGGTTATACCAACACATGAAAATCCTCTCATTAGACCATTAATGCATGAAATATTGCATTAACAGAAAAATTGGTATGTTTTAGGATAATAAGGCCCCATTTTAATCCTATGAGTCAAATTATATCGATCCACGATTCTTCCAAGGGAAAGGGAAACAACCCCTAGTTGATGGTTCTTCGTGGGTCACTACCCCAAATAGTCTGGAATTGATCTTGACAAACCCATACAAATAGATCAGTGAATACTATTCCTTTCTCATCAATCAGGTCATGTATATGATCCCAAATATAGGCACATATTCATAAAACCTTATAAATATATTTCATGAGAATTGAGTCCAATAGTGTTGAAATGTTTACTGGCTCCCTAAATAGAGGTGAAATCTCATAAGGAAATTCTTTCATTGAATCCACAAATATCAAGGAAGTTCCTACAAAACAATATGTGGTAGAAGAGGTTGTATAATTATCTAAATAATAATACTACACTCACTCTCCATACCTTACTCAACCCCCTCCAATATTTGAGGAAATACCATGTTATCAGATGGATCAGAGGAAGTTGTTGCATCCTCAAAATGCTAATATATCACCTTCTCCCTTGAATCTGGAGAACTTATCCCCTAACATGATCCCCCTATGTAAAAAGAGGTAAAAGATGAATAGGTTGAAGGAGAATAATATTAGGACCTTAGGAATGCCTCTCCAGTGTTCGAGGAGGGAATATCCACCACTATCAGTGAACATAGAGAAATAACATGGGTACATTGGATGACACACTACCCACCTTGATTAGTGAGACCATTAATTCTAATTAAAAAGAGGTATATACCTCCTTCTTGAAGAAGAATTTGTATTTATTTTCCTATAAATACAAAAACATGATGGCCTTCAATCCTTAGGTGGAAACTCATCACCTAGGTCTGCTAGAGGACCATTGAGTCTATAAAAAATCTTCCAGAAGGATGAACCTAACACATGCAGCCAAAATTGAGGATGAAGTTGAAAATATAATTAGTGAAAACTTCATTTTTGAGGTTCAATATTCCAAATAGTTGGCCAATATCACCCCCTTTAAGAAGACAAATGGGAAAATCAGAGTATGTATCAATTTCAAAGTCCTTAACCAGCCAGTACTTCCCTAAGGATGATCTCCCAGTCCCGATCAGAGAACTAATGATTGATTAAATGGATAGATATCAGTCCATCCACTTTATGGATGGATATTCAGGATATAATCATATTCAAATGGCCCAAGAAGATGAATAATCTACCACCTTCAAGGCCCCTAAAGGAGTATTTTTCTATTTTTTATTTCCTATTGGCTTAAGGAATGTTGATGCTACATACCAACATTCCTTGCATAACATATTCAAAACCTTCCTAGAAAAGTTTGTTGAATGTTATGTGAATGACCAGGGGGTAAAATCTTGACAATGTAACCACCACGTAGGGAACCATGAAACTTTATTTAACAAATTGTGAAAACAAATCCTGAAAATGAACCCCTTAAAATGTTCTTTCAGTATTACCTCAGAGAAAATTATCAGCTTCATCATACGTTATCACTTCATCGAAGTTGAATCCAATAAAAAATAGGACATACTTGGAATGAAATCTCCTTACAACATCAACAGAGCTGAGAGGAATTTAAGTAAATTTATCCTACATTCAAATCTGGATAGCCAACCTTACTAGAAATGATATCCCTTCACTAGGTTGATGAAAAGAGGGGTTACATACCAGTGGATTGATGATTGTAAGGAAGAATTCAATTATCTCAAGAAATATCTCTTGATCCCTCCAGTGCTGATGTTTCTTTTCAATGTATGTCCACTTATTTTATATGTTACAACCTTATATTGATCCCTAAGCACCTACCTCACACAAAAGAATGACTCCAATAGAAAAAATTGTATTTATTATCTCATTTAAACCATGCTCAATATTGAGAGTTGTTATTCAAATATCGAGAACACTTGTAAGGTGAAAATATTTATTATCTATAAGATGAGACAATAAATCAAGGATCATGAATTCCATTTGATCTCTCATAGTAACCCACTCAAATACATTCTCATCCATCTAATTTTGACTGGAAATCTATCATGGTGGGTGGTCATCCAAGAGCAATTTGAAATTCATTTTATTCCCCAGAAAGAGGAAAAAGGCTAGGAGTTACCATATTTTCTAGAAGAACACCCTCAGAAGAAATGACATCCTGGGAAACCAAACTTCATGATGAGGACGTTTTCTCTATTGATTAGGTCCCACAGATTTAAGAAATATATTTTGAAGGTTCACCTAGAAGTCCAAGAGGAAAGAAAATGGAATATCCTAATCTCAAAAAAGATGGTTTGGGAGTCATGCTCATATTTATAACTAATGAATTCATTCCTTACTCCTTAATGTTGTCATAGCGGGGTTCACAAATAATGAAGTAGGATATCATGCTCTCATTGCAAGTCTAGAGCTAGCGCATTAGGTATAATAAAATCACTTGAAGATAAAGGATGATTCTGAACTAGTGATCAAGAAGGTTAATAATGATTACGATATAAAAAAGGAAGAGTTAATCCCCTTAATAATCCACATCTGACTACTAATGGTATAATTTCCCTCAAAACCGATATTAACTCACTTCCCACAGTCATAGAATTCCCATGAAAATGCACTAGAAATTGAAGTTATATATCTATCAAATCTAAAGTGGGAAGAAACAATCCTGAGAATTTCACATTGCTAAATGGTTTCACCTTTTGTTAAAGGAAACATGGAAGAGATTTGTGAGATTAACCCCATCCCTGAACCATAATTTCCTACCACAAGTTGGATGACACCAATTGTGGAAAAACATAAAAATAGAGAGCTCCCACTTGACATAGTTGGGAGAGAGAAAATCTAACTATGATATTTTTTTTCTATATGACTTCATGAATAAACGAAAGTTCCCCTATAAGAAAATCCTTGATGGAGTCCTTATCATGTGCATTAATAGAGAAGAAATCATTAATGTTATAAATCAAGTGCACACTAGATCCTACGACATCCACCAATCAAGATCAAAGATTTCCCATAAAATCTAATGGCTTGGGTACTATTGGCCCACTCTAATTTTGAGATGCACCAAATTAACCAAAAATTTACATTCCTACCAGGTTTATTCCATTTTCATTCCCCAACTCCCGTAGTTTCTTCACATACCTAGGTACTCCTGGAAATTGAACATATGGGGAATGGATGTCATATGGCCATATCCTCCAGATATATCCAATAAGTTCAATTACATTATTAATAAAACACATGTCTTCTACATATGGGCAATGCTATCCCCTAAAATTAGTATGAACAAGGAAAATTTCCCGCTTCATTAAAACCAACATCATCACCATATTTGGTGTCACTCATATAATAATGATGGAAAATGGAACCAAAATCTATTTTAATTACACGGAAAACTATATTAAGAGTATGAAATCAATTCCAACCATTCATCCTATTATTATGTAGTGGATAACATACAAATATATCCCTTAACAAATACCCTACCAAATATAATTGAGATAATGATAGATAAGGATACACATTCTTGGATGGAAAATCTTCTACATGCCTTGTGGTCGAATCGAACCACACCCTTCACTACTACGCAGGTGACCCAATACTCATTATTATATAGGATAGAGTCATTCCTTCCCATTGAGGTTCAATTTCACCCTCTCTATGTTTCCATATACGATCATTTATCCATAGATGAGAAATCCATGAAATAACTGAATAAATGTGAGAGATTGGGTGAGAAAATATAACATACCTTGCATCATCTAGAAGTACACAAAAATCAATTGTACAAGACTTTAATAAAATGGTTCAAATATGATCTTTTCTTGATGGATAGATGGTGTTGGTCCTTAGGACTTCGATGATACTCGAAAGAAACCTTTAATATTTGAACAAAAATGAGAGGGAACTTATTCCATAAATATGTTCTATTCCAATGGATCTTGTTATATGATTTCAATGTATGGGTAGCAAACCACAACACCAACCAACACAAGGTTCCTAAAGAAATACTTCGTGTAATCACTTAACACAATTATCCTTACTGCAAGACATTAAATTGATGGGTACAACATCCTAACCACATGATGTTAATATTTAGGGTACATCATATTAGCTACATGATGATAAACTACATAGAATCAGTGGTCCACTCTGCATGACCTTAAAAATTACATACCAAAGTTCCAACCAAATGATGTTAAACTACATGTCCACATTTTGGGAATACAATGTAAAAACTATACACTTGGTCTGAACTAAAATACCTTAAAACTGGTAACCCAGAGTCCAAATATCATCACTTAAAACTATATGTAAGACACTTATGGAATGTGTATGTAGTGTATAGGCCTCTTTCTCCTCAAGAGTATGGGTTTTTCTCTACAACTTCATTATGCATACCACTTTTTTAAGTGATCACCCCTTGGTCAAAACTCTATGACCCTAAACTATGAATTAACATCATCAACACACAATGTCAAACTATAATACTATCCCAAATAATTTTTGGATGCCACTTAAACATATAAGATATGATTCCTACACCAATCTATGAACATGGGGTGCCTCCCAATGATCATGGTATGCCTATTTTCTTTCATTAGATAGGATTTCCCCCACAAGTTTTGGTCTCTCACAACACTTTGTCTAGGAACTATGTATGAGTTGATTTTTATCCACATAGGATACATAGATATGCTTAGAAATTTTGTATTTAGGCTAAGAAAAATTTATAATTGTCTTGATCACATGATGTTAAATTGCATGATAAATTATCCCAATTACATGACATTAAACTGCGTAGTCATTCTTTATCACATGGATTTAAAAATGAACGACATAATTATCTAGGTTGCAAAACAATAAACTATACAACATCAACATCTTCATCGCACGGCGTTAAACTACATGATAATAATTATTTCAATTAATGATACACCACACATGATCTAGATCTATGCAGGGGAAGGAAAAAATGCCTTTTTCCCCATGTGAGGATTAGATCTACATAGGGAATCTACCACTCCAGAACTAAGTGTGGCTTGATTCCTATCATCCCATGATATATAGTGATACCCAAACCTCATTTCATGGTTCCAGATATGATAAATAGGGAAAATTCCTCGTTCTATATATGGTCCCGACATGGATAGAGAGTTCCCTTCCAGAACTAAGCATGGATTTATTCCTATCATCACAGGACATGTAGTGACATCTAATCCACTTACGTTAGGACCAACCAAAAATTTCCATCCATTCATGAGATGATTTCCTTAAAATACTTTGGCATCATATAATCTTTCAATTCTAGTGTTATGTTTCATTATTTTCTTCAAAATAGTCATTCCCATAACTACAAGACATAATCGGCATGACCGTATGATGTTAAATTGTATGGTTCATCATCCATGTCTCAAGATAATAAACTACGTAAAACCAATTTACATGTGATATGACATTGAAATGCAAAAAACCATAATTTTATCACTTGAGAAGACATTACCCTTGACTTCAGTCATCTACAATTCTACATTTTAGCACTACATACGGAATTTTTTCTATCCAAAAAGGATATGTAGAGACATTTGGATTTTATATCCTGGTCTAGACATCCCAAAAGTAAAAATGGGAAAACATCCCCTCTCCTTACATATTGTCCCAACCTACGTAGGGATCTTTCCATCAAGAACTACGTGTGTCTTGATTACTTCATAGACAAGTTACATGGATATGCCTGAATCCCTATTCATGATCCCATCCAAAATGATACTTCTTTCACATCATGTGGCCTCCATCCTTACCATAAAATTTTAAACTGCATGGTTTTTCAAGAACTACATACGGCTTGATTTCCATTTAGAAAAGATACATAGTGATTTCCATAACACATGTACTAGGACCAACCATGAAATAAAGAAATGTACCCTCCCCTATATAAAAACCAAATAAATTAAGGGGAGTCCAAATAAGATCTTATTTACTGGTCCATTTCAAGAAAAATTCCCTCTCCCTTCACATGAGTGAGATCTGTGTGTAGAAGCACATCAAGAACTAAGTGGGGATTGATTCCTATCATCACAAGATACGCAGTGAAACCCAAATTTCTAATTTCAGGTCCAGTCAAAATATCCCCCCTCTATCATGTTGGGTTACCTCCATAATATTCACATGATGTTAAACTACATGGTTTCCTAAAACTATGTGTGTCTTGATTAAAGTCCACACATGATACATAGTAATGCCTGAATCTCCAATCTCGAGTTCATCCCAAAAAATGTGTAAATATTATCTCTTCCCTATGTATGAGTTAGATCTTCATAGGGATCCCTTTCTGAGAACTATGCATGACTTGATTATTATTTTTAAGAGATACATACTAATTCCTGGTTTTATATCATGATCCATACACCACAAATTCAAAATTCCCATATCCTTTATTTTATCAACTATGTGTGGTGGAATAATCCTTTACCAACCCTTGTTTATCATACTGATCACAGCTCACATGGGCTTACGATTTTTGGTAGGGAATTCCCCACATGATCAAATAGAATCAGTCCACATCAAGGTTTCCATGGTCCTGGTTGAAAAACTTTAAATAGAACACTAGATATTTCTTCTTCACATTGAGGAATCTACATCCTTACCACTTGATGTTAAACTACAAGGATGATGTCCTTTCTGCTTGACATTAAATTTTATAGTACCTCAAGTACTACATGTGTCTTGATTCCAATTTTGATGAGATACACAATGACACCTTAACATAATGTCATAGTCCTAGCCATCAGATAAAGAAAATAAAAATATTCCCTCATATCCTATATACAAACAAAGATATTTGTACCAGATATCACATCTGGGTTCCTTATTTAGGGATCTCTCAATGGGATAATAAGGTACCCCCTATGTATGAGTTAGATCTATATAAGGAGTTTTACACTCTATATATAATCATGAACTGGATATTTATTGCATACCCAAACACATTCCTTCCATTCACCATACTCTATATCCTGAATAATTTTGTATCTTCAAAACCTTCCTTTAGAGTTTAGAGATGAAGGGGGTCAGTATATTGAAGAAATATTTGTTTAATAATTCATAATATTCCCCATTTAGATCTATATAACATCCCCACAAAACATGCATGTCAACCAAAGACAAATTCATCTTTGGGAGAGGATTCTCATATCTCTCTAAGACCAATGAAATTTATTTATCATATCATTTCTCCTAATATGATAATCCATAGAATCATGGTTTCTAGTTTCTATCCCCATCGTGTCCAAGGAATATCTAAACATCTTGTCCTAAGGAGCCTTATATTACTCAACTTTTCCATTACTCCTGGTCCTAGTCATCTGACTATAAACTGTAAGAACCCAAGTCCATGTTTCATGATCCTAATCTACATGATATTTAAAACTTCATGTCGATTGATTCATTCAATCACAGGATACATAGTGACACTTGAATGTTCAATATTGGGTTCAACCATAGAAAAAGTTATAAATTACCCTTCCCTATGCATGGGTCAGACCTACCTGGGGAACCCTATTAAGTCTTTGTATAACATTATTCTCTCTTTGCTGAGATGCATAGCAACAAACAGATTTTATATCCCAATCAAACTAGAAAAAAATTCCCCCACTCTTCTATAAATGAGATAGATCTATATGGGGGGTCCAATACATGCCTTACATGACTGGTGTTCTCATACTAAAAAAATTTCCCATACACAAGCGAGACGTTGATCAATGCATGGGTGAAACCTTCTCGAAAATACATGTGACTTGATTATTGTTTTGAAGAGATGGGAAGTGATTCCTGAACATTATATCTCAGTCCCAGCCATAATAACAAAAAAATAATTCATATGTATGGTTTGTACTTGTATAATAGAAACACGTGTAACGGCCCAATGTTTTATAAATATAAATTATATTCATATAAATATTTCATATAATCACATGAAATCACAACAAAATGAACTACTAAGTTCAATATGACCTTTAAATTTAAGTTTGTCACTTATTTGTTTGGAATTTCTAAAATCATACATAAACGGTTATGATCAGTAAGTTATTTGGAGTCCGATAAAGAAAACACAATTTTTAGTGAATAGTAACCTACCCTTATTAATATTAACATACCTTTATAAATTCTATTATACCCTAATGAATATTAACCTTACCTATGATAGTAAAAAAATAATATTCAAGTGAAAGTATGGTGTACCTATATTTTAGACTAAGTAAATGAATGTTTTAAAGCTAGTTTTTTAATAATAAATTATGATATTAATTAAATATTAATTTAATCCTATTTAGAAATTATTTTTGAAAAATGGATTTCATTTTTGGATTATACACGTTGATAAATGGTTTGGGTGAATTTTTGGGATTTTTCTGAAATACATGAATTTTTGGAGAATAGAAAAATATATTAATTTACCGTATAAATACATTATAATTCAAATCCACTATTCCTGACATCACGAGTGATGTAAGCACCCAAATCTCAAAATCATATGAATTTATTACTATTATAGGTCATGGAATAATTACTAATTTTTTTCTTGCAAGGAAATAATAAATTAATGGATATAATATTATGAAAACCCTCCTCTCCTCCACTATAAATACCACTCATCCTTACATCTTCTCTTCACTCCATTAAATCCTTCTTCCTTGCCAATATTCTATCCAAATTTCTTCCCAATATCCTCCCCAACTTCCAACATCCCCTGGTCCCTTCAAAATACCAAAACCTTTCCCCTTAAGTGGTTCTCATAGTAGATAAACTCAAGAGGTAAATTCCTCTTTCCAATTCTTTTCTTTCCTTTCAAGTTCTTTTCATTCCTTGTTTCTTTCCTCGCTTAACTTCACCCAAATGGTATGATAACTATATTAACATACATTTAATATAATTATATTATGCTAATGGGATAATGAATTATCATATCTCCTTTCCCCACCTTTTATTTTAATGAAATGAAAACACTATTTGAGAAGTGTTAATTTAGAACAATCAATGATGATGGGTTATCTATTTCTGTTACTATCCTAAATTTTGTCCATGAAACCATTTTCATTGCTGAAAAAGACCATAATATATGTTTTATGCCACATATATGGTACTGAAATACTTTTTTAAACATGGTTTTGGATTATAAAACAAAACATGTTCTTTCTGGGAAAAACCGCAAATTAACCCAAACAATTGTCACTAAAAGTTATACATAATGATCAAACATCACTTAAAGTAAAAAAATTATGTTTTAAACCATATTATATTATCTATTTTCAATAATAAAATATAACTTCAATTCTGTACAACAACCTTCATCATACATGTTTATCCGAACATGAACCGATCATTAAAAACCAATCAAGCAAACAGACCTGAACAATGAAATTGAACCTCTAAACCAATAAAAATGGTTATAAATGAAATTAGAAGGTTTGTAATAAATATTTTACATATATAATAGTGTCTGCAATTATTAATTAATAAACCTAATTTTTTTTATTCAGGTCATTAATAACAAGTGGAGAACACCAACAGACTTAAGTTAAGGGATCCTATCCATTTCAATTTCCTTTAAGATTGTCCTCTATGTTATGCCCTTTTATGTGTAATTCCCAGTGTTGGGGTATTATTATTCACCTCTCCCATAATTCCATCATGATTTATAAATTATTTTAAACCCCTTTATCACTCATGAATCCCTCTTAAGTACACCAGATATCATGCTAAAAATACGTAAGGAATTCTACCTGAACCGCCTTTATTCATACGAGTTGCTCTATCTTTATTTTTACCAAAATTAAGTTTTATTTTATTTTTATTTAAAACTTATACATTCGGCTTATGTGATCCAAAATCATGTTTTATGATCCATTCCTCATTATCTTTTGGGGATATACAATCTTTGAAGTGATTCCCTCCTCAATACTTCTGAGTAAGCAAACTTATTTTAAGGAAACTTCCCAAATTTTTACCCAATTTCAAGTTCAATCTATCTTATATTTTAAGACACCATTTTATTTATATAATCAATATTTTTATTATGAAAAACTTATTGGTTTACTTCTAGTTTTATATAAAATATTGGTCCCTTTTCTATTTTAAAATCTCTTTAGTGTCTTACATAAAACCAAACTAAAATGTTTTAATGCTACGAATTTCCTAAATAATCCATTTACATGTTTTCAATTAATTTTACATAATTTACCATGATACATGCCTATTTTACCATTTTGTTTTCCATGTATGTTTTAATTCCTTTCTCGTAAGTACACTTTTAGGATACTCCCATTCATTATGCTTTATTTCATGAATGTGATACCCATTTCTCTCCATGGGTTCCCATATGTTTATGTAAGATTAATAATGTATGATTATTTATTTTGAAATAATATTAATGAAAATGTTAAGATGGGTGAACCCAGATAGCACTCAAATTCATTGGGTAAAGTAAAGTCTCATGAGATGTTATGTGTGATAGTCTTGGCGATTAGCCTTGGTAAGTGCTACTCTAGGAAAATATCTTGGTGGTTAGCCTTAACTCATACTAATGTCAGGTTTTAAGTAGTTTAAAAATTTCAATGATTCCCTGTTTATATGTATCTATGTTTATATGTTATGATACCTTATGTTACATTCCTTTTTATTTCTTTATTTCATGTTTTCTAACTCATGTTCTAAGGATCTATTCTTATTCTTATTCCCTAACTGGGATTTTATCTCATCCCTTTGTTCATGTTATCCCTAAGTTATCCTATAATGATGTATGAGCACAATGGAAGTTAGGGGAACGTTCGGAATACTAAAAAAAGAAATGTTTTATTTAGTTCATTGTTTTCTGTTTTATGTACCTTGTCGTCAAAGATGCTAGACATCATGATCCTCATCTTGTATTCTGAAGTCTAATTATTATTAAAATCATGTAATTTTATATATTAAAGGATAGGGTTGATATAGTTGGTATCAGAGGATGGTCTAGTTATTTTTGGATGTTAGGAATATAGAACCTTAGTGAGAGCCTTAAGGATGAGAATAAGTATAAGGAAACACCCATGAGTTTTGGTAAATATTGAGTAAGTGGTTTATCAAGAAAATGCATCCATGTCTGGATAAAAATAAGTAGAGGAAACTCTAACACAAATGTACCTAGGAGTGAAAACACATACAAGAGGGTTCTAGATTGACATAGGGTATCCTGGTAGACGACAATGAGCCTTGATGTACTCTTGGTATTGACACTCCCAGGGGATATGATTCAGTAAATTCATGAGGTTAGTACAAACCACTATTAAGGGAAAAAAATACCATAAAAATATAAGTTATGAAATAGATTGAGGATAACCTAGATTTAAACCTAAGGAATCACAAGTTAGGATATAATTATAATCTACTTGTTTATCCTTTATGTTCAAAAGTTTCCTTTTTATACTAAATAACTATGTATTTATGACATCTAATTGTACATCATTTTTATTATTTAATGGACGGAAATAGAAGAACACATTACAATAACCAATGTGATAGGAAATTTGAAGATTTCCATGATGATATGCCTAATATGATGGGGGAAGGTTCTCAAAACTTCATGATACTACTTTCCCAGCTAGCTAAAGTTATGAATAATAACTTGAATCATGTGGAACACCCTCCCCCCTTAAGGAAATATAATGTTTCTATATAATCCTTCATGTGACAAAGGCCTCCTATGTTTAGTGGATCTTTTGATCCCCTCCTCAAGGAACAATGGATTAACTCTATTGAAAAGATATTCCTCATCCTTCAATGCCCAAAAGAAGAAAAAGTTGTTCCGGTGGTCTATCGTTTTTATGGGGAAGATGATCAATGGTGGAAACTAATCAAGAATACAATGTCCCAAGAGAAAAATGATTCCATTGATTGGTAGGAATTCAAGAGGATGTTTTTCAATAAATACTTTCCTTGAACCCTTCGTCTCAAGATGGAAATAGAGATCCACATACTCAAGTATAAGGATGATGAGTCCATTGGGGTGTATGATGAAAACATTCCAAGGCTTTCAAGGTATGCCTCAAGCCTTTTCATGAACACCAAAATCAAGGTGCATCACTTCTTTAGAAGACTAAAGATGAGTCTACTAAAAGTGTTGGTGATCCAAGATTTTGATAGTTATGAGGAGATTATCTGTTGTTCCCTCAAGGTTGAAATAGATATTGGATAATCTCAGTGGTCTCATGGTCTTGATGATAAGAAGTGGAAAATAGAGAACAACATGGTTGGTTCAACAAAAAAAATCCCATGATGAAATGAAGCCTGAATATCGCACTTGTAAAAGTTGTGGGAGGAAGCATCCTGGGAACTATCTAAAGGGAACCAAAAATTGCTTCAAATGAAGAAAGCTGAGACATTTTTCCAAGAACTGCTGAAGGGATATAAAAATCCCACTAATGTGGATGAAGAAAGGAAGGTTCAGATAAATTATTAGCTAGTGGTGTAGTGTTTTAAATGCAAGGAGCATGGGCATTATGCGAACAATTTCCCTAAGTTGAGGGTTGTCGAAGGCAATCAACAACAACCTCCAATGAAACAAGAAAGGTATTATATTATCACTACTATTGAGGTGGAGTTGTACAAGTATGTGGTGATAGGTATGCTAGTTATTCATTTAAGAATAAGGAATATACTATTTGATTCTGGTTTTATGCATTCTTTCATATCTTGAAAGTTTAGTAGAACTACTCAATCACCACCTCAAAATTTGGAGGAAAAGTTATCTGTGAGAATAGAGAATGGGGATATTATTAAGTCCATGGCTTATAACTTCTCCCTGGTTAACATTTGTGGACTGAACTTCCCAGAAAATATCTTCATACTTCCTTTAGTGGAGTTCGACAAAGTCTTAAGCAGGGATTATATATCTTTATACTAGGCCAACATCGACTATCAAGAAATTTAGATCACTCTTCACATCCTAAAGAATCCTCTAATTCATTAAAAGTTTAAGGAGGAAGATGAATCTCTTTTAGAATCATCATCTCAATTGTGGATAGTTCTTCATTATGAGCAAGCATATCTAAATCAAATGTTTGAGACAAAGAGATAATCATGTTTGAAGACATTCCCATCGTGAGGGATTACACTTATGTATTCCCTGAAGAGTTTCCTTATCTTCCTCCTCACTGATAGGTTGAGTTCTCAATTGACCATATCCCTAGATCTCAACCTAAATCAAAGACACCTTAAAAAATAGACACCATAGAGATTGAAGAGGTGAAGAAGAAAATACAGGAGAATCTAGATAAGGGTTTTATATGCCCTAGTGCTTCACCATGGGGTGCACCGACCCTCCTAGTCAAGAAGAAGGATCAATCAATCCTCCTCTACATTGATTATTGTGAGCTCAATAAAATCAAGATAATGAATAGTTATACCCTTCCACTGATAGATTAATTGCTCAATCAGCTTCGTGGGGCCTGTTATTTCTCTAAGGTGGACTTTCGATCAGGATATAATCAATTAAAGGCAAGGAAGGAAGATATTCCCAAGACTACCTTTCGAACGAGGTATGAACACAATGAGTTTATAGTGATTCCATTAGGACTCACTAATGATTCATAAAATTTCATGAATTTAATGAATATATTTTTTTGAGATTACATTGACAATTTTGTGGTAGTCTTTATTGATGATATTATGAAATACTCCAAGAGAAAGGAGGATCTTGAGGAGAATTTGAATATTGTGTTAAAGACTTTGAGAAGGGAGAAGATGTATGCAAAGTAAAATAAATGTGAGTTATGGATGGAGGAAGTATCATTCTTGGGGAATGTTATCACCAGAAAAGGGCTATCTGTGGACCCTTCTAAGACAAAGTAAATGGAACAGCAGACAATGCCAACATCTGTGATATAGATATGCATCTTTTTTGGTCTATCCGAGTATTAACAACAATTTTTGAAGAACATTTCATGATTTTTGAACCCAATGACCAAGCAGACACAGAAGGGAGTAAAGTTTGTTGGGACTCAAGAATGTGGAGACTATTTCAAGGAGTTGAAAAGGAGGCTTATAACTACACCAATACTCACACTCTTAACAAGTGGAGAACTATTTATGGTGTATAGAAATGCTTCAAATAAGGTCTTAGACTATGTTCTTATAAATAATTATAAAGTTGTAGACTAATCGTCAAGGAAGCCGAAAATCTATGAGCAAAACTATCCCACACATGATCTGGAGTTGGATGTTGTGATCATTGCATTGAAAATTTGGAAGCATTATCTCTATGGGGATATGTGTGAGATATATACTGATCACAAGAGTCTAAAATATATATTCACACAAAAAGTTCTTAATATGAACCAATGAAGATGGATATAACTCATCAAGGATTATGAATGCTCAATCCACTAACATCCTGGTAAGGAAAATAAGGCAGAAGATGCTCTAAATAGAAAAGCCCATGCATCATTATCAATGATGAGAATTGAAAAGGATCTGATCTTCTTATATTTGTATATGATAGACATTAGAATCATTAAGGGAGGACCATCATCAATCCTTTCTCAAATGAATGATCAACTGTACCTCATGGAGAGAATAAAGGATTCTCAAAGAAAAGATGTGGAAATTTAGAAAAGGGTGGAAGCTCTCAGAAATAGTAAAGACACCGATTTCATGATTGAAAAGGATAGAGTTGTAAGATTTAGGTCATGATTATGTGTACCATGTGATCCAGAGATATAGAAGGAGCTTCTAAATGATGCACATATCTCGACCTTCTCTATTTACCCATAAAGCACAAATATTTATCGAGATATCTGGGAAAAATTTTGGTTGGGAAATATGAAAAGGGATATTATTGAATATACCTCAGAGTGCCAGGTATTTCAGCAAGTGAAGGATGAGAGACAAAAGTTTAAGGGGAAGATACAACCACTACCCATACCGACATGTATGTCGGAGAACATTACCATGGGGTTTTTCACTCTACTTTCAAGGACATCTAGAGAAAAAAATGCTATATGGGTTATTATGGAACGTCTTACAAAGATAGATCACTTTATCACAATTATAGAGGACTTCTCATTAGATCAACTTGATAATATTTACATTAAATAAGTGGTTAGGACTCATGGAGTACCACTATCTGTTGTATCTGATTGTGATCTTTGATTCACCTCGGAGTTCTAGAAAAATCTCTAACATGCTCTAGGAACTGAACTGAACTTCAGTATGGCCTATCATCCTCTCACTGATGGCCAATCTAAAAAAACCATTAAAAAAGTGGAAGACATATTGAGAGCATGTTCTGTGGAATTTAAAGTAGGATGGGACTAACCTCTTCCACTGGTAGAATTCTCCAACAATAATAGTTTCCACTCGAGCATCCTAATGGCACCATATGAATCCCTTTATACTAAATAGTGTAGAAGACTAGCATGTTGGGATGAAGTCAGTGAGCATAAGCTGCTAGGACCTAAAATGGTCAAAGAAATAGTGGATAAGGTGGAAACCATTCAGCATCATATCAACGCATTACAAAGTCAAAAAAAATTATGCATCCATTTATCGATGACACCTTGAGTAAAAAGTTACAGACAAGGTATTTCTATGCATATCTATATGGAATAAGGTCATTAGGTTTGGAAAGAAAGGGAATTTAAGTCCCAGGTACATAATCCCCTTCGATATCCTTGATAAATTCAGAACTGTGGCCAATCGACTAGAAATTCCACCTACCAGGTCAAAAGTACATGATGTCTTTCATGTATCCCTCTTAAGGAAGTACATACCAGACCATTCACATGTACTCTCTTCAGAGGTGGTACATTTGGAGGATGATATTTCTTACGAGGATCATCCAGTGAAGATATTGGATCATAGAGACAATGTTCTATGCAATAAGACTCCTCATCTAGTCCAGGTACTTTGGAAAAACTAGAAATATGAAGTGGAAACATGCAAACAAGATGAGGCAATGAAGAAAAATACCCACACCTTTTTACAGCTTAGAACATAAAATGAAATTTCAAGGGAAAAATTTCATAAGGGCGAAGAATGTAAAGACCCAATGTTTTATATAGAAATTCCATTCTTATAAATATTTCATATAATCACATGAAATCACAACAAAATAAACTATTAAGTGCTATGTGACCTTTAAAAATAAGTTTTTCACTTCTATTTTTGGAATTTCAAAAATTAGACATACACGGTTGTGATCAGTAAGTTATTTGCAGTCCGATATGTAAAACATAATTTTTGGTGAATAGTAACCAACCATTATGAATAGTAAAATACCCTTATGAATACTGATATACCCTAATGAATATTTAAATTACCTATTATAGTATAAAAATATTATTCAAGTGAATGTATGATGTACCTATATTTTAGAATAAGTAAATGAATGTTTTAAATATGGGTGTTTAATAATAAATTATGATTTAATTAAATATTAAATTAATAATATTTATAAAATTATTTTTGAAAAATGGATTTCATTTTTGGATTCTACAAGTCAAAAAATTGTTAGGGTGAATGTTTTGGATTTTTCTGAAATACATGAATTTTTGGTGAATAGTAGAATACATTAATTTACCGTATAAATACATTATAATTCAAATCCACAATTCATGAAATCAAAAGTGATATAAAAACAAAAATCTAGAACTCACATGAATTTATTAGTATTATAGTTCATGGAATACTCACTATTTCTTTTCTTGTGAGGAAATAATAAATTAATTGTTATAATATTATGAAAACCCTCCTCCCCTCCACTATAAACACCACTCATCCTTACCTCTTATCTTCACTACTTTCAAGCCTATTTTCTTGCCAATATTCATCAAAAATATCTTCCCAAGATCCTCCACCACATCCAAAATACCCTAGTCTCTTAAAAATACCATATCCTCTCCCCTTAAGAGGTTCTCAAAGGAGATAAACTCAAGAGGCAAATTCCTGTTCCAATTCTTTTATTTCCTTTCAAGTTCTTTCTTTTTTTGGTTTCTTTACTCAACTATATTTTGCCAAATGGTATGATAATTCCAGTAATATACATGTAATGTAATTTTTTTATGCTAAATGAATAATTTATTATAATCTATCCTTTCCCCACCTTTTATTTGAATGATATGAAAACACTATTTGAGATGTGTTAATTTAGCACAATCTAGGACGGGGGTTGTCGATTTCTATTACCATATTAAATTACAGTAATGAAACCATTTTCATGGTTTAACGAGACTATAATATATGTTTTATGCCTCATATGTGGTTCTTGAATCCTTTTTTAAACATGATTTTGGTTTATTAAACAAAACATGTTCTTTGTGGGAAAAAACCGCCAATTAACCCAAAAAGTTGTCACTAAAAGTATTACATAATGATTCAACTTCAATTAAAGTAAAAAAAATTATGTTTTAAACCTCATAAGATTATGGATGATCAATAATAAAATATAACTTCAATTCTGGACAACCACCTTCATCATACATGTTTATCCGAACATGAACCGATCATTACAAACCAAGCAAGAAAACAGACCCGAACAATGAAATTGAACTTCTTAACCAATAAAAATGGTTATAAATGAAAATAAATGGGTTATAATAAATAATTTACATATATAATAGTTTATTTACTTATTAATTAATTATCCTAATTTGTTTATTCAGGTCATTAATAACATTTGGAGAATGCCAACAGAATTAAGGTAAGGGATCCTCTCCATTTCACTTTTATTCATGATTGTCTTCTATGCTATTCCAATTTATGTGTAAATAATATTAATTGGGTATGAATAATAACCTCCCCCATACTTCCATCATTATGTATAAATGATGATAAACCCATCTCTATCTCATGAATCCTTCTTATGTACACCCGATACCATGCTAAAAGTCTGTAAGGAATTCTACCTGAACCGCCTTTATTCCTTCAGGTTGCTCTATCGTTCTTTTTACCCAAATGAATTTGTCTTTTTTTTAACTTATAAATTCTATTTATATGCTCCAAACTCATTTTTCAATATCCATCACACATTATCTTTTAGGGATATACATGCTTTTAGGTGATTCCCTCCTTGATACTTCCCAGTAAGCAAACTCATTTTAAGGGAACTTCCCGATTTTTTACCCAATTTCAAGTTCATAATATCTTCTATTTTAAGCCACCATTGTCCTTATAAAATCTGTTTAGTTATTATGAAATCATTTTTGGTTCACTTATGGTTTTATATAATATATTTTTCCCTTTTCTATTTTAAAATCTCTTTGGTGTCTTCCATAAAACTGCACTAAAATGTTTTAATGGTATGAATTTTCTAAATACTCTCCTTAAATGTTGTCACTTATGTTTTAAATCACTTAACATGATATATTAAAATTTTAACATATTAATGTCCATGTATGTTTTAATTCCTTTCCATCTTGGACACTTTTATTATACACCCATTCATGATGCTTTATGTCATGAATGTGATATCCATTTCTCTCCATGGGTTCCCTTGCGTTGTATGATTGATTGTTTATGATTATTTATGTGGAAATCATATTCATGAACATGTTAATATGGGTGTACCTAGATAGTTCTCTAATGCATTGGGTAATGTTAAGTCCCATGAGATTTTATGTGCGACGTTCTTGGAGGTTAGCCTTGGATTGTGCTACAATGGGAAACAATCATGGAAGTTAGCATTTACTCATACTAAAGTCATGTATTAAGTTTCCAAATTTATATGATTCCATGTTTCTATGCCTCCATTCATATATGTTATGATCCTTTATGTCACATGCCTTTTTATTTATTTATTTCATGTTTTCTAACCCATGTTCTAAGGATTTATTCTTATTCTTATTCCCTTATCAAGCTTTTAGTTCCTCCCTTTGTTCATTTTATCCCCATGTTAACCTATGAAAAATTATTTGCACAATGGAAGTTAGGGGCACTTTATGAAGACAAAATAAATAAAAGTTTTATTAGTTTGAATTTTTTAGTTTTATGAGACCAGTCTTCCAAGATACTATAATTCACGATCATTGGCTTGTACTCTGATGTATAATTATGCTCAAAATAATGTAATGTTATATGTAAAAGGCTAGGGTTGCTATAACACGTCTACCTATTCATGGTAAATTTCAACATGAAATGATTCTTTCATATTTAGGTACATTCCTTTTAAAATCTAAACCCTATGTTTGGGGAAGTCTGAATCCTCATAAAAGTCCATGGATATCAGAAATAGATGGTCAATGTCACGAGGACACTTTTTTACTATGAATGACATTTCCCAGTTGTCTCTATATATACTTCCAATAAAATAGGAATGTGAACCAAAAAAAATTCATTAGGATAGGCTTTTACTACCCCCATATGCCGCAGTGATGTTTTTTCCCACATCAATCCTTGGATTCGGGAACCCTTAGATTACAGTTTTCAAACTTTCACCTTCATGCTTGAAGATAAAGAAATATTCTTTGACAGATTACTTAGGAAATGGAAATATGTTTATCCGCCATTCAAGGATAAGTGACCTTAAAATATAGACCTTGAACTTCCTTATAGTGAGACAATAAACTGGATATTATATGTCATAGTTGAATGATTTTAAAATGAACCATGCTCCAACCCTCCCTTACACTAGAAAAATTCATGTAGGTGTGGTTTCTCATTCATGGATAGTGGTGATACATACATATCATTTTATGACTTCATTCCAATAATAATATACCATTCATGGTCTTGATAAATATAAATTTTCACAAAATACATATCCATTGGATGTGGAGGGTTAGTTTCTTGAGGAATACTTTGTTTGACTATGCATAATATGCCCTAATTGGATCTTCATAAGTCACCCACAAAAAGGGCCTACCAACCAAAGGAAAATTCATCCCCATGAGATAACTCTTCTACCTCTGTATGCCTCGACAACATAATGTTGGAAACCTCTCATACACTTAATTCTCATGTACTTGACACATATCATATCTGAAATCCATAAATCTTAAAACTAAGGTCTAAAACATTCCCCAATTCAAGTTTGAAAAATAGTGGTACATTCTCAGTTAGTAATCCCTATTGGGGTTCTCACACCATAATTAATTATCAATGACATTTGAACTAAAATACCATTTATATTCATCCAGATTTTAATAATTTAAACTTCCCATGAAATCATACATAGTACTAACCAGGTTTAAAACCCACAATGGGAACCCTAGGTAAAATTTGATTCCCAACTCACTAAACCTACACTATACATGGTTTAAGAAGAAAATCAAGAAATAAAATGGAAAAAGACAGAAAACATTTTAGGTCAAAAACAAAAAATGAAATCTTAATAAAAATTCAAGTTATGCCCACTAATCCCACGTCATAGTTGAGTTAGGGAAAAATTAGGGTGAGAACAAAAATGAAACAATGTTTGTATGGTTTTTTATGTAACCTTAGAAACAGTCTAAATTATGCTCACTATTACCCTTGGATCACGAAAATATGAGGGAATTATATGATCTTTCATTCGAAACAAGATCTATTTCTACATTTTAATATCCTCCTCTTCATGATTATGGGAACCCATTATGATTGGGGGAATGTTTTGGATTCTGAAAAAACCTCAAGAGAATTACATTAATTTGGAAAAGTGGATGAAAAAACTTGAAGAATAATTTGAAGAAAAAATATAAAATGGATATTAGTCATGGAGGATGGGTTGAACATATAAAGCACAAATCACATCACAAAATACCACTCCACATGGTATTCTTCTATTTTGTGAAGCACCCTACGAAGGAAATTGTTTGTGGGGAAAGGTGGTATCATCGATGCTCGCAAACAGAATAAAGTCATTTTTTGGGATGAATGGCGATTTTCCCCTATGAATGACCATACCCATAAACGAAATCATTCATGGTATAAGGTGGTACTAAAAACCCCCCATGAACAAAAACAAACTCATTTTATGGATTAGATAGAGATTTTACATCCTCACAAATGACCACTCCCTATCGATGAAGTCATTTATAGGACAGGGCATCCTCTTTGGGATCCCATAAAATAAGCCTCGTAGCCCACCACCGATGACCATCCATGCCAGTATATGGTCCCTCCATTCCTATATAAAATAAACCTAAGGATAATTGAGAGGGAAGGATTGAAAAATTGAGATCGTAAGAGGAGATCTTGGACAAGAACTGAGACATAGATATTTTTATTCCTGGAATGTAACAATCTACCATATATAATTAAAGAGGAAATAATTAATCATCTAGCTATCTGTGAAATTACATACTTTTAATTATCCATTCTGTGGGGTATAGATATATGGACCCTTTGAAGCATAGAATCATCCATATAAAAAATCTATGCAGGAAGTACCATACCCCATGTATCAAATCATCTTATGGGAGGAACCCTTCCCTACATAACAAAATGTAGTAGAGGAGGAACATAACCCTAAATAGGAAATTTTTATGTATAAATAACCTGGTCCTATATAGAAACACACTATATAGGAAAACCCATGGTCTTTGTCACACCATTATAGGAAGATGCTACACTCACCCACATAGTAATATTCTTGGAAAAGGTAACCCCATCCTCTCTAAGAATATGCTATGTGGAATAGGTTATCATAGGTTATTACATAATCCAACTCCATTCACTCCCTTCCATCATCTCACTGGGCCTCGTATTTTCCTCTCTATGAGAAAGTATAATGGAATCATTCCAAGGCCTCTTCTAATGTCTCCTGACATGATTGATCATATTGACAGGCGTATCAATGTGTCATCTCGAGTCAACATACCCATGGTAAGAAGATTATTTTATGTAACCTCCACAAAAGGAAAAACATCAGAATGTATTCAGGTCTACATTATCATGGTAATGAGGGATACAACCTTGGAATGCTCATGTGAACCTCCCGATTCTTCGTAATGAGTGTGAGGTTCATTATTGCCTTTCCCTTCTATGGGAAATGAGATCCTCCTCCCAAAATTAATTTTAGGGAATCCCCCATTGAGTAAGCCCATAGTATTTCATGTGCGAGGTGACACTTTTTATCCTCTTCACCTTATCTTGGGGTATATCTAGAAAGACCCCCATGTGTGACTATCCTGGTTACAAAAATAAAATATGATACAGGAACAATCAAATCCCTCTCTCTCTCCCTTTGGGATTCAGCACCTCATTCACCAGCATACATAGTTGATTGTGTGATCTTCATATCTACTACTTACTCTTGTTTCTCACACTATGGATGAATAACAAGGTCTTATAGGATATTGGTGATCATGAAATCCACACGACCCCAAACCTTGAAATGGGTTGCTTCTGTTTGTAATCACCAATCACGTGTTTCATGGGCCTTCCCCATAGATTTAAGCCCTAACCCCTATTCAAATGGGAAGCTTCCATGAAAAATTTAAAACCACATGGGCATAACCTATGCGTAATCCCCAACCATATAAACTAAACCTGTCATTATATATGGCATAAGCCCCAAAACCATGCCTCATCCTTGAAAGGTCCATATTACCAATGAAGCGTCACCTCATGGGTATCCCTCTGAGTGTCAGCCCCCATACAATGAATTCCCCTCAAATTGGAATCTTCCATGTATAATCCCTAATGACATCGTCCTCATATATGGTATAATCCCTAATTATATCCAATCCCATTAGGAATATTCCATAAAATAACTCCAACTGTTTGGAATGCTTTAATGCGTAATCCCCAACCACATGCTTCTATAGGCCTCCCATGTGGTTTAAGTCCCAACTTACCAAACTACATGGGATTTAATTACCAACAAATTAATATATGTAGAAAGCCTCCATGAGGTCCAAATCCTACACACAAATTCTACCTAATGTTATTCAGTCTACATACTCAGTAGGGTCATATCCACATGGGATACCACATATCTTCTAGGTCCCTTGGGCTGCCTCAGCACAAGTCTCACACCATCCTTGGTTAGGAACCTTTGGCCTAGATATTCTTGTTAAATGAGGTTAAATCTTATGGTTGGGTCCTTGTCACATGACCCTGAAAGGTGAAATTGCCTATTATGTGCAACCAAACTACATGGGTTCTAATTACTCTCACAAATATATGTTTGAAGCCCATCTTATGGGTTTGATCCCAACATCAAGATAGTTTCTATATCCCTAGATGACAGAAAACTCCATAGCACCTCACTACATGGCTTAAAACTAGAATTGTCCTAATGAATGAACAAAAAATCTCTAATCAAGACCTAAAAGGGTACCATTGATGAAACACCTTATATATATACAAATATTCCTATCAATGGAGAACCTCAGATATATAGGAATGATTCAAGACCCATGCTTATTCATAATGGATCATTAATTTAGGGTGATCCATGTATACATACTTGAGAATGAACAAAGGATTCATGAACTTATCTTAAATCAATAGGAGAGTCCTAAGATAGGCAATAGATTCTCTGAATGGTTGTGATGTGCCTGAATTCCTATCTTGTAAACCAATGTAAGTTCTTATGTTTCATTGGCAATGTTCCCCAATGAACGTCTTCCTTTGGAAAGTAGTCTCATGAGTAATCATAGATATGAGAGTCGTTGTCCATTTTCATCTCCATGAACATATCTTGTTGGAGACCATTCGAAGATGTTGTACCTGACATTAGTGATTGTACACATTTCAACCACGTGTAATTAGTCATCAGGCGCAAGCATTTTTCATCGGAAAATACCCAAAAAACCCTAAAAATAAAAAAGGATGCTAAAATCCCTAAAAACAATAAAATACCCTAAAAACCATAAAAACATAAATGTTTCTAAAAACTGTAAAAAATCCCAAAACCTTTATAAGTCCCTTAATAACCAAAGAACCCTAAATAAATCTAAGAAACCCTAAATCCCTAAAAAAACATAAAACACAAAAAACCTAAAAACCTAAAAAGGCTTTAAAAATCCTGACAAACCAAGAAAACCGCTAAATATACTAAACCATAAAAACCTAGAGATCCTAAAAGGAATTAAAAATCCTAAAAACCATAAAAATATATAAATCACTAAAAATCCTAAAATCCTGAAAACCCTAAAATCCAAAAAAACATAAAGCAATTAAAAACCATAAAAACCCAAAAAACAACTAAAAACAAAAAACAATCATAAAACCCCTAAAAAATTGAAAACCCTTAAAATAAATAAGAACTCCAAAAACCATAAAAAAATCCTAAAAAACATAAAAACTAAAAAATAAATTAGAAAACATAAAAATACTAAAAACCAAATAACAATAAAAACCCCAAAACCCAAAGAACCTAAAAATGAAAAAAAAACCTTAAACCCCCTTAAAACCTAAAAAAACTCTTAAACTACCTAAAAACACCAAAAATAACATATGTACTCTAAAAAACCCAAATCCCCTAAAAACCCCTAAAAACATTACAAACAAAAAAACCCAAAAACCCAAAAAAGCAAAAAAATTCCCTAAAAACTATAAAAATCCCAAAAAAACCCAAAATATCATAAAAAGTAATAAATCCCCCAAAAACATAAAACCCAAAAACCCTAAAAACTATAAACAATTTAAAACCCATTAAAAACCCCAAACAACAAAAAAATGAAAAAAAATCCAAAAAATCCAGAAAACCATAAAAACCTTCATCATTATTTCTTACACTCTATACCCTAAACCCTAAACTATAAACCCTAAATCCTATACCCTATACCAAAAACCCTAAACCCTACACCCAAAACCCTATACCCGACACCCTAAACCCAAAAACCCTACACCCTACACCCTATACCCTACACCCTAAACCCTACACATTATACAATATATCCTACACACTAAACATTAAACCATAAACCATAATCCTTAAACCATAAACCTTGAATCCTTAACCCTACACCCTAAACCCTAAACCCTAAACACAAAACTCACCTTAAAAACTTTAAAACCCAAAAAAACTAAAAACTAAAAATACCAAAAAAATCTTTAAGCAAAAAAAACATGAAAACACTTAAAAAACTTAAAAATCCCTAAAAATCATTAAAGACCATAAATACCCAAAAAAACCTAAAATACATTAAAAACCCTTAGAAACAATAAAATCTAAAAACCCCTTAAACCCTTAAAATACTCTAAATGATAAATAACTTTATAATACCGCTAAGACTCCCTAATAAATTAAAAAACCCCCCAAACACCTTAAAACCAAGAAAACCCATAAAATAAACATAAAACCTCAAAAACCTGAACATACCCTCAAAACCTAAAAAACACCATAAACCCTAAAACCACTAAAACCATAAAAACTATAAAATCTCTAAAAACCCCTAATTCCCTAAAAAATAAGAAAACCCAAAAATAATTTAAAATTCCCTAAAAACACTAAAAACCCCAAAAAAGACACTAAAAACCAAAAAAATGACCCAAAAACAACCGAAAAATATCCTAAAACCATAAAAACATTAAAACCCCTTAAACCCCCTTAAAACCCATAAAAATCCTAAAAAACGTTGAAAACCATAAAACACATAAAAACATAAATGATCAAAAAAAATCTTAAAACCCCTTAAAACCTACAATCCCCCAAAAACCATAAAAATCCTTAAAACCACAAAAACCTTAAAAACCCCCATTAAACTGCTAAAATTCCTTAAACCCCTAAAATATCATTAAACCTCTAAAAGTCCCTAAAAGACCCTAAATCCAATAAAACCCCAAAATAACTCTAAAATACCTAAAAACCATAAAATAATCCTAAAGACTCTAATAACCCTAAAACCCTAAAACCCAAATAATTTATAAAAACCCTAAAACCCTTAAAATTATTTAAAACCTAAAAAATATAAAACCCCATAAAAACCATTAAAAACCTAAAACCATAAAAATATAAAAACTGCAACCCCCCCCACCAAACCCTAAAAAACCCAAAAAAAAACCATTAAAAACCAAAAACCATAAAACGATAAAAAATACTAAAACCCCCAAAAACCCTAAACACCCCTAAAAACCATAAACTCCTCAAAAAGCCTACAAATCCCTAAAAACATAAAAAAACATAAAAACCCTAAAAAACATAAAACCATAAAAATTAACATATATAAAACCACTAAAAAAATCCTAAAACCCAAACAAATCCAATAAAAGACTCAAAAAACCATAAAATACCCTAAAATACCCAAAAACCAAAAAACAATCTTAAAAGCCCTAAAATTTCTAAAATAACTTAAAAACCTAAAATACCATAAAAACCAAAAATTGATAAAACTCTAAAAACTCTAATAACCCTAAAAAATTTATCCCCCCAAAAAAACTAAAACCATCAAAAACCCTAAAACCCCTTAAAACCATAAAAACCCTAAAATCCCTAAAATAACATTAAAAAACCTTAAACCCCCTAACAAAACCTAGAACCCTAAAAACACAACAAAACCCAAAAAAACTCATACAAACCAAGAACCCCAAAAAACACTTAAAACCCTAAAATCACCTTGAAACCCTAAAACCCCTAAAACAACCCTTAAATAAAAAACCCCTAAAATAATTCTAAAAAATACTAAAATGAAAAAAAACCAAAAAAATACCAAAATAGAATCCAAAAAAAACCAAAATACCCAACCACCCACAGAAAAACACTAAAAATCCTAACACCTAGAAAAACACTAAACGCCCTAAAAACACTAAAAATACACAAAAACCCCTAAACCCTAAACCCCTAAAAACCCAAAAAACACTAAAAAACATAAAAAGTATCGAAATCATTAAAATTCCCCTTAAAGAATATAAAAACTCAAAAAAATTATATATAAAAAAACCCTAAAATACTAAAAACCCTGAAAACATAAACCACCCTAAAGTCGTTAAAATACTAAAATACCTTAAAAACCAAAAACTGTAAAACCCATTAATAGCCTAAGAATACCCTAAAACCCCTAAAACTCCATAAAACCCTAAAAACCACTAAAACCCATTAATACCCTAAAGAATAAAAAAACCTAAAATAAACCAAAAGTACTTAAACCCTTAAAACCATAAAAATATTAAAAAAACCATAAAAACCCCTAACACCCAGGAAACACCTAAACCCCATAAAAACACACTAAAGTCATTTAAAACCCCCAAAAACCCCATAAAACCATAAAAACGTAAAACCCTTTAAAACACTAAAATATATTTAACAAACCGTAAAATCGAAGAAAAATCTAAAAACCTCTAAAAACTCTAAAAACCAAAAAAAACTATAAAAGAATCCCAAAAATCCCTAAAAATTCTATAATCCCAAAATCCCAAAAGACCATAAAAACCACTATATCCCTAAAAAGACCGTAAAATCATTAAAATACATTAATAGGTAGTGAAAACACAAAACACCCTAAAACCCAAAACACCATAAAACCCTAAAACCCCTAAAAGACCATAAAAACCCTAAATATATATATAAAGACCCTAAAACCCTAAAAATCCCTAAAACACCCTAAAGAATCCTTAAACATCCTAAACCCTAAAAACAAAATGAAACATCATGTTTTTTCATCGCATTCATAGGGAGAAAAGAGTCAAGAATAACCTGAATGTTTTTCACGTTAATGACTCAACCTTCACCTCAATGGAAGATATCTCTAAGTCCATGGTGGATTATTTGTAGGCACAATGCACTGATGGAGGTTCTGATTCTTATCATCTTTTTGACTCCATAATACAATGCATTACTGGTTATCAGAATATGGTCTTAACAGAAGCCCCCTTTGAAGAGGTAGTCTAGTCCGCGCTATTCTCTTTGAACATGGATAGTGCAGTCAGGCCTGATGGGTTTGGCAACAAGTTATTTATGTTCCATTGGGAAATTTTTTATTTGGAAGTCACCAATGCAGTTATGGTGTTTTTTCTCTCTTGTTCAATTCAACATGAAGCTAACTCCAATTTCATATCTTTGATTCTTAAGAAGGTCATGATATTGATATACGGTATTTAAGGTTTTTTGGCATTGGAAACACTATTCCTAAGATTATTTGAAAAATTATGTTTATCAGGTTGAGGAACATTTTGTGGGATATTATCATCCTGAATCTTTTTGGATTCATTCCTAGGAGTAGCATTCAAACCTGTCTCTACATTGCCTTAGAGAGTATCAACATCACAAGGAAGGAAATGAAACATCAGATTTTTTCTTTGAAATTAGATATCTCAAAGTTTTTTGATACCATTAAGTGGATTTTTATCTTCAATGTTCTTGGAAAGTATGGATTTTATAGCAACTTCATACATTTTATTAGTACTATTATGACTAGTTCTAAAATTTATATTCTAATCAAATGATCCCCAAAAGGTTTATTCTAATGATTCCGTGGATTCTGAATGGGGGATCCACTTTTCAGTCTTCCTTTTTCAATTTTTGAGGATTACATGTGCCGGTTCATTATTGATATGGTGTAGGCTATCCTTTATGAACCAATTAAGGTAGAGAGGGGTCGTCATGTCCCATCCCATCTCCTTTTATATAGATGAAATCCTCCTATTTGGGAAATCTAATAAGAAAAACTTATCTTTAATTAAGATGATATTCCACCATTACAAGAGTATAGTAGGGAAATCCATTAGCTGGAATAAATACTCCATTTTTTTGACAAATGAGTCTCCTATCAAGACAAATCCATATTTCTATCTTTCATAGAGTGAAGAGAGTATCACTCCTTATTACATATCTGGGTGTCCCTTTTTTTGGAAGCAAAAAAGATTCTACTTTGAGGGTGTATCATCTAAAATCACTCAGTAACTAGCCAAGTGGAAAGGATAGTGATTATTCCAAGATGGTAGAGTCTACTTGATTAATTTAGTAATCACCTCCATTCTTGTCCATGGTTTTTCTATCTATAGATGACTGGCCAACCTTGTTTAAAGTATGAATGAAAAGACTAGGAATTTCTCCTAGAAGGGCTGCATCAGTTATGGGAATCTAGTCATTATGGCATGGACAAATTTCATGAAGATAGTAGATCTGGGTGGGCTGGGAATTAAGGATCTCCATAGATTTAATGATTCCATACATGGGAAGTTCACATGTAACTTTCTCAATCTACATGAAGATGGTTTGAATTTTCTCCATGAGATGTTCATGTGGATACATTATGATGGTTTTACTGAGTATTTATCTTACCCTATTTAGAATTCTCTTATATACTCATATAAGAATATTATCTCTCATTCAAAATTTGATATGTATACGAAATAGAGTCTGAATTGTTGGACAACTACTTGGCTTGAATGGTCATTGTCTGAAGTGGTTACACCCCCAGCAGTTACAGGACTTGTAAATTTCTACCCTCATTCATTGAAGTGATATTTTAAATGAGATTCTTTTTTTCCACCTTTTCAAGAAAATATAGAGAAATGTGTTCATGGATATTGATACTATCATTTGTAAATCGAATCTTGTGGGAAAGTTTACTCCACCTGATTTCTACAAGATAAAATGTTCACAATGAATAATTCCACCACCCAGGATACTCAAATTCAAAGTCTCTTTATTGACTCTTATATAATATCTTCTGATGTGGATAATATAGATAAATGGACTTCCTATTAAAGGGAACCTAATGAAATACGGATGGAAACTCGCATTTGTGTGTTACCTTTTCCTGAAATATCAAGAGAGCATCCAACACCTATTCTGATATTTCCATTTTGTTGCTGCACTTTGGGCGCACAAGGAGCACATTTTTGAATTAAAATTATTCTTCCAGGGTTCATTTTGCAATGTTATCATAGGCTTGGAGGAGCTTAAAGGTAGATCTCAAGACCATAATCTTATACTCGTAGGGGTGGTGGCTGTTGTCTCCGAGAATTGGGATTCCCACAATGTGGTGGAATTCCACCATCATCCCGTATCTCTCTATGATGGTGTCATTTTTTTCACAAGTATATTTAGGAAGATTTTCACTTACAAATGGGTATGATGGATAATAAAATCAATGAACCCATTCGTTATCATTTTATTGGATTTTCTGGCAGGATCAAAAATCCAAAGGTGTTAAAATACGTTTGATGGATTCCTTCGATTGCGTTATGGACAAATGTCAATGTGGATGGTGTGGCTCTTGGTGCGCCCAGACCCTTGGGGTGTGGTGGGGTCTTTTATACATGTAGAAGATTTTATATGGTCTTATTTTACCACTTCATCGATAGTGTATGTTCTTATGAAGATGAACTTTGGGAAAACATGAATGTGGTTATGTTTGCAGCTTACATTTGGTGGAACTTGCTATGGATTGAGTTCAACTCGATGCTTGTGTTGGATGTCCTCAAGAACAAATATTGGAATGTTCCCTAGAGACTCTATCCAAAATGTATTGAGTACCTCAATATGCCTCAGAATCTTACTCTGAATGTCAAACATACATATAGGGAGGTGAACATGGTGGCAGATCTACTCTTCATGAAATAAATTGAAGATTGGAGTTCGTTGTGGTCATTTTTCATGACTACTTTTTGTGCACCCTTTTTTCACTCTGATATGATGGGTGACCTGCACACCTAGGCTTGTATGACCTCCTTGTAACATCTTGTTTTATATTTTTTTATAAATTTTGGGTATCAGGAA
Source organism: Viscum album (assembly GCA_963277665.1). Lineage (NCBI taxonomy): Eukaryota > Viridiplantae > Streptophyta > Magnoliopsida > Santalales > Viscaceae > Viscum > Viscum album. The sequence goes on along the minus strand of OY728137.1, from coordinate 1,830,882,377 downwards.
TGCTAGGCCCTGAGCCCTCTTTACTGCTAAAAACCCATAAAACCCACTATAACCCCCAATAAAGACCACCAAAAGCACTAAAACCCCAAAAAACCAAAAAACCACTGAAAACCCATAAAACCCGTAAAACCCCATAAATGATTCAAAAACCTTAAAAAATCCTAGATACCCTAAGATACCCTAAATGTCCCCAAAAAACCTATAAACCCCTAAAATTCCCTAAAAACATTAAAAACACTAAAAAATATAAAATCTCCTAAAAACCCTAAAAACCCAACAAATAATAAAAAACCCTATAAACCCTTAAAAACCCTACAAACCATAAAACCCAAAAAACCCTAAAAACACCAAAACCCTAAAATGCATAAAAACCCTAAAAACTCTAAAAACACTAAATACCCAAAAACAATCTAAAAAAAACTGTAAAAAACCATTAAAACAACTAAAAACCCTAAAACCCCAAAATAATGTTTGAAAAACCTAAAAAACCAAAAAAAATATTAAAACCCACTAAAACCCTAAAATCTATAAAAATTCCCTAAAAAACAAAAAATAATTAAAAACTCCCTAAAACCTCAGAAAACCCTAAAACCCCCAAAAAACCCTAAAAACAAAGAAAATAACCTAAACCCATTTGGAACCTAAAAACCTAAAAAACCCTAAAAACAATATAGGGTCTTAAAAACCCTAAAACCCCAAAAAACTCTAAAAACCCTAAAAGCCCCTTAAAACCTCTAAAACCTAAAAATATTTAATGATCCCTAAAAAATATTTAAAGTCCAAAAAAAGCCAAAAATACGCTAAATAACACATAAAAACCTCTAAACCCCCCAAAACCCCTTAAAATCCCAAAAGGCATAAAAACATTAAATACCCTAAAAACTATAAAAACCCAAAAAGACCCTAAAAACCATAAAATACCCTAAAATACCTAAAAACATTAAAGAACCTAAAAGCACAAAAATATATAAAACTCAGTTAAAAACTAATAAACTCAAAAGGCCATAAAACCAATAAATGGATCTAAAAATCCTAAAATCCATAAAGGAACCTAAAACCCATAAAACCATAAGGGACCCTAAAAATCCAATAAAACCCTAAAGGACCATAAAACCCCTAAAAACCCTAAAGTACCCTTGAAGCCCGAAAGGGCCTTAAAAACATAAAAACCATAAAGGGACCTAAAAACCCTAAAAGACCCTAACAACCTGAACACCTCCAAAAGACCCAAAAAAACCCATCAAAAACCCAAAAAGTTCCTCAAATATATAGAAAACCCTAAGAACTCTAAAACCCCTTGGAAAACTTCTAAAGAACTCTAAAAACCAATAAAAACTATAAAAACCCTAAAAGACCTTAAAAACCTTAAAAACAATAAAAAATGTAAATTACCCTAAATTCCTTAAAAAAACACAAAAGTAAAACATAAATAACCCCTTAAAACACCTCAATTAACCTGAAAACATTAAATGAACCTTAGAACCCTAAAAATATTAAAAACCTTAAGAACCCAAAAACCTCCAAAAGATCATAAAACACCCTAAAATCTCTAAAACTGCCAAATAACATAGAAACTCTAAAACCCCAATCACCTAAAAAAACCCAAAAACCCTAACACAAACTTAAAATGCATAAAATCCATAAAAATAAGGGACAACCCTAAAAAATAATAAGAAATACTAAATATCCTAAATAACACAAAAATAACCAAAAAAAATACTAAAATCCCATTAAAACCTAAAAAACCCATAACAACCACAAAAGAGATTTAAAAACACCAAAGAACCGTAAAAAACCTACAATACCAAAAAAAACTCAAAAAATTCCTGAAACCATAAAAACACTAAAACCCTAAAAACCCTAAAAACCATAAAAAACCTAAAACCCCTAAATCCTAAAAAATTCCAAAAACCCTTAAAACCCTAAAAATCTTGAAATCCATAAAAAACAAAAAAAAGATTAAAAACCATAGAACTCTAAAAACCCTAACAACCAAAAAACTCAAAAACCCTTAAAAACCCTAAAACCCTGAAAATATAAAGCCCTTAATGGAATAAAAACACTATGAAATAAAAAACCAAAAAAACCCTTCCAACCCTAAAAACCCTAAAAACCTTTAAAAAACTCTAAAACCCATAAAACCCCCTTAAATGACCCTAAAATTCCATAAAAACCTTAAAAACATAAAAAACATAAAAATTATTAAAAATTCTAAAATTTTGAAAACCCCTAAAAATCCTAGAAAACTATGAAATCCCTAAAAATCAAAAAAATCCAAAAAATCCAAAAAAAAAATAAACCCCCTAAAACACCCCTAATGGCCCTAAATCCCCTAATAGGTCATAAAACCCCCTAAGAGACCCTAAAACCCATAGAGACCACAAAAATCCAAAAAAACTCCAAAAGACCCAAAAAACTGAATACACCATAAGATACCCTAAAATAATAAAAACCGATTACACACCTTAAAAATGCTAAAAACCTAAAAAAATGAAAACCCATTAAAGACCATTAAAACCCTAAAACCCAGAAAACTCCAAAATCCCAAAATATCCAAAAATCTCTACAAAACCCTAAAACACCATAAAACACCATTGAAAGCCTAAAATACCCTAAACCTATAAAACCCATTATGTTCCCTAATGAAATCTTAGAAACCCTAAAACCCAATGAAATATAAAAAAAACCTAAAAATGAGTACCCCCAACCCCACCTCAAAACCCTCCAAAACCCAAAAAAACCAAAAAACCAAAAAAATTATTAAAACCTCCCCCCCAAAAAAATCAAAAATAACCAAAAACACAAAAAACCCGAAATCCCTAAAATATATAAATACCCTAAAAAACCCTCAAAACCCAACAATCTCCAAAAACTTTTAAGAAAATCGAAAAATTATTATAAAACATAAAAAACCTGAAACAGTCTTAAAACCCCTAAAAAACTAAAAATCTCTAAAAACCCTTAAAACCCCTAACAAATCCTAAAATTAGCAAAAAAAAATACCACAAAAACACAAAAAAACCCTACAAGGACAAAAAATATTTCTAAAAACCCTAAAACCCTTAAAGACACTAAAACCCTTAAAACCTTAAAAACACTAAAATCCATTAAAATACACTAAACCCCAAAAACCCACAAAAACCTAAAACCCCTAAAAACCCTTTAGAACACCAAAACCCAAAAAACCCTAAAAAACCCTAAAACCCCATAAAATACCCTAAAACCCTAAATATTTCTAAAATCACTAAAAACACCTAAAATGACCTTAAAACACATAAAAACTCTAAAACCCTCTGAAAAAACATAAAAACTCTAAAACCTCTAAAGATCATAAAAAACCTAAAACACCAAATAAAACCCTAAAATCCTGTTAAACCAAAATGACCCTAAACCCCTAATGACGATAAAAACCTACAAACCCTAAAACACCTAAAAGTCCAAAACCCCCTAAAATGATGACAATCATTAAACACCATAAAATCCTTTAAAATAAATAAAAACCCATAAAAAACTATAAAACCCTAAAAATCCAAAAAAAAACTAAACGTCCCTAACAACTATATAAAACCTAAAAGACCCTAATAAACCCTTAAACACCATAGAGAACCCTAAAACCCTAAAAAATTAAAACACTAAAAACCCCAAAAAACCATAAACCCACCTAAAACCAAAAAACCAAGAAAATCGATAATACCATAAAAGTCCTAAATCAATCATAAAAACACTAAAACCCACAAGAATCTAATACCCTGAAAAACATTAAAACTCAAAAACACATAAAACCCTTAAAAACACTAAAACCCCATGAAAACCCTAAACCCCCCAAAACCCTTATTAAATCCCTAAAAAAGGCCCCAAATCACTAAAAACATTAAAATCATAAAAAACCATAAAACCCTAAAAACCATAAAAGACCATAAAAATTTTAAATCCCTAAAATCTCAAGGAAAACCTAAATATTCTAAAATGGAAAAAAAATCATAAAACCCTTAAAATCCTAAAAACCCTAAAACCCTTAATAATCATAAAAACCATATAATACACTAAAAAATCTATAAACGCCCAAAAATCAATAAAACCCAATAAAAACCCCTCAAAAACCTAAAAACCCTAAAAACCCTTAAAATCATAAAAATCCTAAAACCCTAAAACTCCCTAAAAATCCTTAAATCATCTAAAATTTCATAAAACAAAAAACCTAAACCCCAAAAATACCCTAAAACCCATATAAAACCCTAAAAGAAACCTAATAACACATAAATCCCTAAAATCCCATAAAACCCCTTCAAAACCCTACAAATGTCAAAAACCCTAAAAAGCTAAAAAACACAATAAACCATTAAAATCATTAAAAAATTTGAAACCCTAGTAACCTTAAAATCAATAAAATTCTTTAAAACCCCTAAATAACCCTAAAATCCCTTAAATTATCAAAAAAATCCTACAAAAATTGTAAAAACCCAAAAACTCATTTAAAAACAATAAAAATATAAAAAACCCATAAAAAACCTATAACCATTAAATACCCTAAAAACAGAAATTGAACCTAAAAACACTAAATATCCTAATAACCAATAAAACTCCATAAGAACCCTAAAAACCCAAAACCCCCCAAAACCCCTAAAACACTAAATACGTTGAAAACACTAAAACTAAGAAATTCCCTAAAAGACCCTAAAACCCTAGAAATTCTAAAAGGCAATATATGACCCTAAAGACAAGAAAAACCCTTTAAAACCCTAAAAACAGAAAATCCTTAAAAACTAAACAAAATTTTAACAACCATAGAAAGCAAAAAATCCTAAAACCTTAAAATCTCTAAAAAATCCCAAAAAACCCAAAAATCCCCTTAAAATCCTAGGAAAATCATAAATACCCCTAAAAACCCCTAAAAATTAAAACCCTTTAAAACCCTATAAAACCCATAAAAACAATAAAATACCTAAAAACCCCTAAAAACTCAAAAAACTCATATAAGACCATACGAAAACCCTAAAACATAAAAAAACACTAAAAACCATATAAACCTCAGAAAAAACAAAAAACCATAAAATACTAAAAGTTCTAATAACTATAAAAACACTCAAGTCCCTAAAAAGACAGTACACACCATAAAACCCTAAAAACCCCTAGAACCCCTAAAAACTCGTCAAAACCCTAAATACCCCTAAGAACACCTAAACCCCATAAAATATAATAAAACCCTATAAACCCCTAAAAGTCACTAAAGACTTGGGAAAACCCTTAAAATCCCAATACTATCTAAAAGATGCTAAAACCCTTAAAATCCTAAAAACACCAAATAAAACCCTAAACTCCCTATAAATTTATAAAAACACCAAAAGACCATATTAACCCTAAAATACTAAGAACTATAAAACCTACTAAAAGTCCCTAAAAATCCTATAAGAGTCCTAATTAACCATTAAACAAAAAAAACTCTAAAAACTTAAAAATATAAAAGCTCTAAAAACATCATAAAAACTCTAAAAAACATAAAAACCTAAAAATTATAAAATCTCATTAAATGATAAAAAAATATAGCAATCCAAAAGAAACAAAAAAATGGAAAAACCCCAAAAAACCATAAAACAAAAAAAACCAATAAACCCCTAAAAACAATAAAACCCCCTAGAACCCCTAAAAGTCCAAAAATCCCTAAAGAACAAAAAATACTAAAAAATATAAAAAACATAAAAAAATTGAACCCCTAAAACCCTAAAAACATTAAAAATCCATAAAACCCTTTTAAAACCTTAAACCCCTAAAAATACTAAAATCTATAAAAAAACACAAATTTTCTTTAAAACCCTAAAGATTCCAAAATCCGTAAAACCCCTAAAACCATAAAAACCAAAAAACCTTAAAATCCTTAATAAAACCTAAAAACCCATTCAATATACATAAAACACTAAAACCACTAAATGTATATTAAATCCCCCAAAACCCAAAAAACCCAAAAAACCCTAAAAACCACTAAAAATCCAAAAAAATCCCAAGGACCCTAACACCCCTAACACCCCCAAAATATCCTAAAAACCTAAAAGCCCAAAAAACACTAAAAACCCTAAAACCCCTAGATACCCTAAAACCCTAAAACCCTAAAAGTCCCTAAAAGATGAATAAAAACCTATAATAACCATAAAACACTAAAAACATTAAAAACACTAAAAACACAATAAACCCCAAAAAAATCCATAGAAACCCAAATAATACTAAACACATTTTAACTTTTATATTTCTTAAAAATCCTTTAAAAATCCTAAAAAAATAAAAACACTTTAAACCACATAAAATACGTAAAAACCATTAAAACCCTAAAAATCCAAAAAACTCCATAAAACCTATTAAAACACTAAATAACCCTATAACTTTTACAAAAACCTAAACACCCTAAAACACTAAAAACCACTTAAAATCTATAAAAGACAATTAAACCCTAAAACTATAATACACTATAAAACCCATAAAATCCCTAAAATGTCCTAAAACCCCTTAAAACCCTAAATACTCTAAAAACATAAAGAATACTAAATGCCCATAAAAACCCTAAAACCCATAAAAGGACATACACCCTAGAAAAAACCCTAAAATGCACTAAAAATCCCTAAAAACCCTAAAAGACCATAAAATACCATAAAACCCCTAAAAGACTCAAAAACCTCAAGAAAACCCCTAAAAGACTCAAAGAACCTAAGAAACCGCCTAAATGTCCCTAAAAATTCTAAAACCAAAAGGGCCCTAAATAATGCTAAATGAACCTAACAAACCCTAAACAACATTAAGAACCCTAAAACCCCTAAGAATTCTTAAAGACCCTAGAAAACCCAAAAAAAATATTAAACAAACTTAAAAACCACTAAAACCCCTAAATAGCCCTAAAGACCTTAAAAGAGCATGAAAACCCTAAAAATCCAAAAAAACCAAAGAAGATAATAAAAAACCAAAACATTTCAATAATCCCTAAAACCCTAAAATACCCTAAAAACCTAAAACAACATAACCCCTAATAACTCTAAACCCCCTAATATCCATAAAAAATAGAAACCTTTTAAAAAAATTAAGAACCCAAAAAGGGCTAAAAACACTAAAAAAACTCAAAAAAATCCAAATAAAATATAAAAATTCCTAAAGCCCCTAAAACCACATAAAACATCAAATCCAATAAAACCTCCTAAAATGAGAAAAACCTCAAAAATCCTTAAAATAACCTAGAAACCCAAAAAGAACATAAAACACTATAAAATATTTAGGAATCTAAAACCCTCAATAATCTTAAAGAACCCTAAACTCCCTAAAAATCCAAAAATAACCTAAAAACTAAAAAAATCCTTAAACCCTAAAAAACCAAAGGTCCATAAAATAAATTTAACCTTCTAAAATACCCTAACATACACTAGAAAATCTTAAAAGGCCATTTAACACCCTATAAAACCTAAAAATACCTAAAACCCAAAAAAACAATAAAAACTAGACCCTTAAAACCCCCAAAACCCATAAAATATTTAATAAATCATAAAACCAAGAAATGGAAAAACCACTAAAACCCTAAAAACCCTTTAAACCCATAAAACCCCTAAAACACGTAAAACCCCACAAAACTAAGAAAACCTAAAAATCCCCCAAATCTCAAAGGACCCCAAAAAACTCTTAAACCACTAAAAATCCTCAAAAAACCCCCAAAACCCTAAAAACCCTTGAAAATCCCTAAAACCCCTAATACCCCCAAAAAACAATAATACCCCCCTAAAACCACCCAAAATCCTAAAACTCCATATAAAGGGAAAAAATTATTAAAACCCTAAAAATAATAGAAACCCTTTGAAACCCCAAAAACCCAAAAAAAACTCAATAATACCTTAAACCCCTAAACACCACTACAATTCAATAAATCCACTAACATTCTTAAAACCAAAAAATCCATAAATACTCTAAAAATATAAAAACCCATAAAAACATTAAAAATCCTCTGAGATTACCCTAATATCCTTCCAAGACAATAAAACCCTTAAAACCCTAAAATTCATTAAAACCATAAAAAAGATAAAACACATAAAAATCCCATGAAACCCTAGAAGTTGGTAAAACACCTTATAAAACCCTAAAAACTCAAAAACCCATAAATAGTCTAAAATATAAAAAATCCCCTAAAAAACTAAAACCATAAACCCCCCCCCCCAAATCCCAAAAAACTTTAAAACACACTAAAACCCCTAAACATGTTAAGACTCCTAAAATAACAGCAAAACCCTAAAAACCCTAAAATCCTCTACAAATACCCTAAAAAACTAAAACCCCTAAAAACCCTTTAGAACACCAAAACCCAAAAAACCCTAAAACCCCATAAAATACCCTAAAACCCTAAATATTTCTAAAATCACTAAAAACACCTAAAATGCCCTTAAAACACATAAAAACTCTAAAAACCGCTAAAAAAACATAAAAACTCTAAAACCTCTAAAGATCATAAAAAACCTAAAACACCAAATAAAACCCTAAAATCCTGTTAAACCAAAATGACCCTAAACCCCTAATGACGATAAAAACCTACAAACCCTAAAAACACCTAAAAGTCCAAAACCCCCTAAAATGATGACAATCATTAAACACAATAGAATCCTTAAAAATAAATAAAAACCCATAAAAAACTATAAAACCCTAAAAATCCAAAAAAAACTAAACATCCCTAACAACCATATAAAACCTAAAAGACCCTAATAAACCCTTAAACACCATAGAGAACCCTAAAACCCTAAAAAATTAAAACACTAAAAACCCCAAAAAACCATAAACCCACCTAAATCCAAAAAACCAAGAAAAACGATAATACCCTAAAAGTCCTAAATCAATCATAAAAACACTAAAACCCACAAGAATCTAATACCCTGAAAAACATTAAAACTCAAAAACACATAAAACCCTTAAAAACACTAAAACCCCATGAAAACCCTAAACCCCCCAAAACCCTTATTAAATCCCTTAAAATAAAAAAGGCCCCAAACCACTAAAAACATTAAAATCATAAAAAACCATAAAACCCTAAAAACCATAAAAGACCATAAAAATTTTAAATCCCTAAAATCTCAAGGAAAACCTAAATATTCTAAAATGGAAAAAAATCATAAAACCCTTAAAATCCTAAAAACCCTAAAATCCTTAATAATCATAAAAACCATATAAAACACTAAAAAATATATAAACGCCCAAAAATCAATAAAACCCAATAAAAACCCCTCAAAAACCTAAAAACCCTAAAAACCCTTAAAATCATAAAAATCCTAAAACCCTAAAACCCCCTAAAAATCCTTAAATCATCTAAAATTTCATAAAACAAAAAAACTAAACCCCAAAAATACCCTAAAACCCATATAAAACCCTAAAAGAAACCTAATAACACATAAATCCCTAAAATCGCATAAAACCCCTTCAAAACCCTACAAATGTCAAAAACTCTAAAAAGCTAAAAAACACAATAAACCATTAAAATCATTAAAAAATTTGAAACCCTAGTAACCTTAAAATCAATAAAATCCTTTAAAACCCCTAAATAACCCTAAAATCCCTTAAATTATCAAAAAAATCCTACAAAAATTGTAAAAACCCAAAAACTCATTTAAAAACAATAAAAATATAAAAAACCCATAAAAAACCTATAACCATTAAATACCCTAAAAACAGAAATTGAACCTAAAAACACTAAATATCCTAAAAACCAATAAAACTCCATAAGAACCCTAAAAACCCCAAACCCCCCAAAACCCCTAAAACACTAAATACGTTGAAAACCATAAAACTGAAAAATTCTCTAAAAGACCCTAAAACCCTAGAATTTCTAAAAGTACATATATGACCCTAAAGACAAGAAAACCCCTTTAAAACCCTAAAAACAGAAAATCCTTAAAAACTAAACAAAATTTTAACAACCATAGAAATCAAAAAATCCTAAAACCTTAAAATCTCTAAAAAAGCCCAAAAAACCCAAAAATCCCCTTAAAATCCTAGGAAAATCATAAATACCCCTAAAAACCCCTAAAAAATTAAAACCCTTTAAAACCCTATTAAACCCATAAAAACAATAAAATACCTAAAAACCCCTAAAACTCAAAAAACTCATATAAGACCATACGAAAACCCTAAAACATAAAAAAACACTAAAAACCATATAAACCTCAGAAAAAACAAAAAAACCATAAAATACTAAAAGTTCTAATAACTATAAAAACACTCAAGTCCCTAAAAAGACAGTACACACCATAAAACCCTAAAAACCCCTAGAACCCCTAAAAACTCGTAAAAACCCTAAATACCCCTAAGAACACCTAAACCCCATAAAATATAATAAAACCCTATAAACCCCTAAAAGTCACTAAAGACTTGGGAAAACCCTTAAAATCCCAAAACTATCTAAAAGATGCTAAAACCCTTAAAATCCTAAAAACACAAAATAAAACCCTAAACTCCCTATAAATTTATAAAAACACCAAAAAGACCATATTAACCCTAAAATACTAAAAACTATAAAACCTACTAAAAGTCCCTAAAAATCCTATAAGAGTCCTAATTAACCATTAATCAAAAAAAACACTAAAAACATAAAAATATAAAACCTCTAAAAACATCATAAATACTCTAAAAAACATAAAAACCTAAAAATTATAAAATCTCATTAAATGATAAAAAAATATAGCAATCCAAAAGAAAAAAAAAATGGAAAAAAACCAAAAAACCATAAAACAAAAAAAACCAATAAACCCCTAAAAACAATGAAACCCCCTAGAACCCCTAAAAGTCCAAAAATCCCTAAAGAACCAAAAATCCTAAAAAATATAAAAAACATAAAAAAATTGAACCCCTAAAACCCTAAAAACATTAAAAATCCATAAAACCCTTTTAAAACATTAAACCCCTAAAAATACTAAAATCTATAAAAAACACAAATTTTCTTAAAAACCCTAAAGATTCCAAAATCCGTAAAACCCCTAAAAACCATAAAAACCAAAAAAACCTTAAAATCCTTAATAAAACCTAAAAACCCATTCAATATACATAAAACACTAAAACCACTAAAAGTATATTAAATCCCCCAAAACCCAAAAAAACCCTAAAAACCCTAAAAACAACTAAAAATCCAAAAAAATCCCAAGGACCCTAACACCCCTAACACCCCCAAAATATCCTAAAAACCTAAAAGCCCAAAAAACACTAAAAACCCTAAAACCCCTAGATACCCTAAGACCCTAAAACCCCAAAAGTCCGTAAAAGATGAATAAAAACTTATAATAACCATAAAACACTAAAAACATTAAAAACACTAAAAACACAATAAACCCCAAAAAAATCCATAGAAACCCAAATAATACTAAACACATTTTAACCTTTATATTTCTTAAAAATCCTTTAAAAATCCTAAAAAAATAAAAACACTTTAAACCACATAAAAAACGTAAAAACCATTAAAACCCTAAAAATCCAAAAAACTCCATAAAACCTATTAAAACACTAAATAACCCTCTAACTTTTACAAAAACCTAAACACCCTAAAACACTAAAAACCACTTAAAATCTCTAAAAGACAATTAAACCCTAAAACTATAATACACTATAAAACCCATAAAATCCCTAAAATGTCCTAAAACCCCTTAAAACCCTAAATACTCTAAAAAAATAAAGAATACTAAATGCCCATAAAAACCCTAAAACCCATAAAAGGCCATACACCCCAGAAAAAACCCTAAAATGCACTAAAAATCCCTAAAAACCCTAAAAGACCATAAAATACCATAAAACCCCTAAAAGACTCAAAAACCCCAAGAAAACCCCTAAAAGACTCAAAGAACCTAAGAAACCCCCTAAATGTCCCTAAAAATTCTAAAACCAAAAGGGCCCTAAATAATGCTAAATGAACCTAACAAACCCTAAACAACATTAAGAACCCTAAAACCCCTAAGAATTCTTAAAGACCCTAGAAAACCCAAAAAAAATATTAAACAAACTTAAAAACCACTAAAACCCCTAAATATCCCTAAAGACCTTAAAAGAGCATGAAAACCCTAAAAATCCAAAAAAAACCAAAGAAGATAATAAAAAACCAAAACATTTCAAAAAGCCCTAAAACCCTAAAATACCCTAAAAACCTAAAACAACATAACCCCTAATAACTCTAAACCCCCTAATATCCATAAAAAATAAAAACCTTTTAAAAAAAATTAAGAACCCAAAAAGGGCTAAAAACACTAAAAAAACTCAAAATAATCCAAATAAAATATAAAAATTCCTAAAGCCCCTAATACCACATAAAACATCAAATCCAATAAAACCTCCTAAAATGAGAAAAACATCAAAAATCCTTAAAATAACCTAGAAACCCAAAAAGAACATAAAACACTATAAAATATTTAGGAATCTAAAACCTTCAATAATCCTAAAGAACCCTAAACTCCCTAAAAATCCAAAAATATCCTAAAAACTAAAAAAATCCTTAAACCCTAAAAACCCAAAGGTCTATAAAATAAATTTAACCTTTTAAAATACCCTAACATACACTAGAAAATCTTAAAAGGCCATTTAACACCCTATAAAACCTAAAAATACCTAAAACCCCAAAAAACAATAAAAACTAGACCCTTAAAACCCCTAAAAACCATAAAATATTTAATAAATCATAAAACCTAGAAATGGAAAAACCACTAAAACCCTAAAAACCCTTTAAACCCATAAAACCCCTAAAACACGTAAAACCCCAAAAAACTAAGAAAACCTAAAAATCCCCCAAAACTCAAAGGACCCCAAAAAACCCTTAAACCACTAAAAATCCTCAAAAAACCCCCAAAACCCTAAAAACCCTTGAAAATCCCTAAAACCCCTAATACCCCCAAAAAACAATAATACCCCCCTAAAACCACCCAAAATCCTAAAAGGCCATATAAAGGGAAAAAATTATTAAAACCCTAAAAATAATAGAAACCCTTTGAAACCCCAAAACCCCAAAAATAAACTCAATAATACCTTAAACCCCTAAACACCACAACAATTCAATAAATCCACTAACATTCATAAAACCAAAAAATCCATAAAAACCCTAAAAATATAAAAACCCATAAAAACATTAAAAATCCTCTGAGATTACCCTAATATCCTTCCAAGACAATAAAACCCTTAAAACCCTAAAATTATTTAAAACCATAAAAAATATAAAACACATAAAAATCCCATGAAACCCTAGAAGTTGGTAAAACACCTTATAAAACCCTAAAAACTCAAAAACCCTTAAATAGTCTAAAATATATAAAATCCCCTAAAAAACTAAAACCATAAAACCCCCCAAAATCCCAAAAAACCTTAAAACACACTAAAACCCCTAAACATGTTAAGACTCCTAAAATAACAGCAAAACCCTAAAAACCCTAAAATCCTCTACAAATACCCTAAAAACCATAAAACCCCGTAAAAAATTAAAAAACTCCCTAATCACCTTTAAAAACACTAAAATATCATGAATAACCCTAAAAATTTATAAATATGCAAAAATGGTCAAAAAACCCAAAAACCCCAAATAAAATCCAAAAAATATTAGAAAACTATTAAAACCCCTGAGAAAACCATTAAAATCACTAAAAACCCTTCAAAACCTAAAAAATAATTAAAAACATTAAAACCCTAAAAACACCTAACAAAACCTAAAAACCCTAAAACCCTAAAAACCCCAAAAAACCTATAAAACCTTACAAACCCCTAAAAACACTAAAACCCTAAATAACCCTAAAAGAATAATAAAACCCTAAAAGAACACTAAAACACCTCAAATAACCTGAAAAGTAATAAAATCCATTAAAACTCCAAAAACCCTTAAAACCCTAAAAACCAATAAAAACTTCTAGTCCCCCCAAAAAACCATAAGATCATAAAAACTCTATGAACCATCCATAAGGGCCTAAATAACCCCTAAACCCATTTAAAAAACTAAACCCATTAAAATTCCAGAAAATCCTTAGAATAAAAAAACCATAAAAACCATAAATGAACCTGAATTAAAACCCTAGAAACCATAAAAACATAAATTTTATAAAAAAACTAAACAACCCTATAGGTCCTAAAAACCCTATAAAAATACTAATCCTAATAAAAACCCTAAAACCCTTTAAAAACATTTAAACCCAAAAAACTGCTTAAATGGTAACATACCCTAAAATCCTAAAAAAAGTAAAACTCCTAAAATACCATTAATAACTTTAAACCCCTAAAAGATCCTAAAATTGTAAAAAAACATAAAATCCAGACAAACATGAAAATCCCTAAAATCAAAAAAAAACCAAAAAATTCCCTAAAAACTCTAAAAAAAATAAAACCCTAAAAAATAGTCCTAAAATACCATAAAAACCATTACACCCCAAAAATACCCTAAAGACCCTAAAACCCTCAAAACCATAAAAATACCTAAAAATCCAAAAAAAACTTAAAAACCCTAAAAAAATAGAAAAACCCTTAAAAACCACAAAATACCCAAATAACCCAAAACTCAAAAAACCCCCAATACGCCCTAAAACCCATAAAACACATAAAAACCCTGAAACCCCATAAAAACACAAAAAAACCCTTTAAATCCCTAAATTTTTTAAAAACTATAAAACCCCTAATAAACTAAAGACCATAAAACATCCTTAAAAACCCCTAAAATCCCTAAAAGCCCTAAAACCACAAAAAAATATTAAAACCCTCAAACATTAATAAATCTGTCAAAACCCTAAAAACATTAAAAGGGGTAAAAATCCTCAAATCCCATTGAAACAATAAGAATCTCCTAAAAGCATAAAAACCCTAAAAACCACTAAAACCCAATAAAAAGTCCAAAAATACATAAAACACCTTAAAACCTCTAAAAACAAAAAAACTCTCAAACATCAAAAAAGCCTCAAAACACATAAAAGTCACTAAAAAACTTTGAAAACCCTAAAAACATAAAAACCTCTAAGAAAACCCTAAGACCCCTAAAACCATTAAAACCCCTAAAACCCATAAAACCCTATAAACCTTAAAAAATACAAAACCCCTAAAACTCCTAAAAACTCTATAAAAACTAAAAGAATTAAATAACATTAAACAACCTAAAAACCAAAAAAACTATTTAAAACCATAAAAACCTAAAAACTATAAAAACCATCAAACTGAAAAACCAAAAAACCCTTAAAACACATTAAACTCTTAAAACCCTAAAACCCCATAAATATCCTAAAATTCATAAACCACACCCCCCCCCAAACCCCAAAAAACCAAAAACAAACCCTTAATACCCTTAAAACGATTCAAATACCCTAAAAACAACTAAAAATAAAAAAAACTACTAAAACCCCCAAAAACCCATAGGACTCTTAAAACCCAAAAGTCACAAAAACCCTTAAAACATTAAAAATCCATCAACCCTTAAAAACCAAAGAAATTCCCAAAAAACACCATGACACATAAAATCCATTAAAAATCATTAATAACTCCCAAAAAATAAAAATAAAAAAATATATAAAATCACTAAAAACCATTAAAACACTAAAATCCATAAAACCCCTAAAAACCTAATAAACCTTAAAAACACTGAAGCACTTAAATCGCTAAGATGTCTAAAAAATCCAAAAAGTCCCCAAAACCCTAAAAATAATTAAATGTACCTAAATTCCTATAAACCCCCCAAAAGACCTATAAAACCTTTTAAAACCCTAAAAACATTAAAAACCCATAACAACCCTAAAAACACTAAAAACCTAAAAAACCTTAAAAACCAAAAATGTCCCCAAAATCCTAAAATCCCAAAAGGCCTTAAAACCCATAAAAAATTTAAAAACCCTAAAACCCCCTAAAAGATCCTAAAAACCCTAAAACCCAAAAAACCTTGAAACCATAAAAACAATAAACAAACTGAAAAACCCAAAATGACCATAAAATACACTAAAATTCCTAAGACTCCTAAAATAACATAAAAACAAAAATAGTATAAAAAACTATAAAAACTAAAAAGGAACCTAAAACCCCTAAAAACACTAATGTCCCTAAAAACACTAAAGGAACATAAAAACCAAAAGGATTCTAAAAGCCACACATAAAATCTAAAGTACACTAAAAAACTTAAAAACCCTGAAGAAACTAAAAACCCCTAAAGGATACAAAAAACCCCAAAAGACCCTAAATACCATAAAACCATAAAAGACCCTAAAAACAATAAAAACCCAAAAAAACCCCTAAAAGTCTAGAAACCATTAAATCCCCTAAAAACTCTAAAATAACATTAAAACAAAAAAAACCTAAAAACCCTGAAAGGCCTTAAAACACCCAACAAAACATTAAAAGACCCTAAAAACCCTAAATCCCCCAAAGACCCTAAAAATCATAAATGACACTAAAAATAATAGAAACATTAAAAGACCCTGAAAACTATAAAACCCTAAAAACCCTAGAATACCATAAAACCCCAAAAATCCCAAATATCCCCTAAAACACGTAAATAACCTAAGATAAATCAAAGAAACATAAAAACCATAAAAACATTAAAACTATAAAAAAATAAAAACATTTAAAACCCCTAAAAACAAGGAAAATAATAAAATCCCTAAAATGACTCAAAACCCATAAAACTGTTGAACCCATAAAAACCTCTAAAAACATTGAAAATAGCATAAAATATTAAAAACACTAAAAATCAATGAAAACCCTAAAATCACTTAAAACCCCTTAACAGCGCTAAAACTCCAAAAATTTCTAAAAACCTAAAGGTAATAAAAAACCATAAAACCCCTAGAACCCCCACCCCCCACAAGACCTTTAAACTCTAAAAAACCAAAAAATACCCAAAAACCTTAAAATATTTATAAATAATAAAGCCCATAAAGACCCAAAAATCCCTATAAAACCCCTAAAAGACCCTTAAACCCCTTAAAACCCCTAAAACCCCAAAACCGTAAAACAAAAACAAACCATAACAAATCCTAAAAACCATTAAAACCCTAAAAAAGAAAAACCCCATAAACCATAAAAAACTTAAAACTCGTGAAAACCAAAAACACCATGGATCTCTAAAAATCCCTCAAAACCCTAAAACAACCATAAAACCATAAAGAAATAAAAACCACAAAAAATATGAAAAAACCACAACAAAAAAACACTAAAAACCCAAAACTACTAAAAACCCACTAAAACCTTAAGAACACTAATAAACACTAAAACCCTAAAAATACTAAAAACACATAAAAATCCTAAAACCCTAAAAACCCTAAAACACTTAAAAACCTTAAAACACTATAAACTCTATAAAATTAAAAAAAATCATAAAACCATAAAATATCAACGAAAACCTTTTAAGACCCCTAGAATCACAAAAAACACTAAATACCATAAAAATATAGAAACCCCAAAAACCCTGAAAAAACATATAAAACCCTAAAATCCATAAAAACCCTAAAAAACCCTTGGAATCCCAAAAAAATATAAAAAATTCTTAAAACTTTTAAAAACAAAAACAAAACCTAAAAAACCCAAACTAAAAAAAATGCTAAAAACCCTAAAAAACATTAAAAACCCTAATATTACAGAAAACCCCTAAAACATTAAAAAACTGTTATATGTTTTTAGGGTTTTTAGAGTCCTTTTTTGGTTTGTATGGTTTTTTTGGTTCCTTTACTTTTTTTATGTTTTTGGTTCCATTAGGGGTTTTGTGGACCTTTAGTGTTTAAGGGTTTTTGCAGGTCCTATAGTGTTTTTAGGGGTCTTCGATTTTTTTAGATTTTTCAATAGTATTTTAGGGGGTTTTATTATTTTTTAGCGTCTTTTAGAGTTTTATAATATTTTTTGGCCTCTTTGGGTTTTTAGGGTTTTATTGGTATTTTGGGGGGGTTTGGGATTTTGGATTCCTTTATGTAATTTTAGGTTTTCTAGTTTTTTTGATCTTTTAGGAATTTATGTGTTTAGGGTATTTTAGAGGTATTTTGGGTTTTTATGGGTTTTAAGAGTTTTATGATTTTAAGGGGTTTTAGGGGCTTTAACGATTTTTTTAGGGGTTTAATGATTATTTAGGGTTTTCATAATAACTTGGTCGGTTTTATTGGTGTTTTATGTTTTTTTTGTAATTTTATTATTTTTTGGTTTTTTGGGTTTTTGGGATGTTTTTGGGATTTCAAGTGGTTTTCTAGTTTTTAATCATTTTTAGTGTTTTAGGGTTTTAGTTATTTTTATGGTTTTAGGGATCCTTATTGTTTTTATGGTTCTTAGGATTTTTAATAGTATTATAAGGGTTTTTAGAGAAATTTATGGGTTTTAGGGATTTTTTTCTAGTTTTAGGGGTTTTAAGGTTATTCATGTTTTTATAATATTTATGATTTTAATGTTTTTAAGGGGTTTCGGGATTATTTTAGGGTTTTTGGTTTTTAGGGTTTTTTAGGGTTTATACATATTTTTGGATTTTAGGTGTTTTTAGAATATTTTATAGGTGTTTATAGTATTGAGAGTTTTTAGGGTTATTACGTTTCATAGGGTTTTATGGTTTTTTATAATTTTTATGGAATTTTTAGGGTTTTAAGGTTATTTTAGGGGTTCAAGGTTTTTATGGTCTTTCAATGGATTTAAGTGTTTTTAGCGAATTTTAGGGTTTTTATATTTTTTAGTGTTTTTTTGGTTTATAGGGGTTTTAGGGTATTTATGATATATTTGGTGGGTTTTGGGTTTTATGGTTTTATGGTTTTAAGGATTTTTATATTTTTAGGGGTTTTATGATTTTAGGTTTTTTTATTTTTTAGATTTAGGAATTTTATGGTTTTTAGGGATTTTAATATTTTTAGGGGATTTAGGGCCTTGAAGGATTATTTTATAACTTTTAGGGTTTTAGGTTTAATTTAGGTTTTTATGATTTTAAGGCACCTTTTTGGTTTTGTCATGTTTTTAATGTTTTGTTTGGTTTTTAGGGGTTTTGGGTTTTTAGTTTCATTAAGGGTTAATGAGTGGTTTTTAAATATTTTTATTTTTTAGGGTTTTGGGGTTTACAGTGTTTTAGGGGATTTAGGGTTTTTAGGGGGTTTAGGGTATTTCGGATTTTTCTAAATATTTCAGGGTTTTTTAGGGTTTTTATGGGTTTCATGGTTTTTTTAGTCTTTAGGATCTTTTTTCATTTTCGATTCTTTTAGGATTTTTACGGTCTTCTAGGTTTTTTTAGTCTTTTATGGTTTTATGGGTTTTCAGGTCTTTCTTGGGGTTTATGGGTTTTACAGATTATTTGTGGTTTTATGGTCCTTTAGGATCTTTTAGGATTTTAATGGGTTTGAGGGTATGTTAGGGTTTTTAGGAAAAGAAGGCTCGGGTCCAGGATATTCCTGACTCCCCACAAAATTTATTAGAGAAAAGAAAGACACTGTAGACAAGGGAGGGGTGGGGTCAATCAACGCACACCCAAAATCCTTTAACAAACACACACCAAAAGACCGCAGAAAAGAAAACCCAAAAGAAGCACCAAGCATCCCTCAGCAACCCACCCATTCATAGGATCTACCAGCCTTCCTCACCATCATCATCATAATCCGCAGCTGGGGGATCTCCCTCGGCACCATAACCGGAGGCCGCATCAGAGTCTACTGATTCCCATTCAGAAGAGTCGTATTGCTTCAAGAAATTGGCATAGTACTCCCATAACCTCATCTGCTCCACATTCAGCTATTTCTTGGCAGCCGTTTCACCTCCTCCAGAGGAATTTTCCTTATCCTTGCAGGATGCTCTTATGGACATAGTCTTTATCAAGGAATAGTAGTCCTTCCTTGGATTCCTCCTTCTTGGATCAACATGGATCCCAACAGGCTTGTCTTATTTCCCGGTGGCCTCCTCAAGCATGGACCTCTCCTTAAGGAACATATCCATGTTGTGATACATCATAATATTATCCTCTTGGACTTGATCGGGAATAAAGGAGGATTCCTGGTTAAGTGAACAGCTCGCAAGAACCCTTTCATGTGCATGAGCAGCAGCATCACTCTGCTCGGAAACACCCCCCATCCCATGTCCCTCCCCCTGATCAGCTGCCTCCTCCAGGTTCTCTACAAACCCCTTCTCCTCCACCCTCTCCTGCGTAGTCATATGATCCCTACCAAAAGTCCCCTCAAGCACCACCCCAGATGAAAGTAAGATCATTTCAGATAACCTTCCACCAGCCACACCTTCGCGACCAGTCTCTCCCACCACCACATTGGTCACCACTGTGGATGCTTCTTACTGTTCTACCAAAACCCTTTACTCATCCACATCCCCATGTGCAACATCTTTCTCCTCTGTCTCAGCACATACCACCAAGCCCTGCATAACTAGATCCCCTTTCTGAGAGGACTCCCTCGGTTTGATCACCTCACTTAGTTCCTGTCGAGCCACATCCTTCTCAAGCTCTCCCCCCTGTTCAGCCAACACTTGCCTCTGATCCAGCACCCCCTGCTCAACCACCTTCTCATGCCCAGCTATACAACATAAATCACCAGCATTATCTTTATCAAGAACCACTCCAGGCGTTTGCAGTCCAGCAACATCTTCAACACCATCCTTCCCCACCTCCACATTATTCCCTGCTGCCAGAACCTGCATCTCATAATCTCCAGATCCATCACAACTCAAATCCCGCATTTCAGGTTCAACCACCTCACAGCTTAAGAGCCCATTCTGTTCCTAGACACAAAGGAATCCCTCCCCCATCCTATCTATCTTATCTGAATCCTTCCTCATCCCTTTCTCCTCCAGAACCCCATGTTTCGTAGCTTCACCCACTTGTGTAACAGAAACCAGACACTTGAACCGATTATGAAGGGAAGTCCCACATAGACTCGCCTCCCTTCCTCTGACCTATTCACTGTTGAAGCGATCAATAGAATTCACAACCATTGCATTGTCATCGACCTTTCCACTACTATTGTTTGAATTTTTCGGCCCCAAAGTGCATGAACTCGTCCTTTCCACCTTATCACCACCAAAATTAAGGTCGGCTCGCAGGCGTGCAAAAATGTCCCTGACCTTTGGCTGAGGAGGTAAGAAAGACTTAGCCTCATGTTCCCCAACCAAAGTCTGATGTCCTATGCCTTTCCCCACCAGGTTCAACTTCAAGCCATCAAACCCATTAATAACTTTCCTACAGGCCCGATCAACATGGCCGATATGCCGGCAGGAGGAGCAGAAATCAACCCAGGTTTCAATGATCACCAGCTGCCTCTATCGGAGCTCCTCACCAACAACGATCCACAAAAATTCTATCGGTGCTTTAGAAACATCCACCTTGATAAAATCCCTCGGAGACACTGGGTGGCATAGAGCCCAAGTCTTGCTATCAACACAAAGAAATATTCCCACCAAGTTCCCCAACATAGAGATAATTGACAAGTTCTGGAAGGGGAGAGGGAGCTCCGGAAACCTCACCCAGGTTTCCACCATCGGCGAATCACATTGCAAATTAATATCAAAACTCCATTGAAATAAAGAGAATCAGGCCCCATTGCAAAACTGGGGGGCCGAAGACCAGGCATGAATAAGATCTTCCTCATATGCAAAACGAATCAGAATATGAAAGCTATCAACAAGACCTATCGTATCATGATCCTGCAGATCCCAAAATTCAAATACAAATATGGCAAAAACATCCACCGGGGGGCGCCATTTCATGAATCGGGCAACCAAAGTCGAATTATGCAAAACAGAGGCTTCATTAAACTCTGAGATCTAAAGATGAAGCTGCAGACGCCCATCCCACAGGTCAGGAACCTTGGGGAAAATCTTAATCCGCGGAAAAGGGGGCAGCAAGTCTGGGGCAATGAAAGGAACAAAAGGATGATCATCCGCGAAAGGCCCCTCCCCCACGGTGGGGGGAGGGTGGTGAACGAAGTCCATCGTCGTCTTCAAGGGTGCCAAAGAAGACCTCCATCACGAGAAAGCGGAGGAAGCGCCATCTCCTTCACCGAGGTTTTCTTGTGGTTTTTAGAGCTTAGGGTTTTTAAGGTTTTGGGAGTATTTATGGGTTTTAAAGTTTTTTAGGGTTTAATATTTTTAGGGGTTTGAGGTTTTGAGGTTACAAGGTATTTAGGTATTTTTTGGGATTTTATTAGTTTATAGGGATTTTAGGTGTTTTAGGGTTTTTAGGGTTTTAGGGTTTTTAGTGGGTTTTAAGGTTTTACAAGTTCTTGTATTTTTTATGTGTTTTAGGAGTTTTAGAGTTTTTTAGGGATTTTATGGTATTTTAGTTTCTTTTGGATTTTTATTAGTGTTTTTTAGGGGTTTACAAGTCTTTTACATTCATTTATTTTGTTTTAAGGGGTTTTTTCTTTCATGGATTTTTAGTGTCTTTAGGGATTTTAGGGGTTTTTTGGTTTTTTATTTTATTTTTAGGGTTTTTAGTGTTTTTCTTATTTTTGGAGGTTTTTGGGGTTATTTACGTTTTTTAGGTTTTTTACAGTATTTAGTGGTTTTAGGGTGTTTGGGGTCTCTTTAGAGGTTTAAGGGCCTTTGTATCTTTTTTGGGGTATTAAGGGTTTTTTTTAGGTTTTAGGGTTTTTACAATTTTTAGGATTTTATGGGTTTTTTTATGCGTATTTTAGGGTTTTAATAATATTTATAGTTGTTTAGGTTTTTATAGGTTTTAGGAGTATTAGGGTTTATATTAGGTTCATTGGGTGTTTTTAGATTTTTTTTGGTGTGTTATGATTTTTTGGGTTTTTTTGGGGTTTTTTGAATTTTATGAATTTTATTGTTATTTTGGGTTTTAATGTTTTTAAAACGTTTTTATCATTTTTTTAGTTTAGGGTTATTATGTTTTTTTTGGTTTTTTAACTGTTTTTTGGTAATTTTAATTTTTCAGGTTCTTTAGAGTGTCTAAACAAGTTTTAGGGGTTTAGGGTCTTTTAGGGATTTTAGGGATTTTAGGGGTCTTTCATAGTTTTTATGGGTTTTAGGGTATTTTACTGTTTTTAGGGTTTTTTAATGGTTTTTTGGGTTTTTTGGTTCTTTTATCGATTTTTAGGGTTTTAAAGATCCTTTAGGGAATATGGTGTTGGGTTGAGCGTATAGGGTTTCTGGTTTAATGTGTACAATATATGGTTTAGGGTATAGGGTTTTGGGTGTTGTGTTTAGGGTTAAGGGTTTCAAGTATAGGGTTTACGGTGCGTGGTTTAGTATTTATGGAGTAGGGTATAGTTCTTGGGGGTTTTAGGGTTTTTATTTAAATTTTTAGGGTCTTTGGTTTTTTTTTTGAAATTTTAGTGGTTTTAGGGTTTTAGGGTTTTTAGGGTGTTTTAATTGCATTTATTTTTTATGGTATTCTTGGGATTTTTTGGTTTTATAGTGTTTTGAGGGTATTTATTTGGTTATTAGGGTTTTTTTGGGTTTTTACAGATTTTGGTGGGTTTTAGGGGTTTTAGGTTTTCAAGGGGTTTCATGGGGTTTTATAGTTTTTAATTGTATTTGGATTTTTTTGGTTTTTATGTGTTTTTTTCATTATTAGGGGGGTTTAGGTTTTTTCATTTTAATTCTTTAATGGCGTTATTTTTTATTTAGTGTTTCTTGGGTTTTAAGGGATTGTATGGTTTCTAGGATTTCTTAGATTTTTATTGATTATTGGATTTTTTTAATGATTTTAGTTTTTAGGGGTCTTATGATTTTTAGAGTTTTTTGAAATTTAAGGGGGTTTTAGATATTTTATGGTTCTTAGATGTTTCTTATGGTTTTTAAGGTCTTTTAGGGGTTTTAGTGTTCTTTTAGGTGTTTTGGGGGTTCCGTAGGATCCTTTAGGATTTCTTAGTGTTTTTAAGTTCTTTTATTGGTTTTGGGGTCCTTTAATATTTTTATTGTTTTTAGAGTCTTCATGTGTTTTTATGGTAATGTAATTACTTTTAGGGGTTTTTTGGGTTTTTAGTGTCTTTTTGGGATTTTTTGGTTTTTGAAGGTTTTAGGACATCTTAGGGTTTTGAGGGTTTTTTGGGGGTCTTTGTGGAGTTTTCAAGGAGGTTTTAGGTTTTTTTAGTTCTTTCTATCATTTATGATTTTTAGAGACTTTAATGGTTTCTTGGTATTTTTTTGGTTATTTTTGTGTTTCTTGGGGTTTTGTGGTATTTTAGGTTTTTTAGGGTTTTTAAGGTATTTTGTTTTTTTAGGGTTATGGGGGGTTTTTGTATTTTTAGGGTATTTATATCTTTTTTTCAGTTTTTAAGATTTTTAAGGGTTTTTATACGTCCTTATAGGGTATTTTTGGGGTTTTATAGTTTTTATTATTTTTAGGATTTTTATGTGTTTTAGTGTTTTATGACTTTTTGGGGGGGTTTAGGGTTTTTATGGTTTTTGGGTTTTTGATTTTGTTTTTTATTTTTTATAGTTTATATTTTTGTGTTTTTGGTGGGGTTTAGGGGTTTTAGTGTTTTTTATGATTTTAAGGTTATTTTAATGGATTTAGGTGTCTTTGAAGTCTTTTGGGGATTTGGGAGTTTTGTGTATTTAGGATTTTTATGGTTTCTTTGTAGCATTTTTGGGCTTTTATGGTTTTATGGTTTTTTTGGTTTTAAGGGGTTTTCAGTTATATTGGGGGATTTATAAGGTTATTTAGGGTATTTTAGGGTTTTAGGGTTTATTAGGTTCGTTTTTTTTTATGTTTTTTAGGGTCTTTTAGGGTTTTTAGAGGTTCTTGGGTTTCAGGATTTTTAGGATCTTATAGGGTTTTTAGAGTTTTAGGGTCTCTAGGGTTTTTAGGTTCATTATGGAATTTTTGGGGTTTTAAGTTCCTTAATGGTTTTAGGTTATTGTATGGTTTTTATGGTGTTTGGTTTTTAGAGTTTTAAGGGTAAAGAAGGCTTGAGACCAGGTGAACCAGGACCCCTAGAATTTATTAAAAAAGTGTGAGAACCAACAAAATGTTACAAGGAGCAGTTGCAATCTTGGGTGTACAGATCACCCCTCATGTTGAACTCCACAAACCAGAGGTAAGAGGATTGTGCAACAAAAGATCACATCAAACCCCTTGATATGATCAGCTACTAGGAAAGGGAATCCTCAACCGAGTTCGCCTCTCGATAGGCATGTGTGATGTTAATATTGAGGCCTAGAAAACGTGCAAGGAATTCCATCCATTGGGGATGAATCCTCCAAGGGAATCTCCCAGATTTGTTTTTAAGAACCTCTATGGCGAGTATCGAGTCTGATTCAAACCATAGAGGACTCCATCTAAATTGAACAACAAACTCAATCGCATTCATCATGGCTCAAAATTTATCTTCAAGGGCATAACCATTGCCAATAAAGCATTTAAAGCATCATTTGAAAAAACCTTGGTGGGTACGAAAGACCTCACCACACCCATAGGGGCCCGATACTCCCATCGCCACCCCATCCACATTTACCTTGATCTAGGAAGAGATCAGGGGAATCCAGTGGATAAACTTGAGAACCTATGGCTTTTTATCCTATAGGAAACTCCAAGCATCCATAAGTGAATAAGATCATTAAAATCATTTTACATTGGACCTATCTGGATGTGAGACATTGCAGGCATCCCAGATGTATGAAATAATAATGGAAACAACAATGAGCAGGAGGATAGACACCAGTTTTCAGCAAGGCCAATTCACCAGGCTATCCAGAAACACAAATAGCAGCCTACTCGATTGGAAGGGGACCCGAACAGCTTCTGCAGGGAGTCCCAAAGTGCCACTACAAATCTTCATTGAAGAAATGTATGTTTTATGGATTCCTTAAAACCAAGAAAAAATAAACAAACTGAGGCCAGGCTGTGTTCGGCCCACTGCAGGTGCCCTTGATGTGGCATCCAACTTTTCCAGAGCTTTCAGAGCAGCAGATAATTAGCTAGAGGGTAAAAAGGCCTCTTAATGCTTGAGTAATAGGCTGGAGAAGCAGGGCCCTGTGCACATTTACACTGATAAAAATCATTCAAATTGAGTTGTCCAAAAATATTAGGCTTCCATATCAAGTTATCCCTATCAGCAAAGATGTGATCATAAATCTGCAGATAAGTTCCATCTGGAAGGAGAGATTAAAACTCATCCAGACGATTTATGAAACCAGAAATCAACATGTTCCATGAATCAACAGGTGGCACCACACTTTCTAGTAGAGGCCTATCATGTCAAGTGGTGGACCAAGCATTCAGTTTTGAATTCTTCGAAAGGATCCAATTTGAGTGATCCATAATTCTCATGGATCCAATTCGAGTGATCCATAATTCTCTTATAGGATTCCCAGATTGTTGGCCAAGACAAGGAAGAAAAATAACCAGCAAATACATCAAAAAGTTTCAGTGTGAACCTATCCCAGCAGAAGCCCAGAACATCATTTTTAACATCAAATAAACCCTAGGTGAACATAGCGAGGAGGGAATCATTGAATTTCCTCTGGTCCTTGATCTTAATCCCTCCCAACTCAATGGTCTTTGTGCAGTCCTTCCAAGCTATAGTAACCAGTTTTCTTTCGCTGATCTAGCCAGTCAAGGAAAAGTTTCTAATATTTTTCTGTAGATTTTTGATGAGGTTGACTGATCATCTGTAGATGGAGAAGGCATAAGTGAACATATATGTAATAATAGAATTGATAATATAGGCCCTACCAGCTTATGAGAGGCACTTCCCTTTCCACATATCATGTTGTTGGCTAATTTGGGTCGCTGTGTTCTGAAGGAAACTACTCTTGACCCACCCCCAGAATATGGGAAGTCCCAAGTAGATAATGGAAAGGGATCCCCTCATAAACCCAAGGGAGAGGTCTATGCGATGCTGCCTTGAGGGGGAGACCCCCTCCCCAAAAAAGGTAGAATATTTGTTCAAGCTGATGGATCGCCTTGCCACACATTCATAATTATGGAAGATCATTCATATTGAGGATAGAGACTGCTTTTTTGCCTTTCCAAAGAGTAGGATATCATCGACATAAAAAAAGTGGGATGTCACATGGAGGTATCTCCCTGCCATGATTGGTTTTAAAGACTAGCATGCATGAGGTCAATGAGGCATCTGCTAAATTAGTATTTAGTAATCACAATAATAACAACAGAGATTGGATCCCCCTTCCTAACTCCATAGGAGCATGGGAAAAAACCCTTTAGGGGAGCCGATGATGAGAACCGAAACTCTAGAACTATTCAAGATGGATGCCACTGTCATGATGAATCTGTCTAAGAATCCATACTTTGGAGAGCACCTAGAAGATGAAACTCCACTTGATGGTATCAAAGGACTTAGAAATATCCAGCTTTAAGGAAAAGTTCCCATGCTTCAAGTTCTTTCTCATGATATTTATACCCTCCGAATCTTTGAATAAGCATTTCTGAATATTCCTCCATAGAACAACACCATATTGGTTAGGGGTAATAATCTCTCCCATAAAACTCCCCATCCATTTAACCAGAATTTTGATGATAATTTTGGGGTTGGTATTACTAATTGAGATAAGCCAAAAAATCACCAATATCAAGAGCACTTTCATTATTTGGAATAATGTCAATGAAATTGGAATTAGTTCCATGTGGGAAAGATAAGGAGGGAAAAACTTCCCTGATAACATTTGTGATTTCCACATGCATGAGGTCCCTATAGAAAATAAGGAACTTGTTAATAAATCCATCTGGTCCCACTGCACATTCCATATTAATGGAAAACAAAGAAGACCAAGCTTCCTCCTCAAGGGGATCACTCATTAGGTCCTTATTCTACTGATCATCAACACCAGGAAAGATTGAGTCCATTAAGGGGAGGGAGTAATTTCCACAAGTATTAGAGAAAATCCCCTGAATGTAACCGACCACAACAGTGGGAATATTAGCCTCAGAGGTGAAGGTGGAACCATGAATGCAGATGGAATTCATGCATTTCTTGTCCTTATATTCCTTATGTAACTGGGGAAAAACCTAGAGTTATTGTCCCCATACTTAAGCCATATGATGTTGAACTGACACTTGGCCAATTTCTATTTTCTAAGTAGAAGGTCATTTAGTTTCGCATGAGCCTGCAACAACTCCCGAGAAGGCACAGGTCGCTACTGATTTGAACGCTAAAGGGATCAAATAGAAGTTTAACTTCCTTAATATCCTCATCCATCGTTTAGAAAGACTTCCTGCTCCACTCCTTAAAGAGATTTCTGATTTTCTTCAGTTTGGAGACCCGAATGAAATATCGACTCCCATGAAAAGGGTCATTCCACCTATCAAGAACAATTTCATTGTATCCTGGGACCGTGAGAAAGTAATTGTTAAACATAAAGGGAAAGGTATGTGACCTTGGAGAGAACCCAGATAGGTCCACAATAAGGGGATTGTAGTCCAAATTAATCTTGGTGAGGGTAAACCCTGAGATATCGGAGAGCACACTTCTGTCACTGATCTAGTAAAAACACTTTTCCATCTTAATTACCCGTCATCCATTAATTGTGAATCTTCACCATGTGAAGGATGCTCTAGCAATGGGAACATCAGTAAGATCACAAGAATCAAGGTAGTAAGAGAAGTCTTCGGTAGCCGCTCGGGTGAAATTGGAGCCAGTCTTCTCATACTACCTCAAAAAGGTGTTGATATCACCAATAAAAATATAGTTGTGATCCATGGATAGAGACATCTTCTCAAACATCCTCCACAAGACCCTTCTCCTAATTTTTGAGTAGGATGCACACACAAAAGAAAGGGAAAATGGGGCATAGTTAAGGAAGATCACCTAGGTAATGACATTTGGACTCACTTCAAGTTACCACATCTAGAAATCATCATGTTTAATGACCCAAAAAGTGTCCAGGCCACTCTAATTAAAATATTTAGCAATAAAGGAGTATCCAAGGCTACCCCATGAGAAACACATCTAATTGTCGAATGAAATCATAACTCCAGAAATTCCTATAATCATCGTCCTTTGGGAAGTGGTAAAATACCAAAGGGCTAAAGAAATGGTGGGATTCCCAAGCACTTGGAAATTCCAAAACATGATCCACATTGATTAGGGGAAACATTTAACCTTTCAGGATGCAGGTTCTTGGAGCCAGAGATAGGGTGTGGAGAATTCTTGCCCTTTTTCCTTTTCATTTTAGGAGTTCCAATGAGATTCTTCTTGGTTTCATCAGCCTAAGTGATCCGATACTTAGAGGTAAGGTCATCCACCAATTGAATATCAACCATATGAGGATGACCCTCATCAGGCCTAGCCTCATTAGGTTGGTTCGCAACCTCATCAGCCCAGAAGCTCCCGCTGAGTGGGGTGAACCTATTTAGGGGGAAATGATGTTCAGAAGCTGCTCTTAATGTGGTCCTCATCGTACCCTTTCCTGAGGACACACCCATAGAGGATTCATCACTCACAGACAAACTAGCCCTAGGTAGGAGCTCTAATTGTCCCTATGTAAGACCAGGCAGATTCACTGGCACCTCCCCTGTAGGGGCCACCTGAGAAGGGGTGGCACTCCCCATAGAAGGTCCCAAGGGAGGGGTGACATTCAGTAGCTTAGCAGAGATGGAAGCCACAAATCCAATTAGAAAGGGGGAGTTTGCAGCCTGGGGAACACCCATGTTCACGGGGCCTTCAGTGTCAACATTCGGGGAAAGCCGATTGAATTCTTCAGGGGAAACAGCTGCCCCTTGTAGGTATACAGGAGTCTCCTGAACAATCGATTCCACCACCTCATACAAAGGGGGAACATGTGCCAGGGGCTCTGTAGCAGCAGAGTCCAGATGAGGCTCCTCAGGAGTCACAGTCGTGGAAGCCGAGAGCTGTCCAGATGCCCAGACATCCGGAGTCTTCACAATCCCAGTACAATGATTATTCCTGCATGACACAAAATCATGCCCCTTCATATTGCAGTAATAGCAAACATTTATCCTTCGATAGTCAGAAACCATGTGTCCAAGGATATTGCAATGAGAGAAGAGTTTTGGCCTCCTTTCATACAGAATTTCTAGCATGAAACCATCCTCAATAGTGTTAAGTACCACCTCTTCCACTAACATGGAGGCTAAATAAACATCAACAAGGACACGTGCATAGTGGCCATACCTTGGATTATCCATATACTTGTCAATGAGAATGGGAAAACCCATAGAAGAATCAATGTCCCAAAGGATCCAGGGGTTCTAGTAGAGCCAACTCAGTTTTCATATTCAAATCCATATCTGCACATAGGTGATTTTCACATTAGAGGGATCAATGTAACAGTCCAAATCCTAAATACGAAGGATCCTACGCCTAAGGTTAAGAGATCTGAAACTCCATGAACTTCTTTTCCAAACATCATATGGAAAGAAAATGTGATAGAAACCCCTTCCCATCGATATAATCCTCTGTTTAGAGAATCCCCAAATGGCCGTGATTTGTTTGGTAGATTGGAAAACATCCATAGTAGTTCTCCATTCAGAACCAATACCATCACAATAATGGAAGAACAACATAGATTAATTATTTCTTGAATAGCCTCATAATTTTTTGAATCATGGGCCACCCGCCCTTTTTGGATCACTCGACAAGGAGAGGGCACACCATAGTCCGAGAATGTGAGTGAAGCCGCAGACATTACTGCCTCCGCAAAGATAATCTTCGAACCCGATTCCTATGTCGCCTCACGACATACCTTGGTCACTAGGGATGGATTCTTATGTAACATAAAAAGTTCTTTGTGTACACACAGCTCTGGTGGATCCATAGATGGATCGACATCCTTTCCATCGGAGGGCGGCGCGGCCAGCGGCCGCGTAGAGCTCCCATTTTCACCCAACTATCTTACTTACTCCATATTATTTCCTAGGGTTTTAAGGGGTCAGGGAGGTTTTAGGTATTTTTAGGTATTTTTGGTTATTTATAGTTTTTGTATTTTTAGGGGTTTTATTTTTATTTTTTATTTTTTGGTTTATAGGGTTTTTAGTAGTTTTTTGGTTTTTATGGTTTTTTAGGGTTTTAATAATATTATGGATTTTAGGGTTTTTAGGATTTTGTAGAGAGTTATAGCTTATTTTAGGAGTTAAATGTGTTTTTAGTAGTTTTAACTGTTTTTAGGTTCTTTTATAGGTTTTAGGATTTTTAGGGTCTTTTAGGGGTTATAATATATTTAGGGTTTCAATTTTTTAGGGTTTTTGGGTCTTCTAGTGTTTTTTGGGTCATTTAGTGTTTTTTGGATTTTCTAGGGTAATTTTTGGTTTTTAGTTTTTTATTTGGACTTTTCAGGGTTCAGGGGTGTTCTAGGGCTTTTATGGGGTTTAGGATTTTTTGACCACTATATTTTTTTAGGGATTTTATATTTATTTTGGATTTTTAGGGGGTGTTAGGGTTATTTATGGTTTTTAGTGTTTTTATGATCTTTTAGGGATTAAAAGGTTTTTAGGTTTCTTTAGGGTTTTTAGGTTTTTAGGTACCTTTAGTATTTTTAGTATTTTTAGTATTTTTTGGGTAATATAGGGTTTTTAGGGTCATTCAGTGTATTTTGGGTTTTTAGGATCTTTTAAGATTTTTAAGGTCTTTAAGTGTTATAAGGGTATTTTTTTTTTGTCTTTTAGGGTTTTCAAGGGGTTTTAGTGATTTTTAGGAATTTTTATGGTTCGGGGGGTCTTTTATGGTTTTATTGGTTTTAAGGTATTTTAGGGATCTGTTAGGGTTTTTAGGATATTTTATGTGTTTTGGGGTATTAAATGTATTTTTCTGGGTCTTTTAGGGTTTTTTGGGTTTTTGCAGGTTTTATGGGTTTTGGGGGGGGGGGGGGGGGGGGGGTTGGGGTTTTTATTTTCTTTGAGGGTTTTAGGGTCCTTTAGGGATTTTGGCCCTTTAGGGTTTTTATGGTTTTTTTTGGGTCCTTTTGAGTTTTTATTTTTTTTGGTTCCTTTAGTGGTTTTTAGGGTCCTCTAGGATTTTTGGTGTTTTTTAGGTCCTCAAGGGTGTTTAGGGTTTTTAGAGTATTTTATAGTTTTTGATGGTATTTTAGTATTTTTTGGTTTTTAAAGTCTTTTAGGGAGTTTTATGATTTTTGGGTCTCTTAGGGGTTTTAGGTGGTTAATGGTATTTTTGGGTTTTGGGGGTCATTCAAGGAATTTTAGTGTTTTTTAGTTTTTTTGGGAGTTTTAGGGACTTTCGGGTTCGTATGGTCCTTTAGAAGGTTTTTTTGTTGTTTTAGGGGTTTTATGTGTTTTGGTACTTTTTTAGGCATTTTAGGGGTTTAGTGGTTTTTATGGTTTTTAGGTTTTTAAGAATTTTTCAGGGGTTTTATCATCTTTTTAGGGGTTTAGTGGGATTTTAGGGGGGTTTGATTTTACGGGTTTTTTTGTGTTTTTTGGGGTTTTAGTATTTTTTGTGGTTTTTTGGTTTTTATGGATGTTTTAGGATTTTAAGTGGTTTTGTGGTTTTTTATTGTTTTTAGGGTTTTATGGTTTTTATAGTTTGTTAGGGTTTTTTGGGGTTTTAGAGATACGTAAAGGTTTTACAGGTTTTAGGTATTTTAATGGGGTTTTAAGGTGTTTTTGGGACATAATGGGTTTTAAGGATTTTATAAGTTTTAGGGATTTTTGTGTTTTTAGCATTTTTATGGTTTTGAGGGTTTTAAGGGGTTTTAGGATTGTTTTAGGGATATTTGGTTTTTAGGTTTGTTTTTGGTTTTTTTATTTTTTTGGTTTTAGGGGGTTTTAGGATATTTTATGGCGTTTTAGGGTATTTAGTATTTTTTATGGTTTTTAAAAACCCTAAAACCCTAAAAACCAAAAATCCCATGAAATTTTAAAAAAACAATGACCCCAAAAAATCATAAAAAACCCTAAAAATCATAAACATCATTCCCAACTCCATAAACACTAAATCAAAAAACCATGTACCCTATACCCGACACCTATAAACCAAAACACTACCCCCAAAACATTATACATCAAGCCATATATTTTAACCCATAAAACCAAATCACTACACCTTGAACAATTCAACTTAATCCCTAAAAGACCCTTAAAAACCTAAAAATCCCTAAAAGAATCGAAGAACCCTAAAAACCATTAAAAACCCTAAAATACCCAAAATCCCATAAAAACTCTGAAAGACCCTAATAGTACCAAAAATCCCTAAAATATAGTAAAACCCCTAAAAACATTTTAGAGATCCTAAAAACCATAAAAAGTAATAAGACCTATAAAATCGTTAAAAAACCCAACCCCCAAAAAAACACCCTAAAACCCCTAAAAGCCTAAAAATCCTAAAAACCCTAAAATCACTAAAACCCTTAAATTACTAACACAAAAAAAATATAAAAATACCCAATAAACCAAAAATAAACAGTAAAACTACTAAAACATATAAAAACTAAAAAACCTATAGTTACTCTTAAATCTATAAAATACCCATAAAACCCCTAATAATTGTAAAAACCCAAAAAAAAGAAACCATTAAAACCTTGAAAAAGATATAAAGGCCCTAAAACCTCTATAAAGAACCTAAAACACAATAAAAACCATTTAAAACCATAAAACCACCTAAAAAATCCAATACTACATTTATTTTATGAAAGTACTAAAAACCCTAAAACAAATAAATCCCATAAAAATCCTAAAAACACTAAAACGCCTTAAAAACCAACCCCCCCCCCCCTTAAAATCCAAAAAAACCCATAAAAGATCCTAAAACCCCTTTAAAACCCTAATAAAACTCTAAAAAAACTAAAATACCCTATACCCCTAAAAAACTCTAAATCCCATAAAACACATAAAGTAATACCAAAACTCCAAGAACCATAAAAACAACTAAAAACCCTAAAAACATAAAACTCCCCGAAATCCACTAAAACCCCTAAAAATATATAAATACCCAGAAATCTCATAATACCCCTAAAATCTCCTAATAATCCAAAAAACCCAAAAAACCCCTAAAAACCACCAAAACCCCAAAACCCCAAAACCCCCTAACATACCCTAAAACCCCTTAAAATTAAAAAGACCCCAGACCCCCTTAAAAAGACATAATAAATAGTAACCCACCCCCCAAATATCCAAAACCCCATAAAACCATAAAATACCCAAAAACCCATAAAAGTCCTTAAAGAAACTAAAAGTCTATAAAATGATAAAATACCCTAATGTCTAAAAAACCATGAGAACCTTAAAACCCCGAAAAAATATAAAAACATTAGAAAATTATGAAATACCCTAAGTCCCCTAAAAACCCTAAATCCTATAAAAACTCTTTTAAACCCTAAAAAGTATTTAAAACCCCTCATAAACCACAAAAGACACAAAAACCCAAGAAAACCCTAAAAACCCAACCAAACCCAAAAAAACTCAACAAAACCCTAAAACCCCTAAAATAAGCTTAAAACTATTAAAAATATAATGGAAACCTAAAACCATTAAAACATATGAAATAATAATATAAATCCATAAAACCCCAAAACCCCTAAAAACACTAAAAACCATAAAAACCATAAAATTACTAAAACCATAAATTCTCACCCCCCTAAAATCCTAAAAACCCCTAAAATCCCTTAAAAAAACCCCCAAAACACTAAAAATATCTAAAACCCCCTAAAATTGCATAAAAGACTATAAATACATAATCCCCTAAAAATCAATAAAGACCCTAAAGACCCTCAAAGACCCTCAGAACCCTAAAATCCTCTAAATACCATAAAAACCAAAAATCCATAAAATACCCATAAAACCCTTTAAAATTCCTCTAAATTCTTAAAAACCATAAAACCCTAAGAAACCATAATAACCCAAAACTTATTTAAAAAACCTAAAAACTATAAATACACTATAGCCTATAAAATATCCTAAAACCCCCTAAAACCTAAAAAAAATAAAAATACTAAACCATCCTTTAAAAAATAAAAAACATAATATAATCCTAAAACCCCTAAAACTGTGAGAAGGATATGGAAGCGCACTCCCCTGGGACTCTATCTCGCTCGACGCCTCTTCCAAGTTTTCCCCTAGATCCAGATCGGAGCTTTGGTGCTGGACCCTTGTTCCTTCCCAGTTTTTGGCAATGGCATGCCCTGGTTGTGCTCTTCAGCCTCACGGTGGTGGTGGCTTTCGTGCTTCGATGGCTTCGACTTCCCCGAGCTTCTTTCCTCTGTATTTCTGACTTTGATGTGGCTTTGCTCCGTTGCTGGCGCATTCGACCTCTGATGGCTATGGTGGTTGCAATGCCTTCAGATCGTTTAGATCTGGGATGTATTGAAGTTGACATCTACCAGTAGCCGTGGATCAAGGTCGTTTTCTCAGATCTGGGGTTTCTGCAAGTGGGTCAATGCAGTCAAGGGGATCAGCGACAGAGTTGGTTGCTTCGGCGTCCAGTTTCTCCTTAAGAAGGTTCTTCGTTTATGTGGATGGTGTGACGATCTGGTCTGGCGGCGCTGTTTGGGACCTTCTCGATCCTACGTTGGAGAATGTTTGTTCTATGTTCTGTTTCGATCCTCTCCTCAGTTCATGAAGCAGTTGCAGGTGCATTCTCATCCTTTTCTCTCATATTCGTCTCCTCTCTACGCTGTTGATGCTAGATTCGGTCGGTCCTTTTGTCATTCCATGTTCTCCTACTTCCTGGTTGGGATTTTGGTTATAAATCATCACGGGTTCTGGTTTTTGGATTTTCTGAGATGGTTTAGGTGTTTTTTTTTGTGCAATTGATGGTGGTATGCGGTTAGCTATGCTATGAGGTGTGGAATGATGAATTTTGTTTGGTCCAAAGGCCTTGATTGCTGGATGTTGAGCTATGATTCCTTGGGAGACAATGGGTTCGGATGAGCTGGTTGCTATTTTATGAACTGCAAGTTGACAGGAGCTGGTTGGATTGGAGGATGTTATGCTTTTGTTATTCATGTTGGTGTTTCAGTGTTGTCAGTTGTCGGAGGTTGCTGTAGGCTTCTTAGGAAGATGAGATTGGCTTGTAATTCTGAGCAGGAGATTCTTTTGTGCTGTATTTTGGGTGAAATCTTTGATTTTCTGTCTATATTGGTACTGTTTGTTGGGATTGATATGAGGTGCTACTTTTTGGTTCTCTACCCATGGTTGTACTGCAGGGTTGGTGATTTTGGTTCTGGTGGTTAGATGTTTCTTTTGGTGAGTCTTTTGGTGGGAAAGATGTTGCTGCTGATGGGTTCTATTGTGATAGTGGTTGACTAGGGGCTGATGGAGGTTGATGGTTGTCACTTTGTGGTGTTGATGGTTCTATGCTGTTGGTGGTGGATCTTCTTGGTGAGAAGGTGCTGGATGCTGGATTTTGTGAGTTTGGATGCTGGTCACTGGTCAGTTGTGAGTTGTTGGATGCAGGATGATGGTGGATGGTGGTGGTGGCTGGTTGGCTTTCTGTGTCTTTTCATTTTTCTTTTTTGATTTTCTTTTTTTGGAGTCTTTTGCATCTTGGGTTGTAAATGGTTTTTTGGTGTGGGTCGTTTGACCCCTCCCCTCCCCTTTCTGTTGTGTCTCTTTTATTATTTCTAATTAATTTGGGGGGGATAGGAATAGGCCGACCCTCGCATCTTCCTTGCCCTAAAATTCTGAAACCAAAAAAAATGCTAAGAAACACCAAACACCTTAAAAACTCTAAAACTCATAAAAATACCTAAAAATCCCTAAAAACAATAAAAGGCCCTAAAACCTAAAAATGATACAACACATAAGAACACTAAAATCCCTAAAAAAACTCAAAACCATAAAACCATAAAACCCTAAAATCCATAAAAAACCCCAAAACTCCCCTATAAATCCGCAAAACATACATAAAACCCAAAAAACCCAAAAAAATAATAAAACCCAAAAAACACGAAAACCCTCTAAAACCCCATAAAATTCCACTAAAACCCAAGAAAACAATGTGAAAACTCTAAAAACATTAAAACCCTAAACCCCTAAAAAACATAAATAACCTTAAACCACTAAAAATTCCTAAACCCTTAGAACTCCTATAACCCTGAAAAAACCACTAGAAGACCCTAAAAACACTAAAATCCATAAAGATCTGAAAAACTAAAAAACCCTAAAATCCATAAAAGACCAAAAAAACCCAAAAACCCTAAAATACCCATAAACCCCAAACACTCATAAGAGACCCAAAATCTCAAAAATCCCTAAATTACAAAGAAATATTAAAAAAATACCATTAATAAATGTAAAAGAATCTAAAAAAAATCCCCCAAAACCAAGAGGACCTGAAAAATCACTAAAATCCCCAAAGGACCCTAAAACCCCTAAAGGAACCAAAAAACATAAAAAACATAAAAGCACCCCAAAAATTTATAAAATACACTAAAGGACCCAAAAGCCATAAAATACAAGAAAAAATTTAAAAACACCTAAAATACCATAAGATAACATAAAAACCTCTCACGTACACTAAAAACTAAAAAAATTTACATTCCATAAGAAACCAATTTAAACACCTAAAAACACAAATATATCATAATAAAAATGAAGCTCCTAAAACATTAAAAATTCTAAGATACCTAAAACACCATAAAAAATCCTAAAAATACCAAAAAAAACCCTAAAACATTTTAATAACCTAAAAAAAATAAAAACCGTAAAAGACCCTTAAATAATAAAAACACTAAAACCACTTTAAATCCAAAAAAAGACTCAAACTCCCCAAAAAACACTAAATAGGCCCTATAAACCAAAAAACCCTAAAAGACCCCAAAAACCCTTAAAAATCATAAAACCCCCTCAAACCCTAAAAGACCATAAAGCCCTAAAAACTCTAAAAACCCCTATTAACCATAAAACCTATACAGTGACCCTGAAACCCAAAAAAAAATACACTAAAACACCCTAAACACCTAAAAATTATAAAAAACCCCTAACAACAGTAAGCCCCCCAAAAATCCCAAAAAACCCAAAAAACCAAAAAAGCATAAAAACATATAAACTCTTCAAACAAAAAACTCTATAAAACCCTAAAACCCCTAAAAACAATAAAAACCCTTTAAACTCCCAAAACACCTTAGAACCTAATAATCAACCCTAAAAAACCTAAAAAACCCTAAAATATCCTAATAAAATTCCAGAAGACACAAAATTACCCAAAACGGATAAAAACTATAAAAACCTTAAAAAACTATAAAATAATCCTAAAATCCAAAAATCCCTAATAACCGTAAAATACATTTGTAGACCCCGAAAAACGCGTCCCCATAATTTTCCAAATGTTTCCATACATGATCCAAGATCGTAGTCCATTTCGCAAGCTTAGATTTGGTAGGTCGTAGGGCCCAAACGGAATTACGGATTAGGAGTTATGGACGTTTGAAGTTGGGCTGGAAATCTGGTTCGCGAAGCCCATTCGCAGAGCCCCCTCCGTAGTCGCGGAGCGCCGCCGCGAAGCAATGAGGCGAGAGGCTCCGCGAACCCGTTTGACGTTTGCGATGCGCCGCGAAGACCCCTCGCGAAGCACTAATGCGAAGCACCGATGCGAAGCACCCGTGCAGTGCGGTCCCACGAAGCCCCGCCGCGAAGCACCCCCAACCATCGTGGCCTCGCGAAGCTCCAGAGGCGGTGATGCTTCGCGAATGCATTTGACGTTCGCGAGCCGCCACGAAGCACCAGAGTCGGTGATGCTCCGCGAACGCATTTGACGTTCGCGAGCGCGCCGCGAAGCTCCTGAGGCGGCACGGATGTTCTGCTTCGCGGCGCCCCTTCCTATAAATACCCAGCTCACCCCCTTCTCCAGAGGACGGCCACGGACACTTCGCCCCTTGGGCGGCCGAGCGGAGCTCCGCATTGCGGCTCCGCGAAGCCATGCTCCGCGAGCAGCTTCCTTCGCGTTGCTGCTCCGCGAGCCAAGACTCCAGGAGTCCATGCTCCGCGAGCCGATGCTCCGCGATGCGGCTCCGCGAGACCAAGCTCCGCGAGAGCCCCTTGCTCCGCGAGCCCTTGCTCCGCGATGCTGCTCCGCGATGCTGCTCCGTGAGACCATGCTCCGCGATGCTGCTCCGCGAGACCAAGCTCCGCGAGACCCCTTTACTCCGCGAGAGACTATTGCTCCGTGAGGCCATGCTCCGCGAAGCTGCTTCGCGAAGACCTATTCTTCGCAAGGATCCCACCTTCGTGCCCACCGGTCCATACCAAGGGGGCTGCGCCCCCGCACCCCCGCTCGGGGTCAGTGCCGGGCTGCGGTCCCGGCCCTCCAGGCCGGTCCCTTCGCTACCATCACAGACCCCCATGACAAATGGAGAGTCTCACCGCGAACTTTTCGGGCCGGGATGCCGGGATTTTCCATTGCACCCTTATGCGCTCCAACCTTCCACCTATGGAACACCATGATTTGAGATACTCCTCCACACACCATGGAACACCTTGAGTTGACATATTCCTCTTGGTTTCATTCCATGTCGTGAGTCGAGATTCTCATCATCAATTCCCCGAGTACCTCGAGTCGAACCGTCCCTCAGGTAACTCCTCCAAACCCGATCACTTGGCTCCCATGCAAGGTTGAACCAGAAAGGGCTGCTTTGCGTAATTCCCAACACCAACCATTTCTAGGCACCTTCTGCCTAACAGTCCTTTCTACATGACTCTAAACTGTAGTAATCCCTATGTGCCGAACATAGGATGCCTCTTTCTTCTAACGAGATATGCCTTGTGCTCCAAGCATAAGATGCCAATAGTCCTATCTACAAGACTATAAACTGTAGTACTCCCTATCTAACAAACGATAGGATGCCTCTCGCCCTATACGAGAGATGCCTCATGCTCCTAGCATGAGACGCCAACAGTCCTATCTACATGACTTTAAACTGTAGCACTCCCTATCTAACAAATGATAGGATGTCTCTTGTTCCAAGAGAGAGATGCCTCATGCTCCAAGCGTGAGATGCCAATAGTCCTACCTACATGACTCTAAACTGTAGTATTCTCCCTATCTATCAAATGATAGGATGCCTCTTGTTCCAAGCGAGAGATGCCTCATGCTCCTAGCATGAGATGCCAACAGTCCTACCTACATGACTCTAAACGGTATTATTCTCCCTATGGTCCACACATAGGATGCCTCTTGCCCTATACGAGAGATACCTTATGCTCCTAGTATAAGAAGCCAACAGTCCTACCTACATGACTCTAAACTGTAGTAATCCTTATGTTCCAAACATAGGATGCCTCTTGCCCTACACGAGAGATGCCTTATGCTCCTAGCATGAGATGCCAATAGTCCTACCTACGTGACTCTAAACTGTAGCATTATCCCTATCTAACAAATGATAGGATGCCTCTTTCCCTAAACAAGAGATGCCTTATGCTCCTAGCATAAGATGCCTAATGCCATGTTTACAGTGGCATAGTTTCAAGAGCGTTGGAATCCGTTCAAACATTCCAGCACTCCACCCCACGCTTTGCGTGTCCTTTATTCGGATCTGCATCCATTTTCAAAGTCTGAAGGGACCCCCTAACAGTATGGATGGTAGACCCATGGTCCCCCTGCTGTCCTGGGCCAACGCCCCAAAAGGCTTCGGGTGACACTTTGAGGTCCTGTGTTTCGAATACGGTCAGCAGTCGACCCCTCATTTGTTTGTCCCCATTTTAGGCTAACGTGATAGGATGCTGTGTTGCGAACATGGTCAGCAGTTATCCTCTATCTCCATGCCACTCTCATCGAATTCCGAATGTCGGGCATGTGATTCACACTTTTCTTGTCCCTTTGTTTGGGCTGATTCCAACGCCCTTGGCGTTATCCCGCTTGTGCACTTGCGCATAGGCACATACCTCAACCCACTAGTGAGTTGGGATGCCCTCATGGCCAGACATGAGGAAGACATTATGGGCAGCTTCCTAGCGTAAGCCCCATTCACCATTGTCGTTCCTTAGCGGCACCCGGGCAGCTTCATAGCGTATGCCCCATTCACCATTGTTGTTCCTTAGCGGCACCCGGGAAGCTTCCTAGCGTAAGCCCCATTCACCATTGCCGTTCCTTAGCGGCACCCGGGCAGCTTCCTAGCGTAAGCCCCATTCACCATTTCCGTTCCTTAGCGGCACCTGGGCAGCTTCGTGCATAAGCCCCATTCACCATTGCCTCTCCTTAGCGGCACCCGGGCAGCTTCCTAGCGTAAGCCCCATTCACCATTGCCGCTCCTTAGCGGCACCCGGGCAGCTTCCTAGCGTAAGCCCCATTCACAATTGCCGTTCCTTAGCGGTACCCGGGCAGCTTCCTAGCGTAAGCCCCATTCACCATTGTCGTTCCTTAGCGGCACCCGGGCAGCTTCCTAGCGTAAGCCCCATTCACCATTGCCGTTCCTTAGCGGCACCTGGGCAGCTTCGTGCATAAGCCCCATTCACCATTGCTGCTCCTTAGCAGCACCCGGGAAGCTTCCTAGCGTAAGCCCCATTCACCATTGCCGCTCCTTAGCGGCACTCGGGCAGCTTCCTAGCGTAAGCCCCATTCACCATTTCTGTTCCTTAGCGGCACCCGGGCAGCTTCTTGCGTAAGCCCCATTCACCAGTGTCGCTCCTTAGCGGCACCCGGGCAGCTTCTTGCGTAAGCCCCATTCGCCAGTGTCGCTCCTTAGCGGCACCCGGGCAGCTTCTTGCGTAAGCCCCATTCACTAGTGTTGCTCCTTAGCGGCACCCGGGCAGCTTCTTGCGTAAGCCCCATTCACTGTTGTGATCCTATTCAGCGGTAAGCCGTTGATATCCTCATCCAACGGTAAGCCGTTGTGATCCTTATCCAGCGGTAAGCCATTGTGATCCTATTCAGCGGTAAGCCGTTGACATCCTCATCCAGCGGTAAGCCGTTGTGACCCAATCCAGCGGTAAGCCGTTGTGATCCTACTCAGCGGTAAGCCGTTGACATCCTTATCCAGCGGTAATCTGTTGTGAGAAGAACTACGTGGTCTTTGATCCATGTCAAGGCATGGTACGTAGGAAGCCCCTTCAAGGCTCAAGCCCAAAATCAAGATCATCCTTTTCTTTGGGCCTCCATCCTGGAGTAAGTCCCAACACCACGGTCCGCCCAACACTTAAGCCCCTCTTCGCTTCTCACGGACGCACCCTTCGCGACGTGATCGTCAGGTCCATGCAACCCCTTGTTTCTCACACCGAGCATGACTCACGTGGGCTTAGAGTGAGCAGAGACCCTGACAACAAACCTGAACTACGAGGTCTTTGATCCATGTCAAGGCATGGTACGTAGGAAGCCTCCACGAGGTTCAAGCCCACCAATAGTGGACCAAGGTCTACTTTCACGTCGGTTCACCGGCGAAACCCACCTGAACTACGAGGTCTTTGATCCATGTCAAGGCATGGTACGTAGGAAGCCTCCACGAGGTTCAAGCCCACCCATCACCCAATTCACGTCGTGTTATACCTACGTCCAGCATGACGTTAAACTACAATCTGGTCCAGTGGTAAGCCATTGCGACCCAAACCCGTTTGAACTATGAGGTCTTTGATCCATGTCAAGGCATGGTACGTAGGAAGCCTTTATGAGGTTCAAGCCCACCAATAGTGGACCAAGGTCTACTTTCACGTCGGTTCACCGGTGAAACCCACCTGAACTACGAGGTCTTTGATCCATGTCAAGGCGTGGTACGTAGGAAGCCTCCACGAGGTTCAAGCCCACCAATAGTGGACCAAGGTCTACTTTCACGTCGGTTCACCGGTGAAACCCACCTGAACTACGAGGTCTTTGATCCATGTCAAGGCATGGTACGTAGGAAGCCTTTATGAGGTTCAAGCCCACCAATAGTGGACCAAGGTCTACTTTCATGTCGGTTCACCGGAGAAACCCACCTGAACTACGAGGTCTTTGATCCATGTCAAGGCATGGTACGTAGGAAGCCTCCACGAGGTTCAAGCCCACCCATCACCCAATTCACGTCGTTTTCTACCTACGTCCAGCATGACGTTAAACTACATTCTGGTCCAGTGGTAAGCCATTGCGACCCAAACCCGTTTGAACTACGAGGTCTTTGATCCATGTCAAGGCATGGTACGTAGGAAGCCTTTATGAGGTTCAAGCCCACCAATAGTGGACCAAGGTCTACTTTCACGTCGGTTCACCGAAAAACCCCTTTTGAACTACGAGGTCTTTGATCCATGTCAAGGCATGGTACGTAGAAAGCCTCCATGAGGTTCAAGCCCACCAATAGTGGACCAAGGTCTACTTTCACGTCGGTTGACCGACACACCCACCATTTGAACTACGAGGTCTTTGATCCATGTCAAGGCATGGTACGTAGGAAACCTTCCCAAGGTTCAAGCCCACCATTAGTGGACCCACAGGTCTACTTTCACGTCGGTACGCTGACGATTCCCATCGGACCAAGGTCCACCTTCACGTCGGTACGCTGACGATGCCCATCGGACCAAGGTCCACCTTCATGTTGGTTCGCCGACGACGTTCATCGGGCCAAGGTCCACATTCACGTCGGTTTACAGGAACCATCCCGAACTACGCGGACTTTGATTCCCTACCACAGGGATACGTAGGAAGCCTCCTCAAGGCTCAAGCCCAACTTCACCGTCGCCCCTGCGATGGTCCCATTTCATCCTCCTCAACTTCACTCATCCATCCATCACCCATCTTGATTCTCACCCGGGCCGCCACATCCCGGTGGAATCATGCCATCCACCTCCTCGATGCTCCTAGCAGCGCATGGGCCGCTTTCCATGTGTAAGCCCCATCATATCTCCGGGTCGTTGTACTCTGTGTACACCCCGATTCATCACCCTTTTCCCCTCTAGGGAGTTCACTACTTCAGATCCGTCCTCATTGGGCGTTCTGATCCATCCATCTCCTAGATGTTCTTCCTTTGGGATATACCAATCTGATCTGTCTCTATGGGACGTTCTGATCACCCTCATTCCGTCTCCGCAAGACGTTAAACTCGCGGCCTACCTCGTGATAAACATGAGATGCCTGAGGAAAACCTCGGATGGAATGCCTTTGGCGTAACCGTCTTCGCAAGACGTTAAACATGCTGCATACCCTGTGTTAAACACGGGAAGCTGAGGAAAACCTCAGATGTACGCCTCGGGTTATGCACCCTTGAGATGCCCTCTTATGAGAAAGAATACAGGTTCCCCAATGTCCACGCACCCAGAGATGCCCTGACATTCCTGATGTTGCCGTCTACTCCGACCGAAGGTCGCTACCATGCCAAGACCCTATGGAAAGTCTTGACGGAAGTAGCGTAATTAACCGGCGTCCATGACAATATGGCACCGGGAATGAGATTCACGAACAACGTATTAAATCTATAAGGGAGACCTGGACTAGGTGATGAGTTCTGAGGAGGAGTCCACAGGAGGAAGAACCGACATCCCATCATCCCGTTTCGATCAAGGAGCAGACGTCCCTGA
This sequence comes from Viscum album, assembly GCA_963277665.1. Taxonomy (NCBI): domain Eukaryota; kingdom Viridiplantae; phylum Streptophyta; class Magnoliopsida; order Santalales; family Viscaceae; genus Viscum; species Viscum album. Next base: position 1,830,838,117 of record OY728137.1, on the reverse strand, counting down.
ATAAGGAGCGAATGCCGCACGCCTTTGGAAAGCGGGAATGCGGGGAAACAAAGCTGCGCGTCCTCCTCACAGACGGATGCGCGCGCCCCGGCGAAAGCGTCGGAAACAACATTAAAAATCATAACCAGCTACAAAATTCCAAAAACACCATGAATCCATATAACCCCCCCTAAAACCCCTGAAAACCCCCAACCCCCCCCCCCCCCAACCCATAAAAATCTCAAAAAACCCTAAAAATTCCCCAAACCCTAAAACCCTAAAAATCTCTAAACCCCCTTAAAACCCTAAAAAGACCGTAAAAGACCCTAAAACACACTAAAAATCCCATAAAAACACTAAAAACCTAAAATACCCTAAAAATATAAATCCATAAAAGACCCAAAAACCCACAAAATACCATAAAACACCTAAAAGACACTAAAAACATGAAAAAAACTCTAAAAACCCAAAAACCCCCTAGAAACCCCTAAAAACTTTTAAAAACCCTATAAACCCTAAAACTCATAAACCCTCTCTAAAAAACCCAAATTAACCATAAAAAAATTTAAAACCCTGAAAACCAAAAATATATTATAAAAAACCCTAATAAAGCCTAAAATTTGCAAAAACCCAACAAAGCCCAACAAAACCCTGAGAACCCATTAAAACACTAAAAACCTCAATAAAAAATAACCTAAAACCCCTAAAAACCCACAGAACCCTAAAAACCCTAAAATAATCCATCAAACCCCTAAATCCTTAAACCCCCGTAAAACCCCTAAAACCCCTAAAACCCTAAAAACCCTAAAAATTCTAAAACCAAAAAAAATCTTGTAACTCTTAAAAACCCGAAACCCCTATATAAATAAAACCCTTAAAACCCTAACAAAAATAAAAAACATTAAAACCAATAAAATATCAAAAAAATCCTAAAAATGTTAAAACACATAAAGGCCCTAAAACCCTCAAAACCCTAAAATACCCTTCAAAACCTAAGAAATCCCTAAAGATTCTTATGCTCCCTAAAAACCCTAAAAACCATGAAAAAATGTAATGCCACTAAAAAACCCTAAAACCCCTATAAAACCAAAAAATATCCTAAAAAACCTAACACCTAAAAACCATTAGAAACACAAGAAAACCAAAAAAGAATCCAAAATACCCTTAAAACCCTAGAAACCCTTAAAACGGAAAAAATCTAAACACCATAAAACCCAAAAACCCCATAAAAAACCTGAAACACATAAAATTCCCTAAACACCCACTAAAAACCATAAAAGACCCTAAATACCGTGAAAACCCATAATAAACCCCTAATACCCTGAAAACCAATAAAACCCTGAAGAAATGCTAAAACCCCTAACAAAACTCTAAAAACCCCAAAACCCCATAAAACCACTATAACACCTAAAACACCAAAATCCACTAAAATCATAAAATAAATCAATAAAAAACCCCAAAACACCCTAAAACCCTTAAAACACTAGAAAAACATAAATCTTCACAAAACACCAAAAAAATTCCTAAAACACCTAGATAACCTTAAACATAAAAACATTAAATCCCTTAAAAGACACAAAACCCATAAAACCCTAAAAACACTAAAAACCCATAAATCTGTCTAAAACCACAAAAAGTACCTAAAACCACCAGATAACCTTAAACATAAAAACCCTAAATCCCCTAAAAGATACAAAAACCATTAAAAACTCTATAAAACCCTATAAGACCCTAAATACTCTTAAACACCCTAAAACACCCCAAAACTCTAATGCACCTAAAAACCCTAAAAATAGTAACAACCCTAAAAAACCCTAAAACTCATAAAAAACCTAAAACCACTAAAACACTTAAAGCACTAAAAAAACCCAAAAACCCACTAAAAAACCCTAAATCACCAAAAATAATTAAGGATGGCGGCGTACTCCCCCAGATCCCTCTCTCTCCCACCACCTCTTCCAAGTTTCACAGGGTATTTGCTCAAATTTTTGGTGTTGGATCCTCGCTTATCCACAGTTCTTGATGATGGTGTGCACTGGAAGTGCTCTTAAGACTCAAGAAAATGGTGGCTCTCAGTCTTTGGCGTCTTTGACTTCCCCGAGCATTATGACTTTTGGCCTTCGATGAGGCTTTTCTCGGTCTCTGGTGCATCTGAGCTTCGATGACTTTGGAGATCATGTGGTCTTAAGATCGTTCCTATCTGGATGGTTTTGAAGCCGATGACTATTTGGAGGTTGGGATTCCTTCTAGACTTCAGCTATGGATTGGGATCGATCTTTCAAATTTGGGGTTTCCACGAATAAGTCAGCGGGGTCGAACACATCAACAACAGAGAAGGTTGTCTCGATGACTTGGGTTCTGGTTTCCTCGATGGACATGAATCTACTTCATCTTTCTTCTTCACTACTTGGTTTCTTCTCTAATGGAACTTCAAATATGATATGTTGTCTCTCTTGCGGTGTGGAACCTGTATGTTTTTGGTGTGCCGGTGGATTGTGATTTCTGCTTGGTACATTTTAGTGTGTGATTTTTTTCTACTGTTGTGGTTTGTTCTTATTGTGGAGTGGCTTCCTATCTAGGCATGCCATTTGTTTAGGTGTCTGGTTGAGTATCGGGTTAAGATGATTCTTTATTTTTTTATGTTTTCGATGCTGCTGTGGAAATCAATGTGTGCCATTTCCAGAGATAGGTTGTTTGTCGCTGCTGGTTTTTGTGGTGCGGAAGGATAGATTGGTTGTCAGAAATTGTGGCGTTGGTTAATGCTTGCTGAAGGGACGGGACATGATGAAGCTATTGGTTATGAGTTTTTCTGGTGGTTATATGTTGCTAGCGGTTTCTCTTCTTGGTGAGGAGGTGCTGGAGGCTGCTGATGCTAATGGGTTCGTGCTACTGATGGTTGATCTTCTTGGAAAGGAGACGATTGATGATGGTAACGCTGCTATGGGATGGTTGTTTTTTAGTTGGAATACGATGAATCTTGTGAGTTTGAATTTTGTTTTGATGGTTCTGTGCTGCTTGTGGTGGACCTTCTTAGTGAGGAGGTGTTGGATGCTGGAATTTTTGAGATCGGATGATGGTTGATGCTTGGATGTGAGGTTTGGTAACTAGTTACTTCTTGGATGGGAAGTGATGAAGCTGTAGTTAATGGTGTTTTTTGTGTCCTCTTACTATTTCTTTTTGTGTGCTATTTGGTTTTTTGGGTTTTCTGGGTTTGGGTTTGATAAAGGATTTTGGGTGTGGGTCATTTGACCCCTCCCCTCCTTTGTCTGTTGCATCTTTTTTTTTTAATAAATTTGGGGGGGTTCAAGAATATCCTAACCCCACATATTCCTTTCCCTAAAATACTTAAAACCCTAAAAAATCTAAAAAAAATAAAAAACACTAAAATAGTCCTATAAAACCCTAAAACCCATTGAAAACTCTAAAACCCCAAGAAACTCAAAAAACCCTAAAATTCTTAAAAGCCACAAACCCCCCCCCCCTAAAAACCCCTGAAGGAAAATTAATATCCTAAAACCCCCTAAAATCACAAAAACCCCTTAAAAAGAAAAAAATTAATTAAAACCTCTAAAATCACTAAAAATCACTAAAATAACCTTAAACCCCAATAAAAACATAAAATCTCTTAAAAACCTAAAAAATCTAAAACCCCTTATAAAACATAAAAACCTTTAGACCCCTATAAAACCCAAACGCCATTAAAAATCCCTACAAATTCCTAAATACCCTAAAAACAAAAAGACCTATATAACCCATAAAAAATTAAAACCCTAAAAAACCATAAAATATCCTAAAACCCTAAATAACATAAAAAACCTAAACGACCATAAAAAACATAATAACCATAAAAATCCTAAAATCCCTACAAACCCCAAAAACCCTAAAAGCCAAAAAACCCTTGAAAACTGGAAAATTCCTAAAAACCCTAAAACCCTAAAAATCATCTAAAAGACCCTAAAAACCCTAATGGACCCTAAAAACCATAAAAACCCTAAAACCAATAATAGAACCAAAAAAGCTATAAAAATATAAAAGACTAATAAAACCCTAAATACCCCTAAAAGACCCAAAGACCATACAAATACTCCAAACACACATAAAATGCTAAAAACACCAAAAAGAACTAAAATGCCTTTAAAACTCTAAAAAAATCTAAAAAAAATTAAAGGACCTAAAAAATCCTGAAAATCGTAAATGGACCCAAAAATGTGTAATTGAACATAAAACCCTAAAAACACAAATGGACCCTAAAACCCTTGAAACCCATAAAGGACCCTAAAACCCTTAAATCCCCTAAAAATCCTAAATGACAAATAAAATCCTAAAAGACCCAAAACCCCTTTGAAACACAATAAAACACACTAAAGACCCTAAAAAACCCATATCTACCCCACCAAAAAACATCAAAACCCTAAAATTCTCTAAAAACCCTAAAAGACCATAAAATCTCAAAAATCCTAGAAGAACCTAAAAACTCTAAAAACCCTAAAAACCAAAAATAGACACCAAAACCATAAAAACAAAAAAACCCTGATAGAAACTAAAAACCTAAAAACCCTTAAACCCATAAAAACACTTTAAAATTCAAAATACCATAAAACACATAAAAAGATAAAACCCAAAAAAACACTAATTATTTTAAATGATCATAAAAACCTAAAGCAACTAAATTAAAAAAGGCCCAAAACTCTAAAAACCTAAAAAATATAAAATGCCTAAAAACACCCTAAAACCCCTATAAAAATGAAAATATACATGCCCCCACCCCAAAAAAAACTAAAAAATCATTTAAATTCTAAAAACCATTAAAACACCGAAAGAACCCTAAAAAACTGAAATCCCTAAAAACTAACAAACATAAAAAACCATAAAACCTAAAAGATATTAAAAATCATAAAACTCCTCAAAATACTAAGATCAATTAAAACCCCTAAATAACTATATAAACCACACTAAAACCCTAAAAACTCTAAAAACACCCTAAAACCCCTAAAACCCCCCTAAAATAATGAATACATTGAAAACCCCTAAAAAAATTTAAAACACCCTAAAAACTAAAAAACCTAAAAACCCATATAAACCTTTAAAGACTATAAAAAACATCAAAAACCCAAACAAAATACCAAGAAACCATAAAATAATAAAAATCATATAAAACCTAAAAAACCCCCAAAACCCTAAGAAACCATAAAAACCTTTGAAAACACAAAAAACCAAAAAACCCATAAAAACATAAAAAAACAAAAAATCCCCTAAAATACTAAAACCCGAATATATAGTAAAAAAACTAAAAACCATAAAATCATAAAACCCCTAAAACCCCATAAAACACTAAAAATCCCTAAAACCCCTAAAGACCTTAAAAACCCTAAAACACCACTAAAACACCCTAAATAACCATAAATTCCCTAAGTGACTCTAAAATTAAAAAATTTCTCTAAATTCTCTAAACAAACCCTAAAATCTTAAAAAAATAAAATAAATAGAAAAAACAACAAATGAATCGATTGATCCTATAAAAACCCAAAAGGCCCTAAAACACTTAATCACTCTAAAAACACAAATAAACCATAAAATCACTTAAAATAACCAAAAAACTCTAACCCCTAAAAAGATAAAAGAACCAAAAAAACACTTAAAACTGCTAAAAGACCCTGAAAACCCAAAAGCCCATAATACCCTAAAACTATATAAACTCTAAGAACAGTAAAAATACCCTAAAGACACTAAAAATATAAAAAACCCCTAAAATCTCTAAAACCACATAAAATACTAAAATACATAAAAACCCTTTGAACATTGTAAAAACCATATAAAATTAAAAAACCATTTAACCCTAAAATATCTAAAAATAATAATAACTAAAAACTCCTAAAACATACAAACACTTTAAATCCCCAAAAACCCTCAACAATCCTAACAACCACTAAAAAAGCAAAGAAACCAAAAGAAAAATAAAAAAACTACAAATACCTAAAAAACCCTAAAACCCTAAAAAATCTATGAGAACCCTAAAACCAATAAAAGAACCATAAAATCCATAAAAACCATAAATCCCAAAAAAACCCCTAAAAACCAAAAAGCATTAAAATTATAAATGATTTTGAAACCCTAAAAACAAAAAACTATAAAAATAGACTATAAAAACCAAAATTATGAAATAAAAATAGTTAACCCTATAAAAAAACTCTTAAAACCATAGGAATCCTAAAAAAAATTAAATCCTTGAAAACCCTAAAAATGAAAAACTCTAAATGTCTCTAAAAATAGTAATAAACCCTAAAAATCCATAAAACCATAAAAGACCCTAAAACCCCTAAAATTGTAAAACACCTAAAACTCCAAAAACCCAAAACAAATTGAAAACCCTGAAAATAATTAATATACCTAGAATCTTTTAAAAACCTAAAAAACAATAAAACCCCCTTAAAACACTAAAAACCCCAAACCCTAAAAACTTGTAAAATACCTTAGAACCTTAGAAAAATACTAAAAACCCTAAAAACCCTAAAATCTCTAAAAACCTCTAAAAACATCAACAAACCCCTGAAAATATTAAGCAAACCCTAAAAACCCATAAAACCCCAAAAAAATACTAAAAACTATAAAAACCCTGAAACACCTAAAAACCCATAAGAACCTAGGAAAACCCTAAAAACACTAAAATATATAAAAACCATAAAAAACCTGAAAACCTAAAAAACCCTAAAACCCTGTAAAAAACCTTTAAATCACAAAAACCAATAAAAAGACACCAAAGACCCTAAAAACCAAAAAAACAAAAAATCCTCAAAATGATAAAAGGCCCTAAAGAATTATTAAAGCCCTAAAATACCATAAAAACTCTATAAAAATATTAAAATTCACTAAAAACACATGAAACCCCTAAAACCCTCTAAACACTAAAAACCTAGAAACCCTAAAAACCCAACAATTTTAGAAAGCATAAAAACCCCATAAAAACCCTAAAAATACCAAAACCCACAAATGTAAAAACACCTAAAAACCCAATAATGAATTTATAAAAAATATAAAACCCGAAAAAACACTAAAAATACATAAAAAAACATTTAATCCCCTCAATCCATAATAAAATTCTAAAAGAAATTGATCCGCTATAAATCCATAAAAATCCATAAAAACCCCTAAAAACACTAAAAATCCAAAGAACCCATAAAACCCCTAAAATACCCAAGCCCCTCCCAAACCATAAAAACGTAATATCTCAAGAAAACCCAAAAACCCAATAAAACCCCTAAAACTATAAAATTCCATACAATCATAAAAAACTCTAAACCCTTAAACACCCTATAAAACATTAAAAACCTTAACAGAATATAAAAATACTAAAAATTCATGAAAACCCCTAAAAACTATAACACCCAAAAAAACCTATAAATTCCTAAAGACACCTAAAACCACAAAAAAATACTATAAAATCCCCAAAATCCCCAAAACTACTAAAATATAAAAAAACCAGTGAAATCCAAAAATACTCCAAAAACCAAAAAATACAAAAAACCCTAAGACCCCTAAAAACCCTAAAAACACTAAAAACCATAAATACCCTAAAAGAACCCAAAAACCCAAAAAATAGCATAAATACTCTAAATCCCCCCAAAAAACTAAAAAAACAACCCAAACTTCTAAAGACAGTTAAAACCCTACAAGCCATAAAACATTAAAAACTCTAGAAACACCTAAAACCTATTAAAAACTCCAAAACCCTAAAAACCCATAAAACCCTAAAGATTCTAAAATAACTAAAAATACTAATAAAACATTGTAGGTTCCTGAAAAATATGCAAAGAAGAATGAGAATCTCCTTATTTCATGAGAGGATTTTACCCAATTTCCCTCGAGGAATTGGGAAAAATTGTTGAGAATACTCAAAGGTTGGCAAAGGACGAACCAATCCACATATCAGTCCAATAATGATGGTATGCATCCGGTTCAGCAAGTCACCCCCTCCGTGGACCATTGTCGTTCGCGGAACATAGGCGGGGACCCTCCGCGGTTGCGAAGTAGGATGGGCACAAGGTCGGTCCACCATCACGAACCACCCTAGCCGCAAACCACGTCAACCGGTTCAGACCACATGTGTTGTCATTCGCGGGACGGATGCGGAACCCTGTGAGGCCGTGAAGCATTCCCCTAACTAGTTTGGTTCACGGGGAAGGTGCATTCAATGCCCCCCGCGAGTTGCAGATTGACCAAGTCATCTGTAAACTGGGTTTCTGATCATGGGCCTCTGTAAAAGGTGTTGCATGAACATAGATACATATCTTTCCCCACTCTATAAAAGGATATAGAGGGGGAGAAGAAAGGGATTGATCGGATTCAGGTGGAAGGATTTCAGAGGAAAGAAGCTTAGGATTTCTCCAGCAGTGGAGTTCCAATTCATGAACCAAAACATGTATGAAGCTGGAAACGAATTAATAAGGAATCAAAAACGCACAACAAATTATTGAACTATAAACTTAAAAGAAAAAGAAAAAAAGAAGACTGCGAGCCATGTCCCTCCAAGGATGTACTCCCCACAGACCAGGGAGTCTATTCCCCTCTTTATCGGAGTTCCAATTCAGGAACCAAAACATGTATGAAGCTGGAAACGAATTAATAAGGAATCAAAAATGCATAACAAATTAGTGAACTGCAAACTTAAAATAAAAATAAAAAAAGAAGACCGCAAGCCATGGCCCTCCGCGGATGTACTCCCCATAGACCCGGGAGTCTATTCCCCTCTTTTGATCTGACGCACCATGTAGCACCCTCCTACGTCGGTGAAGCTCTGACTGACGAACACCCGACTGACGTCGCCCCTGGCTGTCGTTGCTCACATGAACATCACCACGTAACAACCTGGTATGTGGGCGAAACCCAAAGCAGCGCACCACCCTAGTACGTGGGGTTCCAATTAGTCCACGCACCATTCTGGTATGCGGATGGCTTATCCAGCCGCGTAGCACCCCCCTACGTGAAGAGTGCCACTCTTCATACACCCATGTGGCCTACCAACTCCTTCAGTGTTCCCATTCCCTGAGTCAGATAAAATCCTTCCAATCCGGCCTGATCCTTCGCAATCCCTTCAGTGGTCTATTTATCGACCTAGATACAAGGCCTCTATCGAAGCCACCAGATCCATATGATGCAATCTCTGGGCACATCAGTGCACTGCTTTGAGTTCACATACACATAGTAGGCGAGAGAAAAGGGGTTGCTCCGACCCTTGAGCAGGTTCCCAAAACACTCCTGGGATCACATCCCCACGGTAGTGTAGGGTCTGAGCCCGAGAGTATCCTTTCTACCTCTCCACTCATCAGGATTGAGGGACCTCGCTCGCATTTCCTTTTGACGAGAGCCAATGGTGAGCACCTCTCCCCTCTCTAGGGAGTGGCTAGGCATCCCTCCAAGAGTATGCCCCACACCAACCTCACCAGAAGCCAATGGCCCTTCCCCATTTCATCATGGAAGGTTCATTGCTCCACTGCATGACTTCTACCTTCCTCGAACATCCGGGGTAAGGAGAGTCCAGTGGTCCCGGCATTTTCCTCCACTTGTCGTCTTTCTCCCCTTCCATCGGTAGGGAGAATGTGCGAGGCTTGTGAAGTCTGTTTCTTTCTCTTGTTTCTCACACTAAGCATGACTCAAGTGGGCTTAGTGATTTTTAATGGCCACGACACCCACACAATGACGGTGCCAAAACGAACTATGTGGGTTTTGATCCCCGTCTCCTAAGCGGGGTACGTAGGACACCTCCTCAAGGATCAATCCCAATAATAGGAAACTCTCATGTGTAAGACCTAATCTTCCAAGAACTATGTGGACTTGGATTCCCGACCAACTAGGATACATATTAAGCCTCCCCAATGTGCAAGCCCGATATCTAGGTCTGATACACATCCATCCCCCTCAGACCATGTCCTTATACTCTAGCTGGACCATTTTAGACCTAATAAATCACTTACGTTAGGTCTTCAGGGCTGCTTCAGTGTAAGTCATTCACCAACTTTGACTGGGCATCTCTCTCCCAGATGTCCTTGCCACAAGAAATTAAACTGTATGGTTGGGTCCTTGTCACATGACCTAAAATGGTGATGTGTCCCGTCAAGTGGAACTGAACTACGTGGATTCTGATTCCTCTCATGAGGATACATAGGAAGCCCGTATCATGGGTTTGATCCAAATTCTCAAGTAGTTATATGTCCCCCCTGGATGACAATAAACTCTAGAGAACCCAGTTATGAGGCTTTAAACTCGTGCCATCTCAATGAGTCGAAACACCTTAGAGTCATTAATCCCAATGAGGGATGGTAAACCTCGGGCCCAAATGATTCTGAATCCCTGTGTCCAGCTGACCATTGCCAACTAGGAGTAATCCGTGGATACTAAGCTTGGGTATAAACCAATGATTTGCGAACATATGAACACCTTTTAAATCTATAAGAGAGTCTCTAAATATGAAATAATCCCCCCCCCCTCCCCCAAAAGGGTGCGATGAGCCCGACTTCCCATCCCCTCGACCAATGTGAGTTCTTAAGCATCACTGGATGAATCACCCAGCGAACGCCTCCCTTTGGAAAGCAGGTCCACGAATCGTTGGATACGGAACCGTTGGGTGTTTCAAAATGAAGACTGATATACCCGATCTGAGAAATTGAGTGGAGGTTAGCCCTCCCTGAGATCGACCATCAGGCATGTTGGTCCCCTCCCATAGAAGCGGTTTGAAACAAAAAATGGTGAACCCTATGTGAATCTTTAACCAAGCATGACGAATTTAACCTAATCTCACTATGTTCCCCCTTATACTCACAAGGAGGGATGAGAAAGGTCATTAATTATGCATGGGATCAGGAGATGCTGCTTTGACAGGTTTTCTGTTTGTATTTGTTAAAATATTTAATAGGTACTACTCAGAACTCCCTTTGATCTAATGGCATCATGGAGGAACTCATAGGGGTGTCCTTCAAGCTATGAAATGACCAGACTTCCTCACCAACGAAGGACCTCATCACTGACTCAGCTTCTTCATCACTGGGTTTCAGATGCGTTGATCTGAGAGTACCACTTGAATGGTACTCTCCCGATGGTGGAGGCGGCCATGCACGCCCTAAAATCTGCCAAGACCCACCAGTTGCCTGCCCAGTAGTGGCTGCAAAAGTAGATCCAGGTGGCTCCTGTTACCATCTCAAACCATTTCGGGTGTCTATCCCCGGAACAAGAAAACATATACCTCCCTTATCATAGGGAGGTGGATGAGGTCGACACTAAGAACTTCATCCCCTCTGAACTGGGGTTCCGCTCTAAGGCCCCCATCGGAAGACATCATCGTGGTTACGCCGTGACTCAATATCCTAACGCCAAGGAGGATGTCGCCTCGAGGATCCAGGCCCATGCTCCCCAAGCTTTGGCCCGTCAGACCACCCGACAAGGGCGGAAAACGTACAACCAGGGACCGGTCATCACCCTTGTCCCTGAAAAGGAGCTCCACTGCCCAGTCATGGAGATGTATTGTGAGTAGGCACATACACCTATCCACTCCTCCAAATTCCACCATCCGGACATTGCAACATCATACGAGTAGGAGCGTATCCCCGCTGAGCTCTATCAAGCCCGTCACTCACACAAGACGACACCTACCCAACAGAAACCTCTTCTTTACCAGGGTCATGAACCCCACCAACTAGACATGGTGGAAACCCAGCACTTGCAGGACCAGTTCCTAGTAGATACTCTTGATTCCTACCATCCCGATAGGGTGGAAATCAACAAATCCCGCCATCGAGATGTGGTGGAAATTAATAGGAAGGCACATCTCCCTGCCAACAAAGGCCACTGACTCGATACGGTGGGAAACCAACATATGCTAGGCTAGCTCCCTGTGGATTCAAGTAAATTCCACCATCTCGATATGGCGGAAAAAGGAGAGATAAACCGTCATATCCCGACATAGGGTCAGACTCATTCACCTGCCCCGACATAGGAGAATCGTCAGTGTAATGCCCCGACCCCAGTTACCCAGAGTCGGTGAATTATTACATAACACTGGCATGATCACAAGAAAAATCAAATCTCGAAAGACCGATTGGTTTAGTAGCCTTGGAAACACTACATATATTCATAAAGTTTTACATTACATCATAAAGTGAAAAACTACTACAACAACATAATGTCTCCATAGTCCACACTATTATCCCCTCATAATATCCCTACAGGTCATTCATAACTTACTTCTTCACATCCTGGGAAAAATAAAACATAGAAAAGGGGTGACCTCAAATGCCCAGTAAGGATAACAATATAGCGGAAACTTTCCAAAATAACCATAAACATTTAAGGCAATGTATAACTAAAACAAAATCCTTTTAAACTTGAACTTCAACATATTATGGAAAAAGTAAAATGAAATAATTCCATTTACTTATTCACATGGATATTATACTAATCGAATAATCACATGCAATATCAATAACCACTTTCATAATGATGGAATGCATAATGCCCGACTATCATAACCACATAGCCAAGGCCTCATGCCAAGACTACAAATAAGATTTTGCCAAGGCCTTGTGCCAAGACACTAGTTTGTCTCATGAGACCTACCGATGCATCGAGGAGCTATAGCGGGCTACACCCATCACATATTAAGTCCAATGCATTCCCATATGAAAAGGTTTAAACATAACACAAACATTCGTATTAAAACTAGCTTACGAAATGTCAATACTTTCACCATAAACTATGAATGGTATAAAAATAGTACGTCGACAGTCAAACATATCAAAAAACCTTTAATAAAATATATAATTTTTGTATCATAATAAATCAACTTCAAATAAGTGTAAAATCCATCAATGGATGTTGACATAGATGAAATCAAAACTCTTTTTAGGGAAATATATCTTTCTATTTTAAAATCATTTAAGAGTAATATATTTATAAAATAAGACATTTTCTTTGAAAATATTCTTATAAGATTGTAAGGGAAGCTTTGAAGATTTTATAATGGCAGAAAATAACCGCACCCGCCGTATAAGTTAAAAAAACATTCTTACCTTAATTTTGTCGAAAAGGTTAAAAAGCACCTTGTTTGGAAAACGACGGAAATATTCCTTTATAAAACTCTTATAAAAAGTCAAACAAAGGTATAAATGACTTTAAACCATATTCTAGTAAATAGTAAAAAAAAATTGGAAATTCATTTTTAAGAAACATAGATGCGGATGATAAAGAGATCCCAGTAGATTATTACGTATAAACAACCTCGAATAATGAAGAGATTGTGAAATAATCCTTACCTTGTACTTTTCTTTGGTTGGGGTAGGTTAACCTCCTGTATAATGGGGAAATAATTGTTATTAAATTATACAAGAATCATATACATTATCATATATGATCTTTTAACATTGATTTGTTAATAATATCTTAGTATTATCATCGTTTCGGGTGTTAACTTACTCGTTTTCTTTTATATGTTTTGTTACGTAAGCCATGTTTGTAATGGATAGGTTGTATATTATTCATATCCAGAATGATATCAAGGCCTTAAACATCATTTTTAAATCATCAAATGATAATTATACTTGAATGGATACGATGGAGAATGAATCTCATCGCGTTCGTGGAGACGGTAGTCCGTACGTACGCACGAGCGACAATATCATTCTTTTGATATTAAAATAATATATAAATGAATGGTATATCATATATAAAGAATAATTAACATGTTATATTTAATATTTACATGAGTTACACATCATTATTATACCTATCCAAATAATAATATATTGAATAACAATTACACCACGACGTGGAGACGGTAAGCCGTACGTACGCACGTATGGTGACATGTTATTCAAAGGGTGGATATAATATTGAATATGGTTGTACCATATTTATAATAACATCACAGTACATATATGGTACTGGATTTATTATTTTAGAATGGTAAAAACAAAGGAAGAAGAAGTGTAAGAAGAAAGGAACTTGGAAAAGGGTGGTGAAATCATTACCTCTTCTTCGAGTTCTTCCTTTTGATTTGATCAAAAGGGCTCCTTAGGTTGGATTTCTGATCAAACTAAGGCCTATAGGTTGTAGTGAGGGAAGTTGGGAGAGTATTTGGGCAGAGTTGGGCCGAACCAAAAGGCTTTGATGGTGTGAAGAAATGAGAAGGAGGAGTTCCCTTTTATAAGAGTGGTGAGGGGCACCTTTGGAAAAGCTAGAAATATTAATTTATAATAATTTCATATTCAGTTTATAATGTCTCCAAAGTCAATTATTAAAAGGTTAAGGTCGGGATAGGTCGAAATATATTCAATCAATAGAATTTAGATAGGTTTGGGTTACTATATTAACCTTATCTTTAAGTATTAACTATAAGTTAATTAGTTTCACTTTTACAATGTCTCTTTGTATTTTTATATTATATGGATAATAAACTTACCATATACATCCAAGAGACCCCCAAGTGGTCCATTAATGATACAAATATCATGATATAAGTCTCTTGGACTAACCTTAGTTTTTTAGGAATTTAATATCAATTAATAATATAATATTTTTTTAAAAAGTCTTTTATGTCAATTTTGACACTATTCAATTGTTGATTTTTTTGAAACTCATAACAGAATTATTACTTCGAAAAAAGTTAATTAAATAATACCTAACATGTCATATTAACTTATAAAATTAGTTTAATTCATAAAAAGTCTCAAATTATATTTATTTGTGTATTTATAATATAAATTAGTTTAATATTTCACTATTATGGTAATTACTGCATCATCATTGTGTCATAAATAAATTAACTTATTTAAAGTCTAAAAATTATAAATAAAATATAATTATGTATTAAGTAGTTTTATCTTTCTAATGAATATTTATAGTCGAAAATCCAACATATATAACCCTATGTAAAAATTGTTTTTCTAAAAGATATATGCTTATGTCATTTTTGTACTTATTTTAACTTAATTAAAATTAAGTGTCACTATCACATAAAAGTGGCTCCATGGGGTCCCAAAATCGACCCAAAGATGATTATGGTCTAACATGTATCAACAAATAAGTCTAGGACACGTTTTAGGATAATTTAGTATTATTATAATAATATTTTTTAACCCTTATTTACCGGATTTACCCTTAACAATGGTAAATAAAATATTTACCGCAGTAATTATTCAAAATTTCTAAAAATAAAACTTACCTATTTACACAATTTGAACATCCTGATTCCAAATATGGAACCAATTTTTCCAAATTCAATACACACAAGTGGCAGAAATTAATTTAAAATTAATTCCCTTTGTTAAAACAAAAAGCGTATTTTTAAGAGATAAAAACTATCAAAAGATTGACACTTGTTTATGTCCGGTTTAATTGTAAAATTATGTCCAATGACCAAAATTGTATTAAATGGTAAAAATATATTCTAAATATACTTTAAAACCTCTCAAATTCATAATTTATCACTATTAATTATTTTTATTAAAAAAGTTGTTTTTAATTAAAATTTAGTAATTTTCACTATTCGTCAAAATATTAAAGTTATCCGAAAACTACCAAAATGTCACCTTAGGCTAAATTCAATATTCCGAATCCAAAAATGAAGTCCATTTTGAAATATATATAATTTCAAAAAGTAGGTATTACTATTCCTAATGGCTAGTTTGATTGGTTATGGTGTGTTAGAACTCGGTGTTGCGTACAACACACGCTATCACATTATTCAAAGAGAAGTGTACCGTAGAAGCTTGGGGTGTTACATTCTACCCTCCTTCAAATAATTTCTTCCCCAAAATTTCGAGAATACTACCGAATGAAATGAATCGGATGTTTCTTCATCATAAGTTCCTCGGGTTCCCACGTTGCCTCTTCCATATTATGGTTTCTCCACAAAACTTTTACCAGACATGTCGACCGGTTTCTCAGTACTTGTTCTCTCGTATCAAGAATCCTGACGGGCTCTTCGTAATAAGACAGATCGGGTTCTAGATCTAATTCCTTGTAAGTGAGTACATGCGTTGGGTCAGGCATGTATTTCCTCAACAGAGATACGTGGAACACATCGTGAACTTTGGGGAGACTTGGCGGCATTGCCAATCGGTAATCTACAGCCCCAATTCGTTCTAGAATTTCAAAAGGTCCGATGTACCTGGGACTCAATTTACCTTTCTTACCAAAATGTACGACTCTCTTCCATGGAGATACCTTCAGGAAAACATGATCACCGACTTGAAATTACAAATCCTTCCTTCTATTATCGACATAGCTCTTCTGCCTACTTTGAGTTGTTTTGATGTGATTTTGGATTACCTTCACCTTTTCCATCGTTTCCTCCACCAGTTCTGGACCTACAAGTTTTCTTTCACCAATGTCATCCCAACAGGTTGGTGTGCGAAATCTCTTTCTGTATAACGCTTCATATGGTTCCATCTGAATACTCGAATGGAAGCTATTGTTATAGGAAAATTCTACCAGAGGTAAATATTAATCCCACATACCCTGAAATTCAAGTGAGCATGATCTCAACAGGTCTTATAAGGTTTGAATAGTCTGTTCTGATTGTCCATCTATCTGAGGGTGGTAAGCAGTGCTCAAATGAAGTTCAGTATCCAGAGATTTCTGAATACTTTTCCAGAATCTTGAAGTAAAACGGGGATCACGATCAGAAACAATCGATAGGGGTACTCCATGAAGTCTCACAACTTCATTAATATATAGTCTTTCTAGTCGTTCCAGTGGTAGATCTTCTCTTATAGCAAGAAAATGTGTTGACTTGGTAAGATGATCAACAATAACCCATATTGCATCGTTCCTTCTAGGAGTCTTTGGTAGCCCCATGACAAAGTCCATCGTAATATTGTCCCATTTCCACTCCGGTATTGGAAGAGGTTGCATGACTCTTCCAGGGTGTTGCCTTCCAGCTTTCACTTGTTGACAAACCATACATCTTGACACAAAATCAGCAATCTCCCTCTTCATGTTGTCCCACCAAAAATGTTCCTTCAAATCTCTATACATTTTTGTGCTCCCATGGTGTCTAGAGAAATTGGAACTATGAGCATCATCCAGCAATTCCCTTTTTAGATCAGGTATATCAGGAACACAAAGTCTCTTCCCGAATTTCAAAATTCCATTTTCATACACAAAGTCTCTCAATATCCCATCATTCACAGCATTAATCTTCTTTTGAAATTCTTCATCATCGGTCTGAGAACTCTTAATCCTTTCTAGTAAATATGGTTTGGCAGCCATTTGAAAAAGAATTGATGTTTCACCTTCCCTGGTTATTCCCATGTCCATCTTCACTAGATCCATCAAAATTGGATTCCTTTCAATTCTCATCATGTTCAAAACTCTATGGTCTTTTCTGCTCAAAGCATCTGCCACCTTGTTTGTTTTCCCCAGGTGGTAGTGTATCGTACAATCATAATCCTTGAGTAATTAAAGCCATCTCCTTTGCCTCATGTTGAGTTCTTTTTGTGATAAAATATACTTCAAACTCTTGTGATCAGTATAAATATCACATTTTTCACCATAGAGGTAGTGCCTCCATATCTTTAAAGCAAATATCACAGCTGCTAAATCAAGATCATGGGTAGGATAGTTTTGTTCATGAATTTTCAACTGTCGTGATGCATAGGCAATAACCCTATAATTCTGCATAAGGACACAACCAAGTCCTTTCTTCGATGCATCACTATAAATAACAAACCCATCATTCCTCGATGGTAGAGTTAATATAGGAGCATTGAATAATATTCTCTTTAGTTCTTCGAATCATTCTTCACACTCTTTTGTCCAAAAAAATTTAACCCCTTTACGTGTGAGCTTCGTTAATGGGTTAGCCAATCGAGCAAAATTCTGGACGAATCGTCGATAATAACCTTCCAAACCAATAAAACTACGTACCTCAGTTATACTCGTAGGTGCTGGCCATTCTTGGATTGCCTTGGTCTTAGAAGGATCAACAGAGATTCTATCTTTAGAGACAATATGGCCAAGAAAAGAAATCTCATGAAGCCAGAATTCACACTTGCTAAACTTCCCATATAATTCATGTCTTCTCAGAGTCTTCAGGATAATGCGCAAGTGATTTTCATGATCTTCATAGCTTTTGGAGTATACCGAGATATCATCATTAAATTCCACCACAAATTCATCGAGATACTCCTTGAAAAATCTATTCATCAGATCCATGAATACAGACGGTGCATTAGTCAATCCAAAAGGCATTACAGTAAACTCGTAATGCCCGTACCTGGTTCGAAATGCTGTCTTCGGAATGTCTTCCTTCTTCACACACAACTGATGGTATCTAGATCAAAGGTTAATCTTTGAAATGTATTAAGATCCATGTAGTTGGTCAAATAAATCATCAATTCGAGGTAGGGGATACTTGTTATTTATTGTTATAACATTGATCTCCCTGTATTTGATACGTAACCTCATAGATCTATCTTTCTTTTTAACAAAAAGAACAGGGGCGCACCATGGAGAAACACTAGGGAGAATAAATCCCTTATTACTTAATTCCTCTAGTTTTTTCTTTAGTTCGACTAATTATACAGTGGAAATTCTATAAGGGGTCTTCGATATAGGCCTTGATCCAGGAATTAAATCAATGGAAAACTCAACTTCTCATTCCGGAGGATGTCCAGGTAAATCTTCCAGAAACACATCTACATATTCTTTCAAAACAGGTACATCCTCTATTTGAACATTCCTTTCCTCACCCACAGTCATTTCATTCTCTTCCTCCCCAATAATTGAATTTAGTTGAGATACTGGGGGTGGATCTAGATAAGAATTAGGTGGTGACGATTCTGCTCTAAAGATAAGGTGTTCTTTATCATCATCATCAAGAATCGTAACCTCTTTCTTCTTACAATAAATATTCGCATCATAGTCTGAGAGCCAGTCCATACCGAGGATTATATCAAACTCAATCATAGGTATGTCGATGAGATCAGCAGATAAAGAACATTTATTTTCTCTAATGGGGACTGATTCACAAAACTTTGTTGCAATGATACTTCCCTTAGGAGTTTTAACTGACAACTCCCTTGTTAAATCAATTTGGAAGTATCTAATTTTCTAAGAAAACTGGGAAGATATGAAACAATGCGATGATCCAGAATCAAATAATGCATTTTCTAAACTTGAGGAAACCATTAAATTACCTACCACCACGTCTTTCGGAGCATCTACCTCAGCAGTAGTGATAGCATAAGCCTGGCCTTGATCCCTTTGCCTTTTCTAAAGTAAGTTCTCCTGACGCTTAGGACATTCATTTGCATAATGTCCCATCTCCCTGCAATTGTAGCACTGAACATTGGTAGCTTCCTTCTTCCCCTTGCAATCACGAGCTTGGTGGCCTTTTTCACCACACTTGTAACAGACTCCCATTCCCCTCAAGCAAGTACCAGGGTGTTTCTTCCCACATTTACCACATAATGGATATTAAACCTTTCCCTTATTCCCCTTATTTCCATTCCCAGATTGATCAGTAGGTCTCTTCTTCTCTTTCTTTTCTTTAAAGTCATAAGACTTAGATAATTCCTTTTCGGTCTTGATAGCACATGAGACAATGTCTTCGTACGATGAAAAGTATTGTGAGACTAATGCTCGACGGAGAAATGGTTTTAACCCATCAAAGAAATGATCAATATTACTTCTTGGGTTACGTATATAATCTCCAGCATACCTTACTAAACTTGTAAAGTTAGCCCCATACTTTGCGACATTCTCATCCTCCTTCTGTCTCAGACTCAGAAATTGCCTTTCCATATCTGCTCGATGGTCACGAGGAAAGTATTTTTCTAAAAACAGATCTTTGAACTCCCTCCATTCCATATTTGATACTTCATCATCTTCCTTCGTGTTTTGAATCAATGACCACCATTGATCAGCATCTCCAGTGAGTCGGTAAACTGCCATGATAACTTTTTCCCTTTCACTACTCCCTAAAGCCTAAAATATCTTCTCTAAGGAATTTATCCATTGCTCAGCTACTAAGGGATTGTACTCCCATTGAACTTTGGTGGTTTTTGCCTCATGAATCGATCTAACATTGATCCTCCACGCTGCGGATCAGGGTGCTCCATACGGGTAAGGTTATTATTCATAACCTGAGTGAGTTGTCCAAGTATGGTGATTAGCTAATCGGCACCAGTTGCATCACCAGCTCCACTATAATTATCTTGAGCAGGAGGGAAATCCCTACATGGAGTGTGTGAATTGATACAGTTTCCATTTCTTCCACTAGGCTCCATTTCTAAACAATGGAATAAACTAGATCAGTTTATGAATCAAAATACATAATCCCATACTTACAAAACACTTAAAATAAATTGAACTATTTATGGATATAATCCATAATCATAAGAATGTTTCTTTGAGGAAGTATATACTCATAAACCCTTCATAATGATTTGTAAAGAAAATGAGAGTTATCCTAAGCATATCCCACGGGAGTGTTGTAACCAAGAGTGCAGCAAGGCCCGTTGTCGTGCACTAGTTCCCGTTCGAGTCTAGCTCAAAGCGGTGTTTTCGGGTTTTACCCCTAGGTACATCTGTGCCAGAGCCGCCTCTACCTACTCGTATCCAGACAGGGATGTATTGCTCAGAAAACTCACAAAATCTCTACAATACCAAAATTCTAGGAAGTTCTTCTATACTAATCCTCAAAGTTCATCTTAGGTCTACGTTCTCTAATCAGAGTTTATCTAAATCTGGCTTCCAAGTTTTGTACTAAACTTCCTCTGATACCAACTATAATTCCCCGATCCCAGTTACCCAGAGTCGGTGCATTATTACATAACATTGGCATGATCACAAGAAAGATCAAATCTCGAAAGACCGATTGGTTTAGTAGCCTTGGAAACACTAGATATATTCATAAAGTTTTACATTACATCATAAAGTGAAAAACTACTACAACAACATAATGTATCCATAGTCCACACTATTATCCCCTCATAATATCCCTACAGGTCATTCATAACTTACTTCTTCACATCCTGGGAAAAATAAAACATAGAAAATCGGTGAGCTCAAAGGCCCAATAAGGATAACAATATAGTGGAAACTTTCCAAAATAAGCATAAACATTTAAGGCAATGTATAACTAAAACAAAAGGCTTTTAAACATGAACTTCAACATAGTATGGAAAAAGTAAAATGAAATAATGCCATTTACTTATTCACATGGATATTCTACTAATCGAATAATCACATGCAATATCAATAACCACTTTCATAATGATGGAATGCATAATGTCAGACTATCATAACCACATAGCCAAGGCCTCATGCCAAGACTACAAATAATATTTTTCCAAGGCCTTATGCCAAGACACTAGTTTGTCTCATGAGACCTACCGATGCATCGAGGAGCTATAGCGGGCTCCACCCGTCACATATTAAGTCCAACGCATTCCCATATGAAATGGTTTAAACATAACATAAACATTCGTATTAAAACTAGCATACGAAATGTCAATAATTTCACCATAAACTATGAATGGTATAAAAATAGCACATCCACAGTCAAACATATCACAAAACCTTCAATACAATATAGACGTTTTGTATCATAATAAATCAACTTCAAATAATCGTAAAATCCATCAAAGGATGTTGACATAGATGAAATCAAAACTATTTTTAGAGAAATATCTCTTTTTATTTTGAAATCATTTAAGTTTCATATATTTAAAAAATATGAATTTTTTTTTGAAAATATTCTTATAAGATTGTAAGGGAAGCTTCAACGATTATATAATGGTAGAAAATAACTGCACCTGCCAAATAAGTTTAAAAAACATTCTTACATTAATTTTGTCAAAAAGGTTAAAAAGTACCTTGTTTGGAAAACGACGGAAAGATTCATTTATAAAACTATTATAAACAGTCAAAAAAGGGTATAAATTCCTTTAACCCATATTCTAGTAAATAGTAATATATTTTTGAAATTCATTTTTAAGAAACATGGATTTGGATGATAAAGAGATCCCAGTTGATTATTACGTATAAACAACCTCAGATAATGAAGAGATTGTGAAATAACCCTTACCTTGTACTTTTCCTTGGTTGGGGTAGGTTAACCTCCTATATAATGGTGAAATAATTGTTATTAAATTATACAATAATCATATACATTATCATATATGATCTTTTAACATTGATTTGTTAATAATATCTTAGTATTATCATCGTTTCGGGTGTTAACTTACTCGTTTTCTTTTATATGTTTTGTTATGTAAGACATGTTTGTAATGGATAGGTTGTATATTATTCATATCCAGAATGATATCAAGTCCTTAAAAATCATTTTTAAATCATCAAATGATAATTATACATGAATGGATACGATGGAGAATGAATCTCATCGCGTTCGTGGAGACGGTAGTCCGTACGTACACACGAGTGACAATATCATTCTTTTTATATTAAAATAATATATAAATGGATGTTATATCATATATACAGAATCATTAACATGTTATATTTATTATTTACATGAGTTACACATCATTATTATACCCATCCAAATAATAATATATTGAATAACAATTACACCACAACGTGGAGACGGTAAGCCGTACGTACGCACGTATGGTGACATGTTATTCAAAGGGTGGATAGAATACTGAATATGATTGTACCATATTTATAATAACATCAAAGTAAATATATGTTATTGGAGTTATTATTTTAGAATGGTAAAAACAAAGGAAGAAGAAGTGGAAGAAGAAAGGAACTTGGAAAAGGGTGGTGAAATCATTACCTCTTCTTCGAGTTATTCCTTTTGATTTGATCAAAAGGGCTCCTTAGGTAGGCTTTATGATCAAAATAATGCCTCTAGGTTGTAGTGAGGGAAGTTGGGAGAGTATTTGGGCAGAGTTTGGCCGAAACAAAAGGCTTTTAAGGTGTGAAGAAATGAGAAGGAAGAGTGCCCTTTTATAAGAGGGGTGAGGGGCACCTTTGGAAAAGCTAGAAATATTAATTTATAATAAATTAATATTAGTTTTATAATGGCTCAAAATTTGATTATTAAAATTTTAAGGTGGGTATAGGTCGAAATATATTCAACCAATAGAATTTAGACAGGTTTGGGTTACTATATTAACCTTATCTTTAAGTATTAACTCTAAGTTAATTAGTTTCACTTTTACAATGTCTCTTTGTATTTTTATATTATATGGTTAATAAACTTACCATATACATACAAGAGACCCCCAAGTGGTCCATTAATGATAAAAATATCATGATATAAGTCTCTTTGCCGAACCTCATATTTTTAGGAATTTAATATCAATTAATAATATAATATTTGTTTAAAAAACTCTTTTTTTTTCAATTTTGACCCAATTCAATTGTTGATTTTTTTGAAACTCATAACAGAATGATTACTTCGACAAAAGTTAATTACATAATTCATAACATGTCATATTAACTTATAAAATTATTTTAATTCATAAAAAGTCTCAAATTATATTTATTTGTGTATTTATAACATCAATTATTTTAATTTGTCACTATTATGGTAATTACTTCATCATCATTGTGTCATAAATAAATTAAATTATTTAAAGTCTAAAAATTATAAATAAAATATCATTATGTAGTAAATAGTTTTATCTTTCTAGTGAATATTTATAGTCGAAAATCAAACATATATAACCCTTTGTAAAAATTGTTTTTCTAAAAGATATATGCTTATGTCATTTTTGTACTTATTTTAACTTAATTAAAATTAAGTGTCCCTATCACCTACAAGTGGCTCCATGGGGTCCCAAAATCGACCCAAAGATGCCTATGGTCGAACATGTATCAACAAATAAGGCTATGACACGTTTTAGAGTAATTTAGTATTATTATAATATTATTTTTTAACCCTTATTTACCAGATTTACCCTTAACCATGGTAAATAAAATATTTACCGCAGTAATTATTCAAATTGTCTAAAAATAAAAGTTACCTATTTACACAATTTGAACATACTGATTCCAAATATGGAACCCGTTTTTCCAAATTCAAAACACAAAAGTGGCAGAAATTAATTTAAAATTAATTCCCGTTGTTAAAACAAAAAGCGTGTTTTTAAGAGATAATAACTATCAAAAGATTGACACTTGTTTATGTCCGGTTTAATTGTAAAATTATGTACAATGACCAACATTGTATTAAATGGTAAAAATATATTCTAAATGTACTTTAAAACCTCTCAAATTCATAATTTATCACTATTAATTATTTTGATTAGAAAAGATGTTTTTAATTAAAATTTAGTAATTTTCACTATTCATCAAAATATTAAAGTTATCCGAAAAGTACCAAAATTTCACCATTGACTAAATTCGATATTCAGAATCCAAAAATTAAGTCCATTTTGAAATATATATAATTTCAAAAAGTAGGTAATACTATTTATAACGGCTAGTTTGATTGGTTATGGTGTGTTAGAACTCGGTGTTGCGTACAACACACGCTATCGCATTATTCAAAGAGAAGCATACCGTAGAAGCTTGGGGTGTTACAGTCAGTACCCACTGACCACCAGAGGAACAGATCAGAATATTCCTACTTCGATATTGGATTGGCCCTTCATACCCATTCCGGCCAAATATGTCTCTCTACATATCATAGCAATGATGGAGGAGCTGGTATCAATCCCATATCATATCTTATAGACTTTCCAGAATGTAATTGCATCAACGACAATAACAAGGACTCAGGCCCATGAGCCCATCTCCCCAATTGAGGCAACTCATCTAAGAGACGAAATAGCTACCTTAGAGTAGATCTGCATCCCTACTTCTACCCAGAAGGGTCGTCGTCCATATTCTACGATTCAAGGGCAACTGGATCGAGCAGCTTCACTCATTCCAAGTGGGGGACACCCATCCATCATGGTGGATGATCTAGAGCAGGCATATATCCCTACTAAAAGTAAAGATGTTCATTGGCATATCCTGACAGCATCACGAGACCTAATTAGAAAGGGACCCAAAGGTGAAGGTCGTTATCAACAACATACAGTCCCCGCTGCCTGCAAGAAAGCACCCCGAACATGCAGAAGGCATCCGGAAAATAAAGAGTGGGTTCATGACTCCACTCCACTAGAAGTTGGGGTTCCCAATGCTGCTAAGAACATATTTAAGGCTTAAAACCCTACCCACCCATTACCATATTATGGGAGTGGCAATAGTAGTTTCAAAGGTCCTCCCTGCAATGTCGCAACCAGCAGCTCTAAAGGTCCTCCCCAGAGCACCTGTGGGGGCTTCCCCCATGGGCATATAATGATCGATCACGAGAGCTTCTCTTTTGATGCGAGTCATAGAAGCCCTCCACGTGACCAAAAGATAGAGTAGAAAGAAGGCCCTACACTTGTTGTGGTCTACCCTGAAGGTTCTCCCCAGGGTATACACTACAATTACTCTCTATGCAGTGGGACCACAGATTATGATAGTAGTCCTCGCTATAGTAGTTGCAACTGTAGAGGCCCTCCCCGCAGTGAAGTCTCATCAGGACAAGAAGGACCTCCCCATGTCATGGCCTACCCTGAAGGTCCTCCCTAGGGGTTACATTACAATGACACTCCATGCAGTCAGGCATCAGATCACGGTGGTAGTCCTCACCACTCTGATAATGGAGGTCCTCCCCGTAGAGACAATAAGAAACGAGAATTCCCTCCCCTCATTGTAGTACATTCTTAAGGCCCTCCCCAGGGTGTACCCCACAGACATTCTCCCTACGGAAGTTCTGATGGTAGTCCTCACCACCACGACCGCCATTGCGAAGGTCCTCCCTGTAATGACCCCAAGAAACAAGAAGGTCCTCCCCTTGTCACAATGTTTCTTGAAGGTCCTCCCCAAGATACACATCGAACATCAAACCATGATGGTCATCCTCACCATGATGGCAGTTATTGTGAAGTTCCTCCCCTCAGTGACATATAATATCGATAGGAAGGTCCTCCTATACTAAATAAAGCATAAAAAATCCCTCATAGTCCGAGGCACTCAGAAGGACGGGATCAAGCATGTCAGATTCCCAACTAATCGCCAACGACACCCTTCTTCAAATCAAGAGATGGTTCGGGGCCACATTCATCTTCTGAACCACGTCGGAATCGTCCACATGAAAATTCAATACCTACCATCCCCACTACCTCCGACCATACTACCGGTGAGCATCTTAGTTGGGCCGACCTGGTAGTGTAATCACTAGCAGAGGAGTATGCTGACATGTTGCACCTAAGGAAACGACTGGCCAGAGATGATGTACCCATTATGTTTTGGCCCACGACTACCGCTCAATTCGACATACCCAGAAAGTTTTCCGGATAATGTGCGCATGATATCTGCTCTAATATATGGATAACCCTCCTCTGGATGAAATCAAGCATCCTTCCCTACAATGGGTATATAGAACATGTCATGAAAATAGGAGACCACCTACGTCACATCGACCTGGAAGGTCTTCCTTTGGCACGACAACTGTGAACTGAGAGGTGTAAAGGGAACTGTAAGTTAGTCTGCCTCCATGCACTGCACCAGTTGCGCCACCTAATTGGTGACACTACGATGGGAGTCCATATCAGAGGATGGGGAGAACATGGAGCTCTAAATTTCACTCCGATCCCTACCCAAAACAACTCGGTCGACATAATGTCTAGAAACGTCATCACATAAAGATAGAAATCGAGTGGGGTCCCTGTTCGGGAAAGGCGACACACCCAACAAACACAGTCCTTGAGTAAGTCCTAGAAGTGTCAGGCCCGATGCGAACGAGCCATTCACAAGCTCCTAAATCAAGCCACTGAAAGCATACAACAAGCATCTTGCCTGAGAGAGTACAATCAGTAGTCATTGTTAGCCTCCCTAGAGGGGATTGATTCATAGGTGAACTCGACATCAGATCCAGTTCACCCCTGAATGGGGGCATGCAAGATCATGCAAGTAGCGATAGCAGCAGCCGCTGCTATAATCCATGGTCAACCCCAGCCTGTGGGACTGGGGGCATTTTTAACAAAAAGTGCCCCCGTAAGACCAATAAAAATGGGAAGAGACTCAGCGTCCAAGGAATGGAGGCAACCCCATCCCTCAGGGCTGGGGGAATTTTTACCACCTCAACAACAACCTCCCCTTTGAGAATCAATATTTTCTCGTCTAGAGAGGACATTCATAAGAGGAGGTTCCTCCCCCATCCCATCCTTTGAATCATAATCCCCTTCAAGAGGAAGGTGTACTGTAAGGTCGCATCAAAGAACTCTCTATGTCACGCTTTGTCAAGGAGTAAAAATGAAATCCCAGGACAGGAAATGGAGGACCCGTAAAAGGCACGAGGGATCCTCTTTCTATTTGGAAGATGACATATCCTCTACCCTGTGATATGCATCCATCAATACCATTGAGGCTAACTCCACGGATGACACCATAGATGATGAAAATACGGGTGGATTCGAAGACGATGATTCCGGTTAGGCTATGACTCACAACGAACCACCATATGTGCACACATTGAACCAGAGGGCCACCCTAAATATGGCCTCCATTCCATCTAACCCTCCTCCACTTACCCTACGAGCTTCCAACAAGGATAAGAACAAAGGACCAATTATCCTTAACCTATCCCCTTCTCTTGATAAAAACGATCCACTTACGCTCGAAGAGAGATTAACTCAACAAGAAGAGGAAATGAAAGATTTGTGGCAAGTTAATGTCGAGCTACTCTAGAGGAATCGTCTGATTGAAATCACTTCCCAAGAAGAGACACACCTTGAACTCCCCAGTAAGTGCACCTCAAAGACCATGGGTTGCCCCAGCAAATGAATCTCGGTTAGGGCTCCTGCCGAATGAGGTACCTCGTCTGTCCAACTACCTGAACATGGATTTGGGTGAATACCAAGACTTCCCTCCACTCAAGAAGAAACCAGAACGGGTACGTCTGAACCCTATGAAGGTGTCATAAACGGCATATGAACCCTTGGTTTCGGCTGAACTGGATCCTCAAGCAATGCCTCAGGCTACACGTGCCCAATACTAGGCCCAACAGGATGTAAACCAGGGACTCGCCAACACCATCGAGGCACTGATAGCTTGATTGGAAGCAATGGAAGGTCGACGCGCTCCGATACAGCTAGAGCGAAAGCCCTATCCAGATTGGGCGGGAAACACGCCTCCTCCTCCAAATTTTGGGAGCCTTGTATTCCCTATTTTCAATGGATCAGGTGATTCAGAACAACATTTAATGCACTACAAATCTTATTGTGACACTATGATGGGATCTCCGGAACAACAAGAAGAAGTGAAAATCAGATGCTTCATGCGGACCTCACAAGGATCTGCCTTCTTCTGGTATACGAATCTACCAGCTTAGTCTATAAATAGTTAACAATACTTTCGACAGCAGTTCCTATTCCACATTAGCTCAAAGCTACCTAAAATAATGGTCAGCGACCTCAAGAATTGAAAACAGAGGGAGAATGAGAGAGTCTCGAATTTCATCACTAGATGGAAGGGTCTGACCTACTCTCTGAACATGCCAATTCCCCATGACAAGATGCTTGCCATATGCATCGATAACCTTTGAGATGAGATGCGAACACCACTCATACCAGTGGAGTGCACAACTGGCTTTCACAATCTCTCTGCCATTTCCCAAATAATTTAAGACTCACTGTAGTGGACCAATCTGAAGTCCTGAATAGCCTCACAGGCTCCTACAAAGAGAATAGTTAGAGCTTAAGCATCCTCTGTCATGCTCAAGCCATCCCCTGAGCCTGCTCCACTGCCTAGGCCTCCACCAAATCGTCAAGGGCCCCCTGTACATCAGTGGCTACCTCCACCCAAGCAAGGCGATCAGAGATGATCGAAGCAGAACCAGTTCGAGGAATCGAGACACAAAGTATACTCGTTCTGAGAGGACTAAGTCTACAGATACTTCATCGCCGGCATGAATTGCAACTTGCTCCTCCTCCCAGAACCAAGGAAGCCCGAAGAAGTCTGCCACAATGACAGGACAGATTACTGTCCCTACCATAGAATGTTGGGGAACAGTATTAAGGAATGATTCATCTTTAAAGACCTCCTACAAAAGATGGTAGACTCCGGGCAGGTCGAGATGGGACTGGTCCCAGCACATGTGACGTATATTTCTACCACTGACTCCAACAAAGGGGAGGAGTGGCAGGAAGTCACCAGCAAGAAGAGGAAGAAATTTGATGACTAGATGACTTGGAAGACTGTCAATAGTGCTCAGGGAATACTCTAAGCTCAACTACAGCAACAAGTGTTGCCACCAACAGAACCTAATGCCGCACAAACAACAATATCTTCCTCACAACCATCCACGATCCAATCATCCAGGCGTAATCATGAAGGGAGGAGACAATCGTAAGAGGAGCAGCCCGCAACGAGGCTAAAGTTAGCCCCGACACTATTGGATTTTATTCCCCCAAGCTTAGCGCCATGGGCACCGACCCACCAAATGGCACCATCCGGGACAACCGACATGGTTGACCTGTCACATGATGAGGAGTTAATCTTTGGTTCCATCAACGTCATCTGTCTAATAGAATCATTACCTGAAAAGGTTATGGATACGAACCCGAGTTCCCCACGCAAGGGGCCAAGAGGTGGAATCATAGAAGTAGGGGATACTAGGGGAGGCACAGTCGCGGTCGAAATCAACCCTGTAGTCTTACCACAACACAAACCGTTAATATCGCTGAAACCTATGGAAGAGCCCTTCAACATACTCAACAGGAGGAAGAATATCCCTCCACCTCCATAAGCGGCCACTCTGGCCCCATCATTTTGCAGTACCCATCAGCGGAGGAACAAGTGTCTAGCTTCTTAGTGCACAAAAAAAGACCGGTCGGGCTGATTCCCCAGAACGTAGGAACACAGTCGACGTCCAACCCCACAGATGATCCCTCCTTATCACGTACTCAAGCTCCCAAGATGCCTGCTAAAACTCTCCTGCCAACAGAGAAGCATCGGCCGATGGAGCATAAATACGATATCCTTAAGCAACTGGCTTCGGTACCAGCCAAACTGTCAATCCTAGACACCCAGAGCATGTCAGCAGATCTCAGGGAGGTGCTTATAGAAGCCTTGCTCATCCCCTAGGAGTTTAAAGCTAAGGTAGTTACAGTTGAGATTTACTGGATGGAGACTGGCCCAGTTGAATGCAGTGAAATTATTTCCTTCACCAATCAGGATGAAGATGCCATCATGAAAGAACATATCAATCCACTATATGTGTCCTATATATTGAATGATGTTGAGATCCGCAATGTCTTTATTAACAACGGCTCTGGAGTTAACCTCCTTCCCCTATGGACACTCCATAAGTTGGGCTATAGTGATAATGACCTAATATCCTCAGCCAAAACTTTGTTGAGTTACGAAAAGAGTGAACAGAATCCAATGGGACAAATCAAGTTCAAAACCCATTTTGGTGACCTTGTGGCCTACTCAGAATTTCTGGTGGTCCGGTAGAACATAGAATTCAATGCCCTGCAAGGAAGGTCGAGGCTCCATAAACACATGGTCATTATTTCATCCTACTACAAGTGTATCATGTATTGCGTCAATGGAAAAAGTGGTACATTTCATTCTGACAAGGACCCTTTCGAGCTCTCTGATTCACACTACATTGACAGAGGATATTATGAGAAAAAGAAAAAGAAGCCTTAGATCAATGGTATTGACTGGATACCCACTCCAAATGGTCTGGAATTGGTTCCTGATAACCCCCTCAACCAGCTCAGTAGAGACTACATACTGCCCATCAACCATGTTGAGAGTAGGGGTCCAAGCCTGGACACACACCTAGCTATCCTCATGACTTCGGTTATAACGCCCGAGCATAGTACTGAAGAAACGACCACTAACCCTCAATTTGGGGACAAATACTTGAGCAGGGATTCCCATGATGCCTCGCCTCCAGATTCCCAAGAGCTCGTGTTGGGAACTCTCCCCCCATCAGATCAAGAAGATGAGAATGAGGAGGAAGAGGAGGAGGATTTCATGGATGCACCTCCCACATTTGAGGAAGGTATCTCCACCACTATGGACGTGCTTAGGGAACTAAACCTAGGTACTGAGGAAGACCCGAGGCCCACTCTCATTAGTACAACCATGTCTCCCAAGGAACACGAGGTATATACCTCTTTCCTGAGGTAACATAGTTATGTTTTTTCATCGAATTACATGGAAATTCTGAGACTTGATTTTGAAGTGGAGACGCACAGCTTAAGTCTTCTAGAAGACCACTGGGGATATAAACAGATCTCCATAAGAACGCACCCCTCACATGCTTCCAAAATAGAGGCTGAAGTCGATAATCTAATTAAAGTAGGATTTATTCGGGAGATCTAATACCCTATCTTGTTGGCCAACATTTTCCCCATAAAGAAAAAGAACAGACAAATCTATGTCTGTATCAATTTCATAGATATCAATAAGCACTACCTGAAAAATGATTTCCCAGTCCCGATTACCGAGTTATTAATCGACGCAACAGCCAGTTATGAGACTCTCTCCTTCATGGATGGTTATTCAGGGTATAAACAAATCCGGATGGCCTGAGAAGACGAAGAAGCCACTGCCTTCAGATCCCCTCATGGAATATTCTGTTACAGGGTCATGCCCTTTGGTCTTAAGAATGCTGGCGCCACATATCAACGTGCCATGTGACATATCTTTAAGCCGTTCCTGGGGAGATTCGTCAAATGCTACATGGATGACTTGGTGGTCAAATCAAGAGATCGCTCAGATCACCTGTCAGACCTTGAAACCATCTTCAACAAACATCAACAACATAGCCTGAAGATGAATCCCTTGAAATGAACCTTCAGGGTTTCCTCAGGGAAATTCCTTGGCTTCGTTGTATACCATTGTGGCATCGAAGTCGACCCTGAAAAGACAAAGGATATCCTTGGTCTGCCACCTCCCTGCAATATCACTGAGTTGAGAGGATTCCAAGAACTCCTGGCCTACATAGGGCGGTTCATAGACAACCTAGATGGAAAATGTGTGCCCTTAACCAGGTTAATGAAAAAGGGGATTACGTACCAATGGAAAGATGATTGCGAACATGAATTCGACAGCCTAAAGAAGTGTCTCTTAATCCTGCTAGTGCTCATGCCCCCGGTTGAAGGAAGACCTCTCATATTATACATAATGGCCCTAGAGCAGTCATTGGGAGCCTTCCTTGTGCCAAAAAATGATGTCTGCCATGAAAACAGTCTCTATTACCTTAGTCGAACCATGATCGACGTTGAAACTCGATACTCAAACATCGACAAAAGATTTTTGGCCTTGGTTTTCATGGTTCAAAAATTCCGACATTATCCACAGCATCATGAAGTCCATTTGATCTTGCGTAGTAACCCGCTCAAATATATCCTCAGCCGCCCAATGTTGACCGGGTGCCTATCCCTATGGGCAGTCATCCTGCAACAGTTGGACATCCAGTTTGTGCCTCAGAAAGCCATCAAGGGCCAGGTGTTAGCAGATTTTACTGGTAGAGAACCCCTTAACAGGGACCACCGTATTGGACATAGAGTTACCTGATAAAGACATATTCTCTATTCAAGAGGAGTTCCCAACATAGGAAATGTACTTCAATGGTGCATCCCGAAGCCTGATAGGGAAAATGACGGAGGATCATAAATTTAACAAGGCGGGATTGGGGATAATACTCATGTCCCCAGAAAAGGCAGTCCTTCCAAATTCCTTCCTCCTGTCTGGAGGATGTATGAATAATGAGGCGGACTATCAAGCCCACAATGCAGGCTTGGAGCTCGCACTCCAGGAACAAGTACATCACCTTATGGTAAAAGGTGATTCAGAACTGGTCATCAAGAATGTCAATGGTGACTATGCTATTAAAAAGGAGGAGTTGATTCCCCTATTTTACCATGTCCGAGGGTTAATGGGGGAATTCTCCACAGAACCAACATTGACCTATATTCCCTGGTTTCAGAATGCCCAGGCCGATGCATTAGCTAACGCGGCCACAACCCTATCTAACCTAGACCGGGATGAAACAATTATCAATATTTCCCATCATCGAATGGTCTTGCCGTTTGTTCAAACTAAGATGGAACAAATCAACGAAGTCAGCCCTATCCATGAGCCATACACTCCTGCCACTGGCTAGACGACCCCTATTGCAAACTACCTTCAAATGGGAGAACTTCCATCAGATAGGGCTAAAGGAGATAAAATACAGATAAGGGAAATAAACTTTGTCCTATACGGCGACACAGGTGGGAAAGTGGTCCTCTACAAATGAGGCCTCGACGGAGTCCTCCTCAGATGCATTAATGGAGAAGAAATTGATGTCGTCATGACTGAAGTGCATTCCAGAGTATGTGGAGCACACCAGTTAGGGTCTAATCTTTCCAATAAGGTTTGAAGGTTTGGGTCCTATTGGCCCACCATGGCATGAGATTGCGGGCACTTTACCACAAAATGCCACTCATTCCAAATTCATACCAACTTCATACACCAACCCCCAGAGTTACTTCATCAGGATATGTACTCTTGGATATTTTCCATCTGGGGAAGGGATGTTGTGGGACCATACCCTCCCGCCATGGCCAAAAAATTGAAGTATATCCTCACAGCAACCGACTTCTTTTCCAAATGGGCGGAAACTGTACCCCTTAAGGAAGTCAGGGAAAGAAACATTGTCAGCTTTGAGAAAACCAATATCATCTCCAGATTCTGCATCCCTCACACCATATTGATGGATTACAACACAAACTTCTGCTCGGATGAATTGGAGAAACTTTATTGAGAATATGGTATCAAGGGTGACCACTCATCCCGCTACCATGCAGCGGCCAACGGGCAGATAGAGGCTTTCAACAAGACCCTGTCCAACATTCTCCAGAAAATTGTGGACAAAGACATGAAATCATGGCTGGATAAACGTCTTCATGCATTATGGGATTATCGAACCACAATCTGCACTGCTACTCGGGCTACTCCGTACTCATTATTGTACGGAATAGAAGCGAACCTGCCCATTGAGCGCCAATTTCCCTCGCTCCATGTTTCCTTTTGTTATCTGTCATCCAACGATGAGAAATCAGAAAAACAGCTAGGTGAACTGGAATAGTTAGATGAGAATTGGTTTCACACTTTTCACCATCTGGAGGTATATCAGAACCGGATTGCACGATCCTTTAATAAAAAGGTTCGTCTTCAGTCTTTCTTGGAATGAGAATTGGTGTTGGTCTTTCGGAACAAAATGATACCCGGAAGGAAACCTCCAAAGATGGAGCAAAAGTGGGATAGACCATATGTTATACAAAAGGTCTACTCCAATGGAGCATATGCCCTGATCTCCATGGATAGGAAATTCACTACCACTCCTACAAATGCAAGATTTCTGAAGAATTATTTCGCATAATCAAAAGCAGTTATCATCTAAGATACAGGATGTTAAACTGCCAAGCCCCAACGGTCCAAACTCTATGACCCTAAACTAAGAATATTTCGTCCTCCCCGCATGACTTTAAACTTCATGGATTTCAGAGAACTATGTATAGCTTGATTCCTGCCCTTGTAGGATACGTAGTGACACCAGGATTATGTATCCTGGCCCATCCATCCCCAAATAAAATTAAAAAAATGCCTTTTTCCCCTGTGTACGGACCAGAACTGTCTGGGGTATATTATCATTAAAATAAATATATATGGATTGATTCCTACCCTCTCATGATACCCAGCGATTCCATGATTCTGTATCCCGGACCAGCCATCCGAAAATAAAATTAAAAAAATTCCATTTTCCCCGTGTACGGACCAGACCTACACGTTGTGTATTATCTTCAAAAGAACTACGTACGGCATGATTCCGGCCCTCACAGGATACGTAGAGATGCCAGGATTCTGTATCCTGGCCCAGTCATCCCCAAATAAAATAAAATAAATTCCCTTTTCCCCCGTGTACGGACCAACCCTGCACGAGGTGTATTCCTCGTCCTCGCCGCATGACATTAAACTGCATGGATAAGAAGGATTGAAAATTCCATTTTCCCCTGTGTGTGGACCAGACCTGCACGGGGTGTATTATCTTCAAACGAACTATGTGAGGCTTGATTCCTGCCATCTCAGGATACATAATGACGCCAGGGTCCCCAATCCTGGCCCAGCCACCCCCGAATGAAGATAACAAATTCCCTCTTCCACTGTATACGGACCAGGCCTGCATGGGGTGTATTATCTTCTAAAGAACTACGTACGGCTTGATTCCTACCATCGTGGGATACGTAGTGATGCCAGAATTCCACATGCTAGCCCAACCACCTCAAATGGAGCCAAAAATACCCCTTTCCCCCATACAGACCAGAACCGCACGAGGTGTATTCCCCAAGAGAACTATATTAGGATCAATTACTGCATTCGCAGTATACGTAGCAATTCCAAGATCTTATCTCCTATCCAAACCGCCGATAAAAGAAAATATAGGTATGTATACCCTTCGTCCTTAAAGCATGACATTAAACTGTAGGGAATCCCCTTTTCGCGTCAGTTCTCCTCCATCCTCACTACATGACGTTAAAATTTCACGGACATTGTCCTCACCACACGACATTAAACTGCACGGACTTCATCGCAAACCACCCAAGATATATGAATAAACTAGATCGGAATACCCCTTGTGCATTTGGATACATCCTCTCTATGCATCAGACTCCATGACCTGGATAATTGCGGATCTTCATAATAATTCATGGCCATCACATGTGGAAAGTTATCGACCCGTGGAAACCTTTGTATGACTATGCATACCATGCCCTCAGTGGATCTGCATATTGATAGCCCCTGGCCCGTATACCAAATGCAAGATTTCTTTAGGTTGTACTCTTCTTATCTGTGTATGCTTACCGGCCTTAGAACCCCAATATCATATCTCCCGATCCAAAAATTTATGGAGTAGTGGTTTACAAGTTCATTCCCCTCTCACATCCAAACGTTGCCATGGTATCCCTGCCTGGTCAGCCTATGTATTTGCCTATGGTTATCATGAAGATATTCCTCTACGAACATCAAGTTTGGGCTAAGCTACTTTGACTCGATAGGCAATTGCGGTGAAGATGTTTCTTATATGCTTGGACACCATTATTCCCATATGCCGAACTTTGTACTATGAGCAATCCTGGATTTTAATATTCATTCATGGACATCGGAAGTGGAAAGTTATCGACCCGTGGACACCTTTTCATGACTATGCATACCATGCCCTCAGCTGCTATACATATTGATAGCCCCTAACCCATCTACCAAAGACAAGATTTCCTCAGGCGATACTCTTCCTATCTCCATACGGTTACCAGCCTCAGATCCCTATACCATACCTCCTGATCCAAGAAACCCTAGAGTTACAGTTTACACCCTCATTCCCTCAAACTTGTTCAAAGTATACTAGAGACTCTTAACTCAGTTTCCTTCCAGGTAATTGTAGAAATAGTAACCCAATGGTCCGAACACTATGACCGTTAAACTATGAGTACTTCATTCTTACTGCACAACGTTAAACTGCATGGAGTAAAGGTACACCCCATGTGCATGATAAATCAGTGCGGTGAACTCTTCAAGTTTTATTATCTACCTGGGACGAAAATCTCTAGCATGTCCAGATACTTCCTTAGCAAATGACAAACTTCGTGGCCCGGACAATCGCGGATCCTCATAATCATTCATGGCCATCGGAAGTGGAAATTTATCGACCCGTGGACACCATTTCATGACTATGCATACCATTCCTTCAGTGGATCAACATATTGATACCCCCTAGCCCATCTACCAAAGGCATGATTTCCTCAGAAGACACTCTTCCTAGCCCCGTACACTCACCGGCCTCTGAGCCCCCATATCATATCTCCCGATACAAGAAGCGCAGGAACAATGATTTACACCATCAACCCCTCTCTACGTCTTGTAAATGGAGATATATTCAAGCCAAGTTACATTATAATCAAGAGTGGACTTTGCAACTACGTCATTACCGCATGATGATTGAAACTGCATGGAATATGTCCTTGCCGCTTGGCATGAAGCTGCAAAGGCCAAGCATTAAACATCTAGGGAAATGCCTCCAACTACAAGCATTTTCATGGATTTAAAAATGCTCCCCGTCCTCACTGCATGATGTTAAACTGCATAGTATCTTTAATAATGCTCCCCATATTCTCCGCATGATGTTAAGATGCATGGTCAAAACCTGTCATGGGTTCAATCAGGTATGGAGGCTTTCCTCTGTCCCTCAATGCACGGGCTAGACCTGCACAATCCACCGTCTCACACCAGCATGAGAAGGGATGACTTCACCCATTCTCGGGAAATTTAGCCTAGATGTTTCTCCTGTATTTAGGCACCCTCTTTTCATAAAACATACTCTGTACTCCGAAAATTTTTAACTCTCATAAGCCACCCATGGTGGTCCCAAATCTCAACTTCACTGAAGTTTCTCAGCTGTCGGGAGAATAAAATCATTGACCTAAGGACACCTTTTCATGACTATGCATATCATGCCCTCAGCGGCTCTACATATTGATCACCCCTGGCCCATCTACCAAAGACAAGATTTCCTTAGGCAATGCTTATCTCTATACGCCTCTTGGACTATGAGCCCTCATATCCATCCCAGGATTCAAAAACCTCTTGATCTGCAGTTTACCATATCTTTCAGAATCCTGCCTGAAAAATCTAGAACGTCTCTGATGAGATTACCGAGAACCAAGAGAAGCCACTCCATTTTAAAGAATGTCCCATCTGCATGAATTTAAACTACGCCAAGCTCCAACCATCCTCTACACTAACTAAATGCATAGGAAAGGGACCATGTGTCCACACTTCTGATTAATACAAATGTTCCCAAACCCCTTTAGACATCACACACCCTTTCCGAGCCACCCCTGGTGGTTTTCATAATTCTCCCATCCACACATGGTGGTTT
The DNA here is from genome assembly GCA_963277665.1 of Viscum album. Lineage (NCBI taxonomy): Eukaryota > Viridiplantae > Streptophyta > Magnoliopsida > Santalales > Viscaceae > Viscum > Viscum album. Next base: position 1,830,800,142 of record OY728137.1, on the reverse strand, counting down.
CCATAAGCTGGACTTCCATGAAGTCCTTAGGCCATCAGAAATGGATAGTCATTGACTTAAGGACACCTTTTCATGACTATGCATACCATGCCCTCAGAGGATCTACATATTGACCACCCCCGGCCTGTCTAACAAAGGAAAGTCTTCCTTAGGAGATTCTTTTTCTACCTCTGCACGCCGATACGGCTCCCATTCCTTGATACATGCCCGTTTTAAATCTAAACATGTTCCCCCCATGAGCGTATGAAGGGTATTGAGACATCTTTTAATCAACCAAACCCCATCGGGGCCCGCACCCCCACCATATCTGGTCAAATTTGTTCGACCTAAAACATCAGTAACGATATTCTTGTCCAAAGTACTTTAAACTGCTCACAAAAAGAGTCACAAAGCCCATTATACTGAAAACCCAAAAAGGGGGACCTATGAAAAAGCTAAGCCATACCTGCTGGGTCCACACCAAACAGGCCCAGGAAAAATTAGGGTATTAACAGAAAAGAAAAAATGTTTGTGGGGGTATTTCTACAAAACCATAGTAATAGTCAAACTATGATCGCTAGATCCCATGGTCCAGGAAAAAATTAGATCTCATTTCTATTTTATCATTTTTTTGAATTATGATTAATTATGATTCAGTGAGTTGTTATTCATACAATAGTTGTTCTGGTAACAATCAAAATTTATAGCAAGGAGAGATTGATAACAGATTGTATTCCATTTGGACAAAAAGTGAGGACATCCAGAAGATGAGGTCTCTCCTTTTCCACAACAAAAAAGGTAAAACAGAATGTACAGAAATAGATATGGCAACCACAAAGAAGCCTGGCTTGCTCTCTCCATCAGATCGGCAACCATAAGGTGAAGGTTGTTGCAAGTTCTCTAAAACAAAAACTTCTCCTTGGCCTCAACTTCAGCCACCGAACGAGTATTCCTCAACATCATTTAAAGATCGTTGATCCCTTTTCTGGTAGCTTCAAGGCCACCAGTCAGAGATGACAACTGGTCCCTCAACATCGCATCTTGGGATTTGCATTCATGCAGCTCGGTAGATAGGGCGGTCACCTGGTCTTGAAAGTTCACCTCTACTGCTATCATCTGATGGAGCTTCATTATAGATTCCTCAAAGGCTCGGGCTCCACAATGAGAGGTGGTGAGGTGATCAAGTTTGTGTTCACTAGTGGAAGCCTCCCCATGGGAAATGACAACCTGGCAGGTGAGGAAATGAATTTGTTGATAATCGAACCCACTTGACCCCAAGCCTAGGAAGAGTTGCCAAAGGTCTTTAGTTTTAGTCTCCATCTCAACCAGAGGAGTTTCGGAAACAATCTCAGAAATCCAGGGCCAGGCCCACCTTCGCACTACCCTGTGGTCCGCCATGAAATGAGGATCTTTGGTATCCTCACTAGATAGCCCATAAATGAAGTCTGGCATTGTAGTCAGTGAAGACATGTGCGCACTAGAAGATGGTTCCGAAACTGGAGGGTTAGAAGCCTCTAGCCCTGGTTCTAGCTTGGGAGTTGAGCTGGTAAATATATTATCAGTCGGAGGAGCTTTGGGAATTGCATAATGGGGACTCGAATTCGTTGGGTCATCCTCATTTACATCTAGAAGGATTGGATCTATCTGAACTTCAGCCACAGAGGGGTTGAAAGAGGGAGATTCCATGAGCCGCCTCGACTTGCGGGCCATCAGTCGGTCCTCCCTCAAAGCCGAAGAGGAAGGTACAATAAGCACAATATCCATAGTAACCACCAATTTTGGAAATTTCCAGATGAACTTCCACAAGATCCCATCTGGATAATTCTTTATCCACATTCTCACATATTCCTAGGACAGGTTGGACACCGCTTCTATGTCAGGAAAGGGAATTCTTGTGCCAGATCCCTCCCACATCAACATCAACCACCATTGACAGAGAGTGGCCGAATGCATTCCTCGGGCCTGAGGATGGGGAAGGGAAACCTGGAGTTGAATGCATCCAAACTGTCGAGAGAAACGATGTGGGGAGTACAACTCACACACAGAAACCCCGTTAATCCGCACTGATAAAAACGTATCCCGTAGCGAAATCATGTAAGAAAGATCTTCTAAGATCCCCCTACTATCGACAACCATGACGCCAGAGGGAGTGGGTTAGGGAGTGAAAGAGAACTGGGAAAAGTCACTAAGAAAATTGACGACTTCATCAGAGATGAGGGACTTCAAACGAACTCCATCTATATCAATTAGGGTAGGCTGAAGGGTAGGAAGCAGAATAACTATGTAAGGAAAATACTCATAACAATAGAAATGATCCTCTACCCAGCCATATAATAATTGAAATGGCCCACTCAGACGATTGGGTGACCCGCCCTCCTGCATGTGGCTCAGTAATTTGTAAATACAAGCCGAAGTGGGCACAAAAAGATTCACCGGGCGACCTCCTTCCAGCTCTGCTACCATCATCAGGGTGCAAGCTCTGACACCTGGGGTGATATCCCAAGATGGGAATAGCCACCCGCCCAAAAAACATGGCGAAAAGACCTGCAAGCCTCAGCATAGGCAGCACACCGGGGCACACCTCATAACCCCATGAAAGGTAGTCGCCCGCCTCCAGAACCACCCAGTACGAACCTGGGATAGTTCATGATCATTGAGAAGGATGAGTACAGGGGTGCTTGATCTTCGGCACATAGCTAGTGGTCTTTAGAAATAACCCTATCCAGGTGATATAGGGAATAAGAGAGCGGGCACGCCAGGGATGACCCAGTGACCACTCCTCCATAACCACTAGATCCCTCACCAATGAAGGTACCTGGTCGGCATCACCCCATGTGTCTGGGGTGGGAAAAAACTCATCATACATCTCACCAATGATCGGAAACCCTCCCAGTTGGTAGATGTCCCATAAACTAATACCATCTTCACCATGGGCAAGGAGGAAACTGTTAGTTCTCGAACAATAGTGACAAATCAAGTCAGGCAGGATCAAAGATGGTGGGTAAACAGCATACTGGGAAGCCCACACTACAGAGTACAGATTTACCGCTTCCAATGATTTGGTAAATTCCCTGCAATATCAATGGACCCAGAAGGCCCAGGCCTAGTCATTTGAGAAAATCCCACCAGACCGAAGATCCCACCTGGGAATCCATCCTGCGTCAGGATCCACATGAGGAAGGTTGATCAAATAGTGGTAACTCTTGAGGACAACCTCTTGGGAGAAGCCCTGATTATACCGATCACTTTGGGTCTAAGAAGAGCCTCTAAAAAAGAAAGTCTCTTTCGGGTCAGAATCAGAGATCATCTCTCCCGACTGGGTTAGGATTGCTTGAGCGCACTTCGGAGAAACTTCAAATAAGGGGATGGAAGACCTGAGAAGACAGGGTGGATAGGGACGTCGTATTGAAGTCTGAAACCATAAAGCGGAATATGACTTGATATCGGATATCCCAGATGTCCTGGGGAGAGTGAGTCCATCAAAACACCATCGTCGGGAGTGATTGGTTGGCTAGGGTCCCCTTTGATGCTCTCAGATCTATGGATCACAGTTAGAAGTCTCCCTGGACTAATCAGAAGAGGCACGACAATAGACCTAGTTGCAAGTTGAGGAGGAACCATATTTTCTCCATGCATTATAAAAACCAGGAAAATGGTTAGTCCGGAATAATAAAATCTGGACAAAAATACCAAGTATATGGCAAAGGACTCTGTCAAGGAGCCTTCATGACGAGGCCCATGAGCAGGCCTCAAAAGGTGGTTTGCGACAGCTTTATCCCACGAACCAACCCTACACGGAAGAAGACCGCAGTACTCTGGCCTGCGGAGCATTGGCCAAATAACCACGAACCAGGATGCTCCACGGAATCTCAATCCCGGATTTAAATGTTTAAGTTTGAAAGACTTAATAAATTTTCAAAGTCTAGATGATTTCCAATCCGCATACCATCATAACCACGTAGCAAGTTCCTATGCGGCTTATTGTAAATTAATTTTTAATTGATTAAAATTGTAATTTCACGGCTGGGTTATTGGTTCGTGGGTGAAGGTAGGTGCGAACAAGGATTGGTTCGTGGAAATTGAAGCTGGTTCACAGATGAGGATTTTCACAAAGGAGAAAGCACACAGAGATGGTACGAAAGATCTCTGTGTTTGCGAGGAATCTAGAAAAAGACAAAGGATAGGGCCCCCCTTATTTGTAGGAGTTTTCCCCTCCGGGTCCACTCCTCAACCGCAAGCTATCCAAGTTTCAAGACCACTCTACATCAGAATAGTCTCCTCTTCATTCCGATCAGACCCCATTCTGATGAAGGGCATTTGTAGGGTCCTAAAAAATCCAAAAAGGAGAATGAGAATCCCCATAATTGAAGAGAGTATTATACCCAATTTACCTTGAGGAAATGAAAAAAAATGTGGATAATACTAAAAGGTTGGCAAAAGACAAACCGGTCTGCCTACCAGTCCAATATTGATGGTACGTGACTGGTTCAGCAAGACGCCCCCTCCGCGGACCGTTGTCGTTCATGGAGCAGAGGAGGGGACCCTCCGCGGTTGTGAAGAAGGATGGGCGCAAGGCTAGTCCACCATCACGAACCACCCTAGCCATGAACCGCATCAATTGGCTCTGACCGCATGCGCTGTCATTCGCAGGACGGAGGCAGAACCCTGTGCGGCCGCGAAGCATTCCCTGATCTAGTTTGGTTCATGGGGAAGGTGCATTCAATGCCCCCCGTCAGTTTCGGATTAACCAAGTCATCCGTAAACTAGATTTTTGGTCATGGGACTCCACAAAAGGTGCCTCATGACCATAGATACATCTATTTCCCCACTCTATAAAAGGAGATGGAGGGGGAGAAGAAAGGGATCAATCAGATTCTAGTGGAAGGATTTCAGAGGAAGGAATCTTAGGATTTCACAAGCAGTGGAGTTCTAATTCGGGAACCAGAACAGGTATGAAGTTGGAAAAAAATTAATAAGGAACCAAAAACACATAAAAAATTAGTGAACCACGAACTTAAAATAAAAATAGAAAAAGAAGACTGCGAGCCATGACCCCTCTGCAGATGTACTCCCCACGAACTAGGGAGTCTATTCCCCTCTTTCGATCCGACACACCGTGTAGCACCCTCCTACATGGGTGAAGCCCTGACCGACGAACCCTCGACTGGCGTCGCCCCTGGCCGCCGTTCCTCGTGCGGACTCCACTGCGTACCAACCTAGTATGCTGGTTGAACCCGAAGCTGCGCACCACCCTGGTACGTGGGATGCACATCAGTCCACGCACCACCCTGGTACGCGGATGGCTTCTCCAGCCGCGTAACCCCCCTACGCGAAGGGTGCCAGTCCTCATACACCCATGTCTCCCACAAACTCCTTCGGTGTTCTCATTCCCCAAGTCAGATAAAATCCTTCAAATCTGGCCGGATCCTTTGCAATCCCTTCAGTGGTCTATTCATCGGCCCCGAGCCAAGGCCTCTACCAAAGCCATCGAATCCGTATGATGCAATCTCCGGGCTTATCAGCACGCTGCTTTGAGTTCACATACCCACAGTAGGTGAGATCAAAGAGGTTGCTCCGGCCCTTGAGCGGGTTCCCAAAACACTCCTGGGTTCATATCCCCACGGTAGTACAAGGTCCGAGCCCAAGAGTTCCCTTTCTGCCTCTCCACTCGTCAGGATTGAGGGACCTCGCTTGCGTTTCCTTTTGACGAGCGCCAACAGTGAGCACCTCTCCCCTCTCCTGGGAGCAGCTGGGCATCCCCCCTGGAGTAAGCCCCACACCATCCTCGCCGGAAGACAATGACCCTTCCCCCTTTCATCACGGAAGGTTCATTGCTCCGGTGCACGACTTCTACCTTCCTCGAACATCTAGGGGAAGGAGAGTCCAGTGGTCCTAGCCTTTTCTTCTGCTTGTCATATTTATCCCCTTCCATCAGTAGGGAGAATGTGTGAGGCTTTCCAAGTCTGTTGCATTCTCTTGTTTCTCACACCGAGCATGACTCACATGGGCTTAGGGATTTGTAATGGACACGACACCCGCACAACGACGATGCCAAAATGAACTATGTGGGTTTTGATCCTCATCTCCTAAGCGGGGTACATAGGATGCCTCCTCAATGTTCAATCCCAATAATAGGAAACTCTCACGTGTAAGCCCTAATCTTCCAAGAACTATAGGGACTTCAATTCCCGACCAACTGGGATACGTAGGAAGCCTCCCTGAGGTGCAAGCCCAATATCTAGGTCTGATACACGTCCGTCCCCCTCAGACCATGTCCTTATACTCAAGCAGGACCATTTCAGACCTAAGAAATCACTTCCCTTGGGTCTTCCGGGCCGCTTCGGCATAAGTCTCGCACCAACATTGATCGGGCATCTCTCTCCCAGACGTCCTTGCCACAAGACATTAAACTGTATGGTTGGGTCCTCGTTGCAGGAACTAAAAAGGTAATGTGTCCCATCAAGTGGCACTGAACTATGTGGATTCTGATTCCTCTCATAGGGATACGTAGGAAGTCTGTATCATGGGTTCGATCCAAATTCTCAAGTTGTTATCTATCCCCCTGGATGAAAATAAACTCCAGAGCGCCCAGTTATGAGGCTTTAAACCCGTTCCATCTCAACGGGTCCAAACTCCTCAGAGTCATTTATCTCAACGAGGGATGGTAAACCTTGGGCCCAAATTATTCTGAATCCCTGCGTTCAGCTGACCATAGCCAACCAGGAGTAATCTGTGGATACTATTCTTGGGTATAAACCAAATATTCATGAACATATGAACATGTCTTAAATCTATAAGTGAATCTCAGAACATGCAATAATTTTACCCCCAAAAGGGTGCGATGAGCCCGAATTCCCATCCTCTCGACCAATGTGAGTTCTTAAGCGTCGATGGCTGAAACCCACAACGAACTCCTGCCTTTGAAAAGAAGGTCCATGGATCATTGAATACAGAACCGTTGAGCGTTTCGAAACGAGGACCGATATACCCGATCTGAGCGATTGAGCGGAGCTCAGCCCTCCATGAGATCGACCGTCGGGCGCGTCAGTCGCCTCCCATAGAAGCGGTTCGAAACACACATAAATCCACAAAAACTCCATAAATGATCTCAAAACCCCACAAAATAATAAAAAACCCTAAAAACACTAAAACCCCTGAAAACCCAAAAAACACAAAACACCCCATAAAAACCTAAAACACCCCCAAAAGACACTAAAAACACCATAATAATGATATGATCCTCAAAACCCCTAATAAAAGACTAAAAGTTCATAGAATCAATAAAACATTAAAATACTGAAAAACCAGAAAAATTCTTAAAAGTAACTAAAAACCCTTGAAAAATGAAAATGAGCATAAAGTACCCTTAAACCCCTTAAAGACTATAAAAACTCTAAACCCCTAAAAAATACAAAAAAACATAAAATAACATTAAAATAACATAAAAACCATAAAATTCCCTAAAATTCCTAAAACCCCTAAAGGGCCCTAAAACAGAAAAAACCTTAAACAAAATTAAGAACCATAGAATAAATAAAAGGCCCTAAAAACCCAAAAATACTTAAATAACCCTAAAAACCCTAAAAATACAAAATGACTATAAACTTTCTCAAAGCCCCGAAAATTCCAAAAAACATAAAACCTATAAAATCCATAAAACACCCTAAAAACCATAAAAGACCCTAAAAATCCTAAAAACCCCTAAATGGCCCTAAAAACTAAAATGACCCTATAACCATAAAAAAATAAAATAAAAAAACCTAAATCACTCTAAAACTCTAAAAAACATTAAAAGACCATAAAACCATAAAACTATAACAAATACATAAACCCTTAAAAGTACCTAAAACTCCCTATGAATTATTAAAACCCCTAAAACCACTAAAACCCTAAAACCCTAAAAACCCCAAAATTCCAAAATCCCAAAAAATCTTTAAAACCCAATAAACCATAAAAAACATAAAAAAAATAATACCCCTAAAAATCCTAAAAGACCTAAATTCCAAAAAACCCTAAAATCCCAAAAAACCATAAAAACCTTTATAACCCTAAATCCTAAAAACCATAAAAACAATAAAACCCACAAAAGACCCTAAAACTATTAAGGAACCTAAATCCCCTAAAATTTATAAAGGACCTTAAAGTCCCTAAAAACCTTATAAATATAATAACCCATAAAGGACCTTAAAACCCATAAAGTCCACTAAAAACCCTAAATCCCAATTACCTCTAAAAACCCAAAAGACCCTAAAAACCATAAAAACACATAAACGGACGAAATATACCCTAAAACGCCTGAAATATCCTAATAACCTTATAAATTCCCAAAAGACCCTAAAACTCCTTAATCAAACTAAAAACCCTACAACTCTAAAACCCATAAAAAGATACAAAAACCCAAAAATCCTACAAACACAAAAAGCCAAAAACCCCAAAAAATCCTTAGTATACCTATATCACATAAATCCACCTAAAACTCCAAAAACACTAAAACCCTAAAAATCCCCAAAAATAAAAAAAATCAAGAAACCCCTAAAACATAACCATTTAAAAACCCTAATACCTTAAAAACCATAAAACCCCAAAACCCCCAAAAACTATAGAACCCAAAAAACCATAAAAACCATAAAAAAATATTAAAAATCTAAAAACCCAAAAAACACTAAAAATCCTAAAATAACCTAAATGGAAATAAAAATCATTTAAAACTAAAAAAACAAAAAAAATAAAGAACCCATTAAAACCCTAAAAATCCCAAACACATCTATAAATCCTAAAACCCCAAAAGACCTTAAAACCCATAAAAACCCCAAAATGTCCATAAAAACAATAAAAACACAAAAATAAAAAAATAATTAACAACCATTAAAATAACCTAAAACCCTAAATGGCACTAAGAAATGAAAAAACCTAAAAACACCATTTAAAAACCCACAAAGACCCAAAAAAACCCCTAGAGATCCTAAAACCAGAAAACCCCTAAAATACCCAAAAACACTAAAAGACACTAGAAATCCTGAAAACCCCTAAATGTCATTAAAATAACAAAAAAACCCAAAAATACAATTACATCCCATAAAAACTCCAAAGGATCCTAAACCCCCTAAAAGAACTTAAAAGACCTAAATTTATAAAGGACCCAAAGGAACACCCAAACCCCCGTAAAGATCACTAAAACCTATAATAGACCCTAAAATCCATAAAAACATCAAAAAACCCAAAAATATTCACAAAAACCTAAAAACCTAAAGAACCCCTTAAAACCATAAAAACCCTAAAACACTAAAAAATATAAAAAAGCTAAAATAAAAAAAATCAAAAATTCCCTAAAACCACTAAGAGACCCTAAAAACCCAAAAAAACCCAAAAAACATTAAATAATACCTAAAACCATAAAAAAATAACAACAAAAACGTTAAAAACCACTAAAAAGTAAAAGAAACCCTAAAAACAATAACAAGTAAAAATTTCCCTAAAACCATTTAAAACCCATAGAAGACCTAAAAACACTAAAACCCCCTAAAAACCGTAAAGACCACCAAAAACACTAACCCCCCAAACCATAATAACCTTATAAATACCCTTAAAACCTATAAAACCCAAAAAACCCCAAAAAACTACTTAAAACCCATTAAACACTTAAAATCCCCAATAAACCCTACAAACCATAAAATACTTAAAATTTCAAAATAACCAAAGATCCCTGAAAATGGTAAAAAAGACTGTAAAAACCCTAAATGCTATACCCTACTCCATAAATTCTAAACCATACACCCTAAACCCTATACCCGACACCTTTAAACCTAAACACTACACTTGAAACCCTATACCCTAAGCATATATTGTACACCTTAAACCCTTAACACTACGCCCTCAACCCAACAAACTAATCCCTAAAATTCCTTTAAAAATCAAAAAATATTCAAAAGAAACTAGTACCCCTAAAAATACTTCAAAAACCACAAAACTCTAAAATACTCTAAAATCCATAAAAACTGTGAAAGGCCCTTAAAATCCCTAAAATCCTTAAAACCCCTAAAACACCTAAAACCCTTTTAGAGATCCTAAAATACCTAAAAAATTAATACGAGATAAAAAATACTTAAAAATCCAAAACCCCCAAAAAAAAGAACCCTAAACCCCCTGAAACCCAAAAAACCCTAAAAAAGTTTAAAAAACATTAATACCCAAAACCCCCAAAAACTCAAAACCCCCAAAAAACCCTAAAAAACCTAAAACCCAAAAATACCTAAAAACCTATACAAACCTAAAAACCATAAATAATCATTGAACCCAAAAATACCCAAATACCCCTAAAACCCCTAAAAATAGTAAATACCATAACAGCCAAAATCCATTAAAACCCCAAAAAATCTATAGAGGCCCTAAAACCTCAAAAAAAAACCCCTAAAAATCCTAAAAACCAAAAAACACTTAAAAACCTGAATAACACCTAAAAACACAAACATTCCAAAAAAAATAATAAAAATGATAAAAACCCAAACAACACAAAAAGAACCAATAAAATCCCTAAAAACTCTAAACACAATAAAAACCATTAAAACCAAAAAACCCCTTAAAACCCAATAAAAGGCAGTAAAATACCATAAAACCTCTAAAATACTATAATGAAACGCTAAAAAACTAAAATACCAAATAACCCCTAAAAATTACTAAAAACCCTAAAATCCATAAACCAATACTAAAACACCTAAAACCCTAAAACCACTAGAAACTCTAAAAAAACCCTAAGAAACATAAAAACCATAAAAACCGTAAAAAACCTAACCCTCCCTCTCCAAACAACTAAAACCCCAAAAATAAATAAATACCCTCAAATAACCTAAACCCCTAAAAATACCAAAAACCCCTAAAAACCTAAAATCCCTTAAAAGACTAAAAAGCCTAACATACCCTAAAAACCCTTAAAAGAAAAATATGGAAGCTCTAGTGACTTTGGAAATTCGCCTCTTTTGTTATGGTGGATTCCTTCCAGGTTGAAGACGATGGAAAATGACGCACCTCACCCCCTCTCAGCCGGGGAGGATCCTCCCTCAGAGGACTGTTCTTTGTCATCGCTCTCTTCCCCTGATTATATTCCCCATTTCTGCAAATAGTGATTTTTTGAAGGTTCCAAAGTTCTTTAAAGGCCATCCATAGCTTCCCCGCTTGATTTGAGAGTTCATGGAAGCTTCAAATCTGCACCTCCTGACTCTGGTGGAAATTTTCCCGATGCGACGACCCCTGGTGGTCACTTTCGATAGGTTTGTCTCAGCTTTTTGGAAACTTAGGCATCATGTGACTATGGGTCAAATCTATAGAACCCACATCATGATTCAGTTTTCCTCTAAGGAGGACATGGTACTTGCCTGGTCAGTGGCTCCTCGGTCATGCAATGACGCTCATTTCTCCCTTTTTTAGTGGAGCTGTGATTTTCATCTGAAGTGGAGTTCCCCGATGGTTGCTACCCGGGTTAGATTTCCTGAACTTCCCCTTCCCTTTGAAAATATTTATATTATTTCAATGCTTTGGAATTTTGTGGGGAGGTTCTTCTATGTGGATAGTAGTACTAGGGTCCTTTTCCATCTGGTTTCCCCAAGGGTCTTTGTTGAAGTTGATGATTCAAAGGCTCCAGTGGATGCTGTCTGGATTGTGGTGGGGGAGGAACTCAGGTGGCGACAACCTGTTATCTATGAACCATGGAAGGTGTTCTGCTCTTCGTGTTGATGATTTTGGAATAATGATCAACCTAGAAGATGTTTCAGCCCTGGTATGGGTGGTGTTAATCTGGCTCACATGTCTTCTAGTGATAGCTTCCTTCCTCTGGTGGAGGTTGAGGGGACAAAGGGGGTGGCTAAGCCCATGTCCTCCCAACCTTTGGCTACTGATGTTCCCTATTTTTCTAGCCTGATGGATGGAAGTGATCTGGAGGCTTCTCTGATAGATTCGCGTGGCTATAGAATAAGTCTGGATAGAGGTGTTTGTGCTTCGGGAGATTCTATTGATGAGGAAGTGCTACTGGATGATGGGGATAATCAGGTTCGTGCTGAAGGTCTTCACAGATGTGGTGACTTTTCAGGGAGGCAACCAGGTACAGGTAAGGCCACTATGATGGGAACCTTTCAAGGGAATGATTAGAAGGAGTTTACCCATGCACTGTTCCTGGGAGGAGAGGACATAGATTGAAAGAAGGATAATGGTGGAACCTCTTCACTGGTTAAGATTACTATGCCTGTTCAAAAAAGTTTGCAGGTCTCAGCCCCGGCTAAGCCCGCAGATGTGGAAGTGTTGGTGGAAGAAGTTGTGCAGGAGGCTGTGGTTATTCAGGGTATGAGGGCTGGAGATGAGTGGCTTATGTCTTCGACTGAGAAGGAGATTTCTACGACAGAAGAGGAGCCTTGGATTCCCAGGGTGTAGTACACTGATTGGCAGGACGCCCCCCTGGTACTATCCGGGAGTGATGACATGGGGAGACCCGACATGGAGACTAGTTCAACTCCTATTACGGTCAACACTAGCAGTTCATAAGACCTTTCTAGTGCTCCTGTTCTAAATCCAAATGTTTTCCCTCTACTGAGGACTGTTGGGGAAAATAGTGATATGTCCCCGAACCTAGAGAGGACCATGGTTCTCCATGGTGTTCCCTCTACTGAAGATCACTGTGTGCAGTTACATGAGATGGTGCTGGTTGAATGGGAAAGGTACCCGCTTAAGGGTTAGGCAAAGAGGCTTGGGGAGAGGTTTGCTGATGATGATCGCTGGATGAACGGTGCTACGGCCAGGTCTAAGGAGGAAAGGAAAAAAAGTGGTACTAAAACTCCTGGGTCTGAAGGTAAGAAAGGGAAGGCCCCAGCTGCAATCAGTGATGGAGTCAATTGTGAGAAACCATGTTATGAAGCTGGATCCACCTCAACCCCCCCCCCCCCCCCGAGGCTAAGATGGAAGAAGGATTATTCTTCCCTCCCACGACCTATGGAAACCTAAGCCACATTAAGGGCGATCAGACTAAATCTAAATGTTAATAAGCGGGAGTGGCCTCCAAGATCTATTGCGCAAGAGAGGGCCTGAATGAAGCGTCTATCCAGGCTTGGAATGCAGGACAATTATGAGTTAGGATGGGCTTTTTAGACATAGGTGCTGAGTCAGACTACAGCTTTGCTAATGTGGGTGATGGCTTTGGTGTGGGCATTGGTAATCATAGTGCGGAGCTGGATGATTCTGGTGGCGACATCGACTGATTTTCCCCTTTGTGTAACTTTCTTTTGGACTCTTTTGTGTGTCTTTTTTGTTTTTTGTTTTTTTTCCTTCTTGTCTTTTTTATAATAAATTTTTGGGGGTTCTAGGAATAGCCTGGCCCCGATCCTTCATTGCCCTTAAAACCGTAAAAGACACTAAAAGACACTAATACCCCTTAGAGACTTGAAAACCCCTAAAATCCCAAAAATACCCAAATACTTTTAAACCCAAAAGGACTAAAAAACATAGAAGTCCCCAAAAATCCTAAAAGACCATAAAATGATAAAAGAAACTAAAGATTAAAAAATCATAAAAAGCATAAAAACCCTAAAAACCCTAAAAACATTTGAAAAATATGAAATACCCTAAACCCTTAAAAAAACATAAATCCCAAAATAATCATTAAAACCCTAAAATACTAAAAATATTATAAAACCCAAAAAAAACCCTAAAAGGCACTAAAACCCAACAAAACCCTAAAAACTCAAAAAACCCTAAAAAAAATAAACAAAATCCTTAAAACACTAAAACAACCTTAAAATCCCAAAACCCTAAAATAAACCTTAAACCCTTAAAATATATAAGAGTCCTACAAAGTCCTAAAACCCCTAAAAATCATAAAAAATAAAAAATATTTAAAACTATAATAGCCCAAATGACCCTGAATGTCTTAAAAACCCTTAAAACCCCTATAAACAAAAAAACCTAAAAACCAAAGAACCTTTTAACACTAAAAATCCTCTAAAATACCATAGACCCCCAAAAAAACCCTAAATACCCTAAAAACCTTATAATATCGTTAAAACCCTAAAATACTCTAAAACACCATACAAACCTAAAATCCCAAAAACACCCTTAAAACCCTAAAAATCACTATTTTTTAAAAGAACCATAAAAACCTATTATGCCATAAATCCCAAATATTTTTAAAAACCCTTAAATCTCTAAATACCCTAAACACCCATAAAATATCCCAAAAAACACCTAAAACCCAAAAAAAAAATAACCCTAAAACAACCATAAAAAACTAAAAACCCAAAATCAATCATGACCCCCCCCCCCAAAACCCCTAAATCTATAAAAATATAAAATCTCCAAAAACCAAAAAACACTAAAACTCATAAAAATCCATAAAAACAACAAAAACCATTAATGTCCCTAAAAACCTTGAAAACCCCCTATAAATATCTAAAAATATTAAAACCCATAAACAACCCTAAAAACTCCAAAGACCTATAAAACCTAAAAAATTAAAAACCATAAAAAACCACAAAACCCCTTTGAATGCAAAAAAACCCTTTAAACACCCAAAACGCCGAAATAATAAAACCCTAAAAAACAATAAAAACAAATAAAACCCAAAAAACACTAAAATCCTACTAATACCATAGAAAAGAACATTAAAATCCAAAAAATCATTAAAACCCTAAAATCCATAAAAACCCTAAAAATAATTATAACCCCAAAAAATTCCAAAAACCCTAAAAACCCCTAAAAACACAAAAAAAATCTAAAACTCCCTAAAACCACTAAAATCCCAAAAGAACCTAAAAACTAAAAGACCCTAAAATGCAAAAAATGCCCTAAAAGGCCCAATAAAATCAATAGAACCCTAAAATAACCTTAAACCCCAAGAAACCCTAACTGACCCAAAAATGATAAAAATATCTAAATGACACTAAAAATAATAAAAAAACACCAAAATACATTTAAAAACATTTAAATGCTCTAAAACCCCTAAAACTCTAGAAGACATGAAAAAACCTAAAACTCTTAAAAGAACCTAAAAACAGAAATAAAAGGACCAGAAACCACCATAAGAACCCTAAAGTACCAAACAATCATTAAGGACCCTAAAAACCCTCAAAGATAATAAAAAACATAAAACCCTCTAAGAGAACATAAAACCCAAAAAACCCCAAAAAACCTCAAAAAACATTAAACCCCCCAAAACTAAATAAAACTTTTTAAAGAACCTAAAAATACATGAAAATCCTCACAGAACCTAAAACCCTAAAAACCCTAAAACCCTAAAAACACTAAAACCTTATAAGATCATAAAAACCCTGAAAACCATAAAATACATTGAAAACCCCTAAAAAATTAAAAGGCTTCGAACCCTTAAAATCCATTTAAATTAAAAAGAGAATAAAAAACCCTAAAACCCATACAAAAATCCTAAAAACCCCGAAAACCCATAAAAACCATAAAAACATTAACAAAATCTGTTAAAACCTAAGACACCAAAAAAAACCCAAAAATGTAAAGAGATCCTAAAACACAAAAAAACCTAAAATAACATAAAACATAAAAATAATAATCACCCTAAAAACCCTAATAAAATTTAAAAATACTAAAAATCCTAAATCCATAAAAATTCTTAAGAACCCTAAAAACAAGGGAAAAATCTAAAACATCTATAAGAACCTCTAAAAATTCAAAACACCAACAAGACAATAATAACCTATAAAACCCATAAAAGAAATAAAATATCCTAAAAACCCTAAAAGGCCTAAAAGAGTTAAAACATTGAAAAAATCCCAAAAATCCCAAAAATCACTAAACCCCCCCTAAACACCCTAAAAACCTAAAATCCCTTAAACTACCTAAAAACAAAAAAATATCACAAAAACCCTTAAAACACAAAAAAACCTATAAATAATTAAACACTCAAAGAGAGATTTGGAACACAAGAAAACACTAAAAATACCAAAAACACTAAAAATATAAAAATCCTTAAAAACCATGAATTACCCTGAAAACATAACAGACCATAAAAACCCTAAAATCCTCAAAAACCCAAAAAAACCAAAAAAAATATTAAAAAGAACTAAAAAACCCTAAAAAACCAAACACCAATTTAAATTCACAAAACATCATAAAACACAAAAATTTATAAAACCCTAAAACACCCCTAAAATACACTAAACCCCCTTAAAACCGTTTAAAACTATAGAACTTTAAAATAACCCTAGAAGTCCCTAAAAATCCTAAACTCCTAAAACACCTAAAGAGTCTAAAACCCCTTAAAAGACCCTATAAACACTATAAAACCCCCAAAAGAGCCTAAAACACTTAAAAACACTTAATACTATAAAATAACCCTAACACCATACAAAAAACTAATGAAACTAGAAATCCTAATAACTCTAAAAGTCCTTAAAAACACTAAAACCCCTAAAATAGCCATAAAACCCTAAGAAAACCCAAAAACCTAAAGACCCTAAAATTAACATAGAAACTCTAAAAACGCTGAAAACACTGAAAGCCTTGAAAAACACCCTAAATATCCCTAAAAACCTAAAAACCATAAAACTCATAAAAACCATTAAAACCGCTAAAAACATAAAATAACCAAAAAAACATAAAAATCCTAAAATTTATATTAG
Source organism: Viscum album (assembly GCA_963277665.1). Classification (NCBI taxonomy): domain Eukaryota; kingdom Viridiplantae; phylum Streptophyta; class Magnoliopsida; order Santalales; family Viscaceae; genus Viscum; species Viscum album. Next base: position 1,830,783,538 of record OY728137.1, on the reverse strand, counting down.
CCATAAAAACACTAAAAAAATATAAAAAACCTAAAATTCATAATGACACTAAAAAACATAAAACATTAACAACTCCTATAAACCCTTAAAATACCGTGAAAACCCTATAAAACCAAAAACCCCTAAAAAAACCCTTAAAAACCATAAATCCCCAAAAACTAAAAAATAACCTTAAAAATTTAAACAAACCTAAAATCGTAACCCCCTAAAAAAAGTAAAACTCAAAAATATATATATATAAAACCCCAAAAACATTAAAATCCCAAAAAATTTAAAAACCCTAAAAGATAGTATAAAACCCTAAAAATATTAAAAACCTCTAAAACCCAAAAAACCCCCCAATAATTCCCCAAAAATATCTCTTAAAATTGATAAAAACCCAAAAATCCATAAAACACCCTAAAGGACCAGAAAATCCCCCTAAATAAAAATAAAATCCCTAAAATATCATCAAAACCCCTAAAATAAAGAAAAACCCTAAAACCACTAAAAACCTTATCAGTACATAAAACCCTTATATAACCCTAAAAAACAAAAAAAATTATAAAAAACCCAAAAAAACCCCCTAAATCCCTAAAAACTCATAATAGGAATAATTTTTTTAAACCCTAAAAAACACTAAATACCACTAAAAATTTTAAAGACCCTTAAAACACTCATAAACCCTGAAAACTGCTAAAAACATTAACATTTTAAAAACAGTAAAAATTACATCAAATAATTTAATAATTATAATAAAACTTAAAAACAAATAAAAACCCTAAAATCATAAAATCCCTCAAAACTGTAAAAACACCAAAAAAACTGAAAACCCTAAAAACCCTAAACACCCCTTAAATACCCTCTAACCCCTATAAACCATAAACCTCCAAAAATAACTTAAATGACCCTAAATCCACTAAAACCCTAAAAAAAGAACCTAAAACCCCCTTAAAACCCCAAAAGACTATAAACCCATATGAAACCACAAAAGGCCTGAAATCCCTTAAGACCATAAAACCCTAAAAACCTAAAAACCCTAAAACCCCCAAAAAACCCTAAAAACTCTAAAACACCCTAATAATCTTAAACCCCACCAAGCCCATAAAAACTATAAAAAACACTTATAATTCATAAAACGATCATAAAAACACTAAAAAACCCTAAAAATCCATGAACAATCTCAAACGCTCCAAAAAACCTAAAAAATGCTAAAAACACTTAAACCCATGAAAATCACTAAAAATACATAAAAACACTAAAATCTCTAAAACATAAAAACCTCTAAAATCCCAAAAAAAACCTATACAATCCCAAAAACACACTAAAACCTCTAAAACCCTAAAATTCCTAAAATATAAACCGACCCCAAAAAACAAAAAAAAACCCAAATAAACTCAAAAAAACATAGAAATCTGAAAAAAAAACACTAAATACACTAAAACCCATTAAAACCCCAAAAAATATTGAAAAACCCTAGAAACCATAAAAAAAGAGAAATCCATGAAATCCCAAAAACTCTAAAAACCAAAAACCCCCAAAATCTCTAAAACCCATAAAAAATTTAAAAACCCTTGAAAACCATAAAAACCCTAAAAACATAAAAAAAAACAATAACACACAAAAATTGAAAAAACCCCTTCAACCCCTTAGAAGAATGTAAAAATTATAAAACCCCCAAAAATACCAAAAAACATAAAACTACTAAAAACCCCTTAAAACCACTAAACTCTTATTAAATTGAAAAACCTTAAAACCCCTAAAAACATTAAAACCCCCTAAAACCAATAAAAATCCAAAAAACCATAAAAACTATTAAAAGCATAAAAACTATAAAACCCTAAAACCCCTTAAAACACTAGGATCCTAAAACAACTTAAATGAAATTAAAACCCATAATGTAATAAAAAAACCTACAACCCCAAAAAACCCAAAACCCCCCCAAAACCCTAAAACCCCATAAATCCCTATGGTCCCCTAAAACACTCTTAAATCCCAAAAAATCAAAAATGTAATAAATAACCAATGAATACCTAAAATATCTTAAAATATGTTGAAACCCCTAAATGGTTCTAAAAACCCCCAAAATCCTAAAATTCATTAACAACTGTTGAAATCACTAAATGACCATAAATACCATAAAAACATAAATACTCTAAAAAACCCAAAAGGACAGTAAAACCCATAAAAACACTAAAAGAACCGAAATACCCTAAAGCCCACTAAAAACCCCTAAACCCCCTAGAGGACACTAAAAACAAAAAACAAAAAATGACCATAAAACTCCCTAAAAACCCAAAATGAACCTAAAAACCATAAAGAACCCCAAATAGACCTAAAACCCCTAAAACAATAAAGGATACAAAAAACCCAAAATATCCTAGAATCCTTAAAAACCCTATAACCCCCTTAAAAACCTAAAATACCCTAGAATACCCTAAAACACATAAATAATAAGAAAACAATAAAATGTCCTAAAACCCCTAAAACCCCTAAAACACTAAAAATTCAAAAACCCTAAAAGTCCCTAAAACCTAATAAAAAAAATTAAAAGACCTTAAAAACCCAAAAAAACCCCTAAATATCCTATAAAGTGTTGAGAAGACCCTAAACCCATAAGAAACACTAACCCTCCTAAAACCCATATAACCCTGAAAATCCTAAAAAACCAAAAAAAACTAGAAAATATAAATACCCGTTAAAAACATTAAAACCCCATTAATCCCAAGAAATCATAAAAAACAAAAAAATTATAGGTTATTAAAAACCCCACAAACCCAAAAACCTCATAAAACCATAAAAACCCTAACAACAAAAAATTAACCTAAAACCCCTAAAATACACAAAATAATCATAAAAACAACCAAAATACCCTTAAAGAACCGAAAAACATTGAAAACTATAAAAAACCTAAAAACCAGAAAACCATAAAAATATGTAAAACCCAAAAAATCCAAAACCCCCTAAAACACCTTAATCCCATAACCCCCCTAAAATCCCTAAAAACCCCTAAAACCCATAAATCTACAAAACCACAAAAAAACCAAAGAGCCATAAAAACTCTTAAAAATTGGAAAAACTCTAATAACCCTTAAAAACTAAAACCCCTAAACCCTAAAAACCCTAAAGTCCTAAAAAAATATAAAAACCTAAAAATCATAAAAACCTAAAAGAAAAATATTCTGTAGAATATAATAAAACTTTCTAAATACCTAAAACCCCCAAAAACCCTATAAACTAAAAAGACCCTAAAAGCTATAGAAACCCTAAAAAATAAAAACCATAAAAACATCCATAATACCCTAAAATACCCCCATAAGATCCTAAAACCCCTAAAACCATCTAAAACACCCTAAAACCCCAAAAAAACCCAAAAACACTAAAGTCACTAAAAAAGAAAAAACCCTAAATTACCTAAAAACATCCTATAAAACCCTAAAAGACCCCAAAACCCTTAAGCACCCTAAAATCTCAAAAATAAAAACATTAATACCTCTAAAAACGATCAGAACCCTAAAACCCATAAAAACCCCATAAAACCCATGAAAAACCCTCAAACCATAAAAACACTAAAAACCCTAAAACAATAAAAACCCTTGAAAACCCTAAAAACTCAAAAAAAATCTTAAAATCTTCAAAATCCTAAAACAACCCTAAGACCACAAGAAACCCAAAAACCATAAATACTCTAAAAACCCATTTCAAACCCTAAGATAGTTTAAAAACTCTAAAAATAATTAATCAACCTATAAAATCCTAAAATCAATAAATCAAAAATAAAACCCTAAAACCCTAAAACTCTAAAAACCCTAGAAACCCGATAAACCCATAAAAACTATAAAAACCCTAAAAACACTAAAAACCAAAAGTAACCCAAAGAATACCATAAAACCATAAATCCTTTGATACCCATATTTATCATAAAAACCCTTTATCCCCCCCTAAAATTTACTAAAACCACATAAAACCCTAAACCCCTCCAAAAACCTAAAAATTCCACAAAACCACAAAAACCCCTTCAAAACCCCCCAAATCCTACAAAACCCTAAAAACCCTAAAACCCCTAATGTAACCCAAAACACCCAAAATTACATTATACCCCAAATATTCAATAAAATCCCTAAAAACCCCTTAAAATCTTAAAAACACTAAAACACAAATGAACCATATGCAGCCCTAAAAAAAATAAAACACTAAAACCCCAATAGTCCCTAAAAGCCCTAAAAACCCATCCAATCCTTAAAAATCCTTAAAACACCTAAAAATACTAAAAACTATAATGTCACCCTAAAACCCCAAAAAATCATAAAAACCATTAAAAGAACCTAAAACTCTTAAAACCCATAAGAACTGATAAAACCGTAAAACACTATAAAACCTTAAAAACTTTAAAAACCATTAATAACCTAAACCCCATGAAAACCATAAAACCCATGAAAACCTAAAAACCATTAAATCCATAAAATTCTTTAAAACCCTACAACTCTAAAAACCCTTAAACCCCTCAAAAAATCCTCAAAATGTTGAAAATACCTAAAAATCCTAAAATTACCTAAAATACCTAAAACAACTAATAAAACCTAAAAATACCTAAACCTTAAAAACCATTAAAACCGACGAAGACCCGAAAAATACTAAAAACCCAGAAAATAAATAATACCCATAAAACCCCGAAAAACATAAAAACCCAAAAAATACAAAAAACCCAAAAAATAGAAAAAATCATGAAACCCTGAAATTCCATTAAAACCCCAAAAAACCCTTAATCCATCCTAAAACCCTAAATACCCATAAAATACGAAAATACCCTAAAAACCCTAAAAACCCTAGAAACACTAAATGATCATAAAACCCCTAAAATACCCTAAAACATATATAAAAATACGAAAAGAACCGAAAAACCTTAAAACCCCAAAAAAAACCTAAAACCCCTAAAAAATTAAAAACCCTAAAAAACCCTAAAACCCCAAAAATGCCCTTAGGACCCTAAAAATACTAAAACTCCTAAAATTGACCTCCTAAAACCCCTAAAAACCCTAAAATTACTAAAACCCTAAATAACCATAAAACCCCTACAAAAAACACAATAAAACCAAAACCCCTTAAAATACCAAATAAACCATTAAATATGTAAAAACCCCAAATACCATAAACCCTTAAAACCTCTCAAAATCCATGAAAACCCCTAAGGACCTTAAAACCCCCTAAAATACATAATAAACCAAAAAATTACAAAAATCCCTAAAACACCTAATAATCCCTAAAATACCCAGAGAACCCTAAAACCCACTAAAAATTACTAAAACCCCAAAAAATCCACAAAAAACAAAGAAAAACTCTAAAACCTTAAAACACTACAAACCCTTTTAAAACATAAAACCCCTAAAAATACTAGAAACCTCAATATAATTATAAAATCTCTAAAATATTAAAAAATACCTAAAACCCTTGAAAATAAAAAAAATCAAAAACCCAAAAAATACAAAAAAACACAAAAACTACTAAAAACCTAAAAACCTTTAAAGACTTATAAAAACCGTAAGACCCATAAAAATAATAAAACCCCATAAAAACTAATGGGAACCCCTAAAAACATTAAATTCTTATAAGAACCTTAATAAACCCTAAAACCCCAAAAAAACATAAAAAGACACAAAACATTAAAAACACTAAAGCCCCCAAAAAACAGTAAACAATATAATAACCCAAATTAGTTTAAAAATCTAATAAAATATTAAAAGTCTACAAACCCTAAAACCCCTAAAACCCTAACAACCATAATATCCATAAAACCTGGAAAAAAAATCTAAAAAACCTTGAAAACAATTGAAATATTAAAACCCATAAAATCGTAAAATTTCCCTAAAAACAACAAACCCAAAAAAATCCTTCAAATCCATAAAAACATTAAAATCCCCTTAAAAACCTAAAAACCTTCCAAATAACTAAAACCCCAAAAAACACTCATAAACCCTAAAACACTAACAGCCCCTAAAAATCCATAAATCTCTAAGAAACCAAATTACCCTAAAAATTATTAAAATCATTAAAAACCTCAAAACCCTAAAACAAATAAAAATCATCAAATTACCTAAAATACATAAATATTTAATACCCCTAAAAACCATTGAACCCATAAAAACACCTAAATATACTAAAAATCTAAAACCCCATAGAAACTCTAAAATCCTAAGAACCACCAAAGGGACCCTCAAACCACCTAAAACACTAAAACCCGTAAAAACCTTAAAAAAAATTAAAAAAACTAAATAGCCCTTAAAATCGAAATAACCAAAATAACCCCTAAAAACCTAAAAACCCAAAAACCCCTAAAACAATAAATAAACCATTAATGACCCTAAATACCCTATATGACCCCAAAACCCCTAAAATCCTTTAAACTCCCAAAAGCCACAATAAACAAAAAAAACACTAAAATGAATAAAAACATAAATAACCATAGAAGCCCTTAAAACCCTAAAACCTCTAAAACCCCTAAAACCCCTTAAAAACAATAAAAAATCATTAACACCATAAGAACACTAAAATAACCTAAAACCCTAAAACCATAAAAACCCAAAAATAATTAAAAAATATTAAAAGACCCTAAACACCATAAAAGCTTTAATCTCAAAAAAATTAAGAAAAATCAAAAAACCACTTAAAACCACTAAAACCCATAAAACACCCTCAAAAACTTAAAAAATATAAATACTCTAAAACCCCCAAATGAACCAAAAACCCCTAAAAGTTTTTAAACCCACAAAATAATCCCTAACACTCCCTATAACCCCTAAACACCTTAAATGACACTAAAATCATGAAAATCCCTAAAAAACCAAAAAATACTAAAAAATATATAAACCCTTTAAAGGACATTAAAAACCCCAAAAACACAAAAAACAAACCCCTTAAGAATATTAAAACCCCATTAAAACCTTTATATCCCCTAAAAATCCATAAAAACCATAAAACCCCAAAAAATATAAAACCATAAAAACTAAAAAACCCCTAAAATCCCAAAAAAACCCAAAACCCTAAAAGGTTCTAAATGGCCCTAAACCCCCTAAAAATATATAAACCATTTAAAATATAGAAACCCCTGAAAGACCCTAAAAAACTAAAACCATTAAAAGGATTTAAAACCTTTAATAACATTAAAATACCTTAAAAGACCATAAAACCTTAAAAATCTAAAATACCTTGAAAACCATATAAAACTATAAAAGTCATAAAAACACTGATAACCCATTAAATACCCTAAACCCCTAAAAGACTCTATAAACCATAAATAAACCCTAAAGGACCATAAAAACTATACCAAACAGAAAAAGACCCAAAAATCCTACAAAACTATAATGGACCACAAAAACCAAAAAATCCCAAATGGTCCATAAAAATCCTAAAAATTATAAAAACCCTAAACGATATGACAGACCCAAAAACCCTAAAGGAACCATAAAAACAAAAAAAACATTAAGGATTCTAAAAACCCTAAAAAATCTAAAGGACCCTAAAACCCTAAAAACCATAGAAGACCTAATACCTAAAAAATCCCAAAACAGCACTAGAAAACCCAAACAAACCCTAAACCACCCATAAAACTGAAAGAATAACCTAAAACCTTAAGACAAACTGAAATACACTATATCACATAAAAACCTAAAGGGACTTAAAAATAATTAAAAATCCTTAAAGTCCCTAAAAATACTATAAAAAGTCGAATGGTCTTATAAAACAACTTAAAGACCCTAAAAATCACATAAAAATAGATAAATGACAAAAAAATCTAAAACGCCTAAAAACCTCTAAACCTCTAAAATTTATTTAAAACCCTAAAAGCTATAAAAACCAAATCGTATTTAAACCCTAAAACGTGCTAAAACACCCAAATCTTCCCTAAAAACTGTAATAAGCTTTAAAAACCCAGAATACTAAAAAATCATAAAAACACTTAATCCTTAAAAATCCGACCCCCCAATTGAAGTAACTAAAAAACCTTAAAAATCTTAGAACCCCTAAAAAATTCTTTATAAAAACCTAAAAACCCAAAAACCCCCTGAAAACCCATAAATGCAAATAACACTAAAAATTGTAGATCCCTAAAAACCATACAACCCTAAAAACCTTGAAAACCTATAAAAATCCAAAAAAAACCCTCAAAACCTAAAAACTATAAAAACTATTATTTCCCTAAAAACTCTAAGAACCCACAAAAAAACCCCATAAATAAACCTAAATCTTTAAAACCCTAAAAACCCTAAAAACCCTAAAAACCATGAAATACCCTAAAATCCCTAAATAACCCCCAAAAAATTATAATACCATTAAACCCCCCCCCCCCCAATACCCACAAATCCCCAAAAAAGACCCCAAAATACCTAAACAACCCCTAAAAACATAAATAAACCCTAAAAATAACAAAAAAAAAACCCTAAACACCAATAAAATGATATAAAAACCCTTAAAATCCAAAAAACCAAAAGAACCCTAAATCATTTGTAAACCATAAACCCTAAAAACCCTTAAAAAACTAAAAGAAATACTAAAAATATAAAAACCCGAAAACACCTACAAAACCCTAGAAACCTAGAAAAAACCCCAAATCCCCTAAAAATAATAAAATTCAAGAAAATATTAAAAACCCCTTGAGGTATCATTAAGGATGAAAAAGAATTAAATCTCACAAAGATACTAATAGAATGTCAAGAATGCATTGTGATGATCCTCAAAAAAATGAGTCCATTTTATGGGAGTCATATGATGAAGTTATTATTCATAATTTGGTTCTCACCAATAAAAATTAAGTAGAGATATATACCTATAATCATATTATTACCCAAAATTTAGGTATCCCCTCGAATAATCAACATCCACCTCTTTGAAAGGAACCTAATGAGGGTAAAGGTAAAGGTCAGACCATGTACCACCTTTCCATAAGATAAGTTAAATCTGTTTCATTGGAAGTAATATTTTATCAGTAAGAGGAGGAGATGAAGGAGTTAAGAAGACTCATTTAAGAGTTACTCCAAAATAGAACTCTCATCAGACATTCTCTATAAGTAGATCCTTATCTTTAACTTGCAGTAGAAGCAACTCATCAAAGAGTTTTTGTTGTAACTACTGATGAAAATTATGAATTCCATTGATTGTGTAAAAATAAATTACATGTTTAATCACAAACTTATAGGAATATCCCCATGGTTTATCAAAGAAAAATACCAGTAGCACCACCACCGGTGGTCCTACCAGTTTCTGCACAAGTTCAAATCTCCAACTATCGTACCTATTCAGGTCCCGGGTCAGCCAAATGTTTTCGGAATTCTTATGAACAACATTGACTGAATAAAAACTCTATTAGAAGATATGTAAGTATGGTTTGAACCAATACAACAAGAATATGAGGTTTATCCCGAATGGTTACCTATGACTCCTCCCCTTCCAAATTTTGGGAAACCTGTATTTCTAATTTTTAAGGGATCAGGAGATCCGGAGTAGCACTTGATGCATTTAGTCTCTCACTTTGATCCTATGATGGGGACCCCTAAAAAACAAGAGGCATTAAAGCTCATATAATTTGGTAAATCACTATATGGTCCAACATTCATATAGTATAAATTCTTTTAGTCTTGATCGATTATTGGATGGGAATATTTTAATCAGAAATTCATTTTCTGGATCAATTCAACACTCCAGAAGAAAATAGTATTCGATCTAAAATATTGGAACCAAATTTATAATTAAATAGTTTCAAATTTCATTGCTTGTTTTAAAGGATTAACATACTCCTTGAATATATTGCTCCCTCGAGAAGAGTTTCTTCCCAATTGTGTTCTAAACCTCTTTGATGAGTTGAGCATGTCATTAATCTCTATGTAATACATAGAAGTATGTTAGGATTGGGATTCGATTGTACAACAAGTTAAAAACATCCATAATAGAAACTAGAGATAAATCCTAATTAATTACATCATCTATGAGAATAAGAGAATGGAAAAGGACACTATAGTCACACTTATGTAGGCCCTTGTACCTGATCCTACTTCAAATCCCTCATCATACTATAGGACTCCACCTCTCGAGCATCAGTAGAAATGACCACCTTGTAATGATAATCAAAATGATCAAAGGTGGATACATTTTGAGGAGTTGGAAAATGAGGACTATTTTATTCAAAATTATAATGTCCTATTGTACTTCATCTCAGCTTTGGAAAACAACTTAGTTCAGTTTCCAATGGTAAGGAATCCTGACAAAGAAGGATATGAGGACCTCCCAAACTATTTCACATTCCATAAAATGTTAATGTAACCCATCCAAAAGTGTTTTATTTTTTACATACCTCCTATAAAAGATGGTGGAATTTTGGAATGTGAAGTTGAAAAATTCACCAACCCATGTAGCATGTGTTACTACTACTAATCCAGAGGAGGAAGACGAGTGGCAGGATGTCAAAAGTAAGAATGCTCAGAAATTTGATGATTGGATGGTTAGGAAAATAATAAATTGAACTCATGAAATTATATGAACATAATTGAAATAACCAACAATGTCTCCTACCACTTCCATTATAACAATGTCATAAAAATCTCAATCCTCTAAAGGCTATTCCTCAAAAAAGTTGCATGCCTGGAAGAATAAGGATAAAGTGGAAGAAGATGAGTTTTTTTAAAGTCCAAAGTTTCCATAGACCTTAGAGGATTTAAATCTAACCATCTCAAAAGTATGGGCAATTCACCCACCAAATGGAATAACATGAATGAACCTGTCAGACAAAATCTTCATCAGATGAGGATTTGATCTTCGATTTCGTTAATGTTATTCACTTAATGGATCCCTATGAAATTGATGATTCTGATTATCAACCTGAGTTCACTGTACTTTAATGGATAACTGGGGGTATATTATGTCAAGGTTGAGGATACAAGGGAATATTTGGGAATTCTAGAACCCACGACTTTAATTACACCCCTGATCGAGCCATTTATGTAGCTAAAACATTTGGGAGAGCCCTCCAGTAGGATTAGGGGGAAAAGTAAATTCTCCCAAACATGATAGGGTTTTCCTTGACTTGATCATCTTGGAAGACCGATAAAAGGCTATATCACCACCTCCTTAACAAGTAGGAAAACCTAGCCAAACTAACCCAAAAAGAGAAGAAGTACTTCCAACCCCTATTCTATGTGATGATCCATCCACATTAGGAATATTAGATATGATGACATCTACAAAAGTGCACCTCCATACTGGAAAAATCAAACCTCTAGATCAAAAGTATGATGTGTTAAAGAAATTGAACGATGTGATGGACAAGATATCAATCCTGGATACTCTAAATCTTTCAAAAGATCTCTAGAAAGCACTTATTGAGGCATTTTCAATCCCTCAAGAGTTTGAAATTGAGGTTTCTGTCATAGAGGTTTACTATATAGAGAATGACCCACTAGAATTCCCTGAAATCATATCTTTCATAGACTAATATGAGGATTCTCTTGTACATAGACACATTAATCCCTTATATCTATCTATAAATATCAATGATATTGACAACCAACAAGCCTTCATTGATAGTGGCTCAGTGGACAATCTCATTCTCATTTATACACTTCACCGATTGGGCATCACTGAATCCCACTTCTCTCCCTCCACATTGATGATATAGGGTTATGAAAATAATGATCAAGACCCTATTTGTGAGAATACACTTTGAACATAGTTTTTGGATATCTGTCTGATTCAGATTTCATGGATTTCTAGCAATACATGGCTTTCAACATTCTATTGAAGAGACCTTGGCTACATCAACATTTGTTTATTCCTTCATTATACCATAAATGTCTCAAATATTGTGTCAATGGTCAAACTGGGACATTGCACGGTTATAAGGCCAAATTAAAAACTTTTAATTCTTAGTAAGATGATGCAGAGTTCTATCACACAAAGGGAAAACAACCCATGGTGAATTATGTTACTAGAATCAAGGCCTCGAATGATCTGGAAAAGATCCCAGCTAACCCATTCAAGAAGTTTAATGTAGATTACATGATTCCCATTAATCAAATTGATAGGGTTATCCCAAATACAAGCACTCTTTAATTGATTCCATAATTTCACCTATGGAAATTGTGCCTGATAATACAGGAGTAATCATTTATTCAACAAGCAGTGATGAAATCCTAAATAGAGATGTCTTCATTCCATCCACTAAGCTTAAAAAATTATCTAATTCATCAGACAAGATAGAAGAATTTTCCACACTCATGGAAAAATATAGGGATGGAGATTCTCATCTCATCATCTTCCCTTAGGAACTTTGAAAAGGCCCTTTATCATCAGTTGAGTCAGATATGGTTGCCTCCACTTCAAGATGTCCAAATACTAACTCTTACACTAGCTTTCAAAATCTTTCTTCATCACCAAACCTTGAAGAAGTAGTAGAGGAAGTATAACATGAATAATAATACGAAGAAGATGAAGAAGAAGAGTAAGACCTCAGGGATTCCCCTACAACATTTGAGGAAGGAATCTCCACCACTATGGATGAACTGAGATAAATAAATCTGGGTATAGAGGAAGATTCCCACCACACTATAATTACCGAGACCATGAATTCTAAAGATAAATCAGTGTATACATCCTTTCTAAATATAATATTGGATATATTTTATTGGAACTGGATGGAAATTATAGGCCATGATCCTGAGGTGTCCACCAATCATCTAGTTTTTTTAGAAGATCATTGGGGATACAAACAAGTTGCCAGAAGAACACACCTGACTCACACCTCCTAAATTGAGGCTAAATTTGAAAAGATTATTGAAGCTGACTTTATCCAAGAGGTAAAACAACCAAAGTGACTAGATAATACTATCTTGGTTAAAAATAATAATGGTAGAATCATATTCTTCATAGATTTTAGAGATCTCAACTGGTATTATCCCAAGTACAACTTCTCAACTCTAATCACAAAACTCTTGATTGATGCAACAACTATATACGAAGACCTCTCCTTCATGGATGGTTACTATGGATATTAAAAAAATTATGGCCCTAGAAGATGATGAATATACAAAATTTTGTGCCCCTTAAGGTGTATTTTTCTATCATGTAATGCCATTTGACTTGAAGAATGTTGGTGCCACATACCAACGTGTTATGCATCATATCTGTAAACCCTTATTGGGGGAATTTATTGAATGATTTGTTGATGATCTAGTTGTCAAATAAAAACAAAATTTTGGTAGAATGACTATTTTAGAGACCATATTTAGTAATCTTCCACAACATAATTTGAAGAGGAACCCCTTTAAATGTGCTTTTTGGGTAACCGTAGGAAAATTTCTCTATTTTGTTATATGCCATACTGGCATCAAAGTCTATACTGGGAAGATTAAAGCTATCATAGGCACATTGCCTCTTCTAAACATGAATGATTTGAGAGGACTTTAATGGAAATTGGCTTACATTTGGCGATTCATATCTAATCTAGAAGGTAATTGTTTTCCATTCCAAAAAATGATGAAGAATGGGGTCCCATATAAATAGACCAATGAATGCCAAGAATAATTTGATACCCTCAAGGAATACCTCTTGATTCCACTAGTATTGATGCCACCTATTAAAAGAAATTTTCTCATTCATTATGTAATAGCTTTGGAGTGATCACTGGGATCCTTCTTTGCCCAAAAAAATATTTTTGGAATGAAAACAACCTTTATTATCTCAGTCAAACTATTCTCTGTGTAGATACTCAATATTCAAATTTTGAGAAGAGATGCCTAGAATTAATCATTTCATTTTAGAAGATGAGGCACTACTTATAACATCATTAGGTCCATTTAGTATTTTGAAAAAGTCTTCCTATGATGACAGGAAATTTGACACAGTGGGACGTTATTCTACAGTAGTTTGATATACAGTTCATGCTTCAGAAAGAAGTGAAAGGCCATGGTTTGGCAGACCTCCTTTATAAAAACCCATATATAGAAGAAACATATTTAAATACTGAATTAAATAATGATGAAATATTCTAAATTCAGGATATCTCCAAGACATAGGAAATGTATTTTGATGGTTTTTCTAGAAGTTCAATGGGAAAGATAAGGGTAGAACATAATCTCAATAAATTTGTATTAGGAATTTTTCTTACCTCCCCAAAAAAAGGTAGAGTTGTTATACTCATTCCTATTATTAAAAGATGGTACAAACAATTTAAAAGAATACTAGGATCTCATTGTGGGCCTAGAATTGGAACACCACGTATTAGTGGATCACCTATAGGTTAAGGGTGATTTAGAATTGGTAGTCAAACAGATCAATGGGGATTACACCATCAGAAAGAAATAAATTATTCCCATGTGTGATAATATATGATGGTTAATGGAATAATTTCCCTCAGAACCAACATTTTCTTAAGTCAAATGGTTACAAAATTCCCAAGATGATGCATTTGAAAATGCAGTTACAACACTGGAATATCCGAATAGGGACGAGACAATCATTAGCATTTCTCATCGTCTTGTAGTTTCATCTTTTATCCAAATAATAATAGAGGAAATCAATGAAATAAATCTCGTTCATGAACCACTTGGTCCTACCACGGGATGAATGAAACCCATCATAGAATATATACAAGAAAAATTACATCCATCAGATATATCTAGACAAGATAAATTCCAATGATGTATAGTTAATTTACCTCTTTATGATGGCCCAAATCACCAGTAGATCCTCTGTAGACTAGGTTTCAAAGGAATTATGCTTAGATTAATTGATGGGTATGAAACCATATTTGTCTGTAAAGAAGTACATGTAAGAGCATGTGGTGTCCACTAGTCTGGGTACAGGCTTTCTGATGAAATCTAAAGGATTGGATACTTTTGGCATTTGATGATGGAGAATTTCACCAATTTCACTTAGAAGTGTCATCCCTTCCAAGTTTCTACCATCTTCATTCATCAACCCCCAGAGTTTCTACATACATTTAAATACTCCAATACATTTTCTATATGTGTAATGGACATAGTAGGACCTTATCCTACAACTATGGATAAGTATTTCAAGTATATCCTTACTACTACCTATTTCTTCTCTAAATGGGATGTGGAAATACCTCTCAAAGAATTCAGGGCTAAAATAATTGTTAGCCTTTCCAAATCTAATATCTTTTCTAGATTTGGTGCCCTTCACACCATGTTGACAGAAAACAATACTAATTTTTGTTCTTATGTGGTAGGGAAGTTATATCATGAATTTAATATCAAATTTAACCATTAATTCTGCTATCATGCAGTAGAAATGGATAGATAGATGTTTTCAAAAAATACATCACCAACATAATCCAAAAAATTGTGGAAAAAGATAAAAAATATTGGATTGATAATCTCCTTCATGCCTTATGGGTTTAATAAACTACTTCCCTTACTGCACCATGGTTACCTCCGTACTCATTAGTATTAAAAACATAAGTAGACATTCCCATTGAAGTTCAATTTCATCCTCTCTAAGTTTCTAAATGTTATCAGTTATCTATAAATGAGCAGTTCAGAAGCAACTAGATAAGTTTGAGTGATTGGATGAAAATAGATTGCATACCTTGCATCATTTGGAAGTATGTCAGAACTGAATAACATAAGTTTTAAATAAGAATGTTCACCTTTTGTCATTCCTCAAAGCATAATTGGTATTAGTCCTCATGACACCAATGATACCAGGAAAGAAGTATCCAAAACATGAGACAACGTGGGAAGGACATTATTACATACATAAGGTCTATTGTAATGGAACATATTCCTTAATCACAGTGGATGAATAACTCACTACAACTCCAACCAAATAAAGGTTCCTGAAGAAGTACTTTGTGTAATCCCATAAAGTACATCCTGGTTGCCTGAAGTTAACATGCATACCCACCAACATCCTAGTTGCATGACATTAAACTGCATAACACCATATACATCCATGTTTTATGACACTACACTATGTAGAATCTTCATAATTTTCTCATGATGTTATACTGAACGACATGAGGTTATAGTCACATGAATTTAATCATCAAAACATCATTTTTCCTCACCACGCAACATTAAAATGTAAGGTTAACGTCTTCTTCATTTGACGTTAATAAATCTCCCAAGATACCATAAATTGAATTTTTTTGTGGTCTCTTAAAGGATATATATTTTTCTTGCATAATAATTACATCATTACCACTCCATAGTGGCACATGAACCCTATTTCTCCCTATGTTTGAATCTGATCTACATAGGGACCACTTTCAAAGAATTGCATGTGGCTTTATTCTCATTCGAAGAATATACATAGTGAAACATATATCTCCTATCCTGGACCCAACCACTGCCATAAAAGAAACAATTTCTCCTTTCCTAGTATATGAGTAAATTCTATACTAAGAACCCTTCTAGAAAATAAGGCTTAATTCCCATACAACTATGTATTATGGGCCCGACCATTATTCTGGAAAGTATTAAATCCCTCATTTCTCACATCAATATTCAATTTATGTGGGGAACCATCCTAAAGAACTACTTGTGGGATGATTTTCATTCCAATGAGATACATAGTGACACAGAGGTCCAATCCCCTGGTCCAGCTACAATATTTATGTTTATTCACATCGATTCATCTTAATCCTTACCGCATGTTGTTAAACTGCATGGAACATTTCCAGAACTATGTGTGGCTTCATTATTTCCCTTGAAATATATGTAGTGACAAACAGATCTCTTACCTCAAGTCCATCCTCAATGTTGAATAATTCCCTTAACCCCCAATCCATATGAATCAAACCTGCATAGGGAATGACTTCAAGAACTATGTGTGGCATGATTATTTCCTCAATAAGATACATAATGATGCATGGATCTCCAATCCTAGTTCTATCAGCACTAAATCATTAATCCCCTTTAATTCCTGTGTATGAGTCTAATCTATATAGGGAATGTGTCAAGAACTATGTGTAGCTTGATTATTTACCTTAACAAGATATGTAGTGGTGCCTGGGTATTATACCCTAGTCTAGACAAACTATTTAATTCATGTCAAGTCACCCATTTCCTTTCCACATGATGACAAACTACATGATTCTTCAAATAACTATATATGGATTGATTCTCATTCCAAATTATATATGTAGAGACGTCCATATCTCTAAAATTGTGCCCATACATGACTAAAAAAAATCCATTTCTCACTTCAAAATCTAGTCGGTGTGAGGAATAATTCTCAAGAACTATGTATGACTTTATTCACATACCAATGATATACGTAGTGATGCCTGGATCTCTAAACCTAGGCCCAACTATGATTTTGGAAGATAAAAACCCCTTAATTTTCCCCATGTATGAGTTATATTTTCATAGAGATATATTATAAGACTTTTTAGTTGATTCTTATTACAATAAGATACATGGTAATGCTGAGGATTCCTACTTTAGGCCCATCCATCAGCCTGGAAATAATAAAAATCACTATTCCCCATGTTAAAACCTGATCAATATGGGGAAAAATTTTAGGAACTATGTGTGGATTGATTCTTAATCTAATAAGATTCATAGTAACGATTGGGTATTGTACCCTAGATCATCCAACACTTCATAATCATACCTCTATCCTTTACTTTTTGTCAACATTATGGGGAAAAAACCTTTCCTTCTCTTTATTTATCACATCAAGCACAACTCGTGTGGGTTTAGGAATTGGTTAGAGAGATTCTCTACATAAATAAGGTGAATCAATTTTATTGGGTTTATCAATGTTCATGCTTGTAAAACATTAAAATACACACTATATGTCCTCATAGAATGATGTTAAACTTCATGTAACTTCATTCAAGAACTATGTATTGCCTTATTCTCATTCCTATGAGATATGTGGTGACATCTAGATTTTCAATATTGGGCCTAGCTACATCACAACATAAAAAATCCTATACTCTCCAATGTATGATTCAAATATACACTAGGAATTCCAAAAAAATTTCTCATTTCATATATGAACTCGTATATGTTAGAACTACATGCGGCTTGATTCTTTCTCTAATAAGATACAAAGTGATGCTTGGACCTTATGCCCTACTTTGTCCACATTGTCTTTTGACATTTCATTTCAATACACATAATGTTCTTACTATATGACATAAAACTACATTGATCCACAGTTTACCTTCCTTTTCTAATTGGGTAATTCATTTTCCTCACCGTAAGATGTTAAATTACATGGATAAATCCCTTACCGCATGATGTTAAAATGCACAGAATTCATAGAACTAAATATGACTTGATTCTCATTCCATTTGAGATATGTATTTAAAACTAGGAATAAGATCCTAGACCCAACCATGGGATAAATAAAGACCCCCCTCTATAGCATACGATCAAAATATATACAATATCTTTTATTTTGGGTACCTCTCTATAGAGAACCCATCATGGAAACAAAAAAGTTCATCCATTATATATATGAGTCATATTCATGTAAGGGAATACAAACTCATGGCCAATATTTGTCCAAAAACTTCCATCATACATTGTAAATTACCCATTTTTCATTTCATAATCCTAATATTGGATAATTTTAGATATTTATAATATTTCTTTGGTTTCTGGAAGAAGAATGTCTGATAACTGAGAGATCTTTTTCCTGAATATACAATACATGCCCCTAGGGGGCCTTTCATAAGTTTCCCACATAATAGGTCAGTTATCCAAATAATGTCATTGTTTGGCTATGTAGCACATTCCCTTGATGACCCTGTATAATACATCCTTCATAATGGGCTAGTCAAATAATGGTAACCATTTTTTGGGAGAATCCTCTTATGTATGTTTAAGATTTAATGATAGTATGTAGAAAACCACAACATAAAATGACTATCTTTTTTGTATTTGTCTCATATAATTTCTTTTGACCTGAAAGTATCCAATACCATGGTTAACATTTTTTATCTCCTTGCGTTCAAATCATATTGGAATGAAATTGCGTCATCCGACCACATATCATCCATTGCTTCCATAATATTATGGTCTTAATCATATGAACTAAAACTACAGACACCATAATTCCTAAGTTTGGGTCATAAATTCATAAAGATCCTATTTATTCGATTATTTGGAAATCATGATAAAAAATACCCCTTTTTTATTGAAGTAATTTTATTCATAAACCGGACTATGTACTTAGGATGATTTGAATCTCCATAAATATTCATCAACCTTTATCAGGTAGGATTTTATAATTCTTGAGAGATTATTTAGCTGACTATGCAGTAGACTCCCTAGTTTTCCTTGCATAAAATTTTTCTACATAAGGGGCCTATCAGCATAAGGATGACACTGTTTGTCTATGCATCACATCCCCTAGTTGGCCTTGAATAACATATCACCCATAATAGGTTTTTCAAATACCAGTAACTTCATTCTTGGAAGATACACCTTATAAATTCCTTCATCCCTTTTCCCAAGTCATTATACAGATTCCAAAAACCCAAAATCACATAATACAATTCTTCCATTCCATACCTAAATATGGGAGAAAATTTTCATGCAAATTACCTATAATTGGAGAACTATCAAACATTTGTAAAAAGATGAAGACCTTAAATTAATTCCCCATAATTTCTTTACTACATTAATTTAAAATGAACATCCCTCCAATATCCTTACTGCATGACTTTAAACAGCATAAAAAATATCAGAAATCTCCTTTATGCCAGATATAACCTCCTTCATACACAAAATTCATGTAGGACTGGTTCCTCTTTCATGTCCTATATCGATACAGATGGTCCCATTTATTTTAAGACAACTTTCATTGGAAAATCCACCCACTGTGGTCTTGAGACATCCAAATCTCAAACCCCTTTGTTTATTAGCAATAGAATGTCAGAATTCCTAGGAACTCATTTACCTGACTATGAAATACATTCCCCCATTTGTCCTGGAATAATTTCATCCACATAACAGGTCTGTTAGCCCAAGGATACCATTTTTTTGATATGAAACACATTCCCTAGTTTTCCCCATATAATACAACCCCTGTAATGGGTTTTCCATTTAGTGGTAACATTGTTATTGGAAGATACCTCCCCTATTCCTTTATTTCAAATTTTAGATTTAGTTTCCATAAAAATCATGACTCAATATTCCCCTTGGATGTATCTAAAATAAATGATATCATGACATCCCTAGACATCAAGACTTTTTTGGGTTTTTATTTCAAAATTTATGGTCAAATATATTCGACCTAAAACAATATATTTATTAGTTCTACATGAATAACTTTAAAATTATCATAAAAATAGATACATAGTACTCACTAGGCTAAAAACCCATGAAGGGAACTCTGGATAAAAGTCGAGTCTCAGCTCACTAAACCTATACTTTGTAGTTTCTAGGTAATATCAAGAAATTAAAAAGATAAAAGAAAAATAATTTGTAGGGTTGTCCATATGAACCAACAAATAGTTAAACAACTATCACTAGGCCCATTGGATTAGGTAAAAATTAGAGCACATTCCACACTTATCATTGCAATTATGATTATCTAAAATGAAAATTTCATGTTATGAAAATTAGCATCAAAATAAAAATTTTAAGAAATGATGACGATATAAATGATTAGAAACAAAATTCTATTCATTTATGAGTTAAAAAATCCCCTAAAAGAATATCCAAAAATTGGAGTCTCTCTGTTATAAATAACAAGAGGTCAATGATATATCCTTTCATTTATTAAATGTCCTTTCGAGCCCCATCATCCACCTATTGATGTTCCTTAAATATACCAACCTTAATCACCTAAGACTAATGAAGTGCTTCCTTAGCATCTGCAATGGATTATGCAACTTATTTTTCGGCTTCTTTTATCAAGTAATGAAGTTTTTCAAGTTCTTTTGTATCAGTTTCCAACTCTTTTTGAATACTCGACACTTGAATGGTATTCTATTTATATTTCTTCCTTAATGTTGCTAACCTTTAAACATGACTATCCTTATATGTACATAATGCTAATTGGAAATAATTAATGTATGTAAGCATCCCATATTTTACTAGGTCCTATCAAAGTTTTTCCTCTTGCTCCCACCTCCAAATGGTCTCTTTGACTGTAGTATGAATTATATGATAATTGAAACCTGCAAATCCAAAAATAATGAATATATTTGAGATCCATGGGATTCGTGATTGAAAGTCCTCAAATGATGTTTCAGATATATGATTCAATATATCTCTCTAAGAATTAGGACGTGTAAGGAAGAGAGACTTATATAACTCTATATCCGATTCAGAATCACTATCATAAGGAGGGATGTACAAAGGGATTAATGAACTTAAAGAAGTTCCCTATTTTGATCATTCCGGAATAGTGGTTTCCTAGCCTCCTGATATTGTTTGAGCTAATGAAGAAAATTAACCTTCAGATATAACAATAGAAGTTGATAAACCTACATGATAAATCAAAGTCATGGTTATCTTCAATATAGTGGAATGACTTTTTATAATCACAATGGTTCGTTACCCTTACCTAAAAACAGGTCAACATCCTGAGAAGAATCCCCACCAACATTCCCAACCTCATTAGTTTTGGTTGGAAACTCTTGGTGGGGGATACTTTCTTGAACCTTCTCAGTATCCTATAGATGAACCTCAGGAATATTTTCTGTTTAATGGTTTTCCTGAGACAACACTCCAATAGTGGGATTAATTGTAATATAAACATCTCATCAACACACCATCATTTCTAGAAACTTATATAGATGGAGCTACACATTCCTACCCATTATGGTTAGGAAATCAATAATAATAAGATTTATTGGATGAATAATAAAAACTCACGTCCATTTGGTTCTATATAAATAACTTTAAATTCTTCTAAATTAGTGGGCATATCAACATGTTCATGTACTTCTTCATAAGACATGTCATGATTTATCATAGCTTTCAATGACATCCCAAACCCTATGATAGTCTCAACCATGGGGATGCATGGAGAGGTTGGTTCTTGACCCTCCAATGATGACTTTAGACACCAAAAATCCTCCTCAGTGAAAGTTGTTGGGTCAGCATTAGTCATCACAGGATTTTCCAATACATGTGACGAACCATAGATATTATAGAAATAGGAGTTATTTGTTGTTATGTATAGATTTTTATGAAGAAATTTTAAAATACCAGATTCCTCCTCTCTCATAGATGTAAGTATAGGATCAGTTCCTAGATCAGATGTTATTTTCTATCTCCCAAATACCTCTTTAGTAAAATGATTCTCTTCATTGTGAAGAATATGCACTTTATCAGAAGTAACCTTCGCGGTTTCGAGAGGCTCATTCTTAATTTATATAAGTGTATACATAGAATAATTACCATCAATTATAGAAATTTTAGACACATACTATGGATGAATTTGAAATTAATACTAATTGAATGAATTAACACTGCTGATAAAGAATTTAGCCACAAATTTATTTCTTTTGTGTTTTTTCTTCTTTACCTTCTTGGGGGTACTAGAATAATCATCTATGAAATAGGTATTGGAAACCAAAATCCTCCTTCCATATCATCCTCCATGGCCTGTCAACCTAGATATATCTCTGTTGATTCACATAGTGACTTAGCAACCCCAATCGCGATAGCACTAGGGTTATACTGTGGAGATGGAACTTCAGTAGATTTTCCCTTACACATATGCAATTTAATCCTGGTATTTACCCTGAGTAAAAATGATTTGACTAAATTTAAATTGAAAATAAAAAACAATATGAGAAGAAGGAAACATGAATCTTCAGGATCTACAAAATTACATCATTCCTCAAGAGATGAAGGGCCAGTCCCTTCAGTGGTGTCATGATCTGTCATTTACATCACTCATTTTGTGGTGGGGATTGAATTTTTGGTTGCATATATATGCACTTACAAATCCTGTATATGAAATATTACTTCATCAAGATTATTATCAAAGTGAATGTCAGATGTTGCTCAATGATTTCCTATTCCTTGAATATTAAACCCCTCACGTAAAAGCTCCCACATATTTTCAAAATTACAAAGAAAAATTATTCCATTCCTGAATCGCCTTTGGTTGTACATATTTTGAATACATTCTATATTTCATTGGATATGATCCTACATACATAAACCTGATGGGATTCCCAATCCCTACCATCACATACGGTGGATGAGAAAAATGAGCCTGACAGTATTCTGGGCGATGATGAATGGACCACCTAGGTGCAACTTGGTTGGTGGTGATGGTGTAGCTTACTTTATTATAATGGGTATATTGTATCTTCCATGAGGTCACTTTTATGAGCTAGGATCATTATCATCCTCACCATCTGACTCTGAGGAATCAGTCCCTGAAGATGAAGAAACACCTTCCAAATGAGATGATTCATTCATACTCCCTCTCTTTATTCTGACCCGAGGGAAAACATTGATTAGTACCTATTTAGGTTTTGATTCAACCCAAGTCTTAGCATAGTATAAAGTCAATTTTCTCTCTGTATCAACTATAGAAAGATTAAAAACTAACCCTATCTTCTCCATGGTTGTCGTCCACCATAGTTGTCGAGCCACCATCATATGTTATTCCACTTTAACATGCACTAGAGTAGATATAGTAATCTATTACAGATACATTAATTAGATTGAAAATATTGAAGGATCATAGACCTCACATATTATTTCACTATTAATACTTGTTGCCATTACACCCTCTTTAAAAGCTAGAATATATTACCTTAGCTCTAAATTGTATGTTCCATCATCAACCACTCTTCCTATAAGTGGATTACCATAAAGAAATAAGTGGAACTCCTTGAACATGCTCAACCTTGTCATAATATCAATAGGTGTTAGTGATAGAGCTGGAATACCAGATAAATCTTGAACAAATGGTCAGAACAGACTCCCTACAACCTAGATCCCACTCTTTATAGCATTGGATCTGAAGTGAGTCATGATCCATCCCCACAAAGTAGGAATGGTCCATATATTTTTAAAGGATACATACCTCTATGAATATGCAACAAGATCCTATGAATCTTCAATAGAATCTTGGTATCAAACCCCACTATATTCCTCTCCTCTAGCTTGGATGCAATAAAAAATTTTCCAGGCCTTACAGCAACCTTGGAATCTCGGATAGAAAATAGATATACATTGATCCACATGGTCATAAAACCCGCTAGACACATCTTGGATTGAATTTTGGAGTTCAATTTGTACCCTAATGTTTCAAACTCTCCTTTCTCTAGTGTTGTCCAGAAGGTGCTAGGAGAACCTCTCTTTTCTGCCTTATGTCAACTTGTTAGACATGTGTTAGTGGGACATTTCTTCTTCTTCTTCACCATAAATATTTCCATCCACTCCTTTTAATGAATATCCCATCTTGCACAGGGAATTGTAGTATTGATATTGTGAGATATCTTTAGTAGATCATATGTCAAGGCTAGTGTCTTTTCTACATCATTCCATGTTTCCTTTGAAGGAATGAATTCATCATACATATCTCTGAGGATCATAGATCCATAGATATTTTAAACATCCCACAAGGTGATTCCCACTTCTCCATACATCAGATGAAAAGAATTCATCTCTTAAATCAATTGGTTCAACAACTCTAACACCAAATCATCATTAATATACATATTGGTTTGTCAAACCCATATGTCTAAAAATATTCTGGAGCATTTGATATCATATTTAAAACTCTGCACATGTTTTGCACACCCAGTATGCACACATCCATGCAGGTTTCACACCCCCTCCTAGGAGAAAATCCCAAATTTTATTCTAGTCCTTCAACTGGTCTTTCTGATAATCTCAAAAGATGGACGAATAATATTGTGGCTTCAGTTCAACTATGTGTGGTTTCAAATCTATAGCACACGAGAAGTGATTCATACCATAGGATTTGGATTCCATTCTAGCATTGATATAAGTGTCCACACAAGAAATGATGGCAGGTTAAAATTTCTTGTAGTTTTGAAACTAAGATACTGGGAAATAGTTCTTCAGATCCATTATTTTGGCTTCACGTAGATGACCATAACTGTACAATGGTAGGTAATTACTCTTCACAAAGTCAGAGTGAAACATCTTCAAATAATTTTTAAAATTAGGATGAGTAGTTTCATAGTCAATGTAGTAATCATTCCCAATAATCTCCAATCATGTCCTCAGTCATCTTACTATCCAATTCATCAGTAGTGGAGATTATATTGTAATCCATTTGAACCTAAAAATAAATATACAATTTATTTTAGAGTTTTTTATTTTTTATTTTTTATTTTGAAAAAGTCAAGAAAATATGACAAAGACGTTAAGGAGATAAATTAAAACTACGGTTCCCAAGTACGTCGCTCATGGTTTTGTCAGGATAATGTTATTCCTAATTTACTTATGAAAACGAGTAAATATTAAGAAAAAAAATTACACATTATACTTACACATGGAGAGATGAATTTTCTGAATCATTTGTGATTTTTATTGAAATGGATCCCCTCTATATAGATGACAAAGAGTACTTGTGAATCACCATCTTGTGTGAAAACCTAGAACTTGTGCATCCCAATTCCTTTTTCATCCAATTTTACCTTAGCATTGGACCCTCTTTTTCATTCAGATCCAATCCTAAGGGGTGTATTTTGTTGACACTCTATTCCATCACATGGATGAAAAAGTGGAAAAGGAAAATGACTTAGGAAACAGAGGAGAAAATACATGGAGAATATTAATATTTGAAAAGGGTCAAAAATTGTATCTCCTAAGGTAGCCCGAATCACTGGTGACGCAAAAGTACTTGTGCGCCCCTCACTTGTGTGCCACCTCATCACTTTCACTCTAAGTCAATATCACTCAGGGTACCATATTTTACAATAAATAGACCCTTAGGGACATCTTTTGTACAAATGAATTTCCCTGAAGCTCGATTGTTTCTTTGATCACCCTAGTGCTTCTCCCAAGTCCTCAAAAACCTTGAAGGTAGTTTCATAACATATATAGTGAGAGAATTAAATGGGGATTATGAGAATAAGGTTCCCCAATTGTCAAAAATTAACAACACTTGTGAAACTCATTTGCGAAACCCCCCTAATTTATAAAAACTTGTTTCACCACCCTTCCTTAAGTAGGATGTTGCATGCCCAATTCAATAAATACCTATGAATAATCGTTATAGCTTGAGCCAAATCTCATTAAATTCTAGTAATACAAGTTGTTCAACACTAATGTTAACACCAATTTTTCCAAGCCTACTTGAGCACAATATATCTTTGCTCCACTTACATGAGATCCCTTTCTTAGTTCACCTCACCCCTTAATCCTACTTGATCCTTTAATGAAACTTTATTTAAATCCTCTCATGGATGGGACTTTCCTCCATTGTATCCATTTTCTAAAAGGGATTATGCTGAAACCTCCCCCAAGACATTTTGATTTTCCAAATCTTAAGGAAAAGAACATATTCATGTCTCCCATTTGGATTTGGATATTTATGGTTATGGGTTTCTCACATTTGTCTTACCAGTGGGTAAGGGTCATTGGGCAAGGAAGATTCAAGGGCCAGGCTATTCCCGACCCCCCCAAATTTATAAATAAAAGACACAAAAGACAAGGGAGGGGAGCGGTCAAAAGACCCACACCCAAAAACCCTTTACAAACCCAACCCAAAGACCCAAAAAAATAAAATCAAATGGAAAACAAAAAAAGAATGAAAAACAGATCAGTCAACGTCACCACCAAAGTCTGAAACAGAAACCACACCATAAGGATCACCATCCAAAACATATCCAGAGGCCGAATCATCAAAGCAAGAGTCAGAGTCATCCCATCCTGACTCATAATCCTCATTGAGCTTGAGGAGCATCAGAAACTTCTCCCTCCGTTTCTTGTGTCCCAGGGAATGTGGATGCTCTCGATTATTAACCTTGACATTTAGCTTAACCACCTTTGAAGAAGACCAAGTAACCATGGGTCTGGGGAGAGTGGAGTAGTCCTGCCTCTGCCTCCTCTTTGAGGAGATTGAGGTAGTACCATCATCCATCCTTTTCACCTGCTTGATCTCAAAAGAGAGCTCCTCCTCTTCTATTCCATGCACTTGATTCAGGATAGAGGAATCTTCCTGATTAAGGGATCACTCAACAAAAATTTATCCTGAGGCAAGCTTATAGCCACTAATGTAGGTATTTCTAAAATCCTTTTGACAACAACCAGAGATCATTGCCCATCCCCCCCAGGCAGGACAATCCCCTCATCTTCATGCCAAGCCAAGTATTCAGGATTATCAGCCAACTGCAAAAAACCCTCCTCCCTTGGAACTGACTCCTGCATAGTAGCACCCCTGTGTTCAGGGGTGTCCCCCATCCCAAGTCCCTTCCCCTACCTGCACCCCGATCCTGCTTCAGGTGCGCCCTGTTGAGAAGCTGCCCCATCCAAGTTATCCACTATCCCCTTCCCATTCACCTCCTCCAGCGTACTCTCTGGCACCTACACCTCCACCTCCCCCTGCTCAGACACATGGTAGGTGTAGGATCTAAATAATGATGTAGATGATCAATATACAAGGGGGGGGGGTGAATTGTACTCATTGAAAATTTCCTTAAGCAAGGAAAGATCTGAGTTTAACAATGATAAACTAAGCATATTCACAACACCTCTAACTCCAATTTGAAATTGGAATAAGGAATGAAGTTACAAACTTCTAATTCTACACACTTGCTTGAATCAGGAAAGTGATTCCGAATAATAGGTTCTGAATATATGGATCCGGAAATTTAAACTTAACTAATGTTTACAATATGAGATTCTACCCTAAAGCGTATAGAATCTAAATGAATCAGAGTACAAGTGTAAGGAAATACAAGAATGTTATACTTTCCTTACAATACAATATGTAGTGGAAAAACAAACAAGTAGTACAACTACAAGTAACAAACAATAACTCTTTTAACCCAAAGGGAAGGGTATCCAACAACCTTGGATAAAGGTCCCTTCATTTATACTTTCAAGCAAGTCTATCTTACCCACACCAAGGTAAGACCTTGATACGAAGATCGGAGTCTCTATCTTGCTATCCCCACAAGCCCTCAACTTTAAGGTAGTTGGAACCTCTGTCTTCATCAGCAAGGAATCCCTCGAACTTCAAGGAAGTCGGAACCTCTGTCTTCCTATCCCCGGAAGCCCTCGAATGTAATCACCAACATTTGGAGTCGCACGAAGTAATCTGTACAAGGAAAAGATTTAACAAGTAGTTCAAAATTTCTGCACGAAGCTTGAGAGTTAATAAGAGCCTCTCTCTATAGAAATCACTTCAACAACATGCATGCATAAGTTTTCATGTTGTCAAAGATCAGTGTCATGAGCTCGTTCAAATGAGATCCTATTTATAGGAAAATTTCCAATGGTCGGATCTCTCCTCCAACGGTCATATTTTCCTTAAAATTCGGAGGGACCTATACACGTGTAACTCAACCAACGGTTAGTTTGAAACAAAATAGATGACATCGTTTAATAACAAACCAAGTATAACTGAATGCACGTCATCATTTTGTAATGGATCATCTATAAGAAAAATCCATACTATGTCCAGAGTATAATATAATTAAAAGTTCGGAGTCTAACCAAAATGAAATTTGGAGTCTATGTTATGAAATGTTCGGAATTTGTTTTATAGGAATTCAGAGTCTGGTTTCACCAGAGTTTAGAATCTAAAATTGCAGAAGTTCAAAGTTGAAATTCATAGGAGTTCGGAGTCGAACTGCTTAAGAGTTAGGAGTTGAACTCGCGAAAGTTCAGAGTTTAACTTCATAAGAGTTCGGAGTCTAACTACTTAAGTGTTCATAGTCAAACTCATGAAAGTTCAGAGTCGAACTTCATAAGAGTTCGGAGTCAAACTCGTGAAAGTTCAGAGTCAAACATTACAAGAGTTCGGAGTCAAAAATCATGAAAGTTCAGAGTTGAACTTCATAAGAGTTCGGAGTCGAACTCATGAAAGTTCGGAGTTGAACTTAATAAGAGTTCAGAGTCCAGAATTCTGATTGGAACTTCAGTACAGTTCACATCCAGAATTTGGATCCTAAAAACAGAATGCTCCAAATCTTGAAATTATATGACTTCTGGGATTTTGGGAATGAATCCTGTTTTTGTACTTCAGAAAAATATTTCTATGTATAAGAAAATCTAGGTTAGGGTAAATTTCCTTAAAGAAGTAAATTTTTCTTATGGAGGTAAAATTTATATTTGCTTTAGTATAAGGTTTTTGTGATTTTAAAAACATGAAGGAATGGAAAAGTCATAAGGAAAACCTTATTGACTCAACAATATCCCCCCTTTTGGAAAGCATAAACATCCTTACGAAAAATAATATAAGGACTTTGACAAATTTCATTTGACTTTGAAATTAAAACTTATCTCCCTTTGTTCATTGATGAAAGTGAATAAAAATAACTCCCCCTTAGGCATTGAAACTATAAGGATTGTATTATGAATTTCCAGAGTGGAGTTTTCATTATTGTAGAAATGAAAAACTTCGTAGTGAGAAACTCCCCCTTACTTTAAGGATATTTCACTTAGAAATTTTTCTTTCTCCTCCTTAGGAGTAGTTATTTTTCCTTCTCCCCCTTTGTGATTTTCAAAAAGAATTGAAGGGAATGGAAAAGAAAATATGGTACCTGAAACATTAGTATATGACAATATACAACCAACCAAATAATATTTCATTAGAGTTGGGAAAATTTTACAAAGAAAGACAACTACAAAAAAAAGATCAGAGTGGGTTTATTTGTCTTCCTTTTCCTTTGGAATCAGCTTCTTTAACAAAGTTTAGAGGTTCTTTAGGTCTCTTTGGTCTTCCTCATCTTACCTCTCCAAGGCTTTTGTCTTTTCTTCTTGAGCTTTCAAAACCTCTGCCTGAGCCTCAATAGCTTCTTTTTGCATCTTTAACAAATCATCTTGATATAAGAGTCTTTTCTCAAGCTCGATCCAGATATTTCTATCACTTAAGAGATTCTGAGCCATAGAATTAGCCTTGTCACTTAGTTCCTTCAATTTTTGACTTCGAGAACTCTGCTCATCAATCAACTCAGGTAGAATATTTTTAATCTTTTATCCTCAGTGTCATATGCATTTTGAACTTCAGCCTGAAAATTTTCAAACTGCACTAAGTCTTCATCAACTCTTCTAGACCACTTTGTTACCTTACTGTAGGACTTTATATGCTCATCATAATCGATAAGAAAACTTTTTTTTTGGCTTCGATCTTCACACACTTATCTAAGACCATGGATAAGGAGTCTGATTTCTGATTCACACTCTTTTGCAGCATCTGGAATCTGGAATCTATAGTTGGAAAAATCGGAATGGTGTCCACCAACTTCTTCAAATATTCAACCATAAAATCATGCCCATGAGATGATGATTCAGAATCAGATAAATCTCTTTGAGATTTCTCTTCTTCAATTTGCACTAGTTTTCTCCTTGAAGAACCACCAACCTCCTTCTTCTTGAAGACTTCTTTTGTAGGTGTCTCCAGGAGAACTTTCTTCCCCTTATCAGCTTTCGGAATTGGTTCCTCATCAGGAGATACTTCCTCAGATTCAGAAACTTGAATAATCTGGTCTTCTTGTGGTTTCTCCTTTTCTTGTCCTTCCTCAAGAAAATTCCTCTCATATGATTCTTCGTCATCATAGAAGACATTTTATTCTTCTTCCTCTTACTATTGATTATCATCATTCTTACTACCTTCTTCACCTTCATTTCCTAGAGTAACTAAATTTGCGGATTCTGCCTTATCTTGATAATCCTTTACTTGCTTGATCAGGGTATCCAAATCTTCACTACCCTCTTATTCTTCTTCTTCTTATTCTTCAACCTCTTCCTCTACTTCTTCACCAGCTTCTTTTTCAGCTTCTTCAACTACTTCTTTACCCTTGGATTTTTCCAGAGTGACATAATTATTAGCTGAAGTTTCTGGTAAAGAATATTTTGTAAGGAATGTTTTCGGAACCAGAATCAGCTCAGAAGCTAACTCTGTAGCTCTCAGTATATATTGCACCACTTCAGCTTCAGACACATTCCTTTTCATTTTCTTCTCTTATGCCTTCTTCTATAACTCTTCCACAACTCTTTCTTTTATGGCCTTAGCCTCTGCAGGGTCTAATCCGAATTGTGGATACCCTTCTTTCCTCTTCTGCTTATCTTCCCTCCACTTTGCAGCAAATTCATCAGGATAAGTTT
The DNA here is from genome assembly GCA_963277665.1 of Viscum album. NCBI lineage: Eukaryota > Viridiplantae > Streptophyta > Magnoliopsida > Santalales > Viscaceae > Viscum > Viscum album. Next base: position 1,830,752,309 of record OY728137.1, on the reverse strand, counting down.
TTTGTTACTTCAGCTTGGGGGGAGCAGACTGAGTTTCCTTAGATTTAGGATTTTCTTCATTAAAATCCACTTCCTTAAGATTTCTCTTCTTCCTTTTCTTTTTGGATGGTTCCGGAGTGTGTGAACCTTTCTGAAGTTCCTCAACTTCTTCCACTTTAAGAGAGTAGAATTATCCGGATTCACTAGAAAAACCCATCTTCATCCTCTTCAAAGTATCATCACTTACTAGCATAAGCTTATAATTCTGGACTTTTGATTTGCATGCAACCTTGAAAGATTCTAAGCACCAAACTATCAGCTTAGATAGTAAGGCATAGAACATGATTATCTAAGATCTCAAATTCCTTTCTTTGATGTTATTAATCGTAATCCAGACAGGACTCATCAAATTTATCTTTCTTAGATTTACCAAGAAATCTAAGACATAGATATCACTTTTCTTCAAATTATCCTTGTCACCACTTCTCGGAACCAGAAATCCTTGCACCCAAAGCTGAAGAATTCTATTTTTCGGAGTGAGACGAGAAATCTTAATGGTTTAAGCATCCTTAAGTCCAAGACACTTCAGTGCCTTCTCCTTGTTGAAACTCATTGCTCATACGGAAGTTTGTGTGAACAGAACTCAGGTTCTCCTTCGTAGGATAAACCAACCAAGATCATGGCCCTGGTGTAAGATAGCTTATAAGTCTTCCCATAAGACTTGAATGAAAACCACTCTCTGCCATCTTATATCTTGAAGGAAATAGACTTGTAGAACTCAATCAGCAAATTAGTATAAACTGGATCCTGTTTATCTGACTTTGCTATGCAAACATACTCCCATCCATTCAGTCTAATATTCATTGAAATAATGGAATCAAACTTATAGAAGTCCGGATGCACCAAACTTTCCCTTAATATTAAGCACTTTGAGATTGGCTTTGAAGTTGACATATCTTGAGATGATGCTTCAACAAACATTCAGAACAGAGAGACCTGAAGCACCAGAACAGCTTTTCAAAGATCATAAACGGTCTTAAGAAGAGAACCAGGTCTTTGAGATGTGAAATCTTTGAAAAACTGATGTGGGATGAGCCTTGGGGTCCCCTTTATATAGTCGATGGATGTGACCTTTGGTCTTATAAAAGCCATCTAATAGTTGAAAATCTTTTCGACCGGATCTGACGGTTAAGAACACTCCCGCAAGGAAAACTTGACTCCGATATTTTGAGGTTTTAAGGAAAACATCTGGATTTAAGGAAAACTAGAATCCGAATTTTTTAAAACTCAAGAAAATACCGGAAAGCAAAATATGACTACAAAACATTATGTAAGGAAATCATACCTTTCGGATTGGGTAGAAAGATTGTTCGTAATTGGTAATATTCTTCTTAAAGAAATGAATTTAAAAACAAACTCATTACAAAAGTTCCAGTACAGAAATTTCATTACGAAAATTCCAGTATGAAAATATCGTTACAAAAATTCCAGTACAAAATTTAATACGAATATCTCCATTTTGAAAGTTTTCATTCTGAGAATTTCAAACCTGAAAATTTCAGTTCCGGAAATTTCCATTCTAGAAATTTTAGTTTCAGAAATTTCCATTCTGGAAACTTCAGTTCTGAAAAGTTTGAAAAACTAACTACGCAAATTTTAGTAAAAACAATGAAAAAACAGATTATGAAAATTTTAGTTACACTAAGTTTGAAAAATAGATTACGAAAATTTTAGTTACACTATATTTGAAAAATAGATTATGAAAATTTTAGTTACACTAAGTTTGAAAAAAAGATTACAAAAATTCTAGTTATACTAACAATCAAATGTACTCCCCCTATGAAAATAAGTTTATTACTGTTAGTATAATTGTTCAACAAGAAGTTAATAAATAATGATTACCTTACGGTCATCATTCTTAACATTTGTTTAATGTATTAAAATCTATCAGAGGGTAATGATTTTGTGAAAATATCAACAAGTTGTTCTTGCGTTCCGATAAACTGAAGAATGATATCTCCTTTAGTGTGTGATCCCTAAGAAAGTGATGCCTAATATCTATGTGTTTTGCACAAGAGTGATGTGCATTGTTCTTACTCAGGGAAATGACACTTGTGTTATCAGACAAAATTTGAGTCTTAGTAAAACTCAGGCCATAATCTATGAGTGTGTGTTGCATCAACAACACTTGATCACAACAACTTCCAGCTGCTACATATTCAGCTTCAGCAGTGGAAAGTGCTATAGAATGTTTCTTCTTGCAGGACCAAGAATCTAATGAATCTCCTAAGAAATGACAAGTTCCAGATGTACTCTTTCTATCCATTATAAATCCACCAAAGTCAGCATCCAAAAATCTCTTAAAAAAAATCATTTCCAGAAGTATAAAATAATCCTAGATCCATGGTTCCCTTTAGGTAGTGAAAAATTATTTTTACCGCCTTTAAGTGAGATTACTTAGGATTGGATTGACATCTTACACATGAGTATACTAAAAACATCAAGTCTGGTCGACTAGCTGTTAAGTAAAGTAAACTTCCTATCATACCTCTAAAATATGTTTGATCTATTGGTTTCCCAGCTTCATCGAGATCTAAAGAGTTTGATGTACCGATGGGAGTACTTATACTCTTAGTGTTGTCATAACCATACATTTTAATAAGATCTTTAATATGCTTATGTTGAGATATATAGGTTTATTCTAGTTTTTGAGAAATTTTAAAACCAAGGAAAAATGTTCATTCACCCATCATACTCATTTCAAACTCAGATTTCTTTAGGCTTGCAAAAGAATCAGTTAAAGATTGTTGAGTTGAACCGAATATGATGTCATCAACATAAATTTGAACATAATTTTTTTTCTTATCTTTCTTTATAAAAAGGGTTAGATCTTTATTTCCCTTAGCATAGTTATTTTGAAGCAAAAATCCTGTAATTCTATCATACCAGGCTCGTGGGGCTTGTTTAAGACCATACAATGATTCGTTAAGTCTAAAAACATGATCAAGATGTTTTGTATCTTCAAAGCCAGGAGGTTGTTCAACAAAAACATCCTCTTGAACATAACCATTAAGGAAAGAAAATTTCACATCCATTTGAAAAAGTTTAAAAATAAATAATGCTACAAAGGAAAGTAAAATATGAATAGATTCAAGTCTAGCTACTGGAGCATAGGTTTCTTCATAGTCTATTCCCTCTTGCTAATTATAGCCTTTAGCAACTAATCTAGATTTATTTCTTACAATGACTCCATTTTCATCACATTTGTTTCTGAAGACCCATTTTACTCAAATACCAGAAGTTTATTTAGGTCTTTCAACCAAAGTCCATACTTTATTCCTTTCAAATTGATTTAGTTCATCTTGCATGGCTTTGATCCAATCATCATCACCTAAAGCTTCATCAGTTCTTTTTTGTTCTAATTGGGAAAGAAATGTTAGATGTTCTACTTTATTTCTCAAGGAACTTCTAATCCTTACAGGTTGATTTATATCACCAATGATGCTATCACTGGGATGATTCTTAAGAAACACCTGATTTGGGTTTTGTAAAACCTGTTCATCAATATAGGGTAGAAAGTCTTCTGGGGTAAATGTTTCAGAAGTATATTCTTGAACATTTTCCTTATCAGAAGGATTTTCTATCAAAGGTTGATAATTAGTTTTTGAAAACACATACGAGGATGTAGGTTGGGATGGTTTAAAAACAAAAGGATCAGATTCATCAAATTTTACATGCACTGTTTCTTCAACAGTACAAGTATTTTTATTGAAAACTCTATAAGCCTTAGAAGTTGTGGAGTAGCCTAAGAAAATTCCTTCGTCAAATTTCGGTGTGAATTTGTGAAGATTATATTTAGTATTCAAGATGAATACCTTGCAACCAAAAACTTGAAGTAGGAAAGTATTGGTTTTCTACCGTTCCATAACTCATAAGGAGTTTTATTAAGAAAAAGGTCTAATCAAAAGTCGATTTATAGTATAACAAGCAGTACTTATAGCTTAAGCCCAGAAATGTCTAACTATAGAATATTCACTCAACATGGTTCTAGTTATTTCTTGAAGAATTCTATTTCTTCTTTCAACTACACCATTTTGTTTAGGAGTTCTAGGTGCTGAAAAATTGTGAGTAATACCTTTTCTACTACAAAAAGTTTCAAAATCAGAATTTTGAAATTCTCCTCCATGATCACTATGAATAGTGTTCAGTGGAATATTTTTCTCATTTTTAACTTGTGCTCTATAACTTTTGAAATAAGAAAAATCTTCAAACTTCTTTGCTAGAAAATAGACCCAAGTAAATCTGGTGTAATCATCAACTAGAAAAAACACATAATATTTGCCTCCAATACTTCCAGTTTGTGTTGGACCAAAAAGATCCATGTGCACCAATTGTAATGCATTAGTTTTTGAGACTTCACCAATTGATTTGAAACAAGATTTATGTTTCTTTCCACATTGACAAGGATCACAAACTCTAGAAGAATCAAATCTAAGCTCTGGTGGATCCTTAACTAGTTTCTTATTAGAAAGTTTACATAAGTTTCTAAGATTACAATGACCTAGTCTTCTATGCCATAACCAAGAATGATCTTCCATTTCACTAAGGAAAGGTAAATCTTGGCTCCTAAGGTCTTCTAAGTTCAAATTGTAATCATTATCTTGACTATTGGATGGGAGAATAAATTCTTCCTTGGAATTCTGTACTAAGTAATTATCATTCCTAAAATTCACAAGGAATCCTTCATCACATAAATGAATTATGCTAATGAGGTTGTGATTAAGAACCTTAACAAATAAAATGTTTGAAATCAATGTTTTACCAAGAATTAAAATTTACCTATACCAACAATTTCTACCAGGGTCGTATTTGAGAATACATTTTATCAAAATTTTCTTTACCATGGGTAAAGTTTGATAAACACTTCTTTAAGGAAAAAATTTCGGACTTGAGTTTTATAACAAAGTTTTTATCTTCAAAGTCATTAGATATAGAACTACAGTTATGCCCGAAAACACTTTTCTTAGAAATTAATTTTTCTAATTCTTTAGAGAGTTTGTTTTTCTCAGGAATTACTTCCTAATGATTTTTTAAAATATTTATAAAATCAGAATTTTTCCTATCAATATCTTTAGAAAGATCTGATATTTATTTCTTAATAATAGTATTCCTAGAGTTTTCCTTATCATGTTTTTTATTGAGTTTAGAATTCTCAATTTCAAGAAGTTCAGCAAACCTAGAAACTTCTTCATAGGTAGGTAGAGTATTTTCTTCATCAGAATAGGATTATTCCTCTAAAGAGTTATAATATTCTCTATCATTAGAATTTAATGAAACATTGGTCAATGATTCAACATTTCGTACCTTAGCCATAAAGCAATGATTGTTAATAGGTAATTTGGATATAAGACCAAGATTCTTCTGTCCTGAAGATTCATAATCAGAAGATTCATCTGAAGAGTCACCACCACTGGCACTCCAGGTGTCATTAGCTTTCAGAACTTTCTTAGCTTTGGTTTTATAATACTTCTTTTTGTTCCTTTCAGAATGCCTTTCTTTCCTTTCTTTATTTTTGAGAAAAGGAAAATCTGGTCTAATATGTCCAGCTCTCTTGCATTCATAACAAGTAACTTCTCCATCTTTCCTATCCTTCCTTTCCTTTTTATTGAACTTAGATTTGAAATTTCTCTGGACAACTATCTTGTTTATCCGTCGAGCAAGATTTTCTAATTCATTTTTAGAGACTTCAATTTCACTAGATTCTGATTGGATAACCACCTTATTAGACATGGATCTGGTTACTCTCTCGGGAGTCTAAGCTTTCATATGATTTGATGTTGTTGTAAAAGCAACAATACCATTTCCATTCTTCTTCTTGATTTTATCAGCAACTCTCTTCATTCTTGTTTCATTTGGAGAAGAGTTCCAAATAGCTCATCTAATGAAATTTGAGTGACCTTCCTGTTCTCATCAATAGTTGTTCTCTTAGATTCATACTCATTAGGCAGACTATCAATTATCTTATCCAAAAGGGATTCATCATCTAACCCTTTTTCTCCCATGGACTGAAGACTGTTCACTATAGTCATAAATCTCTGTTGAAATTTACAGATTAGTTCACCATACAGAAAATTGAATCCATGGTATTTAGCTCTAAGCATAGCTCTCCTAGTTTCACTCACTTTAGAAGTGCCAAAGTGTGTAACCTCTAACTTCTTCTAGATACAATTAGCTGCTTCACAAGATGAAATTTGGATGTATATATTTCTAGTCATTTAACAAAGTAAGGTATTGTGTACCTTATAATTGAGTTGATATTCTTGATTTTCTTGGTTAGTGAAAGTTCTAACTTTCTTATCAGGAATTTTATAATCACAAGTAAGCATAACGAAATTATCCACTCCAGTATTGATAACAAAAGTCTACATTAGATCTCTCCAGTACTCATATTTATTACTATCAAATATTTGTGGTCTTGTAGGGTTTAGATTGTCAATGGAACCAACATTGATTCCTGTCATTCTTAAAAAAACGTTGGCAACCAAACTTGTTAGTAGAAAATGTTCATAACCACAAAGTTCGGAATGAAAATTCGGAATGAAAATTTGGAATGACAAAGTTCGGAATGACAATACGGAATGAATAAAAACTTTCTAAGAAAGAATGAAGGACAATGAAAAAATGAGCAAGATAAACTTATATGTGAGTATAAGAATTTCAGATACCTCCTCTGATACTAATTGTAGGATCTAAATAATGATGTAGATGCTCTATATACAAGAGGGGGGGGGGGGTGAATTATACACTTTGAAAATTTCCTTATGCAAGGAAAGATCTATGTTTAACAAATTTAAACTAATCAGATTCACAACACCTCTAATTCCAATTAGAAATTGGAATAAGGAATGAAGTTACAAACTTCTAATTCTACACAATTGCATGAATCAGGAAAGTGATTCTGAATAACAGGTTCCGGATATATGGATCCGGAAATCTAAACTTAACTAAAGTTTACAATATGAGATTCTATCCTAAATAGTATATAATCTAAATGAATCAGAGTACAAGTGTAAGGAAATACAAGAATGTTATACATTCCTTACAATACAATATGTAGCAGAAAAAAACAAGTAGTACAACTACAAGTAACAAACAGTAACTCTTTTAACCCAAAGAGAAGGGTATCCAACAACCATGGATAAAGGTACCTTGATTTATACATGCAAGCAAGTCTGTCTTACCCACACCAGGGTAAGCCCTCATTACAAAGATCAAAGTCTTTGTCTTGCTATCCCTGCAAGCCCTCAACTTCAAGGTAGTTGGAACCTCTGTCTTCCTCAGCAAGGAAGCTCTTGAACTTCAAGGAAGTCGACACCTCTATCTTCCAATCCCCAGAATCCCTAGAATGTAATCACCAACATTTAGAGGCACACAAAGAAAATTGCACAAGCCAATGTTTGAACAAGTAGTTCAAACTTTTTGCATGAATCTTGAGAGTTAATAAGAGCCTATCTCTCTAGAAATCACTTCAACAGCATGCAAGAAAAAGTTGTCAAGTTATCGAAGATCAGTGTCATGAGCTCATTCAAATGATCTCCTATTTATAGGAAAATTTCCAACGGTTGGCTCCCTCCTCCAACGGTCATATTTTCCTTAAAATTCAGAGGGACCTATACACGTGTAACTCAACCAATAGTTAGTTTGAAACAGAATAGACGACATCATTTAATAACAAACCAAGTATAAATGAATGCACAAAATCATTTTGTAATGGAGAATTTGTAAGAAAAATCCATACTAAGTTCGGAGTGTAATAAAATTAAAATTTCTGATTCTAACCAAAATGAAATTATAAGTCTATGTTAAGAAATGTTCGGATTCTATTTTATAGGAATTCGGAGTTTGGTTTCACCAGAGTTCAGAATCTAAACTTGAAGAAGTTCTAAGTTGAACTTCATAGGAGTTCGGAGTCGAACTTCTTAAGAGTTTGGAGTCGAACTCGTGAAAGTTCGGAGTCGAACTTCATAAGAGTTCGGAGTCAAACTACATAAGAGTTGGGAGTCGAACTCATGAAAGTTCGGAGTGGAACTTCATTAGAGTTGGGAGTCGAACACATGAATGTTCGGAGTCGAACTTTATAAGGGTTAGGAGTCGAACTCATGAATTTTCAGAGTTGAACTTCATAAGAGTTCGGAGTCGAACTCATGAATGTTCAGAGTCGAACTTAATAAGAGTTCGGAGTCCAAAATTCTGATTGGAACTTCATTACAGTTTACATCCAGAATTCAGATCCTAAAAACAGAATGCTCCAAATCTTCACATTATATGACTTCTGGGATTTTGGGAATGAATCCGGTTTTTGTACTTAAGAAAAATATTGCTATGTATAAGAAAATCATGGTTAGGGTAAATTTATTTGAAGAAGTAAATTTTCTTTATGGAGGTAAAATTTATATTTTCTTTAGTATAAGGTGTTTGTGATTTTCAAAACAAGAAGGAATGGAAAAGTCATAAGGAAAACCATATTGACTCAACAGAAGGGAGGAGTACTAGCCACCCTCTCCATCCCCACCTCATATGCGTTCAAAACCAGTCCCATGGACTAGCAACAAGCCACACCTTTAGAGTCATCCTCCCCAACCGCCCCCTTGCTGCAACCTCCCCTTCTGCCACTGCCTGTCCAGAAAGCACAACATTGTCACTGGCCACATTGCCAAGTAGGAGGACCTGCACATCAGAGCCCACAAACACCTTCTCATTGCCAACAGGAGGTTCCACCACCTGCACCTCCTTGCCCATAATCTCAAAAGTAGCTTCCTGAATCCCAAGGCAGGTATTCTACCCTTCTTGATAAACAATGTAACTAGTAGGTGCCTCCTCATTACCAACAGATGGCACCACCACCTACAGCCCCTTGCCCATATCCTCACAAACATCTCCTCGGGGACCATGGCAGATATTCTGCTCATCTTGCTCAACAAAATCACCAGCCAACTTTACATGGACAGTATGCTGGTCTTGAATCGGCTCCTCTGAATCCAAGACATCAAACATATTGCACAAGGGGACACCCTCAACTGCCTTATTCACTAACAAAGGTTCACCAAAGACCTCAGCCACCTCCAGTCCTCCAGGAGATGATCCAGGTGGCACCATGATTCCTTCCACAGGTTTCAACACTCCCAAACTTTCCATTATTCTAAGATCATTTTTCAACTTGTCAAAGACATCACAAATCCTTGGGTTGGAGAGGGGCTATGGATCAGCCTTCATCAGAACATCCCCGACATCAAAAACCTTCTGCTCTGTAGCCAGAGGCTGAATAACCATTCCAGTGGGAAGACCCTCATTTTTCACTCTAGATCCTTCCCGGGAGGCACAATAGCTTGCAAACCATCAGATGGAGAAGAATTGACAAAGGGATAACTCCTACAAGAAGAGGCATAGTGGCCCAACCTTTGACAGGATGAGCAGAAAGGCGCCCAGGATTCAAAGCATACATCCTGATGCCACCTTATCTCACCTTCATTCTCAACACAGATAGTATTAATCGGAGAAATGGAAACAACCACCTCAACACAAATCCTCGGCGCAGCTGGGTGATAAGCAGCACTTGTCTGAGCATCCATACACAGAAATCTACCAATGAGGTTACCAATGATGCAAAGGATGGATGGATTTTGGAAGGGCAGGGCAAGACCGGGAAGGGTAATCCACAAAGCCACACTCGGGGGATTACGATGCAGGTGAAAATTAAAATTCCAGTGGAATAAATACAAACAAATTCCATCAAAAGCTCAAAGAGAAAAATCCCAAGAAGAGATAAGATCATTTTCATTCCTAAAGCGAATCAAAAAGTGCCGAGCATCTAGAAAACCTATAACCACATGATCTCAATGATTCCAATAAGAAGAGAAGGAGCTGTTAAAATCATCCATAGAGGGTCGAAACCTCCCAAATCGGGCCACCAGCGAGAGATCCAGATGTGTATAGGCCATCGAGAACTCCCAGGAAGTGATCTGGAACGAAGGCACTCCATTCTCACATAGCAGGACTTTAGGACAGACATCAATCTATGGAAAGCGAGGAAGCTGAACTAGAACAGAAGAAGGAGAAGAGGGAAGCCGCGGGGAGGACCCAACCACCACCTCCCCTCGCTAGGGAGCAGGGTGAGGCGAAGCCGATGACACCATAGGCTACACCGTCGTCAACCTCCATGCCAAGAAGCAGGGAGACCATCATGAGAGCTCCGACGCTACCATCCTCTCTTCTAAGGGTCATTGGGGTATACGTGGATTTGGATATCTATGGTCACATAGAACCTTACCCCTTAGAAAATGTTGAGGAGTTCCTGGTCTTGGATTCTAGGGATATGACTCTTCCTCCCATTCTCATTTCTAAAACCCTGAGCCTCTGGTACCTAGTGGCGAGGGAATGAGTCACACTTTCTTTTACTTTTAGACAAAGGATAAGTCTCCCTCCCTACTCTCCATTTTGGGAATCCATCCTAGTGTAAGACCATTGATTTTAATTTAGGATGTTGTAGTATTACTTCTCTATAATTCCTTCACCTTCTATCCTTCCTTACATTGGACCCTGATCTAATGTAAAGTGAAGAGAGATAATTTTTATTTCTTTCGACTCTTCCAATATAGACATGGCCACTCCCACTATCGCCATATCCTCTTCCACCATAGGCCTAGCCTCTTCCATTAGTGGAGGGGAAATCATGTGTGGTTTCTTGAATATTTCACATCCTCTTGTTTCTCACATCAAGAATGAATATCATGGGCTTAAAGGTTTGTAATGATTTCAACAACCTCACAATCCACCTGAATGAATTAAATATGAGAACTATGATTCCAACTATAACTGGGTATGTAGGAAGCCTTCACTTAGGGCTAGATCTCACTAGACATTCTTCTCATGAGTCTAACCCTAATTCCCTTAATCTGGGAATCCACCGTATGAATAAGCCCCAAATTAATCTACCCTAAGTCTCTATGAGTTAAAACATTTTTCTTGGACCTTGTTACAAGAGAATCCTTCTTAAGAGTAAGCCCCAACATATTTCTCTTAATTGGCCATATTTCCCGGCAAGACTTACCAAACTACCTGGGCTTTGATTCCCATCCAAATGAGATATTTAGGAATACTTGCAGAGGTTTAAACCCAACATCCCAAATCAACAATGTTCCTTCTAGAAAAAATTCCTAGCAGGGTCTAATCTAACATGGAAACTCATATCCTTTCTAGGTCCCTTGGGATGCTTAGGCATAACTCCTACACCATGATTTGAATATGAATATTACACCTAGATGTCCTTGAAAATGACGTTAAACTATATGGTTGGGACCTTATCAGATGACCATAAAAGGTATTATGTATCCCAACAAGTGGCACTAAACTACATGGGTTCTGATTCCTTTTACAAGGATATGTATGGAGCCCATCTATGGGTTTGATCCCAACATCAAAACAACTTCCATCTCCCTAGATGACGATAAACTTCAGAGTAACCTCTATTTACCTGGATGACAATAAAACCAAGAGTGACTTTTGTAACACCTCAATCTTCTACGGTACGCTTCTCTTTGAATAATATGATAGCGTTTGTTGTACGCAATACCGAGTTCTAACACACCATAACCAATCAAACTAGCCGTTATGAATAGTAATACCTACTTTTTGAAATTATATATATTTTATATTTCAAAATGGACTTCATTTTTGGATTCGGAATATCGAATTTATCCTAAGGTGAAATTTTGGTACTTTTCAGATAACTTTAATATTTTGATGAATAGTGAAAATTACTAAATTTTAATTAAAAACAACTTTTTTAATCAAAATAATTAATAGTGATAAATTATAAATTTGAGAGGTTTTAAAGTATATATAAAATATATTTTTACCATTTAATATAATGTTGGTCATTGGACATAATTTTTCAATTAAACCGAACATAAACAAGTGTCAATCTTTTGATAGTTATTATCTCTTAAAAACACGCTTTTTGTTTTGACAGCGGGAATTAATTTTAAATTAATTTCTGCCACTTCTGTGTTTTGAATTTAGAAAAATGGATTCCATATTTGGAATCTGTATGTCCAAATTTTGTAAATAGTTAACTTTTATTTTTAGACATTTTGAATAATTACTGCGGTAAATATTTTATTTACCATGGTTAAGGGTAAATCCGTTAAATAAGGGTTAAAAAATAATATTATAATAATATTAAATTACCCTAAAACGTGTCCTAGCCTTATTGGTTGATAAGGTTTCTACCATAGGCATATTTGGGTCGATTTTGGGACCCCATGGTGCCACTTGTAGGTGATAGGGACACTTTATTTTAATTAAGTTAAAATGAATACAAAAATGACACAAGCATATATCTTTTAGAAAAACAATTTTTATATAGGGTTATATATGTTGGATTTTAAATTATAAATATTCCTTAGAAAGATAAAAAGATTTAATACATAATAATATTTTATTTATAATTTTTATACATTAAATAATCTAATTTATTTATGATACAATGATGATGAAGTAATTAATATAATAGCGAACAATTAAAATAATTGATATTATAAATACCCAAATAAATATAATATGAAACTTTTAATGAATTAAAATAATTTTCTAGGATAATAAGATATATTATTATTGATTTAATTAACTTTTTTCGAAATAATCAATCTGTTATAAGTTTCACAAAAATCAACTATTGAATAGTGTCAAAATTGACATAAAAGAGTTCTTAAAACAAATTTTATATTATTAATTGATATTAAATTCCTAAAAATCTAAGGTTCGGCCAAGAGACTTATATCATGATAGGTTCATCATTAATGGACCACTTGGGGGTCTCTTGGATGTATATGGTATTTTATTAACCATATTATATAAAAATACAAAGAGACATTGTAAAAGTGAAACTAATTAACTTAGAGTTAATACTTAAAGAGAAGGTTAATATAAGTACCCAAACCTGTCTAAATTCTATTGGTTGAGTTTTTTTCGACCCATCCCCACATTAAAATTTAAATAATCAAATTTGGTGCCATTAGAAACCGAATATGAATTTATTATAAATTAATATTTCTAGCTTTTCCAAAGGTGCCCCTAACCCCTCTTATAAAAGGGCACTCCTCCTTCCCATTTCTTCACACCTTAAAAGCATTTTGGTTCGGCCAAACTCTGCCCAAATACTCTCCCAACTTCCCTCACTACAACCTAGAGGCCTTAGTTTGATCACAAAGCCAACCTACGGAGCCCTTTTGATCAAATCAAAAGGAAGAAACCGAAGAAGAGGTAATGATTTCACCACCCTTTTCCAAGTTCGTTTCTTCTTCCACTTCATCTTCCTTTGTTGTTACCATTATAAAATAATAACTCCAGTATCATATATATACTGTGATGTTATTATAAATATGGTACAACCATACTCAGTATTCTATCCACCCTTTGAATAACATGTCACCATACATGCGTACGTACGGCTTACCGTCTCCACGTCGTGGTGTAATTGTTATTCAATATATTATTATTTGGATGGGTATAATAATGATGTGTAACTCATATAAATAATAAATATAACATGTTAATGATTCTGTATATATGATATATCATCCATTTATATGTTATTTTAATATCACTAGAATGATATTGTCGCTCGTGCGTACGTACGGACTACCGTCTCCACGAACGCGATGAGATTCATTCTCCATCGTATCCATTCAAGTATAATTATCATTTGATGATTTAAAAATAATTTTTAAGGACTTGATATCATTCTGTATACGAATAATATACAACCTATCCATGACAAACATGGCTTATGTAACAAAACATATAAAAGAAAACGAGTAAGTTAACACCCGAAACGACGATAATTCAAAGATATTATTAACAAATCAATGTTAAAAGATCATATATGATATCATATTAATATATATGATTCTTGTATAATTTAATAACAATTATTTCACCATTATACAGGAGGTTAACCTACCCCAACCGAGGAAAGGTACAAGGTAAGGGTTATTTCACAATCTCTTCATTATCAGAGGTTGTTTATATGTAATAATCTACTGGGATCTCTTTATCATCCACATCCATGTTTTCTTAAAAATGTATTTCAAAACATTTTTATTATTTACAAGAATATGGGTTAAAGTCATTTATACACTTGTTTGACTTTTTATAAGAGGAATCGTTCCATCGTTTTCAAAACAAGGTCCTTTTTATCCTTTTCGACAGAATTAAGGTAAGAATGTTTTTTTAACTTATACGGCGGGTGCGGTTATTTTCCGCCGTTATAAAATCTTCAAAGCTTTCCTTACAAGCTTATAAGAATATTTTTAAAGAAAATGTTTTATTTTATATGGCTCTTAAATGATTTCAAAAATAGAAAGAGATATTTCTCTAAAAAGAGTTTTGACTTCATCTATGTCAACATCCTTTGATGGATTTTATGCTTATTTGAAGTTGATTTATTATGATACAAAACTTCTATATTTTATTGAAGGTTTTGTGATATGTTTGACTGTGGATGTGCTATTTTTATACCATTCATATTTTATGGTGAAATTATTGACATTTCGTATGCTATTTTTAATACGAATGTTTATGTTATGTTTAAACCTTTTCATATGGGAATTCATTGGACTTAATATGTGATGGGTGGAGCCCGATATAGCTACTCGATGCATCGGTAGGTCTCATGAGACAAACTAGTGTCTTGGCATAAGGCCTTGGAAAAATATTATTTGTAGTCTTGGCACGAGGCCTTGGCTATGTGGTTATGATAGTCTGGCATTATGCATTCCAACATTATGAAAGTGGTTATTGATATTGCATGTGATTATTCTATTAGTAGAATATCCATGTGAACAAGTAAATGGCATTATTTCATTTTACTTTTTCCATACTATGTTGAAGTTCAAGTTTAAAAGGCTTATGTTTTAGTAATGCATTGCCTTAAATGTTTATGCTTATTTTGAATGTTCTGCTATATTGTTATCCTTTCTGGGCATTTGAGCTCACCCCTTTTCTATGTTTTATTTTTCCCAGGATGTGAAGAAGTAAGTTATGAATGACCTGCAAGGATATTATGAGGGGATAATAGTGTGGACTGTGGAGACATTATATTGTTGTAGTAGTTTTTCATTTTATGATGTAATGTAAAACTTATGAATATATCTAGTTTTTCCAAGGCTACTAAACCAATCGGTCTTTCGAGATTTGATCTTACCTATGATCATGCCAATGTTATGTAATAATGCACCGACTCTGGGTAACTAGGGTCGGGGAATTATAGTTGGTATCAGAGGAAGTTTATTACAAACCTTGGAAGCTAGATTTAGATAAACTCTGATCAGAGCACGTAGACTTAAGGTGAACTTTGAGGATTAGTATAGAAGAAATTCCTAGAATTTTGGTATTGTAGAGATTTTGTGAGTTTTCCGAGTAATACATCCCTGTCTGGATACGAGCAGGTAGAGGCGGCTATGGCACAGATGTACCTAGGGGTAAAACCCGAAAACACCGCTTTGAGCTAGACTCGAATGGGAACTGGTGCACGACAACGGGCCTTGCTGCACTCTTGGTTACGACACTCCCGGGGGATATGCTTAGGATAACTCTCATTTTCTTTACAAATCATTATGAAGGGTTTATGAGTATATACTTCCTCAAAGCAAACATTTTTATGATTATGGATTATATCCATAAATAGTTCAATTTATGTTAAGTGTTTTATAAGTATGGGATTATGTATTTTGATTCATAAACTAATCTAGTTTATGCCATTGTTTAGAAATGGTGCCTAGTGGAAGAAATGGAAACCGTTTCAATGCACGCACTCCATGTAGGGATTTCCCTCCTACTCAAGATAATTACAGTGGAGCTGGTGATGCAACTGGTGCCGATCAGCTAATCACCATACTGGGACAACTCACTTAGGTTATGAATAATAACCTTACTCGTATGGAGAATCCTGATCCATAGCGTGGAGGATCAATGTTAGATCGATTCATGAGTCAACAACCACCAACGTTCAATGGGAGTACAAATCCCTTAGTAGTTGAGCAATGGATAAATTCCCTAGAGAAAATATTTCAGGCTTTGGGGAGCAGTGAAAGGGAAAAAGTTATCATGGCAGTTTACCGCCTCACTGGAGATGCTGATCAATGGTGGTCCTTGATTCAAAAAATGAAGGAAGATGATGAAGTATGAAATATGGAATGGAGGGAGTTCAAAGATCTGTATTTAGAAAAATACTTTCCTCGAGACCATCGAGCAGATATGGAAAGGCAATTTCTGAGTCTGAGACAAAAGGAGGATGATAATTTCACAAAGTATGAGGCTAAATTTACAAGGTTAGCAAGGTATGCTGGAGATTATATACGTAACCCAAGAAGTAATATTGATCGTTTCTTTGATGGTTTAAAACCATTTCTTCGTCGAGCATTAGTCTCACAATCCTTTTCGTCGTACGAAGACATTGTCTCATGTGCTATCAAGACCGAAAAGGAATTCTATAAGTCTTATGACTTTAAAGAAAAGAAAGAGAAGAAGAGACCTGCTGATCAATCTTGGAATGGAAATAAGGGGAAGAAGGGAAAGGTTGAATATCCATCCTGTGGTAAATGCGGGAAGAAACACCCCGGTACTTGCTTGAAAGGAATGGGAGTCTGTTACAAGTTTGGTGAAAAAGGCCACCAAGCTCGTGATTGCAAAGGGAAGAAGGAAGCTACCAATGTTCAGTGCTACATTTGTAGGGAGATGGGGCATTATGCAAATGAATTTCCTAAGCGTTAGAAGTACTTACCTCAGAAAAGGCCAAGGGATCAAGGCCATGCTTATGCTATCACTACTGCTGAGGTAGAAGCTCCGAAAGACGTGGTGGAAGGTAATTTAATGGTTTCCTCAAGTTTAGCAAATGCATTATTT
Source organism: Viscum album (assembly GCA_963277665.1). Lineage (NCBI taxonomy): Eukaryota > Viridiplantae > Streptophyta > Magnoliopsida > Santalales > Viscaceae > Viscum > Viscum album. The sequence goes on along the minus strand of OY728137.1, from coordinate 1,830,735,368 downwards.
GATTCTGAATCATCGCATTGTTTCATATCTTCCCAGTCTTCTAAGAAAATTAGATATTTCCAATTGGATTTAACAAGGGAGTTGTCAGTTAAAACTCCTAAGGGAAGTATCATTGCAACAAAGTTTTGCGAATCAGTCCCCATTAGAGAACATAAATTTTCTTTATCTGCTGATCTCATCGTCATACCTATGATTGAGTTTGATATAATCCTTGGTATGGACTGGCTTTCGGACTATGATGCAAAGATTTATGGTAAGAAGAAAGAGGTTACGATTCTTGATGATAATGATAAGGAACACCTTATCTTTAGAGAAGAATCATCACCATCTAATTCTTATTTAGATCCACCCTCAATAGCTCAACTAAATTCAATTATTGGGGAGGAAGAGAATGAAATAACTGTCGGTGAGGAAAGGAATGTTCAAATAGAGGATGTACCTGTTGTGAAAGAATTTGTAGATGTATTTCCGGAAGATTTACCTGGATATCCTCCAGAATGAGAAGTTGAGTTTTCCATTGATTTAATTCCTAGATCAAGGCCTATATCAAAGACCCCTTATAGAATAACCACTGTAGAATTAGTTGAACTAAAGAAACAACTAGAGGAATTGAGTAATAAGGGATTTATTCGCCCTAGTGTTTCTCCATGGGGAGCCCCTGTTCTTTTTGTTAAAAAGAAGATGGATCTATGAGGTTATGTATCGACTATAGGGAGATCAATGCTATAACGATAAAGAACAAGTATCCCCTACCTCGCATTGATGATTTATTTGACCAACTGCATGGAGCTCAATACTTTTCAAAGATTGACCTTCGATCTGGATACCATCAGTTGTGTGTAAAGAAGGAAGACATTCTGAAGACAGCATTTCGAACCAGGTACGGGCATTACGCGTTTACTGTAATGCCTTTTGGATTGACTAATGCACCCTCTGTATTCATGGATCTGATGAATAGAGTTTTCCAGGAGTATCTCGATGAATTTGTTGTGGTATTTATTGATGATATCTTAGTATACTCCAAAACCTACGAAGATCATGAAAATCAATTGCGCTTTATCTTGAAGACTCTGAGGAGGCATGAATTATATGGGAAGTTTAGCAAGTGTGAATTCTGGATTCATGAGATTTCTTTTCTTGGACATATTGTCTCTAAAGATGGAATCTCAGTTGATCCTTCTACGACCAAGGCAATCCAAGAATGGCCAGCACCTATGAGTATAACTGAGGTACACAGTTTTATTAGTTTGGCAGGTTATTATCGACGTTTCGTCCAGAATTTTGCCTGATTGGCTATCCCATTAACGAAGCTCACACGTAAAGGGGTTAAATTTGTTTGGACAAAAGAGTGTGAAGAATGTTTCGAAGATTTGAAGAGAATATTAGTCAATGATCCTATATTGACTCTACCATCGGGGAATGATGGGTTCGTTATTTATAATGATGCATCAAAGAAAGGACTTGGTTGTGTCCTTATGCAGAATGATAGAGTTATTGCCTATGCATCACGACAGTTGAAAATTAATGAACAAAACTATCCTACTCATGATCTCGAGTTAGCAGCTGTGATCTTTTCTTTGAAGATATGGAGGCACTATCTCTATGGTGAAAAATGTGAGATTTATACTGATCATAAGAGTTTGAAGTATATTTTCTCACAAAAAGAACTCAACATGAGGCAAAGGAGATGACTTGAATTACTGAAGGATTATGATTGCACGATACACTACCACTCGGGGAAAGCAAACAAGGTGGAATATGCTTTGAGCAGAAAAGACCATGGAGTTTTGAGCAATATGGGAATTGAAAGGGATCCAATTTTCATGGATCTAGTGAAGATGGACATGGGAATAACCAGGGAAGGCGAAACATCAATTCTTTTTCAAATGGTTTCCAAACCATCTTTACTAGAAAGGATTAAGAGTTCTCAAACCGATGATGAAGAATTTCAAAAGAAGATTAAAGCTGTGAATGATGGGATATTGAGAGACTTTGTGTATGAAGATGGAATTTTGAAATTTGGGAAGAGACTGTGTGTTCCCAATATACCTAATCTAAAAAGGGAATTGCTAGAAGATGCTCATAGTTCCAATTTCTCTACACACCTTGGGAGCACCAAAATGTATAGAGATTTGAAGGAACATTTTTGGTGGGACAAAATGAAGATGGAGATTGCTGATTTTGTGTCAAGATGTATGGTTTGTCAGCAAGTGAAAGCTGGAAGGCAACAGCCTGGAGGAGTCATGCAACCTCTTCCCATACCGGAGTGGAAATGGGACAATATTACGATGGACTTTGTCATGGGTCTACCAAAGACTCCTAGAAGGAACGATGTAATATGGGTTATTGTTGATCGTCTTACCAAGTCAGAAAATTTTCATTCTATAAGAGAAGATCTACCCCTGGAACGTCTAGCAAGACTATATATTAATGAAGTTGTGAGAGTTCATGGAGTACCCATATCGATTGTTTCTGATCGTGATCCTCGTTTTACTTCAAGATTCTAGAAAAGTCTTTAGAAATCCCTGGATACTGAACTTCATTTAAGCACTGCTTACCATCCTCATACAGACAGACAATCAGAATGGACTATTCAAACCATAGAAGACATGTTGAGATCTTGCTCACTTGACTTTCAGGGTATGTGGGATAAATATTTACCTCTGGTAGAATTTTCCTATAACAATAGCTTCCATTCGAGTATTCAGATGGCACCATATGAAGCGTTATACGGAAAGAGATGTCGTACACCAACTTGTTGGGATAACGTCGGTGAAAGAAAACTTGTAGGTCCATAACCGGTGGAGGAAACGATGGAAAAGGTGAAGGTAATCCAAAATCACATCAAAGCAGCTCAAAGTAGGTAGAAGAGCTATGCCGATAATCGAAGGAAGGATTTGGAATTTCAAGTCGGCGATCATGTTTTCCTGAAGGTATCTCCATGGAAGGGAGTCATACGTTTTTTTAAGAAAGGTAAATTGAGTCCCAGGTACATCAGACCTTTCGAAATTCTAGAACGAATTGGGGTTGTAGCTTACCGATTGGCAATGCCGCCAAGTCTCTCCAAAGTTCACGATGTGTTCCACGTATCTCTGTTGAGGAAATACATGCCTGACCCAATGCATGTACTCACCTATGAGGAACTATAACTAGAACCCGATCTGTATTATTGCGAAGAGCCCGTTAGGATTCTTGATACGAGAGAACAAGTACTGAGAAACCGGACGACGCGTCTGGTAAATGTTTTGTGGAGAAACCATAAGATGGAGGAGGCAACGTGGGAACCCGAAGAACTTATGATGAAGAAACACCCGAGTCTTTTCATGTGATAAGTATTATAGAAATTTCGAGGACGAAATTATTTGAAGGAGGGAAGAATGTAACACCCCAAGCTTCTACGGTACACTTCTCTTTGAATAATGTGATAGCGTGTGTTGTACGCAACACTGAGTTCTAACACACCATAACCAATCAAACAAGCCGTTATGAATAGTAATACCTACTTTTTAAAATTATATATATTTTATATTTCAAAATGGACTTCATTTTTGGATTCGAAATATCGAATTTACCCTAAGGTGAAATTTTGGTACTTTTCAGATAACTTTAATATTTTGATGAATAGTGAAAATTACTAAATTTTAATTAAAAACAACTTTTTTAATCAAAATAATTAATAGTGATAAATTATAAATTTGAGAGGATTTAAAGTATATTTATAATATATTTTTACCATTTAATATAATTTTGGTCATTGGACATAATTTTACAATTAAAACGAACATAAACAAGCGTCAATCTTTTGATAATTATTATCTCTTAAAAACACGCTTTTTGTTTTGACAGCGGGAATTAATTTTAAATTAATTTCTGACAGTTCTGTGTTTTGAATTTAGAAAAATGGATTCCATTTTTGGAATCAGTATGTCCAAATTGTGTAAATAGGTAACTTTTATTTTTAGACATTTTGAATAATTACTGCGGTAAATATTTTATTTACCATGGTTAAGGGAAAATCCGGTAAATAAGGGTTAAAAAATAATATTATAATAATACTAAATTACCCTAAAACGTGTCCTAGACTTATTGGTTGATAAGGTTTCGACCATAGGAATCTTTGGGTTGATTTTGGGACCCCATGGTGCCACTTGTAGGTGATAGGGACACTTTATTTTAATTAAGTTAAAATGAATACAAAAATGACACAAGCATATATCTTTTAGAAAAACAATTTTTACATAGGGTTATATATTTTTTTATTTTAGATTATAAATATTCTATAGAAATATAAAAATATTTACTACATAATGATACATTATTTATAATTTTTAGACATTAAATAATTTAATATATTTATGACACAATGATGATAAAGTAATTACCATAATAGTGAAAAATTAAAATAATTGATATTATAAATACCCATATAAATATAATATGAAACTTTTAATGAATTAAACTAATTTTCTAGGATAATATGATATATTAGTATTGATTTAATTGAATTTTTTCGAAGTAATCAATCTGTTATGAGTTTCACAAAAATCAACTATTGAATAGTGTCAAAATTGACATAAAAGAGTTCTTAAAACAAATATTATATTATTAATTGATATTAAATTCCTAAAAATCTAAGGTTCGGCCAAGATACTTATATCATGATAGGTTAATCATTAATGGACCACTTGGGGGTCTCTTGGATGTATATAGTAAGTTTATTAACCATATTATATAAAAATACAAAGAGACATTTTAAAAGTGAAACTAATTAACTTAGAGTTAATACATAAAGATAAGGTTAATATAAGTACCCAAACCTGTCTAAATTCTATTTGTTGAGTTGTTTTCGACCCATACCCACCTTAAAATTTAAATAATCAACTTTTTAGCCATTAGAAACCGAATATGAATTTACTATAAATTAATATTTCTAGCTTTTCCAAAGGTGCCCCTCACCCCTCTTATAAAAGGGCACTCCTCCTTCCCATTTCTTCACACCTTCAAAGCCTTTTGGTTCGGAAAAACTCTGCCCAAATACTCTCCCAACATCCCTCACTACAACCTATAGGCCTTAGTGTGATCATAAAGCCAAACTAAGGAGCCCTTCTGATCAAATCAAAAGGAAGAAACCTAAGAAGAGGTAATGATTTCACTACCCTTTTCCAAGTTCGTTTCTTCTTCCACTTCATCTTCCTTTGTTGTTACCATTCTAAAATAATAACTCCAGTATCATATATATACTACGATGTTATTATAAATATGGTACAACCATATTCAGTATTCTATCCACCCTTTGAAAAACATGTCACCATACGTGCGTACATACGGCTTACCGTCTCCACGTCGTGGTGTAATTGTTATTCAATATATTATTATTTGGATGGGTATAATAATGATGTGTAACTCATGTAAATAATAAATATAACATGTTAATGATTCTGTATATATTATATACCATCCATTTATATATTATTTTAATATCACTAGAATGATATTGTCGCTCGTGCGTACGTACGGACTACCGTCTCCACGAACGCGATGAGATTCATTCTCCATCGTATCCATTCAAGTATAATTATCATTTGATGATTTAAAAATAATGTTTAAGGACTTGATATAATTCTGTATATGAATAATATAAAACCTATCCATGAAAAACATGGCTTATGTAACAAAACATATAAAAGAAAACGAGTAAGTTAACACCCGAAACGACGATAATTCAAAGATATTATTAACAAATCAATGTTAAAAGATCATATATGATATCATATTAATATATATGATTCTTGTATAATTTAATAAAAATTATTTCACCATTATACAGGAGGTTAAACTACCCCAACCAAGTAAAAGTACAAGGTAAGGGTTATTTCACAATCTCTTCATTATCCGAGGTTGTTTATATGTAATAATCTACTGGGATCTCTTTATCATCCACATCCATGTTTTCTTAAAAATGTATTTCAAAACATTTTTATTATTTACAATAATATGGGTTAAAGTCATTTATACCCCTGTTTGACTTTTTATAAGAGGAATCTTTCCGTCGTTTTCAAAACAAGGTCCTTTTTAACTTTTTCGACAGAATTAAGGTAAGAATGTTTTTTTACTTATACGGCTGGTGCGGTTATTTTCCGCCATTATAAAATCTTCAAAGCTTTCCTTACAAGCTTATAAGAATATTTTTAATGAAAATGTTTTATTTTATATGGCTCTTAAATGATTTCAAAAATAGAAAGAGATATTTCTCTAAAAAGAGTTTTGACTTCATCTATGTCAACATCCTTTAATGGATTTTACGCTTATTTGAAGTTGATTTATTATGATACAAAACTTCTATATTGTATTGAAGGTTTTGTGATATGTTTGACTGTGGATGTTCTATTTTTATACCATTCATAGTTTATGGTGAAATTATTGACATTTCATATGCTAGTTTTAATACGAATGTTTATGTTATGTTTAAACCTTTTCATATAGGAATGCATTGGACTTAATATGTGACGGGTGGAGCCCGCTATAGCTCCTCGATGCATCGGTAGGTCTCATTAGACAAACTAGTGTCTTGGCACAAGGCCTTGGCAAAATCTTATTTGTAGTCTTGGCACGAGGCCTTAGCTATGTGGTTATGATAGTCTGGCATTATGCATTCCAACATTATGAATGTGGTTATTGATATTGCATGTGAATATTCGATTGGTATAATATCCATGTGAACAAGTAAATGGCATTATTTCATTTTAATTTTTCCATACTATGTTGAAGTTCAAGTTTAAAAGGCTTTTGTTTTAGTAATGCATTGCCTTAAATGTTTATGCTTATTTTGAATGTTCCGCTATATTGTTATCTTTACTGGGAATTTGAGCTCACCCCTTTTCTATGTTTTATTTTTCCCAGGATGTGAAGAAGTAAGTTATGAATGACCTGCAAGGATATTATGAGGGGATAATAGTGTGGACTGTGGAGACATTATGTTGTTGTAGTAGTTTTTCATTTTATGATGTAATGTAAAACTTATGAATATATCTAGTGTTTCCAAGGCTACTAAACCAATAGGTCTTTCGATATTTGATCTTTCTTGTGATCATGCCAATGTTATGTAATAATTCACCGACTCTGGGTAACTAGGGTCGGGGCGTTACAACTTTCATCTTCCTGGATGACCATAAATTTCAAAGTGCACCAACGAGTGGCTTAAAAACTAGTATTGTCATAATAATGAACAAATAATATCTAAGTAGTATATGATATGATACAATTTATGGTGAAACTGGAATACATACAAATATATCCATTGATGAACAACCTATAATACATAGAGATGATTCTGATTTCCATACATGAAAATAATTTATTAAAAATTTCCATGTAAATCTACATTATGCTTTGTAAATTAATAGGGATTCATGAACATATATTAAATCAATAAGAGAGTCTCAGAGTAGGATATAATTCCCCTTAAAAGGGTACGATAAGCCTGACATCCCATCCTCTCGACCAATGTGAGTACTTAAGCATCATGGGTGAAAATCCTTAACAATTACCTTCCTTGGGAAAGCATGTCCCTTTGGATACAAAATCATTGGGTAGTGAACCAAACACTAATGACTAAATTATCACATTTCATTAAAAAAGGATATACTGATCAGTCTCCATCAGACCATTCCATTCCTTGAGGAAAACATATTTCCATTGGAAACAGACCCTAAAACACTGAAACCTCTAATACCCCTAAAAACACCCTAAACCCCCTAAAAACCCTAAAACCCAAGAAAAACACTAAAAACTAGAAGCCCATAAAAACCATTAAAAACCCTAGAACCCAAAAATACACTTGAAACACTAAAAACACTAAAAAGCATGAAAACCCCTAAAAACCCAAAAATAACACTAAAACCCAATTAAAATACCTTAAAAACTATAAAAACCAAAAAAAAACGTTAAGAAAACCTAAAAATCTTAATGAAACCCAAAAACTCCCAAAACTCCAAAAAACTATAATCCCCTAAAAACCATAAAACCCTAAAACCCTAAAACCCTAAAAATGAAAAGGAATGATTTTAGTACTAAAATCCCTAAAACCTAAAAACCCTTTAAACCCTTGAAACCCACTAAAAACCCTAAAAACCATAAAATTCTTAAAATACACTGAAATCCAAAGAAAACCCCCAAGAAATAAAAACACTAAAGCAATAAAAGACCCTAAAATCCCTAAAACCACATAAAAGACCATAAAACATTAACCACTGTAAAAACTAATAAAAAAACTAAAAACCATTAAAACCAAATAAAACCATAGAAACCCAAAAAAACCATAAGTCCCACTATAAATTCAATAAACCATAAAAAAAATAAACCCATAAAAACTATAAATTCCCCAAAAACCCAGAAAATCTTAAAACCCATAAAAACCATAAAATCCCTAAAAACTCTAAAAACCCTTAAAACATCTAAAATCCCCTAAAGACCATAAAAACCTTTAAAACCCTACAAATCAAATAAATAATAAAACCTCTAATAATACTAAAAACCCTAAAAAAAATCTTAGAAAACCTAAGAACTATAAAAACCCTAAAAACCCTAATTTTCACTAAAAATCCCATAGAAGGAGTAAAAACAAAAAAAACTGTAAAACCCCTAAAAACCTTACAAAATGAAAAAAAATATTTAAAAAAAGTTTTAAATGCCTTAAAACCATAAAAACCCATAAACACCTAAAACCCCTACAAAACCTAAATACCCCTAAAACCCTAAAAAGTGTCTTAAAACCTTAAAAACACTAAAATCACTAAAAAGCCCAAAAAATCCCTAAACCCCCCCCCCCAAAACCCCCAAAAACATAAAACCACTAAAACACTAAAAATTATTCCTAAAAACATAGAAACCCCTAAAAACCCTAAATACCCATTAAACCGCTAAAAACAATAAAAACCATAAAAATACTAATACCATGATAACCCCCTAAAACTAAACAACAACTAAAACCCCCATAAAACCTTTAAAAACCAAAAAATATCTACAAACCTAAAAACACATAATATTTTATACAATCCTAAAAAACCCTAAAACCCTATAAAAATAATAAGAATCCTAAAAACCAAGAACCATAAAAAACCTTAAAACCATGAAGGATCCTAAAACCCAAAAACCCAAAAACCCCTAAAGATACCATAAAAACATAAATACCATAAAACCTTAAAAAAATTGAAAACCCCTAAAACACCTTAAAAACACTTAAAATCCCTAAAAGACACTAAAACACAAAGTCCCTTAAAAGACACTAAAAATCCCAAAAAACCCTAAAGTACTCTAGAAACCATAAAAGTCCCTAAAAACCATAAAAACCCCGAACATCCCTAAGAATCCAAAACACAAAAAAACACTTAAATGGCCATAAAACCCATAAAACCCATAGAAACCCCATGAAGACCCTAAAAATACTAAAACCCTAACTAACCCTAAAACCCCTAAAACCCCTAAAAAACACTTGAACCCTAAAAACCTTAAAAATCATAACCCACCCAACAACATTAAAGAGACCAAAAAACTCTAAAAACTAATAAACTGACCGAGAAAAGCCTAAAAGGTCCCTAAAAACTCTAAAACCCTAAAAAAAACTCTAAAACCCTAACAGACCATAAAACTCCTAAAAACATTAAAAGTTCCTAAAAACATTAAATATTAAAAATACTAATACTTTAAAAACCCCATAAAACCATGAAAACCCCCTAAAAACTCTAAAAATACTAAAAATTATAAAATACCCTTCAAACCATAATTACCATAAAAAAAATTTAAAAGCATAAATGAAACTAAAAACCCCTAAAACCTAAGAAAACCCTAAAATCATAAAAACCCTTAAAACCCTAAAAAAAACTTAACAGTCTTAAAATCTCCAAAAAAACTAAAACCCCGAAGGACCTTGAAAATCATAAAGGACCCAAAAATAAAAAAAAACACTTAAGGACCTAAAAACGCTAAGAAACCCCAAAAACCCCAAAAGGCTAGAAAAACACTAAAAATATAAAAACAAAAAACCATAAATATTCTTATAAACTCTAAAAAATTTAAAATATCGTTAAATTTCTAAAATAATCCTTTAAATAATTAAAATAAATAAAAGTACCTAAAAACCTGAAAACCCAAAATACCCCACAAAACCCTTAACCCCTTGAGAAACATTAAAACTCCTAAAAACCCTCAAAACCCTAAATCCCGTTAAGAACCATAAAAATATTTAAAAGCCATGAAAAAACATAAAATAATGAAAAACCCTATATACCCCTAAAAACCCAAAAAACAATAAAACCCTTAAAAAACTCAAAAAAACCCAAAACCCCAAAAAACCCATAATAAACCCTAAAATGCATAAAACTGAAAAAACCCCTAAAAATACTAAAACCCACTAAAACCTTGAAAATCCCTATCAAAACCTAAAGAAATCCTTAGAACCCTAAAAAATGATAAAATCCCAAAAAACGTTAAAATTACCAAAAAAACCCAAAATACCATAAAATCCATAAAAATATTAAACCCAAAATCCCCAAAACCCAGTAAAAATTATTAAAACTCATAAAACCATAAAACCCCAAAAAAAACATAAAACCATTAAAAACCCTAAGAACCCAAAGAAAACCCTCAAAACCCCTAAAAATCCTTTAAAACCCTAAAATCCATAAGACACTAAAGACCCTTTAAAATACTAAACTGCCCAAAAAATCCAAACTCCATAAAAACAATTAAAAACCCTAAAACCCAATTAAAAACAAAATAAAACTCTTAAAACCGTAAAAAACTCTAAAACTCAAAAAACACCTAAAACTATATCAAACTTTAAAAAATTTAATATCCACTAAAAAACTTTTAAAATCCAAAAAATAAAAAAACACACTAGAACGCCTAAAAATACCATAAAAACAATGAAATTCTCTAAAGCCCCTAAAACCCCTAAAACCCCAAAAAATCCATGAAGAAAAATAATTAACTCTAAAACCCCCTAAAATCTTAAAACCCTATAACTCCCTAAAATAATAACAAAATCCCAAAAACACTAAAAATAATTTTAAAAGTTCTTTAAAATTCATAAAACCCCCAAAATAAGTAAAAACCCCAAAACCAAAAAACCACCTTAAAACCCTAAAATCCCATAATACCCCCAAAAAACACTAAAACCCCTTAAAATTAGAAAACCCTAAAAACCATAAAACTAATTAAAATACCCTAAACCCTAAAAATAGAAAAAAATCCAAAATATTAAAAACCCATTAAATTACTAAAAATCCACAAGACTCTAATAATCATATAATCTCTAAAAACGTAAAACCCCAAAACACTAAAAACATAAAAAACCCAAGAACCCATTAAAAATAATAAAAATCATTAAAACACCATAAAAACTTAAAAATCATAAATAACCCTAAAAACGTAAATTCCTTAAAATCCCTAAAACCCGAAAAATATTAAAAACCCAAAAAATAAAAAAAACCTTTTAGAACCCAAAAACCTCTAGAAGTCCCTAAAATTCCTAAAAACTTTAAAAGACCCTAAAACCATAAAAGATCCAAAAATCCTAAAACCCCAAAAAACAAAAAAGGTCCTAAGAACCTAAAAGACCCTAAAACACTATACAATTTTTTGGGGGGTCTAGAATAGCCTGACCCCCGCATCTTCCTTGCCCTAAAGGGCCTTAAAACCCTAATAACCCCAAATAACCTCTAAAACCCATAAAGGGCCCTATAATCCCTAAAAATACTAAAAGATCCTAAAGAACCATAAAACCCATAAAACCCCCTAAATGACCCTAGAAAACAATAAAAACCATAAACTACACTAAAAACCCCTAAAACCTAAAAATATCTGAAAACACAAAAAACTAAAACCCTTAGAAACCCAAGGAAACCACAAAAGACCCTAAAACCCAAAAAAACATTACAGGACCACAAAAATGATAAACTCCCGAAGATTCATAAAACCATAATAAACCCAAAATCTCATAAAAACCCTAAAAACCCTATAAACATATAAAAACACTAGTAATAATAATCAAACCTAAACACCCTAAAACCTATAAACACACAAAAGGACCAAAACCCCAAAAGGTTCTAAAAGAATTAAAATTAATAAAGGATCCTAAAACCCTAAAACCCCTAAAATAGCCTAAAACCCCTAAAAGGACATAAAAACCCTAAAATCTATAAATACTTAAAACCCCTAAAACCCAATAAAAACCCTAAATACCGTAAAATACGATAAAGGAGCCTAAAACTGCATAAAAATCCTAAAAGTAACTAAAATCCATAGACACGCTAAAACCACTAAACGGCCCCAAAAACCCAAAAAAAATAAGTGAACCTAAAAAGTCAAAAAAATATTTACATAACCTGAAAACCATATAAAACCCTAAAAAACTAAAAATAAAAAATACCCAAAAACCCTAAAAACCCTAAAAACCCTTAAACATCTAAAAAAACCAAAAAAAAAATATTTAAAACCCCTAAAATCACTAATAACCCTAACAACCCTAATATCAATAAAAACCCTAAAACCCCTAAACACTAAAAAATCCTAAAAATCATAAAATTCTCTCAAATAATCCTAAAACCCTAAAACCCATAAAAACCATAAATAGCTATAAAAATCCAAAAAACATAAAAAACCCAAAAACCCCTACATACCAAAAAAATCCTTAAAAAACCCAATACCCCTAAAACCCTAAAAACCCTTAAAACCCTTTATAGAATCATAAAACCCCTAAAACCACATAGAAACCCTTAAAAACTTCTAAAGACCCCAAAACTACTAAAAATACTAAAATCCCTAAAAATTTTAAAAACAATATACAAGCCAAAAATAAATATAAAAACCTCTAAAATTTATAAAAACCCTTGAAAAATCCTAAAAACCCTATGGACTCTAAGAACCCAAAAATCCCAAAACAAATCCTAAAACCCATAAAAACTTTAAAAATCCAAAAAAATCCCTAAACTCCATTGAAAACCCTTGGAAACCCTAATACCCTAAAAAAACCATAAAGCCCTAAAATAATAAAATCTCAACAAACCCCTAAAATAACTAAAAATTATAGAACCCTAAAAAATCCCCAAAAACCTTAGAAACCCCTAAAAAAATATAAAAACCATAAAACCACTAAAAATCATAAAAAACTAAAACCCTAAAAGACACTAAAAACCTGATAAAACCCAAAAATCACTTTAAAACCCCTTTAACCTGCAAAAACCCCTTAAAACCCTAATACTCATAAATACCTAAAAACCCATAAAAATCTTAAAAACAAAAAAACCATAAAAACACTAAATACTAAAAAAACATTAAAACACTAAAACCCTTGAAATTGCCTGAAAACCTGTGAAACCCTAAAAATATGAATGATCCCTAAAAAACCTAAAACCCAAAAACTCTAGAAACCCTAGAAATCCTAAAACCGTAAAAACCATAAAACCCCCTTAAAACCCGTAATGCCATATTAACCCTATAAACCCTAAAATCCCTAAAATACTCTAAAACCCCAAAGGAGTACTTAAATACCCCAAAACCCTGATAACCCTAACTAACTGCTAAAAACTCCTAAAAAACCTAAAAACCATAAAAAATATCCAAAAATTATAGAAAACCTTGAAATAAATGTAAAAACTTTGAAAACTGTAAAAATCAAAAAAACCATAAAAATAATAAAAACACTAAAAACTCTAAAAATTCTTTAATCCCATAAAGAAACAAAAAACATGAAAAACCAGAAAAAACACTAAAACCCAAAAATCCCATAAATCCCCTAAAAATCCTTTAAAAATCTCAAACATTAATAAACTAATATAACCCTTTAAACCCCTAAAACCATGAAATCCTATAAAACCTATTAAAACCCCCTAAAACCCATAAAATGTCTAAAAATACCTAAGAGTCCCTAAAACCCTATAATGGCCAAAAAATCTCTATAAATCCATAAAAACTCTAAAACCCCTTAAAACCCTATAAAATCCTACCCCCCCCCCCCCCCAATGTAAACCACTAAAAAGAATCTAAATACCCTTAAACCATAAAACCTCTAAAAACCATGAAAAACTATTAAAAACCCCAAAACCCTAATAACCTAAAACACCTTAAAAAAATTAAAAACCCCTAAAACCAAAAAACTCTAAAACCCCTAAAAACCCTAGAAACTCTAAAAACCTCCAAAAAACCTAAATAAGACCCTAACCCCCCCCCCCCCCCCCAACACCTAATACCCATTAAAACCCCAAAAAACACTTTAATCTCACAAAACTAGATAGAACACCATAAAAGACTCTAAAATCCTAAAATACCATAAAACCCCTAAAATAACCTTAAACCCTATAAAACAATAAAATACCTATAAAATCCATAAACTCCCAAAAAAATATAAATGTCGTAAAGCCTCTAAAAACCTATAAAACCCCTAAAACCCCGTTAAAACCTTTATAAAACACTGAAACCCCTTAAAATAACTAAAAACCCCTAAAACCCTATAAAACTATGAGCCCCCAAAAAACACCCCTTAAAACCTATTTTAAAGCTAAAAATGTTGAGTCCCCTAATAAAACCCCAAAGGCCACTATAAATACCTAAAAACCATAGAAAAAAAATATATAAAAACCCTAGAACCCACAAAAACCATAAAAACCCTAAAAAACCTAAAAACACATAAAAAGGTAAAAACCCAAAAAACCCTAACCCCTTAAAATCCCTAAATATTATAAGATAAAAAAAATATATAAAAACTATAAAACCCTATAATATACTAATTTTTTTTGAAACATCCAAAAACCATTAAAAACAACTTAAAACCCTAAAAACCATAAAAACCCTTAATATATATTAATAAAAAAATACTTTAAACCCCTAAAACTAATAAAAAAGATAAAAACCATAAAACCTTAAAAAACTCTAAAAAACCCTATATCCCAAAAACCTAAAACCCCCTAAAATCACTACCCCCCAACCTCAAAACCCATAAAATCCCTAAAAACTCGAAAAACATTGAAACACCAAAAAAACCCCTAAAAACATAAAACCCTTAAAAACCCCTAAAACCGCTAAAAAAACTGAAAACCATAAATCCCAGAAAAAACCTAAATCCTATCAAAACACTAAAAACCCTAAAAAACATATAAACCCGAAAAACCAAAAAAACCACAAAAAACACAAGAAAAATAAAAAAACCCAAAAAACCCATAATAACCTCAGAACACCTAAAACCCCATAAAACATCTTCAAATATATTAAAACCCTGAAAACACCCTAAAAGACCATAAAACACATTAAAACTATAAAATAACTTAAATAACTCTATAAAAACCCACATACACACTAAAAATCCTAAAGTAACTAAAACCGTAAAAAATTATAAAACCCAAAAACCCAATAAAAACATAAAACCATTAAAAGCCCTAAAAACCCTAAAAACACTAAAAACCATAAAACTGATAAAAAAATAGGAACCATAAAGACCCTAAAAATATAAAAAACCCAATAACCCTAAAATCCCCAAAGGACCCTTAAAATCCCAAATGACCCAAAAAATAATGAAAAACACTTGAGGGCCCAAAAAAGTCCAAAGAA
This sequence comes from Viscum album, assembly GCA_963277665.1. NCBI lineage: Eukaryota > Viridiplantae > Streptophyta > Magnoliopsida > Santalales > Viscaceae > Viscum > Viscum album. Next base: position 1,830,719,768 of record OY728137.1, on the reverse strand, counting down.
CCATAAAAAATTAAAATCCCTACAAAACATGAATACTTTAAAAGAAAATAAAATTTAAAAAACATTAAAACCATAAAAGAAACTAAAAACCCTAAAAACCCAACAAAAACCTTAAAATATTCTAAAAGTCAAAAACCCCTTGAAATACTACAAATCATAAAAACCATAAAACCTAAAAAATCTTGATAAACCCTAAAGACCATAAAAACCCACTAAACCCTAAAGAAACCTTTTTAAAACCCTCAAAAAATAAAACCACACAAAAAACATAAAAACCATAAAAACCATAAAAATCCATAAAACCCAAAAAGTCAACTAAAGTACTTTAAAACCATGAAAATACCCCTAAAAAATATAAAAAATTCTAAACCCCAAAAAATCCAAAAAAACCCCAAAACCCCCAAAAAACACAAAAAAAAACCCCCAAAACCCTTAACCCTAAGACCCCAAAATACTATAAACCCTTAAAATCCCTTAAAAAATAAAAGCACTTAAAACCTCTTAAACAATAAAAACCCCTAAATACACTAAAACCGTATTTGAACGATAAAAACATAAAAAAATATAAATATATAAAAAACCCTAAAACCCTAAAACCTTAAAATCCAATGAAATCCTTAAAAATACAAAAAACAATAATAATACATAAACCCCCTAAAACCCCATAAAACCCTTGAAAATCCCTAAAAATCATAAAACCATCAAACCCCTAAAAACCCTAAAAACACTAAAAACCATAAAATGACTAAATACCCAAAATTGACCCTAAAAGTCCCCATGACCCCTAAAAAACCTAAAATAGGAAAAAAAAACCCATTGAATACACAAAAGACCCCATAACCCTATAAAAACCCAAAATGACCCATTAAAACCCATAAAAACCCAACAACCCCAAGAAACCAATTAAAACCCTAAAAATATAAGAATAATACAATCCCTTAAAACCCAAAAAATTCCTAAAACCCTAAAAACATAAAAACCCTTAAAACACCCTAAAAGCCTAGAAAACTCTAACATACTGAAAAATTTTAAAAACCATAATATCATAACAAACACTAACAAATCTATAAATCCCCTAAAAACTAAAAAAATGTTAAAGGTAATTCCGCAGAAATCAACTTGGCTAAAGGTCCCTTAGGTGTATGAGATATTGAAGTGGGGTCTGGTGAGTGTGTGTGAGAAGGGAGTAATGGAGACTGAGGAATGTGTGGGGTCCCCTAGGTTGTGCTGTGAATATTTTGAGGAGCAGGGGAAAGATAGAAGAGTGGAGGAACACGCTTCGGGTGGTCAGGGAATGAAGGTGTAGGCTTTGGATGGTGTTTTGTTGTGTCATGGGTTTGGCTCGCTGGCCTCAGAGGGAGAGGATAATGCATAGGGTTTGGTGAAGGCGTCACCCTTTGGTGGTCTGGATGTGAAGGCTTCTCAGAATGGTTGCAGGCATGAAGAGGCTAGTGAGAGGGTGGTACAAATTCTAGGGAATCTAGGGAATGTTTCTTTCTTGGGAGGGGTGGACGAGGGTAAAGAGCTTGTGATCTCTTATAGTGGGCATGCTAGACATAGGGAGTCTTTGGAATTGGATGGTGCACCCTTTTGTAACAGGTTTGATTATATTAATTCTATGGAGGCGGAGGACAAGGATGATTCAGAGGGGGGTGAGGAGGAGCAAGGGGTGATGGAGGAACAGGGGGAGGTAGCTGATACCTAGGTCGTGACTGCTGCTAGGCCTCATGCCATTGTGGATAAAAATTGTCCCTTGGTGGAACCTCTATCTCGTGATGTTTTTCATAGGAGAAATGTGATGGAGTTGTACCTGTTTAAGGCTCATGGTGATGGTGTGGGGGCTGAGGAAGGCCAAATTTGGGAGGCTTCAATGGTTACTAAAGGTGATATGCATGATGGAGCATGGGAATTGTGTGGTGGAGAAAGGGTGACCCAGATGGTCATTGACACTATTTGGCACTCAGATGGTGCTGGTGAGCAGGAGAAAAGGTTGAGGTAGGTGCTCATTCACAATAGTGAATGGTTTTATAGGAATGATCCTTCTTTCTAGGGAAAAAAGCTAACTAGGCAGGAGGGGAAATTGTCTCTTACTATATCTGAAGTAGAGGTGGAAAAACCTATTTGTGAGGTGGGGTGTTTTCTATTGAATGAGGATAAGGGACTACAGCTGGTGATGGCTAATGTGGTGTCTACTCACTGTTTGGTTCTTGAGGTACCTGGCCTAGTGGTCCCTTACATGTTATAGTGTGGGGTCCTTCCTGATTGTTCCCTTATCCAGGAATCCCTCTTTATCCCTGATGACCCCTTCTATGATGATGGTAAAATGTTGAATCACAATAAGGATATGATCATTAAGGAGTGGGCTAAAAATATGGATGATGGTTCCTACCTGGGTCTCTTGAAGAGGAGGATGAAACAAGATTACAATTCTCTTCCTAGACCCATGGCTACCGAGGCGTCATCCAAGGCATTCAAATTGAAAGTCAAGGTTAACAAACGAGAGCATATACAAACCCCAGATCTAGATATACATATGGAGGAGATCCTAATTCTCCTTAAACTTCATGAGGATTATGATTCAGGATAGGAATTGATGGATACAGGTGAAAACTAAAACTTCTACTTTGACAATGCAGCTCTTGGATATGGTGAAGTGGGTGATCGTTATGGCACAAATTCATTTTCTGACTTTGGTGTTGATGTTGACTAACTTTTTTCTTCTTTTCTGGTATTCTCTTTGGGTTTGAGGGGGGTTAATAAGGGGTTTTGGTGTGGGTTGTTTGATCCCTCCCTCCCTTGTCTGTATTGTCTTAATTTCTAATAAATTTTGGGAGTCCTGGAATATATTGACCTCACACCTTCCTTGACTAGAACCTTAAAATATCTAAATACACTAAAAACAACATAAAAATACTAAAAACCCCTTAAAACACTAAAAACCCCAATAACCCTAATAGTACTAAAAACCCAAAAAACCAAAAAACCTTGAAAAACACTAAAAACCTTTAAAAAATCCAAATTCCTTTAAAAATAAAAATCCCATAGAGCCCTTAAAAACTATAAAGAAACCTAAATAACCCTATAAACCATAAAAACCTTAATAACCATAAAAACCAATAAGTCCAAAAAACTAATTAAACCCATAAAAAACTTATAAGGCATTAAAAATTCATAAAACCCTAAAATACCCTAAAATGAACTAAAATTCATTAAATTCCATAAAAGAAACAAAACACCCAAAACAACTTAAGAGGCCCTAAAAACAAAAAAAACCCATAAAAACCATAAGGAAGCGTAAAATAAATTAAAATACCTAATTATAAAAAAAGTCCAAAAAATACCCTAAACCCATAAAATACTCTAAACCCCCCTAAAAACTATAAAGGACACTTAGAAACCCAAAAAATTCTAAAATACCATAAAAACACAAAACAAAGATAAATGACCATAAAAACCTAAAAACTATAAAGGACCCTAAAACCCCTAAAAACTCTAAATGACCCTAAAAATAAAAAAATTCCCTTTAAAACCCTAAAGGTCCCTAAAAAACCTAAATCCATAAAGGAAATTAAAAACCTCAAAAACTCTAAAAGAACCTAAAAACCATAAGAAAACTTGAAACCAAAAATACCCCCCATTACCCAAAAGACCCTAGAAACCCCTAAAAGAACATTAATTACACTAAAAAACCTAAAAGCCCTAAAAAACCTAAAACCCCAAAAAATACTATAAGCCTAAACCAAAAAAACATTTAAAGACCCTGTAAACCCTAAAAAGATTAAAATACCCAAAAAACAATAAAACCTCTAAAACCATAAAAACCTAAAAGTCTATAAAACCATAAAAAACCTAAAAAAACATAAAATCCATAAAATCCATAAATCCCATAAATCCCAAAAAACCATAAATCTCTAAAAACCCAAAAAAACACTTACAACCCAATACACTAAAATCACCCTAAATCCCTAAAAACAAAAAAACCCTTTAAAACCCACAAAAAATCCAAATAGGGTCCTCAAAAAACTTAATCCCTCAAAAGGAACCCAAAAAAATGATATATAAATCCCATAAAATCCCTAAAAAACTAAAAACCTAAGAAACTGTAAAAGAGCTTAAAACCATAAAAAACATAAAACCCTCTTTTAAAATCATGTAAAAGTACCTATAACCCCTAGAAATCCCTCAAAATCCCTAAAAACCCTAAAGACAGAAAAAACCATAAAAACACTAAAAGACTTGAAAAGAACAAAAAGCTTTAAAAGGACCTAAAAACATTATAAAACCCTAAAATCCATAAAAACATTAAAAGACCCAAATAGCCAAAAACCCAAAAAAACTCCTAAAATCCCTAAAACACCATTATAAAAACCAAAGACACTCAATCAACTTTAAAAACCCTATAAACTCGTAGATACAATAATTACCCTAATGAGACTAAAAATATAAAATCTATAAAAACCCATAAATCCATAAAACACATTAAAATCATTAAAAAACCAATAAAACATATAAAAACTTGAAAAAAACCTAAAACCATACAACCCAAACCCCCTAAAATCAATAAAACCCCTTAAATCATTAAAAATTGAAAAAAAACTAAAAAAACCAAAACTCTATAAAACCCCAAAAACCCCTTAAGAATAATGAAAAAAATAGAAAAATCTCATAAACACCTTTAAACCCACAAATCCCCTAAAAAACCAAAAACCCTAAGAACTCTAAAAAACATAAAAACCCAAGAAAATACTAATGAAAGCTAAAAAACTATGAATCCATAAAAACCCCACCCCCCAAACAATAAATACACTAAAATCCCTTAAAACTGAACCCCCCAACTATAAAAATAATAAAAAAAATATAAAACCCAAATAAATCCTAAAGACCAAAAAACAACATAAAACCCAAAAAACCCAATAACCCTTAAAATACCTAAAAATACATAAAAAGTAAAAACCTTAAAAATTTTCTAAAACCCTAAAACCCCTAGAAGTTCTTTAAAACCCTTGATTCACTGAAAAATCCCAAACCCCCATAGAACCCCCTAGATATTCTAAAACCCATTTAAACACCTTAAAACCCTAAAATCGATAAAACTATAAAAAACCATAAAAATGCAAAAAAACATTTTTTCTGATGACAAAGTATCATGATGTTTACCCATACGTTATGAACTCTGATGAAAGAATCATGAAATCCCTCTTGATATGATTATTTTTGGGGGTTTAAATATTGAAAAATTATTCAGATTGGGTTCAGTATTTTCATATTGTACCCACTTAGGATGGGATGGTTTCCAATGGGGTTTGTTTGTGGATCCTGTAACACCCAACAGTTCTCATAGACATGATAACTCATGGAACTTCTTACCAAAAGAATGTTATTTTTGGTTAACTTGGGAAATGGTACTTAATAACTCACATTGGTCGAGAGGATGGGAAGTCGGGCACATCAAACCCTTTTGGGGGGAACTATTACCTCTTTTGGGACTCTCTTAGAGATTTAAGATATATTCATGAATCCATTGTTAAATCTCATGTATGATGTGGATCACCATGAATTAATGCTAAATTATGAACTTCCATGGGTTCCAAATAATTTGTATGTATTTTAGGTTCTCTATTAATGGAGGGATATGTATGAATCTGAGGTTCCCCATAAATGGTACCATTTCATATAAGGATCATATATTCTTTGGTCATTCATTATTTCGATGCTAGTTTTAAGCCACGTGGTGGGGCACTCTTAAGTTTACTTTCGTCTAAGGAGACAGAAGCTGATTGGATGAATGAATCGGACCCATAATATGGGATTCCTACTTATCCATTTGAACAAAATCAAAACCCATGTAGTTCGGTGCCACATAAATGGACACGTCACATTTTTAAGGTTTTTTGATGAGGACTAAACTATTCAATTTCATTTCATGCAGTAAGGAATTCTAGGAAAAAGGATTCTAGCTAAGGATGGAGTGAGACTTACGTCAAGGCAGTCTGAGGGACCTAGAATAGATGTAGTCTCTTAGTAAGGGTCATGATCTTACAGGGGATGTGATCCAATAATAATGGTGATGAAATGGGCTAAGAAAAAGTGGTGACCTCCAATTTGGATATAACCCTACGTGGAATTTGTCCTAGAGAACCTTAGGGTGAATTTTGGTGTTGGGTTGGGAACTTAGGTAGCATTTTTTGACATCTCCAATTTAGTTGAGAATCAAATCTCTCATAGTTTGAAATGGTTTGCGACTTATACCTAATACGAGGTCCAATTTAATGATTGTTTGGGATGATAACTATGAATGAGGACCAAAAAAGGTTTTTTATCTTGTAGATGTTAGGATCACCACAAACCTCCAAGACTGTTGGATTCATGTGAGAAACTAGATGATGTAGTAGATATAAAGATCAGATGATCAAACTTTTGGTCATCGGTGGATGGTTGCAAGATCCCAAATGGAGAGGGAGAGGGATTTGAGTGCATATTTATCCTCTCTTATTTTGGTAGTCGTGATAGTCATAATTAATGATCCATCTTACTACAACCCAAGCTGACAAAGAGGATGAAATGTTACACCTCCTGTATGAAATTATATGGGCTTACTCTAAGAGGGATACCCTCCTGGTTCCTGGGAAAGTAGGGAGGATAAGCCAAGATTCCTTAAAGGGAAAAGAAATCATGATCCCCTATCTCCTCGCTTGGAATGGTGAGGTCAATGTTAGCACCTCTAAGGTCAGTACACTCTTTACCATGGTAATATGGGGTTGAAAACATTATGAGGGTCCACCTAGTCAAGCATGTTACCACTAAGAATACACTTACCATAGGTATGTAGACTCGATAGAAGATTCTAATATACCCGAAGACCTGTTCATACATTTCATATGTATATGGAATTGGATTTTTCTTTATACCATTGTTTGGTTTTTAGAGGGTCAATTTGGGGCCCCATGGTATGATAGGAAAAAGCAAAGGGAGATAGAGAGTGGAATACCCTTGGATTCCCCATTTTGGGTAACATGCTCTTATGCGGGACGTGGTTCCCTCCGCAAAGAATTTCACTATGTGGGAGTAGGTATTGTATGAATTAAATTGTGCAATTATGAACCGTGTTCCTCTAGCATAACATTTCTCTATGCGGGGATGGGTTTTTCTTATGTAGTGATTTTCTATTCAAGGTAGAATTTCTCTTGAAAAGTAATTTTCTCTATGGGAAAGAGTTATTCTCGCATAGTGTTTTTAAGCATGGTGCTATAAAATATATAAACCATCCTCTTTTCACCTCACATATTGATTTTTGAAAAGGTCTTTTTAGTTTTTATGATTTTTGGGTGATTTTAATTTCTTAATGTTATGCAGTGGGATAACCAACTTATAATCAAAGGTGCATACACTTTCTATGTGTTTCATCTATTCTATTGGATCTCTTTATGCTACCATAATCTGTTTCTCCCCTAAATTTTTCATATTTCCCTCAATGTTATTTATAGATTAATGGGGAGACCAACTACTAGGATAGATGGTCTTCCACAGTGGGTCACAAGATTTCAATTGCAGGAGCCCAATTGATAATTCCCTAGATAGTAAATGATTTTATTTATAGGGATTAAAATAACCTCCCTATCACACAAACAGTTTATCATTTTCAAGGGGAGGTTATTCATAGAGGAAGGAAATAACCTTCTGGCCCCTAAAACAATTTGGTTTTGTTCGCAGTCACCACCGACACCATCTCGTCCTGAGAACAATTTCATTCTTGGGACACCTTGTGAAGTGGAAGAATGCCTTGCAGAGTGGCAGTCCGCATAGAGTCTCTTCTACATGGACCATAATCATCCTTTGTGGAATATCCACTTTGATCATTTTATTAAAACTCTTATTTTGGGTTTATTTATTCCCATTGAAAACAACATGGAACTCCTTCCTCCTTGGGTACGAAGTATTTAGGGCCCAACAAAAGACTCCCATCAGAATGGGATTAGATCGAGATGAAGAGGAGGCCATTTCATTGAAGAACGTGGTATGGTTTTGAAATGTTTTTGGTACATAAGTGGGAATGAAATCTAGGAAATTGCATATATAATGGGGGAAAATCACATGGCTTTTACCGAGTCCTCCTGTGAACCAAGTGCCCCATGAACTCTCTACTACAAGGGATTTTACATAGCATTCTTACTCTATGGATGAATAATAAACAAGACCAAATCATCACCTATTAAAATTATCCTCAATTTATGAATAATAGGTAAATGGTTCACCAGCTGATTTCTCCATGGACTAAGTGCCTCACAATCAAACTCTCTATGGAAAAATGTGCCCCATGGCTAGCTCTTTAGAGGCTGACGGTTCACAGGCCAATGCTTCTTGGACTATTGGTTCAATGTTTTTAATACATTTACATTTTCATGATGACTAAACCCTTTAAATATGTGATATTTTTTGTAGAAACAAATATATACTTCATATGATACTTCATCTGGTGATTATGCTACTACTCTCACAATTTCTAATGAGAGGAGGAATTCTATGATTGATTCTATCGATAATAATGACAAGATCACCATTAACCCACTCTGTGAATCTTTAATTGGACTTCTACGTATATGTCAAAATAAGAATATGATCTTAAATAGGATACACATTTTTGTTTTTGGGCTGTCATTTGATGTTTGAATCCCACCACCGCACATAGTGAATTATCCCTTGGCCTAGATAATTAATAATAAAAATATTCCTCGAGTAAAAATCTTATCGATAGGGACATATATTTGGGAAACTGACAGTTTTATATTTCTTTTGAATTACACTCTTCATCCTCTAGATGTATTTTTGAAGGTACCATATGGATACATCCATTTTTATCATAGAATTTCTCAAAAGGCCACGGTAATCAAGAAGATAGGGTGGACGTCGAAATGGGACCTTAGACTTCGGGGCTCATTTATCTTAGATTGGGGGTGGACATTTTTTGGTCCACCAGACTTATGCAGAATTTAAGAATGATTTTATGTATGTGAGTATACATGATGAGGCCTAGGTATCATATAATTACTCTCACCAATGTTAGAAAATTATCCCACATCTACTTAGAAGATAAATCGTGAACACCATTACCTTCAACTTTGTACCTGGGGAGGTTAGAAACATTATATGGGGAATTCAGTTGATTTCAAGGTAACCTGTCATTGGTGACATGTATGATGATTTTTTCCACCACCTTCAACTTGAGACAATGTGGAAAGGACCCCCAGCAGAAAACATATAGATAAGGTGAAGGATATGTTGATGGGTGACCCTCACCTGAATCATGAAATCCCATTTCTTTATTGCGTCAATGAATTTACCATGAAAATTTTATTGAATCCCTGTGCTAGGAGTCTGATGAATTTACCCAATCTTCATACATGAATTCATAACAGTTTTTATTGAATTACAATTGAGGAGGTTCTGTTTAATTAGTGGGGTGGAAGATCATCCCCAATTTCGACCAGATATTCTGACTGGCAGCCTCTCTTTCCATGTTTTTGAGTGACTGGATGTGGCTGGTGCATGAATCTAGTACAAACTTTATATTAATGACCTTTATAATGGAAGCTCAATTTGCCATCAGTAGGATTATTAACCTTATTTTCCTTGTTTTGGATAAGATTTACCTTCTTTTGGGAGTAATTAGAGAGGAGAGGCCACCATATTGGCCGGTTGGCCCCTTCCATTTTATCTAGGGATGGGTAGTATCTCATATGGGAGGTTACAAATTTACCAACAATAAAAGGATCTAGGAATCTATCTTTCAACCATATCTTCAAAACATAAGTGTGGTAATCTCATCGGACTAGAGAGAGTAGGAAACAGTGGATCATCTTAAATATCATGATCATTTTACCTATACTTCTTATGTCCCTCTCCAGTACCTTGGTAAATGATGGATCTAGGGACCATGTCAGGAAACGACCTCTTATTTCTTTGAGAGAAGGAATCTTTGTCACCATTATTAATGGGGAACTTATATGCGAGGGTTATTTCTTCTGTAGATTTTGGAATCAATTCCACTATATTCAAATGGGGTTTCCTTCTACTAAAAACAGTTTTATCAATGAGAAACACTTAATGGTATATCAAAAACTCTTGTTGATGTCCACATAGGAGGAAACCTGATTCTATATTGGGATTTTTCCTTCTACGTGTTTTGAGCCTGCACTGACCAAGTATTATGTCATGTCCAGTAACTAATCATACCACAAAGATAAATTGGAAAACATGGTTCCTATCTTCAGGGGTAAACTAGTTTCTAAAGTAATAGGGGATCGAAGGTATGAAGTTGATCATTCTAATCCATGGATGTTTCCAAGAAAATAACCTGTCTATGAACTAGAAATAATGATGTTGATATCTGGTGTTCAAATCTACATACTACAAGCATTTCTTCTCAAGGAAAATCATCCATCCCTCATAATGTCACCTTTCTAGTGGACTAGAGACAATGGGATCCTTTGAGGATTTCCCATTTGGATCATGATTTTTGTGTATTTTTATTGGAGAATAAGGTTTCATTGACTGAGTACGACTATGTGTCAGTGCCCAAAACTATTTCATATATTGAATACCCTAGGATGGTGGACATCTATCCTGAAGATATGGAAACCTGAGTATATTCTATGAACAAGAGACATATATATATAGGGATATTTATAAAAATTGTAAGTTCTAAGGTCAATAAGAATGCATAGTATGATAATCAAACCTCTATGGGGGCCGATGAATCCAAAAACCCTACTACAATTGGGGTTAGGGAAATTATTTCTTCTCTGTTGGGTTTTTAGAAGTGTCTAGAATGAGAGGGTTCCAGGGCAGTTTAAGAACAAATAAAGAAATTTTTTCTACTAAAACCCTCCCCACTTTCTAGGGGTTGATTTTTTAGTAATATCCATTCTCATTATTATATAATTCCCAGAGTATTTGATGGAATGGGATACCATGAGAGTAAGAACACCTGCCAAAGAGATATGGGAAATGCTTCAGGTAGGGAGCCATAAACTTACTGGCTTTGGTGGGTTGATCACCACTCCTGTGCGGATCTATTTTTGAGAAGAACCTTGTTAAGTGGTTATATATCTGTAAGGGATGGACTCTTGTATCCACACATATAAGGAAAAAATGTACTTATTCTACCTAGTAGAGGATATAGTGGTAATCATGATGTAGAGAGAAAATGATAATGAAGAGGTAAAACAATTTTTTTTAAGAACTCCTCAGCTTGTTATTGGGAACCTGAATCCCTACTTCTAGTACATGTAAGAACATAGAGAAATTCATGAACTTGTTTCTTTATCACAGTACACTATAAGGGAACCACTATTGGGGAGAACACCCCTTCAGATGTGGGAGCTACTAGAGAAGGTACTCTTGGGATGATAAAGCATTTTGTGGCAGTTCTTGAAGATCCTTCAGAATATTTTCCAGCACCCATCCCCACCCACTGTTCCTTTCATAGGTTCATCTTCATGGAACCCCATAAATAATTGGAAGGCACAATAGGTATCAATACATTTTCAATCAGGGATACCTGGTTTTTGTTTCATATCTTTTTTAATTTGTCATAAAGTTATAAATTTTTAGGTGATAATTTATTATGTCACTCATTAATTGGATAATATTCAATGTGTTTTCAGGAAAAACCATCACAGGGCCTATAACGCCTTTTTCTTAGAGAAGAATGTGATACCTCCGAAATTTTTTCCGGACCCAGATAGGGAACCCATGAAAAATAATGATGTTAGGGGGATCCCAATCCCTTGTGGTAAAACTCTTCATAATAAAATATCTTATGTTCCATTAGCGGTAGAACCGTAAGAGCATGAGGCTTATGCCAATCTTGTTAAAACTGCTTCTATAGAGAGCACTATTCTTGAAGATATGGAAATACATAATCAAGGGGTGTTAGAATTGCAATTTTCTCCTCATTCCATGATAATTATCCCAATGATCTTAATATCAATGAGAAAACTCTTGGAGTTCACTGAACTAGATTAGAATGATCCTGCACTATGAGTGTCTCTAAAAGAACCCACATTCAACCTATAGATGGAGGATTCCACATCCATTTTTCTATGTGAAAAAACTATGGTGATCAAGGATGATGATGTTTCTCGTAATGAATGAGGTTGTTCACCATTTATGCTCATTCAATTTTTCTTTTGAAGTTTATTTATTAACTTATTTGAACATATGGATCTAGGATTTATGCCACCATGTTATTTGGTTAAAACTATTGATCTTATATCTCAGCCTACCACCATTTCAAAGTAGTCAACTATCATATAATCAAGGAATTATAAGGAAGATGATTCAAGACCCTCTTGGGTGAAAATTATCCTAAAATATATTCCTCCATACAAGTGTGATTCTATGGTAGACCAAGAGGATATGGATGACTTGTGTGTTTCCCATCCAAAAATATAGAAAGTTATCTAGATGTTGATTTCTCATACCCCCAAGAAACCTTTCTGATGAAACTTTCCAAATTACATTTTCAATTTTCATTTCATGGGTATAAGGGTTTTATTATCATTACATCTATGAAATATTAATATAGTTGGATTCTTCTCAAGAGGAAGATATCATTCTATATTCCCTCCTTTAAACTTTAGAGTTCACAACTCACCTTGCCACAACTGGGAAAACCCTTCTTAATAAAGATGATAATCATGTTGGGATGGATTGAAGGTGACATGGTTATGTTACCAAGATTTTTTTTTGAGTGGATTCATCAAGAGGTGTAGTGGGTTAGTAAAAAATTGTATTGAATCAAGAAAGAATTTCCTCAGACTGAGGTAGCTATAGATGAAGGGAAATAGTTAATGGAGGAGAGTAGAAGGTAGGGTTGGATGTGGAAAAGATGGAGGAGGCACTGCTAGATGGGGATGCTGCTGATACTACAACCTTGTCTAAGATCCACCAAGTCATATAGGATTTAGATCAAGCATTTCTTCAAATTTTTTAATTGACTGAGTAGGATTTGTAATCACAATGTCGTACATATGGGAAGATGCTCTAGAATATGGATTATATTTAATTCTCATTCAATGCATTTATGAAAACTTTTTTTGACTCTAATTATTAGCCTTTATCTTATCCTTAAATGAAAATTAATCATAACTAGACATAATTATGGAAGATAATATCCATTGCATATCAATTTAAATCATAATCTGAGATATCCAAATTGAATTAGTCATGTAATGATATAATTTTTTCCTAAGCCAAGGGACTCAGTGAGTATAGTTTTAAATGTTGTTATGGTTACATGGAAAATCCTACAAACTTTGTGTCTTTTTTGTTACCACCATAATTTTTTCCTATGTCCACTGTGGTGTGGGATTTGTGAGTATAACTGGATATTTTCTTATGTGTCCCTATGCTAGTTTTCAACCTAACCCATTTTTTTCCTTTTTTATTGCTCGTTGGTTTCTTAAAACATTCAAAGATTTGGTTTAGTGAGAAAAAACTCGACTTTTATCCAGGGTTTCCTTTTGGGTTTTCAACTTTAAGATTACTAGGTCTCTTTTTGGGTTTAATTTAATGTCTTGAAAATTTTACAAATATGACAGAAGTTTTAGGTTGAACATCTTTAACCATGGATTATGGGGTAGGGACCTCAACTAGACTTGCTAGCCAAGAGATAATTATGGTGTTTACCCATATGGTATGAACTATGATGAAAGAATCATGGTGTATATCTTGGTTTGATTGGTTGTGGGGGTTTTATTATTTCACAATCATTCATATTAGGTTCACCATTTTCATCTCATACCCTCCTTTGAAGGGTCAGTTTCCAATCGTTTTTTTGTGAAACTAGAAACACCCATTGGTTCTCATATCCATGATAACTCATGGACCTACTTTCCAAAAGAAGGTTATAGATGGATAAATTGGATAACAATAATAAATAACTCACATTGGATGAGATGTTGAAACTTTGGGATCAGCACACCCTTTGGGGGGGACTATTTCTTATTCTAGGGCTCTCTTATAGATTTAAGATATGTTTGTGAACCCTTTTTTCATTACCAACTACGAATTGGATCCCCCCAAATTAACGATTTATTATGGACATGAATGGGATAAGAATCATAGGTATGTTTATGAGGTTCTCCATCAATAAAGGGATATATATATATCCATGTTTCCCCATCAATGGTACCCCTTAATAAAGGGAGAAAATATTATTATTTTTGTTCATTAGTATGATTCTGATTTTAAGCCATGTGGTGAGGCTTTATGGAGTTTATTATCATCCATGGAGATGAAAATTGTTTTGATGTTGGCATCAGACCCATAAGATAGGATTCCTATATATACTTATGAATGTAATCATAACCCACATAGTTCAGTTACACATAATAGGTCACGTCAACTTTTAAGGTCATGTGATGAGGATAAACCAGGTATTTTAACCTCATGTAGCATTGATAGCTAGGAGAAATGTTATGAGACAAGGATGGTGTAGGAATTACACTAAGTCAGACCAAGGGACCTGGAAGAGAAGTGGTATCCCTTTTCGGGGCTTGATCTTTCTAGGGATGTCACCGAATAATAATAGGGATGAAATGGACCCTAAAGGAATGTATCCCTTCAGGTTGGATATAACCCTACTGGAAATGTGCCCCATAGAACATTATGTTGAATTTGGGTTTTGGGTTTCTCCCTTAGGGTGTCATCCAATATATTAGAGTTAGTTGAGAATAAAATCTCATGTAGGTCAGAATGGGTTGTGGATTATACCTAGTATGAGTCCCATTGGAATAAAGGTTGGGTCTTACACCTATTGAGGAGGCGCAACAGAGGTTTTGGATCTTGGATATTTCATGATTCCCACTAGCCTATAAGCCACATGAGTCATGCTCGATGTGAAAAACAAGAGGAAGTAGTAGATCCAAGGATCACATGATCCACTTTTATTCACAAGTGGACAAATACTACATACCAAAGAAAGACGGATATGGATTTGATTATTCCTATCTCCACTATTATTTTGGTAACTAGGATAGTCACATCTAATGATCTATCTAGCTGCAACCCAGGTTGACAAAGAGGATAAAAAGTTACACCTCCTCCAAGAAAATCCAATGGATTACTCTAAGAGTGATTCCCTCCTGGTTCCTAGGAAAGGTAGGAGGATAAGAAAAGATGCCTAAAAAAGAAATGAAAGTGTGATCCCCTCTCTCCCCTTCTGGAATGGGGAGGTCCACATTAGAACCTCTAAGGTTGGGACACTCATTACCACATAAATATATACTTAAAAACATTCCAAGGGTCTTCTATATAAAGGGGTTACCACCATGACTCTACTTACCACAGGTATGTAGACTCAAGAGGATACACTAACATGCCCGATGAACAAATCATGCATATCCAGTGACATTGGAAGAGTCCATGGTCTGATGTCGTTGGATTGGTTCATTTAGGGTCCAATTTGGTGCTTGATGGTTTGATAAAAGGAAGTGATAGGTGCCAAAGAGTGGAACTGGTCTCGCCCAAATTTACCCAAGTTTTAAGGGTCAAGCGGTCGCTTGTAGTGTAGCTTGGGTTGTCGAATCCTCAGAGACCTAAGAAGAACCTTTAGACACTCAATAAAAGAGATGGATTTTTGGATATGAAGTGGACAACTTGGGTTGATTTTAGATTGTTTTTAAAGAGCACTAAAAGATCTATGTGAATTCTAATTATGAGAAAATGAGTTGATCCTAGGTTATTGCTCGGGGTGGATTGAATGAATTCCTTTTTTTACGATTTTAATTTCATTAACTCGAGAAAGATTCATGCAATGAATTCAAACTAACCTCATCACTTACTGATTAAACACCTTAAAAACATATGATAATCACCTATACACTTTTAGGATAATTTTCATGAGCACTCCAAGGTAAAGGATGTAATTAGCACATGAAAGTGGGGTGAATAAATTCAATAAGGAAGAGGAAGAATAAAAATCATTGAATGAAAGAAACTCAATTAAAAGAAATTAATAACATTTAGGGCATGAGAAATAAAATTAAATCCATCCCCTATATACTCCCTTGGATCAAACCATAAATGATATAGCCCTCCATTGATGACAAGTTCTCAACGGAAGCGGAAAGTAGACTTATGAGGGTGGAATTAAAGAAATAAAAACAACAAAAATAAAGATCACTCCACCGTTTTGTGAACAAAATCACAAGGTTTGGTGTGAATAAATTCACACCATGAGGCAAATATATCAAGGTGATAAGGATAAGAACAGAACAAGAGAAGAGAAAGAACTTTTATTGAAGACTAAGGTGATTCAAACAACTTACATGAGAAGGAATAACATTACAAAGGCAAATTGGCATAATAACATTACAATGAAAAGAAAGCACCCAACCTCCCTAAATCCACCACCACTCCTACCTTAAATAGGAAAAAATGAAGCCTTGGCCGAGCCCCCAACATCCCATGTGCCTTTAATTAATTATGTTTGGGAAAGGTGGGTGGAACATTAATGATGAGAGACTTTTCCACTTCTTGCCCCGAAGTTGCAGCTAGCTTGCATCCACCGCAAAGACGCGCCTAAAGGACCTTCTATAAAGCCGAATTGGAGTGGGACCTGGAATACTTAAATAAATACCCGGATGTCCCCTAACATAATGTAAAATTTAAGCTCGAAAACCTTTGTGGTTCTGGAGATATGATTGAAATGGTGGTCTATTTTTCTGGGCCGCAGACTCTGGACCAAAATTAAATCTTCAACTTGGGAAGCCTTAATCATCACCATTGAGGACGAATTAGCACTGGATCCAGAAGAATTATTTGTTCCCCTATATGTCTTCTATCCTTCCATAAATTTTGGTCTTCATTGGGATTGTATTGTGGGCCCCATAGTCCGATCAGTGGGATAATATACAATCTGCCTTCTCCAGAATTGTTTCCTTTAATCGCCAAATATCTCCATCATTCTTTATTAATAATCCATTGATCCCTGACTAAAAAATGTTCATAATTAAGTTAATATCCATTTACAAAAATATCAAATTAAAACATGGATAGTTACATTCTTTAAAATCAGATGAAACATTGGGCCTAAATTGGTGCACATTAGGCATGAAGTGCACAAATGATGAGAATGGGTGTTCAAAATGTAAAATGAACTAAAATGGTATTTATTAATATCAAGGCACCTGAAAACTAAATATATTAGCAATGAATATTAGCCTCTTAAAGTGGCTAATCACACCCCCCATCTTGATTTTTGCTAGTCCCGAGCAAAATATATCTCACAAAAATGAAATTCAAATGACCTTTTCCAAAAACATTTTAATACACATTTCTCACCCAAAGATCACATACCAAACAATTATCAAACCCATCAAAATCATTTAAAACAAGCTATTTCCACAGGCATATCTCAATCCCAAGCTCATTCCTTTGTTCAAATTCATTGCCATATTTCATCCAAATTCAATTAAGCATGATGAAGTGTTGTGTGTCACAATAGCCATGGTGGTTCATTTTCATTCGAGGGAGAAAAGATGGAAGCGCTAGGAGCAATCAAATTTTAATAATAAGATGAGTACTCATTTTTTATTTTCTTTTTTTTTCAATTTTTCCATGGTAATTGAAATTGAACTCAATCGAGTCAACCCATGTAGCAAGACTTTGCCGATGACTCCCAGGCTCAAAGACCTTAGGGCACCAAGTGAAGCTCACATACTCGGGCATCATCTCGAGTTAACTCAATCAAAAAAAAATTCAAATTACCCCAAATAGAGATAAAATTCCCAACTCTGGGCCAGAAAACTATGGAGTCGCGATCCCCAAGTGCCGAAATCCACACATTAGGTCAATTCATTGCTCTACGCGCAATTTTTTTTTTGAATACTCATGTTAAAATTAAAATGATCGCCAATCCTATGCTATTTATTATGGGTCCCCAAGAACTCAAACTAAGACCCCACAATCTAGAGGACGTGCATTATGTTTTTTTATTAAATGGATGAAAATATAACAGTGAAAAATCACATCGGACAACCGCACTTTCTAATAACTATGCACATGAACATAAAATTGCATTAAAATCAGAATCAAGGCATGGAAAATTATTTGATATCCAATTTCAGAGTTTGGAATGTGTGTTATCATGTTCAAGGTTAATGGCATTTTTCCTTCCACACATTTTCATCTCCCCCCCAACTTGGAATACACTGTCTCCAGTGTTTAAAGAATTGAAACATAGAAGTGGCAGGATAGAAGTTCAACGAAGACATTGAAAATGAAAATTATGGAATGAAGTCACCTGGTGGTTGATGTTAAAAATGCATTCCCATGCCTCCCTTCAGTTCTGGTTTATCTCCCAATGGCTTGGATGGTTGTGACCAGCTTTTCCCAATGACCTATGACATGCCTTAATTTTTTTTAATATATATATTTTTTGTATTTTTTTAACCTAAAAAAAGTATAAATAACATAAACTGATGTACATTGTCTTATTTATATTTTCTGGGTAAGGTATTACTCAGGGATCACACCGCGTGACACGGATAAATACGGTGCTCCCCTTTCATACCAAACCTTACTCATAAAAGAAGAACAGGTCAACAATCTATTTTTTTTAAATACCAACAAAATTATAAAATAAAATAAAATAAACTGATGATACATTGTCTTCTTTATATTTTCTGGGTAAGGTATTACTCAGGGATCACACCGCGTGACACGGATGAATACGGTGCTCCCCTTTCGTACCCATCCTTACTCATAAAAGAAGAACAGGTCAACAGTCTATATATATATATATATTTTTTTAAAATAACAAAATGAAGAAGAAGGAAATAAAGAAGAAAAGAATGAGTCACAAAGTTTAGAAACATGAAGACCACGGGTTGCCTCCCGTGCAGCGCTTTTGTTTAACGTCGTTAGCCCGACATGGATCCTAAATCTATTAATTTTTTCCTGGTTCATAGGTTGGCTCTGTTAACTCTACCTCTATTTCCTGTTTATTGAATGATTCAATGAATGGTTTTAACCTATGACCATTGACCTTAAAAATGTTACCACTTATGGGATCCTCAATCTCTACTGCCCCATGGGGGTACACATGATGCACTATGAAAGGACCTGACCATCTAGACCTTAACTTTCCCAGGTGTAAATGAAGTTTTGAACTATACAAGAGCACAGGTTTTCCCAGTTCAAATTGTTTGACTTTGATATTCCTAGATTGGTAGGCTTGAACTCTAGCTTTATTTATCCTTGAATTTTCATATTCCTCCATCCTAAGTTCCTCAAGTTAATTAAGATCTAACTTCCTCTTTTCTTCGGCTAAAGAAATGTCGAAATTCATTTTCTTGATTGCCCAAAATGCCTTATGCTCAATTTCAACAGGTAAATGGAATGCTTTTCCATAAACCAACCTATATGGTGACATTCCTAGGATGGCTTTGAATGCTGTACGATATGCCCAAAGAGCATCCAAGAGTTTCTCAGACCAATCTTTCCTAGAGGGGTAGACAGTTTTTTCAAGAATTTGCTTAATCTCCCTATTTGCTAACTCAGCTTGACCATTGGTTTGAGGATGGTACGTAGTGGAAACTTTATGAGAAATTCCATACTTAGACATGAGTGAAGAGAATGGGAGATTACAGAAATGGGTTCCACGATCACTGATTATAGCCCTCGGAATTCCAAATCTAGAAAATATATGCTCTTTTAGGAATCAGATCACAACATGATGATCATTAGTCTTGGTGGGAATGACCTCAACCCATTTTGAGACGTAATCAATAGCTAAGAGGATGTAGAGGTATCCCTTATCGTTTGGAAAGGGTCCCATGAAATCAATTCCCCAACAATCAAAGATTTCAACGACTAGAATGGGAGTGAGGGGCATTTGATTTCTTTTGGAAATGGATCATAATTGCTGACACTGAGGAAATATTTTCAGTATTGGAAGGAATCCTTAGTGAGGTTCGGCCAGTATAAACCACATTGGAGGAACTTTTCAGTGGTTTTATTTGTAGAAAAGTGGCCTCCACATGCCTCTCCATGACAAAATTTCAGAATGGACTCTTGCTCAGACTCGGGAACACATCTCCGGATGATTTGATCAGGACAGAACTTGAAGAGGTAAGGATCATCAAACACAAAATATTTGACATCAGAAAGGAATTTCCTCTTAGCTTGGGTCCCCATGAATTTTGGAATGTCACCCGTCACCAAATGGTTTGCTATGTCAGCATACCAAGGGAAATCACCCACTGAATAGAGGTGCTCATCAGGAAATGAATCAGACACAGAGAGGTGGTGTGAGTTGTCTTTGAATTCTATCCTAGAGAGGTAATCAGCTACAACATTTTCAACACCCTTTTTATCCTTAATGGTTAAATCTAACTCTTGAAGAAGAAGGACCCACCTAATCAATCTAGACTTGGAATCTTGTTTTTGGAAAAGGTATTTTAGGGCTGAATGGTCAGTGAAGACAATGATGGGTGATCCTAAGAGATAAGACCTGAATTTCTCTAAAGCAATGACAACAACAAGTAGCTCTTTCTCAGTGGTGGTGTAGTTTATTTGTGCATCATTTAAAGATTTTCTTGCATAAGCAATGACACATGGAGTTTTCTCACACCGTTGTCCTAAGACTGCTCCTACAGCGAAGTCACTTGCATCACACATGAGCTCGAAAGGAAGTTTCCAATTTGGAGATTGCATGATAGGTGGAGATATAAGAGTTGACTTGGGTGTAGAGAATGATTCCTCACAGCTTTCTGTCCATAAAAATGGAGCATCTTTTACCAATAGAGCACAAAGTGGTCGAAAAATAGATCTGAAATTCCTAATGAACCTTCTATAAAAACCAACATGTCCTAAGAAGGACCTTACTTCCTTAACAGTTTTAGGAGAGGGAAGGTGACGAATGATGTCAACCTTAGCTTTATCAACTTCAATCCCTCTACCAGATACTAGATGACCTAGAACATGTCCTTCCCTTACCATGAAATGGCATTTTTCCCAATTTAGTATGAGATTCTTATCCTCACACCTTGACAAAACCTTTTCAACATTTAGAAGGTATCCCTCAAAAGTATCCCCAAAGATGGAGAAATCATCCATGAAGACCTCTAAACAATCCCCCACCATGTCCGAGAAGATTCCCTTCATGCACCGCTGGAAGGTACCAGGGGCATTACATAACCCAAAGGGCATGCGCTTGAAGGAAAAAGTGCCGAATGGACAAGTGAAGGTCGTTTTTCCTTGATCCTCTAAAGATACTTCGATTTGATTATACCCTGAGAATCCATTTAGGAAGCAGTAGAATTGATGACCCGCCACTCGCTCGAGGACTTGATCAATAAAGGGCAAGGGGAAATGGTCTTTCTTGGTACAAGAGTTGAGCTTCCTATAGTCAATACAGACTCTCCATCCACTACTAACCCTTTTTGGAAGCATCTCTCCATCATTATTTGTTATTACTGTGATTCTAGCCTTCTTTGGAACCACATGGATTGGGCTAACCCACTCACTCTCAGCTATAGGATAGATGATACCAGCTTTTAACAATTTCAAAAGTTCTTTTCTCACTACTTCCATGAGATTAGGATTGAGTTGTCGCTGAGGTTGACGACATGGCTTTGAATCGGATTCTAGAACAATTCTATGAGTCCCGATAAGTGGGCTAATCCCAGGAATATCTGATAGAGTCCATCCAATGGCTTTCTTGTGTCTCCTAAGGACATCTAGAAGCATCCTCTCATGATTGGCATCAAGAGAGGAAGAAATGACAACAGGAAAGGATTGATTGTCCCCTAAGAACGCATACTTGAGTGATGAAGGTAAAACCTTAAATTCAAGATCAGAGTGGTTATCACTTTCCAAGAAAGGATGAGACTTTGTATTGAAATCAGTTTCTTTTTTTACATTTCTTGACAAAATTGGTTCCTTGTGAAGAGAATTTTCATCCACTAAATTAGCTAGAGTAGTTTCATGAAGGGATATGGACTCGATGTTATTGATTTCACCCATGGTATCATTGATTGGTGATTCTAGAAAATCATCAATAGAGCAATCTGAAAGAGATTCAATCCAAGGAGACAAATTTCCCTCATGTGAACAAAGAAAATCAATCTCTTCTTGACTTAAACATCCTTCGGTAATTCCTTGATGTTCCTTGAGTTCACTATCAACACTACCTATCCAATTAACCTCATGTATCTCTTCATCATCCCCAATTTGAGAGTTTTCATTGTAGATGTTCAAGTCTAGACTATTGTTTCCAAAGGTGATGGTCATGTTCCCATTTCGGACTCAGATAACAGAGTTGATTGTTTCAAGGAAGGGATGACCAAGGATGATTGGGGTTCGCTCCCTAGGACCTAAGCTTGGGTGATTGTCTAGAACAATGAATTCAGCTGGGTAAATGAAATTTTCAACTTTCACCAAAACATCCTTTAAGATCCCCTTTGGAACTCGAATACTACGATCAGCAAGTTGAAGAGTGACAGATGTGGGTTGGAGTTCTTCGAGCCCTAACTGACAATACATAGCATAAGGAATGAGGTTCACACTGGCTCCTAGATCACACAAGGCTTTGACAACTTTTTTCTCTCCTAGTTCAACATTTATGTAAGGGCATCCCGGGTCTTTCATCTTTGGAGGAAGGGTTCCTTGGATTGTTGTGCTAACATTTGCTACCAGAAGGACTTGGTTCTTATGTGAGAATTTCTATTTAAATGTACAGAGGTCCTTAAGGTATTTTGAGTATGTAGGAATGGTTTTAATGGCATCGAGGAGTGGAATGTTCAACTTGACTTGTGAGAATATTTCCCTCAATGTTTCACTCAATTCAGGCTTGGTTTTCCCCCCTCATGCGTTGAGGAAATGGGGCAGGTTGTGGGGTTGTTTTTTGAAGAGTTGTTTCTTTCACATTTTTATTAGTATCTTCAGTTTGTCCATGTGCTTCAATTGAATTTTCATTAGAGTTTGAATCTTCAGGTGGGTTTTGAACTATTTGTTCAGGTTTCTCAATTGATTTCCCACTTCTCAAAACTGTCACAGCCTTTAGTTGTTCATGAGTTGTTTGAGTGAAACTTGTCTCCCCCCTTGATGTTTGTTGTGGAATGGCCTGTGTGGGCATGGGTGCCTTTCCAGTTTTGATGGTTTGAAGTTCCTGTTTAAGGGACAAGACTTCTGAGTTCATCCTTTCCATTTCTTTGCACAGTTGTTCAAGGATTGGGAGAGGGACAGATTGGGAAGGGGTTTGTGTTGGTTGGGTTATCCTAGGGGATACTTTGGTTGTTGGATAGGTTGTTGGTATTGGACTGGAGGATGTTGGTATTGGACTGGTTGTGGTTGGACTTGGTTATGGTTTTGAAAATTTTGTGTAGGGTAGGGGTTTGGTCCTTGTGGTTGGCTAGGTTGTTGGTTATCTTTCCATCGGAAGCCTGGGTGGTCATTATACCTTGGGTTGAATGTGTTTGGGTATTGAGGATTTTGAATGTTTAGGGCATTGACTTCAGCAGGTGTTCTTCCTAAAAGAACATCCTTGATGGATGGAATGGTTGGGCAGTTTTCCGTTTTGTGGTCATGTCTGTCACAGATTGTGCAAACAAGGTCTACAGTTTGGATTTCATTTATTTTTCTATGGTCTATCTCTTCAACCTTCCTAGAGAGTGCTGCAAGTTTCACCCTAAGGCTTTCCTCTTCCCTAAGTGTATGCATTCCAGTAGTTATTTGAGGCTTTTCAGAATAAGGTGATGTTCCCCATGTTTGGTTTTGTTCATCAAGGATTTCTAGATACTCGTAAGCATCATTTGGGGATTTGTTTTTAAAGGTCCCATTACACATCATGTCAATGAATTGTTTGTTCCCCGGGCCCAAACATTCATATAAAATTCTTACTTGTTCGGGAATAGAAAAACCATGGTGTGGAACCATGTTTAGGGTGTCTTTGAACCTCTCCCATGTTTCATAAAATGACTCTCCCTCTTTTTCAAAAAAGTTTTGGATGCTCTTTTTTAGTGCAATGGTTTTGTGATGGGGGAAGTATTTTTTGTAAAATTCTCTTTGCAGTTGGTTCCAAGTGTGGATTGATGAAGGTCTCAGATTATTTAACCAGTTCTTTGCTCGATCCTTAAGTGATAAAGGAAAGAGCCTCATCATAGCTGACTCAAGTTGATGTGGTGAGAACATGGTTTCAACAATGTCATTGAACTCCTTGACATGAAGGTAAGGCATTTCTGACTCCATCCCATGGAAGGTTGGAAGGTGGTTTAGGAAATGAGGTTTAAAGACATAGTGGGAATCTCCTACGGCAGCATGCCTAATGTAAGAGGGTGCATTGGTCCAGGTAGGTGTAAGGTAGTCACTCATGGTTTGATCGGCTGCATTCCCCAAATTTGGGGCTGCCTCATTTGGATTTCCATTTTGGTTCCAACCCGGGTTTATGAGTTGGTTTCTTTGAAGACCCTCCATTGAAATTGACTCAATCTTTAACTCTGGAGTATTAGGAAGGTTTGGATCCAATGGTGTACTTGACTCCCCTATCCTATGACTTTCCAACCTAACTAGTCTGTTTGAGTTATCGCGTGTGAAGGCGGACATGTGCAAAAAAAAGCGAGAAAGGGAAAAGATAAGAGATCATGGGTGAGAATAGAAGAATGGGGGTGAGGAAAGAAGGTTTTTGTCTAAGGAACTTACTTGGTCCCCGGCAACGACGCCAAAATTTGGTCTCTCCCAAATTTACCCAAGTTTTAAGGGTCAAGCGGTCGCTTGTAGTGTAGCTTGGGTTGTCGAATCCCCAGAGACCTAAGAAGAACCTTTAGACACTCAATAAAAGAGATAGATTTTTGGCTATGAAGTGGCCAACTTGGGTTGATTTTAGATTTTTTTTAAAGAGCACTAAACGATCTATGTGAATTCAAATTATGAGAAAATGAGTTGATCCTAGGTTATTGCTCGGGGTGGATTGAATGAATTCCTTTTTTTTACGATTTTAATTTCATTAACTCGAGAAAGATTCATGCAATGAATTCAAACTAACCTCATCACTTACTGATTAAACACCTTCAAAACATATGATAATCACCTATACACTTGTAGGATCATTTTCATGAGCACTCCAAGGTAAAGGATGTAATTAGCACATGAAAGTGGGGTGAATAAATTCAATAAGGAAGAGAAAGAATAAAAATCATTGAATGAAAGAAACTCAATTAAAATAAATTAATAACATTTAGGGAATGAGAAATAAAATTCAATCCAGACCCTTTCTAATACCTTGGATCAACCCATAAAAGAGCTATCCCTCCATTGATGACAAGTTCTCAACGGAAGCGGAAGGTAGACTTATGATGGTGGAATTGAAGAAGTAAAAACAACAAAAATAACGATCACTCCACCATTATGTGAACAAAATCACAAGGTTTGGTGTGAATAAATTCACACCTTGAGGCAACGGTATCAAGGTGATAAGGATAAGAACAGAACAAGAGAAGAGAAAGAACTTTTATTGAATACTAAGGTGATTCAAACAACTTACATGAGAAGGAAGAACATTACAAAGGAAAATTGGCATAATAACATTACAATGAAAAGAAAGCACCCAACCTCCCTAAATCCACCACCACTCCTGCCTTAAATTGGAAACAATGAATCCTTGGCCGAGCCCCCAACATCCCATGTGCCTTTAATTAATTATTTTGGGGAAAGGTGGGTGGAACATTAATGATGAGAGACTTTTCCACTTCTTTCCCCGAAGTTGCAGCCAACTTGCATCCACCGAAAAGAAGCGCATAAAGGACCTTCTAGAAGGCCG
This sequence comes from Viscum album, assembly GCA_963277665.1. Lineage (NCBI taxonomy): Eukaryota > Viridiplantae > Streptophyta > Magnoliopsida > Santalales > Viscaceae > Viscum > Viscum album. Next base: position 1,830,693,946 of record OY728137.1, on the reverse strand, counting down.
AATTGGAGTGGGACCTAGAATACTTAAATGCGTCCCCGGATGTCCCCTAACATCATGTCAAATTTCAGCCCGAAAAACGTTGTGGTGTGGGAGATATGATTGAAATGGTGGTCTGTTTTTCTGGGCCGCAGACTCTGGCCCAAAATTAAATCTTCAACATGGGATGCCTTAATCACCACCATTGAGGACGAATTAGCACTGGATCCAGAATAATTATTTGTTCCCCTATATGTCTTCTATCCTTAAATAAAGTTTGGGCTTCATTGGGCATGTATTGTGGGGCCCATAGTCCGATCAGTGGGATGATATACAATCTTCCTTCTCCAGAATTGTTTCCTTTAATCACCAAATATCTCCATCATACTTTATTAATAACCCATTGATCCCTGAATAATAAATGTTCATAATTAAGTGAATATACATTTCCAAAAATATCAAATTAAAACATGGATAGTTAAATTCTTTAAAATCAGATGAAACATTGGGCCTAAATTGGTGCACATTAGGCATGAAGTGCACAAATGATGAGAATGGGTGTTCAAAATGTAAAATGCACTAAAATGGTATTTATGAAAATCAAGGTACATGAAAACTAAATATATTATCAATGAATATTAGCCTCTTACAGTGGCTAATCAGGAAAACAATAGGATTCCCCAATCTTTATATCATGTTATTATGTGGGATGAGGTTCCCTCAGCATAGCTTGTCGGTATGTGGGAGAAAGTACTGTCTAAGTAGTATTTTTCTATACCGACATAGTTTCCTCCCACATAACATTTTTCTACTAAGGGATAGGTTCTTCTAGTGTAGAATATTTGTATGCATGGTAGAGTTCCTCATGCATATATTTTCTCAACATGGGGCAGATTTCCTCCTACATAGCATTTTTCTATGTGAGGTACTAGACTGCAAAGTGACCATATGCTTTTCACCTCATGGAATGATGTACGTAAAGGGGGTTTTTGGTTTGAGGACATATGGGTGAATTTATTCCCTTAATGATATGTGGTGAGTTTATGTACATAAAATCAAAGGATTAGAACTTTTCTCTATGTCTCGGATCTCATCCGGGCACTCTTTGTGCCCCTTCATCCTTATCTCCCTTCCTTTTTTGGTGCCCCTAGGGGTAATTTTATAGAGGAATGAGGAGATCAAGTACCGAGATGGCTATTTGTTCTTGGTGATACATGGGAATTCATTCAGGGAATCCCAATTAAGGATTCCACAACCCACAAGAAATTTTATTTATGGGGAAAAAGTCACCATTGTAGCCAGTAAATGGTTTTTTATTTGTGGGGGGAGGTAATTCATGGGGGGGGGGGGTGGAAATAACTATTCGGCCTCACAATCGATTTGGATTCATTCACAAGAATCGATAGTACCATCCTGTCCCATGAAGGTTTTCATTCATGGGATACCTCATGGAGTGTCTGAATTCATTCTAGAGCAGTGCTCCACATAGAGGTTTTTCTACATGGACCATTATCCTCCTTCATGGCTTGGCTTCTTTAATCATTTTCTTATAATTCTTCTTTCAGGTTTATATCATCCCTTTTCCAAATTCATGGGATTTATTACTCATTGCATGTGGAGTTTTTAGGGCCCGAAAAACATAAAAAATTATTAAAACCCAAAAAACCCAAAAAGAACAAAAAACAAAAACAAGTCTTTAAAAGCCTTAATATGATAAAACCCTAAAATATCTCTAAAAAACCTAAAACCCTAAAACCCCTAAAAACATGGATAACCCCCCCAAAACCCTAAGAACCCATAAAAACCCTAAAATCCCATAAAACTATAAAACAACCCTAATGGACCCTTAAAAACCCTAAATACCATAAAAACCCTTAAAATCCTAAAATCCTTAAAACATTAAAAACCCAAAAAACATTGAAATACCCTAAAAATACTAAAAATCCTAAAAAATCACTAATATCTCTTAAAACCCCAAGAAGAACCTAGAAACCCTCATAACCCTAAAAACCAATAAACAAATAAAAACCTTGAAAAAGATATAGAATCCTTAAAAAACCTTAAAACCCCAAAACATAATTAAAAACCAAAAAAATATAAAAAACCTGAAAAACACTTAAACCCCTAAAACCCCCTAAAAATAAAAAAAAACCCTAAAAACCCCTAAAAAATTAATGACCGTAAAATGCCCTAAAACCCTAAAAACCATTAAAACCATAAAGACCCTAAGAAAACCTGAAAACATAAGAGCTACTAAAAACCATGAAAAACCATAAAATCCCTAAAACCCATAAAACCCCCAAACCCCTAAAACCCCTACAGATTTCTTATAAACCCTAAAAACTCAAAAAAACCTAAAACCATTAAAAACACATAAACCCCCTAAAAACCTCTAAAAAAATTCTAAAACGCCTATAAGATCCTAAATCCTTGAAAGAACTAGAAAAATCACAAAAAAGACACAAAAAACATAAAACCCTAAAAACCTCCAACCCCCCCCCCCCCCAAAAAAAATACCTAAAAACCCCAAAATGAATAAAAAACACAAAAACACTAAAATTCCTTTTAAAAAACCTAAATTCCATAAAAATAATAAAAACTCTAAACAACTATAAAAACCCAAAAAATGATGAAAACTTGACAACTTTAAAAACACACTTGAAATCACTAATAACCCTAAGAACATCTAATACCACTTAAACGCATGAAAATCCCTAAGCACCCTTAAAACCAACAAACCCTTCAAAATGACCGAAAAAGCCTTAAAACCCTAAAACCACCTAAAACCCCTAAAGAAACTAAAAATCCCCAAATTCCCAAAAACACCAAAAGCCCTAAAAGATCATAAAAACCTTTTAAAAACCCTAAAAGACCCATAAAAATATATAAACACCAACAAACCTTAAAACCCTAAAATCATAAAACACCCAAAACCTGTAAAAATACTTATAAAACCTGAAAATCCCTCAAACCCTTAAAAACCTATAAAATCACTAAAAACCCCAAAAACCCCAAAAACCCCAAAAATCCAAAAATATCCTAAAACTAAAAAACTAAAGAAAACCCTAAAACCCTTAAAAACCAAAAAAACTAAAAGAAGCCTAATGATGTAAAAACAACTAAAACCCAAAAAACCATAGAAAATTAAAGAAACATAAAATCCATAAAATAATACTGAAAACCATAAAAAACTAAAAAATACTTAAAACCCATATAAAACCTATAAAACCCATTAATAACTGAAAATCCCTAAAAAAACTTAAAAAGAAAACCTAAAATCCCTAAAAACCACAAAAATCCTAAAACCCCTAAAACCCCAAAAATCACCTACTATCACTTAAAACCACTTAAATCCCAAAAAACCCTTAAAAATTCTAAAACCGATAAAACCCCTACAAAACATAAAAATCTGAATAACACCTTAAAACTCTAAAAACCCAAAAAAACCTATAACCTCCCGAAACCATCAAACCACTAAAACCAATAAAAAACATAAAAATCCCTAAAAATACAAAAATACCCCAAAAACCTAAAAAACATTCAAAATTGAAAAAATACCAAATGCTTAAGAAAACCATAAAATTTCTAAAACACACTTAAAACCCTTAAACCCCACAAAAATCATAAACCATTAAAACCTCTAAAAATTCTAAAACCTCAAATAATCATTAAAACCCCTAAAAATCTTTACAACCTTTAAAACCATAAAACCTATAAAACCCATAAAAACCTTAAAAATCTAAAAAAACAAAAAAAACCATAATAACCAGAAAAGTCCCCAAAACACCCTAAAAACTATAAAACACCAAAGACCCTAAAACCCTCTAGAAACACCTAAAAGTCCCCAATATAATCATACAAAAACCCTTAAACACACTAAAAACCCTAAAACCCTCTAAATATTCTAAAATCCGCTAAAAACACTAAAATCCCAAAAACATCCAATAAAACCACTAAAAAACACTAAAAATCACTAAAAACCCATAAACCCCCTGAGAATCAATAAAAATCCATAAAAACACTAAACCCCTAAGAACCCTAAAAACCCTAAAATAACCCTAACCATGTATAAAACCCCCGAGAAACACTAAAAGCCCCAAAAACCCATAAAAACAATTAAAATCCAAAAAACCATAAAAATAATAGAAACCATAAAAATAAGAAGAAATCACCAAAACACAAAAACACCCCTTAAAACCCCACAAACCCTAAAACCCCAAATAACCCTAAATTCCTTAAATACTCATAAAAACACTACGAAACCCTTAAACACTTAAAGTTCAAAAAAATACATAACACCATTAAATATCCTAAAAACATAAAAACAATAAAAAACCCTAAACAACCTAAAACTGTAATAACCCCTAAAAACCCTAAAAAATAAAAAAATAAAAACCCTCCAAATTAAAAAAACCTCAATATCCAAAAAACACCTAAAATGCTAAAAATTCCAAAAATACAACATGCACTAAAACCCCTAAAATCCCTAAAAGACCATAAAAATATAGAAAATCATAAAAGAAAATAAAAACCCTAAAGAAGCCCTAAATACCCATAAAATAACCCAAATCCCTCAAAGCCTCTAGAAAACCTTAAAGAACCCCAAAAGAATTATAAATACCTTAAGAACCTAAAAGACCCTAAAACCCTATCAAACCCCTAAAGGACCCTAAAAACCTTAAAAACCCTAATGGACCCAATAGATCCCTAAAAATAATAAAGGACAGTTAAAAAACCTAAAACCTAGAAATTACCCAAAAAAATTTTAAAACTCTTATTGAACCTAAAAACCATAAAAAATCCAAAAAAACATAAAACCCAAAAATCCCAAAATAAACCTCAAAACCCTAAAACCCATTAAACCCTTAACCATCTAAAATGCCTAAAAGACCATAGAAAACACTAAAATACATTTAAACCAATAAAAATACACTAGGAAAACCCTAAAACCCTAACAAAACACTAAATGACCATAAAAACCAAAAAACATTAAAAGATCATAAAAACCCTAAAAAACCCTAAAAACATAAATCCTAAAAAAACCATAAAAACTATAAATATGTAAAAAAAAATTAAAACACTACAAAATCATAAAACATTAAAAATCCCTAAAAACCATAAAAACCCAAAAAATCCCTAAAATGCTAAAAAATACCTAAAACCTGATAAAACCCTAACAAAATTAAAAACCCAAAACCCATTATTTTTTTAAAACCCCTAAAAACCTAAAAACCCAAAAGGATAATAAAAAATATCGGACATAAAAACTCCTAAAAACATTAAAGGACTCTAAAACCATAAAAACCCAAAATGTTTCTAAAACCCCTAAAACCCTAAAACCCCTATACCCCTTAAAAATCCCCCAAAGACCCTAAAAATGATAAAAACCTCTAATCATACAAAAAAACCATAAAAACAATATAAGACAAAAAATTAATATAAAAACGCTAAAACCCCTAAAATGCCCAAAAATACCCTAAATTCCCATAAAACCCCTTAAGACATAAAATTCCTTAAAACCATAAAAATTCCAAAAAACCCTAAAAACCTATAACTCCCAAACCCTCAACTCCTAAAACCTCTAAAAACCCATAAAACCAAAATACCTAAAATCTATAAAAAAAACCCCCCTAAAACCCACCAAAACCCTAAAAAATCCAAAACCCCAAAAAAATAAAACTCTGAAAACCCTAAAAACCCTGATAAACCCTAAAAACCTAAAAGTCCATAAAAACAGTCCAACTCCATAATGGACCTAAATCCCCACAAAACCCCTAAAAACCGAAAAACCAAAACCCCAAAAAACTATGAAAACCCTAAAAGCTTTAAATTCCATGATGCACCAAAAAACTTGAAAAATACCTAAAAACCCTAAACCCCCTAAAAACCATAAAATGCCAAAAAAACATAAAAAAACCTAAAACCCAAAAACACCTCCAAAAGACCCTAAAACACCCTTAAAACCCCTAAAAATAATAAAAACCATAAAAGTATGAAATTTCTATAAAACCCTGAAAGACCCAAAAAACTAAAAAACTATAGAAGTTGTTAAAAACACTAAAAGAGACTAAAAACCTTATAAACATCCAAAAGGCCAAAAAACCCCTCAAATAGCTCAAAAATCTAAAAACCCTAAATCCCATAAAAAATTAAAACACTTGAAACACCCTAAAACACTAAAAATTTAAAAATCCTAAAAGCCTGTAAGAACCCTAAAAACCCTAAAACTACTAAAACCCTTAATATCCTAAAAATTCCCTAAGAATCTCCAAAAGATAGTAAAGCTCTAAAAACCCCTAAAAATAAATAAAAACCCTAAAACCCCAACAACCCCTATAAACCCTAAAAAAACAAATACTATACATCCCATAAAATTATAAAAACCTTAAAAATGGTAAAACGCCAATAAAATACCCTAGAACCCTTTAAACCCAAAAAACAGTCTAATACAATAAAAAGATAATAAAACCCATAAAAACCTAAAAATCCCTAAAAGACAGTAAAAACCCATATATAAACCCTAAAAGTCCAAAAAAAATCTTAAACACCCAAAAAAACTCTAAAAAACCTCACAATCCCCTAAAAATCCCCAGTTTTCTTAAAACCATTAAAAATAAAAAAAACCAAAAACTGATCTAAAACACCAAAAAACATAAAGAAACATAAAACCTATATAAACTTTATATACCCAAAAACATCCCAAAAAATCCTTAAAATAAAAAATCCTGAAACAACCCTAAAAACCCCTAAAAAGAAAAAAAGCATTAAAATACCCTAAAAACCTTTTAAGACACATAAAAACCATTAAAAACTCTAAAAACCCCTAATCCCCCTAAAACCCCAAAAAATATAAAAAACTAAAAATAAAAAAATACCTAAAAAATATTTAAAACCCATATGAAAATGATAAAAAAATAAAAACCGTAAAACCCCACAAAACCCTTAAATCTCCGAAAAACCTAAAAACATTGAAAAGCCTACAAAACCCTAAAAACCTAAAAACCCCAAGAAATAATAAAAAACCTTAAAATCCCTAAAATAACCCTAAAACCATATAAAATATAAGAACAAAAAAACCCAAGACATTAAAATAGAAAACACTGCAAATATTAAAAAAACAAAAAACACTAAAATCCCTAAAAATACACTAAAAACCCAAAAAACTATAAGATATCCTAAAACCCATAAAAACACTAAAATTATTAAAATGATGAAAAAAGCCTAAAAACCATAAAAAAATAAAACCCCTAAAAGTCCCTAAATCCTTAGACCCCCTAAAATACCATAAAAGTCCCTACATAACCATAAAATCTCTAAAACCACTAAAAAACATAAAAACCCTTATAAACCCCTAAACAAATATAACCCATAAAAATTATAACAAACCCTAAATCTCCCAAAACACTAAAAAAATTAAAGATTCCTAAAAAGTCTATAGAAACCCCAAAAACCTATAAAAAACATTAAAAACGCTAAAAAACAATAAAACCCCCTAAAAAACTAACAACACTAAAAGGTTTAAAAAACCCTAAAACCACTACATCACTCTAGTGGAAGAATGCTTAATCCATCGGAATTTCTCATGTCAGTTCTATAAAAACGATGTGCTAAGATAAAAAAATCGATTTATCAGTTCAATTATTTTATAACCGACATGATAAATCAATATGAATCCACTTTTACGTTGGTTATTTTTTAACCGACCTAAAAAATACTGAGATTAGCTTTATCAAGGAAGTTATTTTATAACCACCGTGAAAATGGAATCTGGATTATTTATCACATTAGTTATAACATAACCGACGTGATAAATGAAATCTCGGCAATTTATCACGTCGGTTATAAAAATAATCGAGGTGATAAAGTGCCATTTATCACATTGGTTAAAAAATAACCGATGTGATAAATTATTTTCTACTCCAGTTGTTAAATAACCGACGTTATAAACATAAAAAAAAGTTTATCATGCCGTTTATAAAATAAATGATGCGATAAACCTTTTAAATGATTCATAACGCCCCATATTCAGTCAATCTGTTTTCTTCAATCTGGCGACCTATGACTCATCTCTCCCACGCGGAAAACCTAGAATAGATTCATTAAATTTGTGACCTCCATCCTCGTTTTGCCAACATCATTCATCGTCATTATTGTCACCAGATCTTTCAGGTCAACCCGCAACACTCAAGTAATCTTCAAACGACTCAGTTTTAGTTTTTATTTGTCGTGATGTCCTAAACTAATTTTTTGAGATTTTATTTTTCTATATTTATTATTGCTATAATAATAAGTTTCATAGTGTTCATTTATACCATGCTAAATTCTTTTTTGGTAAAAGAAACCACAAAGGTGATATTATGAAACATTATGATTTTTGTGTGTTCCATCATGTGTGTGTGCACGTACAAGGGGTGTCGAAGGGGGTGGGGGTGTTTAAGGGATGGGGCTATACAGGGGGTGGGGGGATGTCTAGGGGGTGGGGTGTCCATGGGGTGCCAAAGAGGGTGGGGGTGGTGTCCAGGGGGGGTGTGGGGGCTGTCCAAGGGGGTGGGGGGGAGTCCAGGGGGTGAGGGGTAGTCCAATGGGGTAGGGGTTTCTAGGGGGTGGGGTGTCTAAGGGGTGAGTGGGTTATCCATGGGGGTAGGGGGTGTCTTGGGGGTGGGGGTGTTAAGGGGGTGGAGCCTGTCTAGATGGGTGGGGTCTGTCTAGGGGGTGAGGGCTGTCTAAAGGGGTGGGGTGTCCAGGGGCGTCAAAGGGGTGGGGGTGGTGTCCAGGGGGTGCGAGGGCTGTCCAAGGGGGTTGGGGTGTCCAAGGGGGTGGGGGTGGTGTCCATCGGGGTGAGGGGGCTGTCCAAGAGGGTAGGGGTGTCAAGGTGGTGGGGGTGGTGTCCAGGGGGTGAGTGGGTTTTCCAAGGTGGTAAGGGGTGTCCAAGGGGTGGGGGAAATCTAGAGGGGTGGGGGTTGTCCAGGGGGTGGGGGTGGTTTCTAGGGGGTGAGGGGGCTGTCCAAGGGGGTAGGGAGTGTCCAGGGGTGGGGTGTCCAGGGGGTTGGGGTTGTCTAGAGGGGTGGGGGCTATCCAGGGGGTGGGGGTTTCTAGTGGGGTGGGGGTGTTAAAGGGGTGGGGGTGGTGTCCAGGGGGTGTGGGGGCTGTCCAAGGGGGTTGGGGTGTCTAAGGGGGTGGGGGTGGTGTCCAGGAGGTGATGGGGATTTCCAAGGAGGTAGGGGTGTCCAGGTGATGAGGGTGGTGTCGAGGGGGTGAGTGGGTTGTCTAAGGGGGTAGGGGTGTCTAGTGGTGGGGGTGACCAGGGGGTGGGGGCTTTCTAGAGGGGTGGGGGCTATCCAGGGGTTGGGGGGCTGTCTAGAGGGGTGGGGGCGTCCAGGGGGTGTCAAAGGTGGTGGGGGTGGTGTCTAGGAGGTGAAGGGGATATCCAAGGGGGTTGGGGTGTCCAATGGGGTGGGGGTGGTGTTCCAGGGGTGAGGGGGCTGTCTAAGGGGGTAGGGGTGTCCAGGGGTGGGGGTGGTGTCTAGGGGGTGGGGGTAAGTGGACTATCCAAGGGGGTAGGGGCTATCCAAAGGGTGGGGGGCTATCCAAGGGGTGGTGTCCAGGTGGTGTCCAAGGGGGTGGGGTGTCCAAAGGGTTAGGGTTTTGACAACCCCCTCACCCTTGGACACCACTCCCCCACCCCCTATACCCCATCCACCACCATGGACAGCCCCCCCCCCCCCACCCCCTGGGCAGGCCCCCACCCCCTAGACACCCCCACCCCCTGGACACCCTGGACAACCCCCTACCCCTGTGGATAGCCCCGACCCCCTTGGACAGCCCCCCTGGGCATTCTCCAACCCCCTTGGACACCCTATTTGTATATATATATATATATATATATATATATATATATGCCAACAGTTTGATTGAAACAGTTGGAAAATTTTAACTTCAAGTAGTCTATACCAATGGTTCCTGTAGAATCGTTGGTATAGGGGTATTGAAATTACCATCATTCCAATGGCTTGTGAAACTGTTGGGTACCCCAATGGTTTTAGGGGTTATCCCAATGGTTTCAAATCATTGGGATCGGTGTAATTTTTAGTTAAGAATGTATACATATTTTAATATTTATACTTCATATTTCTTTTTTACAAAAGGGTGAATTTGGTATCCAGTTTCACCCAGATGTATTCTTTGTGTACCTTAAGAAGAAAGGATCCAAGATGTATTTAAAAGTGTTATATCTAACTATATTTTCTTTTTAAAATCATTTTCATGTATATATTTTTTAAATACACAAAGATTTATTTTATATTTAAAAATAGTTTTTACATTCAAATTATGATATTTTTCATATAAATATATATTTTTCTTATCTTAACAAGATATATAATTTTGATATTTGTTATAGGTTAATAATGAGTCAAAGTAGGATTACAACACATCGAATGAGTAATGAAAATGAGGATGGTGTTCATGTCTTTTTGGAATAACCTAAATGAAATGTTCTATGCGGTGACATTTTTTCTGTCCATGCCTGAAATGTTTGAATATGAAGAAGTTAAAAAGTAGAGAGATCAAAGATCATATATTTTGTCATGGTTTTAATCCAAGTTAAAGCCCTTGTATTTGGCATAGTGAAACTGGACAAAATGTCAGATCTACTGATGATGACGATTCTCAAGATGGTAACTCCGATGGAATTAAAGAAATGATTCATGATATTGCTGTAGAAGAAATTGATATAGAATCGATAGTCGCACGTCTATATGGTGAGGCTGAAAAACCAATGTATCCTAGTTTTATGGATTTTAAGGTTTTGTCGAAAGTGTTAAGGTTGATTAACCTGAAGGAGAAACATGGATGGAGCGATAGTGGTTTTATAGAGTTGCTACAATTGTTGAAATAAATTCTTCCAAAAGATAACGATCTTCCAGATTCACATTATAAGGCCAAGAAAATATTATGCCCGATGGGAATAGGATACAAGAAAATAAATTCCTATCGGAATAAATGTATCATATATAGGAAGGAATATAAATTTTTGTCAGAGTGTCCAAAATGTGGGACTTCATGGTATAAGTTGAAAGAAAAATCACAATCTTATATAGAGATTACAAAGATCCCTTCCAAGGTATTTTGGTATCTTTTAATAATTCATCATTTGAAACATTTATTTGCTAATTCACATGATGAAAAAATGTTAAGATGGCATGATGATGAGTGGATATATTATGGAAAAATACGTCATCCAAAATATTTACCATAATGGAAGAAAATTGATGAGAAGTATCCTATATTTAGAAATTAGAAATATCAGAATAGGGTTGTGCATGGATGGAATGAATCTATACCGAACTCTCACTAACACACATAGTTCATGGCCACTTTTATTGGGAATTTAAAACCTCTCTTCTAAATTTTGTATTAAGCACAAATATGTCATTTTGAGTATAATGATCTCTGGTCTGAAGCAACATGGAAAAGATATTGATGTTTTCTTGTCACCATTGATTGATGATTTGAAACTTTTATGGGAGGATGGTATTGGGGTGTATGATTCATATAAAATGGAATATTTCGTCTCCATGAAGTTCTTATTTTCACTATTAATGACTTCCCAACTTACGGAAATTTGTCTGGATACAGTATTAAGGGGCATGAAGCATGTCCAATTTGGGAACAACGGACTTTATATGGTCAATTGCACCATGGGAGGAAAATAGTTTACATGGGTCATCGAAAGTTTTTTCCTACGGATCACTCTTATAGAAGAATAAAAATGGTATTCAATGGATCACAAGAATTTGATATTGCTCCAAAACCTTTTTCCCATGATGTTTATTTTGATAGGGTGGAAAACCATGATGTGACATTGGGAAAGACACATAAATATGGTAATTATTAACATATATGGAAGAAAAGGTCCATATTTTTTGAGCTACCATATTGGAGATATCTTGAAGTTAATCATAATATTGATGACATGCATGTGGAGAAGAATATATGTGATAGTTTTATTGGAACATTGTTAGATATTAAAGGAAAGACAAAAGATGGGTTGAATGCAAGATTAGAATTACTATCAGTGGGAATATGTTTGGAGTGGGCTCCCACTCCCAATGGAAGATGAAAATTTCTTCCCCTGACTTTTCAGAAATTATCCAAGATGGAGAAAATTATTATTTTTAGTGTATACATGATATCAAAGTTCCTCAAGGTTATTCTTCAAATGTAAATTTTTTTGTCTCATTGAAGGATTTGAAGTTGATAGGTATGACATCTCATGATTGTCACATCAGAAAGACTATAATGATGTTGTTTTATTCTATTCAATTTGTAATAAGGTGGTTGATGTGAATGCTTTGAACATTTTAGAAAATGATGAAATTTATATACTTTGTCAATTGGAAATGTATTTTCCGCCATATTTTTTGATATAATGGTGCATTTAAAGATTCATATGGTTTGATAAACAAATCTTTGAGGACCTGTATATCTTCGTTGGATGTACCCATTTGAAAGGTATATGAAAATATTGAAGTGGTAAGTTTAGAATCCATATCGACCTGATGCCTCCATTAATGAAATGTATATTTCCGAGGAGGTTGCGTATTTTTTTACGAGCTACTTGGATACAGCAGAGCACATTGGTTTGCATCTATCTCCCCATGCTTGAGTGAATAATGAGGGAAAGAGGATTCGTGGCTTGAAATTCAAATCGTTGTCATCTGAATAGATGAAGAAGTTAGAATTATAAATCTTGAATAACATAGTTGATTATCAACCGTATATCACATTGCATATTAATTAGTTGAAACAATTTCATCCAAAGAAGAAAGAAATTTGGATTTTGAATGAGAAAAACAAAACATTTTTATCATGGATTAAAAAGAACTCGATTGGTAGATCAGATGTATCAGAGCCATTAGGATGGATAGTGGGTGGTCCATGTTTAAATGTGATAACATGGTCTGGTTATGACATTAATGTCTATACATTATATATGAAATCTCAGGACTATAGAAGTGCAATTCATAATAGTGGTGTATTGGTGTTTGTAGAAGAAATGCATTTTTATAATTCTAAAGACAAAAACCCAATTTCTACATCAAGTGCATAGTATGGAGTTATTGAAGAAATATGGGAGGTTGATTACTTTAAAATTAAAGTTTCTTTTTTTTTAACTATAAATGGTTTATCAGTAACAAAGTGTTAGACACGATGAATTTGGAATGACAGTTGTTAATATAAATAGATTGGAAGACACAACTGATTCTTTTATAATGGTAACACATGAAAAATAGACTTTCTATGTAGTTGATCAATCAGATATGTAGTGGTCTATTGTTTTACATGAGAAAAAGAAATATGTTGGTGAGGATCAACTTGATGAAGATTCTGATATATGTGAGATCCCCACTTCCATGGAAGGATTAGCAGAACATAATGATGAACATGTTGAAGACAATGTTTGTGACATAAGGAATGATCATGACGAAGGAATTTTGGAAAACAATCCATTTGTACATTCCTAATATTAAAGGTAACATATGTTTATTTTTTTTACATTTATTATTTTCATAAAATGTTAGATATTGTAATTTTTTCATTATTAAAATTTGTATTAAAACAAATAAGTAGAATTTTTTGTTTATTTTAATCTTGTTTAGTGTATTTTAACTTTTTTACCATCGTTTACCATTATTTAACATTACGTAATTTTATATATTTATCGATTTTGTTGAATGAAAATTACACTACCAAGTTTACCACGTTTATTGTGACACCCTACCCCCACTTCATCGGCTTGAGGAGGCGGTGAGGGTTACTTGGCCTTAAGCGATGTTTCTAAGGTGCCAAAGGCTGGAAATAAATGACAAGGGCTTCAAGGAATAGTGGGGAATGATTTTACATTAAGAAGATAACCCAACTCAACAAAACAAGAAATAAAGATGCATGCATTATCAAACCCAACCATGTGATACTAACAATTACATCACAAACCACAAAACCATTCAACTTGACATGTCCAGAAAACATCAGAGTACAAAGCAGGAACTAAACAACAAAACACCATGAGCCATAACACCACCACATCTCCACACCAAGCTCCAAGCTCCAAGCTCCACCAAAACATCACAATGCACCACTAAAGGAAGGTGATGTCTTACCTTTGACCATGTCATAGTACATGACATCTTCAAAGACACCAAAGTGCCAAAGAAGGGGCTGAGTTCAACTACTCAGTAGGATTTCCCCAACTGACTTCCCTATACACACAACTAGGATAAAACCTTTAGAACAATTATATAAAACATTTTATATAAAGAAAAACCAATATTCCAATTGTTTATGATAAAAACATGCCCTAAACCTAACATTCCACACAAGGAAGCCAAATCAACCATGCCACATAAGGAATCCAATTCAACCATGCCACAAGCTGATTAACCTTTTCATATTTCACTCACAACCCCCATCTAAAAACATCACCAACAAAGCACACAACAAACCATGGTGGCACTTCCCATCCAACCCATTCATTACCAATCCACTCAAGTGGTACTTCCAGCCCACTTGCTATTGATGGTGGCCCTTCCTTCCACTATCCATCCCCTTTTTATAGTGTCACTTTCTTGTCCACTCCACCACATCCCAACATCATTCACCCAATGATTTCACTAATTTCCACACAAGCCACAACAATAATCATGTATTATTTTCAATACCGAAAAATACCATTTCCATGACAAACACATTTCAATATCACCCATTTACTAAAATAAATAATCATGCTCACAATCATTACCATTTTAAAATCTCCAATTTAAAATTTACCAATTGAGACCATTTCAACAAAACCACAATTTCATGCCAAAACCCCCAAATCATCACCCATTTGATTTTCTATCAAAATTCACACGACATGCTCAAAATTAAATTAAATAAACCAATTTAAATATAAATTAACTTCACATTTCAACATATTGGAGTTGAGAGAGATTCCACCTACCTCTTAGGGTTTGTAAAAATCAACCCTTCACCCAAACACACTCCAAACCGGGTGAACGCCTCCTCGAAACCACTCAAAAACCTTTCCCTAACATCAAAAAGCTCAACCATTAACACACAAAGGAAACACAACCCTAGATCAACATGTAACCCTTATAGATATAGGAAACCAAGAGAGGGAGAGGGCTAACCCTAACTAAAACCTCAAAGAACAAAAATAGGGACTTACCCGAGGAGAGTCACCTTTGATCCACCAAGAAACCCCTTCAATTTTCCTCCAAAATGAGTTAAAAATATCCCCCAGCCTCTAAAAACTAGAACTCCCACGTGAGCCACAAGTGGGAGGAAGAATGAGGGAAAAATGTAAAATCCTGAGTGGCCCAGGACTTAAAAACCAAAACATTCAGTGGGTGCATGGTTTCCCCGCATGGTTTGGAAAACTGTGTGCCAACTGTGTGGTTTCCACTGTCTCACCCAAGGACTTCGCATGACTTTCCCACACGGTCTGAAAAACCATGATCCACTTGTTCAAAGCCCACTGTCAATAGTGCATGGTTTCCTAGGCTGGCCGCATGGTTTTTCCAGATTGTGCACCCCTGCACAACCTCCACAACATTTAAAAGTTTTTCCCAGAATTGTACAAACATCAACCAACCACTTCAAAAAGCACAAACAAACCAAAAGAAGGGTCACATACCTCAAACCGGGGGTACTACATTTACCATCTTTACCATTGTTTGACTTGCATAAAATATTAATCATGTTTACTATTACATAACTTAGTTTAAGTTTCCATTTTCTATTTACATTAGTATTGTAATATTTGAATTTGTATATTTTTGAACTAATGTTTTTTTATTTGAAGGATAATGACAGATCAATCAGTTGATCAACCACATGATTCTAGAAATGAGCATAATGATCATACCTCTAGGGAGGAACATTCACATGCTCCTCTTGATGTTCCCCAATCTTCCTCATGTGCTCCCATAATGAAAAAGAGTTCAAGAGTTGGTAAATATGGGTGCACTCATTTACTAAAATTATCACTTGCCTGTACATAGGACCAAAGGATACTCATTGAGTTTCATGAGAATGGTATTCCTAGAGGTCCAAATGCAAATTATTTTAAGAGTTTTGTATCAACTCAGGGTTAGAGAAAAGTAAACATTTTGTATGATGATTGGAGAAGTGTCGATAAGTTGATAATATCTCTGTTGTGGGAGACGATTTTGGTGAGTTCTTTTGCTATTGTGTGCCTATTCTTCAAATGTTTCTAGTATAATATGTTTTACCTCTACTTTATTAGATGAAAGTGGATATTCCTAACACTAGAGGAGTCAGGAAGAAATTCTTATCAATGGATACTAGGAGATGGAGGGATTTCAAATCAACCCTCACATCTGATTTCATTTTTGGTCCTAGGAGTCATGAAAATCCATGTCATATATATCCTTTCATAAACGAAGACACATGGAGATAGTTTGTTGAAAGTAGAAGAAAATATTCATTTTTGGTAAGCGCAATATTAACTTTTATAATATTTATTATATAAATGATCTTATTAATGTTTTTTAATGATTTATTATTCTAAATTTTTAGCATACAAGGAAATATCATCAGAAGATCCAATCTAAAAATGTATTCCCTCATAGTTTATCTCTAGGATGGTATACATTATTGGAAGAACAAATTATGGTGGAAAATTTAAAAAAACTAAGTGCTGATTCTTCAAGATCTTGAGAGGTTTCCCCTCCATCCCCTCCATCTAGACATAAAAATGGAATGGAGATCAGATGGGAAAAAAGGGGCAATATCTTTCGAACGATTCGAGAATCCTAGTTAAGAGGATTGTAGGATATTTATTTTATTTATTTAAGATAAATATATTCTTCATATAATTTGAATCATTATAGAAATGTTCAATTAATTAATAAAAGATTATCTTGAGGAGCAGAGCTCACAAGGGGTATTTATAGCTGCTGGGAGGCAATATATTTTATCTCCAGCATTTGGAAAGCCCAAACATCCTGGTCATGTAAGAGGATATCCGAAGGGTGTATCGGTAAGAAAAGTGTTTACATGCTCTTCTACTTCTTTTGATGATGGTGTTTATAAAATAATAGAATCCTTCAATGCTGAAGATCATAATATTAATGCGACGATGAAGAAAAATATTACAGCGTCAGTACAGTCTATGTATACAGACATGCAAAGAAAATTTCAGACTGCAGTTCCCACTCCTTCACCTCCCCCTACAGACCACATTATCTATCCTACACCTCCACCAGTAGCTCCCACTCCCCCACCTCTGCCTGCGGACCCCATTTATTATCCTACTCCTCCACCGCAGCTTCTTACTTATTGTGATTTGTATTTTGATGATCCTAAACATCATATAGTTCCATATGGGATGGTATATTGTATAAGAGATACAGTTCATCATAAATAGTTAGAGGTAGAGCATCATATGGTCATTGTACACAATATTATAGATAGATTAGCTTGAGTACCATTACCAACAAATGTGGTGATGATGGTTAGACATAGCATCAGCCATTTTTTAATTTTTCCATCTAGACTTCTGTGACTCATTACCATAGAGGTATGTGTGTTATATCTTCTATTTTATTTTTTTAATAAAGTTGTTTTTGACATCTGAAAAATAATATATTTTTCTATTTATTTTTATAGGAATATGTCAATGGTAAGGAAATACTATATAGAAAACAACAAAGACAAATGGTTATGACATTAGATATAGATTCTTGTAGTCTTGACATATTGTCAAGATATTAAAATTTTTTGGGGGATCATTATGAGTTTCAATTGAAAGCTCATGTTTGTGGACATGAAATAAATGTGGGGATTGTGAAAACTGATATCATGGAGCTTGTTACTAGAGATAAGTTGGGCATCAACGTGGTGAAAATTTTTTACATGTAAGTATTAACACCTCTTCCCTACGTTATATTTATTAAAAATGTATACTTATGTTTATTTTTGTATTATGTGTATTTATAACAAGTGTGGGAAGAAAGAGCGGAAAGATGTATATGGATTCATGGAACCGTATTTGATTTCCCCTGAAGCACATACATTGGATGAGGAACAAAGAATGCATTATATTGCTGAAAGATTTGAATAGAATATAATCACATAGTGTTGGATGGTGCATTTTTGTGAGAGGTATGAAACATATATATGGAAAAGAGTTCATTATATTTTAACATAAAAACCACTAACCTTAAATTATCTTTTATCAATGATCATTGTTTTTAGGTGTTTTTTCCCAAGAGATAAAACACTTTATTGGATATGATCTATCTATGGAGATGTGCAGGAAAGTTTTAAGAATATGTTGGAAAAGTAAGTTTCAATTTATAAATACTTGTATATATTATAAGGAATTATAAATTTATTTTATTTTTATTATTTTTTAATAGGGTATGGGTCTACTAATGAAAAAAACACAATGAAAATGAGTGCCAGGATCAAATATGTAAAAGTAAAGGTAAATATCCATTTATAATTTGTACTTTTTGATGTATTAAATAAAAATAATATTTTGAATTTACACTCATTAAATTATAATTTTCATGAAAAACAAGTCATCATCGAATTCAGATATTATATGTTAAGATTTATGTATGAAATAATTACAACTAGAACACTTGTGAACTTTGAAATGGTAAGATTACATTATAAACTTTGACATTTTAAGATTTCCTTTTAAAAATTTCCATAATATTTCATTTGATTTATTCATTATACATGTTAACTAATATCCTTTTAATTTGTATCTATTTGATGACCATCAACCCTATAGTTCTCAAGTGGTCAAACACTTACAAGTGGAATGGTCAATTTTTTTACAGGTTTGATTGGATTTTAGTTTGTTTGTAGTGTAAATTGTAATTATGAATATTGTCATTATAATTGTGTATTTGGTAGTAATTTAGGTTGGATTTAGGTTTTTTTGTGGACATTGTATGTTATGAATGTTATATATGTGATTTTTTAATTTTGCGCTACTTCTTGTTTTGGTCTAGTTCTGATGGTTTTTTTGGTATGGATTCTGGGCTGGGGGGTTTCCAGGGGTGGGGGGATGTTTCCAATGAGGTGGGAAGTTTTCAATGGTGTGGGAGGGCTGTCCAATTTTGTGGGGGGTGTCCAGGAGGGTGGGAGGGCTGTCAAGGGGGTGTCCAGGGGTGTATGGGGGGTGTCCAGTGGGGTCAGGGGGATTTTTAAGGGTGTGGGAGGGTTGTCCATTGGGGTGGGGGTGTCCAAGGTGTCAATGAGGGTGGGGGTAGTCCGGGGGATGTATAGTGGTGTGTGTGTGTGGGGGGGGGGTCCATGGGGGTGGGGGTGTCCAGGATGGTGGGAGGGCTGTCCAGGGGGTGGAGGACTATCTAGGAGGGTGGTGGTGTCTAGGGTGGTGGGAAAACTATTTAGTGGGGTGGGGGGCTTCCTGGGGTGTGAGAGGGCTATTCAGTGGGTGTGGGAGGGCTATTTAGTGGGGTGGGGGTGTCCAAGAGGGTGGAAGGTCAGTCCATGGGGTGTCTTTGGGTGTTGGGGGTTTCCAGTGTGGTCAAGGGGCTTTCTAGGGGTGTGAGAGGGCTGTACAGGGGGTGTGGGGGTGTCCAGGGTGTCCATGAAGGTGGGGGAAGCCCAAGGGGTGTTCTGGGGTGGGGTGGGGGGGTGGGGTGTTCTAGGGGTGTGGGAGAGCTGTCCATGGGTGTGTGTGGGGGGGGGGGGGGGGTGGGTGTCCATGGAGTCCATGGGGGTGGGGGTGTCCAGGAGGGTGTGAAGGATGTCCAGGGGTTGGGGGCTGTCCAAGAGGGTGGGGGTGTCTAGGGTTGTGGGAAGGTTGACCAAGGGGTGTGGGAGCATTTCTAGGGGTGTGGGAGGGTTGTCCAGGGGGTGTGGGAGGGATGCCCAGGGGGTGGGGGAGGGCTATCCAGTGAGGTGGGGGTTTCCAGGGGCATGGAAGGGCTGTCCAGGGGGGTGGGGGGGGGGGGGGGTGTCCAGGGTGTCTATAGGGGTGGGGGTAGTACAGGGTGTTTCCAAGGGTGTGGGGGTGTTTTTAGGGGTGTGGGATGGCTGTCTAGGGGTTTGGGGAGGGTTTTCCAGTGGTGTGGGGGCTTTCCAGGGGTGTGGTAGGGCTGTCCAGTGGGGTGGGGGTGTCGAGGGTGCCCATGAGGGTGGGGGCAGTCCAGGGGGAGTCTAGGGGTGTTTTGGGGGGGGCTTTTAGGAGTGTGGGAGGGCAGTCCAGTGGTGGGGGGGGGGGGTGTCCAAGGTATCCATGGGGGTGGGGGTGTCCTGGAGGGTGGGAGGACTATCTAGGGGGTGGGGGTTTTCCATGAGGGTAGGGGTGTTCGGGGTTGTGGACAGGGTGTCCAGGGGGTGGGGGAGGTTTTCCAAGCGTGTGGGAGGGCTATCCAGGGGGTGGGTTGGGCTGTCCTGGGGTGTGGGAGGGATGTACAGGGGGTGGAGAGGGATTTCCAGTGGGGTTGGGGGTCCAGGGGGTGGGAGGGCTATCCAGGGGGTGTCTAGGGGTGTGAGAGGTTTCCTAGTGGGGTCAGGGGGCTTTCCAGGGGTGTGGGAGGGTTGTACAGAGGGTGGAGGTGTCCTGGATATCCATGAGGGTGGGGGAAGTCTAGGGTGTGTCCAGGGGTGTGTATGTGTGTGAAGGGGTAGGTTCTAGGGGTGTGGGATGTCTATCCAGGGGTCTGGGGAGGTCTGCCCAGTGGGGTGGGGGCTTTACAGGGGTGTGGGAGGGCTGTCCATTGTGTGTGTGTGTGGGGGGGGTGTCTAGGGTGTCCATGAGTTTGTGGGAAGTCTAGGGGGTGTCCAGTGGTGTGTGTGGGGGGGGGGGGGGTTCCAGGGGTGTGGGAGGTTTTTTAGGGGTGTGGGAGGGCTGTCCAGGGGGTGGGGGAGGGCTATCCAAGGGGTGGGGGAGGTCTTTCTAGTGGGGTGGGGGGGGGGGGCAGCGGTGATAGGGGGTTTTCTAGGGGTATGGGAGGGCTGTCTAGGGGGTGGGAGTGTCCAAGGTGTTCATGAGGGTGGGGGACAGTCCAGGGTGTGTGAAGGGGTGTGGGGGTTTTCTAGGGGTGTGGGATGGCTGTCCAGGGGACTGGGGAGGGCTGTCTAGTGGGGTGGGGGCTTTACAGGGGTGTGGGAGTGTTGTCCAGTGGGGTGGGGTGTCCATTAGGGTTGGGGGGGGGCAGTATAGGGGGTGTCCAGGGGTGTGTGTTTGTGTGTGTGGGGGGGGAGGGGGGTTTCTAGGGTTGTGGGAGGGCAGTCCAGTGGGGTGGGGTGTCTAGGGTTTCCATGAGGGTGGTGGGTTTCCAGGAGGGTGGGAGGGCTTTCCAGGCGGTGGGGGTTGTCCAGAAGGGTGGGTTGTCCAGGATTGTGGGCATGATGTTTAGTGGGGTGGGGGGTTTCTAGTGGTCTGGGAGGGCTTCCCAGGGGGTGGGGGTTGGTCTTTTTTTGTTCAGTTTCATGTATTCTTTTGGCTGGGCATAATTATGGTTGAAGGGATTA
Source organism: Viscum album (assembly GCA_963277665.1). Classification (NCBI taxonomy): domain Eukaryota; kingdom Viridiplantae; phylum Streptophyta; class Magnoliopsida; order Santalales; family Viscaceae; genus Viscum; species Viscum album. The sequence goes on along the minus strand of OY728137.1, from coordinate 1,830,672,421 downwards.
ATTTAAAAAAATTGGGTTTTATATCAGTTATTTTATAATCGACGTAAAAAATGAACCGGGATTGGTTTTAACGTCTTTTATTTGAAAAAATGTAACTTATAGATGGGAATGTGTTTTATGTCAGTTATTTCATAACCGATGTAATAAATGGAAAAAATGGGTTTTTATGTCAGTTATAAAATAACCGACCTGGTATATATGTTCTCGCGTCAGTTATAATTTAACAGACATGGAAAACCGCTTTGCAGACTGCTTTACACGTTGGATATTTTCATAATCGACGTGATAAATGCCTTAGAGGCATGATTTAGGATGTTGGTTATATAATAACCAACTTGATAAAGTGTATTCAACATCATTTTTTAAATAACTGATGTAATACAATAATAATCCAATGCATTTTCAACGTCAGTTTTTGGGTAACCGACGTGAAAAATGCTTCAGTTTTTTGTTTTTTACGTTGATTTAAAATTAACCAATGTAAAAGACAACATTTAAAACATCTTATGTAATAACGTCAACAAAAAATGATGTAAAAACTAAAAAATAACCACCGTAAATAACATTTTCTGCACTAGTGTCATGAAAAAAAACATTAAAACCCCTAAAAGACCCTAAAACCCTAAAACCACATAAAATACCAGAAAGATCCCTAAAAACACTTAAAACCATAAATATATGAAAAATGATAAAATCCCTAAAAACCCAAAAAATGATAAAAATTCTAACCCCCCCCCCAATTCTCTTAAATCATAAAACCCGTAATAACCCCTAAAACACCATAAAAATACCTAAACCCCAATAAAATTCATAAAACACTAAAAAACCCTTAAAACCCCTAAAAACCTTTAAAACCCATAAAAAACTAAAATACCATAGTAACTCTTAAAAACAGAAAAACCCTAAACCCCGAAGAAACATAAAAATCAAAAATCCATAAAAAACATAAAACCCCTAAAAACCCTTAAAATATAAAAACACCATAAAAACATAGAAAACCGTAACAAAAAAAATAAAACAATTAAAAAACTAAAAAACCACTAAATCCCCCCTAAAACCCAAAAACTATAAAAACCCTTAAAATCCTAAAAACCATTAAAACCCAAAAATCCAAAAAACATTAGAAACCCATAAACACCATAAAATCCATAAAAAAAAGATCCGAAAAGACCATAAAACCCATAAACCACTAAAAACCCTAAATGACCCTAAAATTGTATAAAACAACTAAAATAACATAAAACCCTTCATCAGACTAATACTCTGAAAAACTCTAAAACCCTAAAAATAATAAAACCATAAAACAATAAAAACTGTAAAAAAATAAAAACCACTAAAACCGGAATGACCCAACAGGTATGGATGGTCACATTTTGGTCACCGGCGTGGTGGCTGGTTCTGGACTTGGGAGGGATCAGGCTTCGATTTGGTGTTTGGTGGGTGAGGTTTGATCTAAGTCGCGAAGGAGTTTCGTGGTTCTTCTGGTCTCACGATTGGTTACGGTGGAAACGGTGGGCGAAGATGCAGACGGCATTGTAGCTTCTTCTTTTGCTCGGTTTCAGGTGGCTATTGGGAAGCCCAGGCGAGGCTTCTGGTTTTGCACAAGGGCTTCTGGAGGTGCAGATGAGTTTGGATTGGCTTCGTTTTGTGCAGAAGATGCAGGTTTGATTTTCTGGTTTCTCTCTTTCGGATTTGTTTCATGTTTTTGCTGAAGGTCTCATTAAGTTAGGTTGCATTATGGATTCTATGATGGTTTTTGGTGTTTTGTTCTGTGCCTTGGTTGGCTGTGATTCATTACGGATGCAGGATTTTGGTTCTGTTGAGTGGCGTTGACTGCTGCTTTAGTATTGGTGCTAGATGCTGGTGTTGGCTGGACAAGATGTGTGGACGCTGCTGTTGTGTTTTGTTTTGTGTCTTTTCTCTGTTTTTATTTTCTTTTTTTATTTTTCTTTTTTTGGGTCTTTTGCTGTAAAGGGTTTTTGGGTGTGGGTCATTTGACCCCTCCCCTCCCTTGTCTGCTATGTCTTTTTTCTTCTTAATAAATTTGGGGGGGGGGGGGGGGGGTTGGGAATAGCCCGACCCTCGCATAATCCTTTCCATAGAACCCTAAAAGTCCATTAAACCCCTAAAAAAACTAAAACCCCTAAAAGATCCTAAATGACTAAAATTCATAAAAGACTTTAAAAATCACAAAACTCACTTAAAAACACTAAAGAGCCTAAAAATTATAAAAACCATTGACGAAAATAAAAAAACAAAAAATTCCTAAAATACCATAAAATATCCCACACCATAAAAGTCCATAACAACCCAAAAGACACTTAAATGACCCTAAAAACCATAAAAACATAAAATACCATAAAACCATAAAACCCCTAAAGGACCCCAAAAGACCATAAAAACCCTAAAGGACACGAAAAAAACCCAAAAAATCATAAAAATCTACGGGGCCCAAAACACCCCTAAAAACACCCTAAAGTACACTAAAACCCCTAAATGACCGTAAAATCCATAAAATCATAAAAGTCCCTAAAACCCTAAAAACCTAAAAACCTCTTGAACCCACCAAAACCATAAAATATCCAAGAAAATCTAAAAACTATTAAACGAACCTAAAAACCCTAAAATACCCTAAAACCCCTAAAATATCCTAAAACCCTAAAAGAACAAAGGACAAAAAAAATAATTAAAACACTAAAACAACGAAAATAACAAAAAACCATGAAAATACCCCTAAACCCCTAAAAACCCAAGTGGGCCCTAAAAACCCCAGCATAACCAAAAAATACTAAAAATATTAACAGGTCTTAAAAATCATAAAAACAATAAATTCCCCTGAAAACTCTAAAATCATAAAACCAATAAAAACTTCAAAAAGAACTAAAATCTTAATAAAAACCTAAATAAACAAAAAAACCATACAAAACATTAACAACATCGATAAACCATAGAAACCCTAAAAACCCCAAAAAACACTAAAAACCCAAAAAACCTCAAAAAAATCAGAAAAACCTAAACTCTAAAAAACATTAAAATACCCCCAAAATACATAGAACCCCTAAAAACTATAAAACCCCTTAAAAAAATAAAACTTATAAAACCCCTAAAACCCTAAAACCCTTAAAACATCACAAAACCCAGACCCCCTCATAATCCCAAAAAACCCTAAAAAACCCAAAAAAAAATTAAAACCCCAAAACAAAATAAAACACCAAACAAAACCTAAACCCCTTAAAGCCCCTAAAAACCCATAAAACCCCTAAAAACCGAAAAACCTAAAAGTCCCAAAGACCCAAAATCCCAAAAACCCCTAAAATCCATAAAACCCACAAATTCCCTAAAAACCCAAAAAACCAAAAATACCACTATATACCGAAAAACCCCCTAAAACCATAATACCCAAAAAAACATAAAAACCCAGAACCCTAAAAATCCTAAAATCTTGAAAACCATAAAGACACTAAAATAACCATAATACCCCTAAAACAAACTAAAATCCCTAAAAACCCCTAAAGACACAAAAAACCTCTTAAAATCCCTAAATGATCCTAAAACACTAAAAACCCTAAAGCTCCCATAAAATGCTTAAAAACATAAAAACCCTAAAACCCTATAAACACACAAACCCTAAAAATATCTAAAACCCTAGAGCCCAAAAAATCCTAAAAATCAAAAAACTACCTTAAACACAATAAAAACCCTAAAACTAATAAAACCAATTAAAAATCTAAAAACCATAAAAAACTGAAAACTGTAAAAATCCATAAAAACTAAAAAAAAATACAAAAAACCCTAAAAACTTTTAAATACCCTAAAATATATAAAAATCCTAAAAACCCTAAAACCTTAAGAAATATTGAAAAAAACTAAAAATATATTAAAACCCAAAAATCCCAAAAACCCTGAAACCCTAAAACCCTAGAAAACCCTAATGTTCCCTTAAAACCATAAAATCACTGTAAAAAACATTAAAAACAAAAAAAAACTATTAAAACCATAAAATAACCTAAAATAACCCTATGACCTTCCCCCCCAAAACCCTTCAAAACATAATACAATGAAAATATCCTAAAAACCTCTAAAACCCCTAAAAACTATAAAAACCCTAAAAACATAAAAACCCAAAAAAACAGATAAACCCTAATAACCATAAAGACACTAGAACCCCTAATACTATTGAAGAAACCCAAAAACCCCATAAAAAATTCAAAGAAACCGTCAAAAAACCCCAAATACCTTTAAAGCCCTTAAAATGTAAAAATTATAAAAACCTTAAAAACCATAAAGACCTAAAAAAACCCTAAAAAGACACTGAAAACCCAAAAACCCCTCCAAAACCCTAAAAACATTTAAATAACTAAAAAAATTCAGATTATTAAAAACACTATAAGAAACTAAAAAGATAAATAATATTAAAATTTCTTGAAGCCCCTGAAAACCCTAATAAAAATATAAAAAATTATAAAAAACATTAAAAACCCTATAAAACCCTAAAAAGCCTAAAAATATTAAAAATCATAAAAATACCTTAAAACATTAGAAACCCTAAAAACATTTTAAAACCCACCAAAACGAAAAAACCTTGAAAACCCTAAAAACCCATCAAACCCTAAAGACCCCTAAAACCCTAAAAACCCTTAAAACATTAAATACTATAAAGATTCAAAAACCCATAAAATAATATTAAAAAATTAAAAATTAAAAAATCCTGAAAATAAAAAAACCCCTAAAAATAGCCTAAGAATTGTGAAAGTCCTAAAAACTCTAAGAACCCTTTAAATCCCTAAAAATCCATGAAGAACACTAAAACCCCATAAAACCCCTAAAACCGATAAAAGTCCTAAAAACCCTATAAACCATAAAAAATACTTAAACCCCTAAATACCACTAAAAACCCCAAAATCCCTAAACATGTAAAATAAACATAAATTCTTAAAAACCCCATAAGATTACCCAAAACTCTAAAAACTAGAAGAACCAAGAAAACCCCAAAAAACCCCAAAACCCCCCCAAAACCCTAAAAACTATAAAATCTTCAAAAAGCACAAAAAACCATAAAAACAGTAGAAACCTTTAAAACCCATAAAACCCAGAAAACCCATAATGAAACCCTAAAAACCCAAAATAAACCCTAAAACCCCTTAAATCCCTAAAAACCCTAAAACCCCTAAAAACCCTAAACGCCTAACAAAACCCCAAAAGACATTAAAATCCCTATAAACCCTTAAAATGATAAATAACCCTAAACAACCCCCTAAAACCTCTAAAAACACTAAAAACACTAAATAATCCTAAAACCTTTAAAAAATTATAAAACCCATGAAAACCATTAAACCCCAAGAATCCCTAAAACCTCTAAAATAAATAAAACCCCATAAAACCCCTAAAACCATCAGAATACTCAAAAACCCATAAAGACCCTAAAAATACTAAAAACACCTAAGGAACCTAAAAACCCTAAAACCCTAAAAGTTCATAAAATATGAAAAAAATCCTAAGATCCTATAGACATAAAAAACCTATAAGACAATAAAAATCATAAAAACCATAAAATACCATTAAATAACCTTAAACCCTAAAAGTATCTAGGAACCCTAAAACCCTCAAGGACCTAAAAACACTAAAAGACACTAAAAATAAAATAAAAACTCAAAAGGACCCTAATATACCCAAAAAACGTGATGGACACAAAAATCCCTAAAAACACTAAATGACACTAAAATCCTAAAGAACCCAAAAAACCATAAAAATCATAAAGGCCCTAAAAACCCAAAAAAAATCTAAAGGACCCTAGGAACCAAAAAACACTAGAAGTACCTAATGAACTAAAAATATGTAAAAACCCATAAACCCCATAAAAACCCTAAAAACCAAAGAATCATCTAAAAACATTAAATAAACAAAAAACCCTATAAAACAAAAAAAGGTCTTAAAACCCTTAAAACTATATGAAACCATAAGAAAACCTTAAAACCCTAAAACTATAAAAACATTAAATGTTCTTGGAAATCATAAAACACCCTAAAAACCCTAAAATACCTAAAAACTGTAATAATTATTAAATCATTAAAAACCCTAAAAACAACAAAACCCCCTAAAGACTCCTATAAAACCAATAAACCATAAAACCCCCCAAAAAACTAAAAACCCTAAAAATTGAAAATCCTAAAACACAAAAAACCATATTGGGCATTAAAAACCCTAAAAGATACTAAAACCATAAACCCCTAAAGACCCAAGAAACACTAAAACACTTAAAAACCTAAAAAGACATAAAAACAAATAAAACAACCTAAAACCCCTAAAAGGAAAAAAATAAAAAATGACCCTAAAAATACTAAAAAACCCCAATAAACATAAAATATCCTAAAAAACCAAAAACCATAAATACCCTAAAACCCTATAACATTTAAAGAACCTAAAAACCATATAAACCCCTAAAACCCCCTAAAACCCTAAAAGAAACAAAAAAACTCCAAAAGTCCTAAAATACACTAAAACACATTTAAAACCCTAATACCTTAAAACCCATAAAACTATGATAAAAATCATAAACCCCCTTAAAAAACATAATAACCCAAAAAAAACCCAAAAAACCAAAAAAACCCTAAAAATTTAAAACAACCCTTGAAGACTAATAACCATAAAACAAAAAAAATTCCAAAAAAACATAGAAACCCCAAAAACACTAAAAACCACTAAAACCCACTAAAAATACTGAAAATAATAATCTCCCTAAAACCCTTGAAAACAATAAAACCCACCAAGACCCTATAAACCCATAAAAACCAAAGATATACCATTAAACTCTTAAAAACCATAAAACCCCTAAACCCAAAAGATGCTAAAAAACATAGAAACCCAAAAAATATGAAAACCCCCACAAACCCCTAAATACCCTAAAAATTATTAATCCATAAAAAACCCTTGTAAACCCTAAAAATTGTTAAAAAAACTCTTAAAACCCTAAAAACATTAAAACCCCTAAAAGCACTAAAAACCGTAAAACCTATAATAATGACTCATGGAACCTCTACCCCATTGGGAACTAACCCAAGCCCTAGGTTGTCCCACTTGGTCCTCGGTGGGTACATGTGGCATGCAGGTGGTGAGGTTGCACCTTTCCCTTGTTAACCGAATACATGATAAAGAAAGAGATAGAACTCTCAGTGTGAGATCTTCCATATCACCCCTAACGACAATGGACATCATGCCTCTCCCTTTCCCCTCCACAGGGGAGGGATATTTTATATTTCTTAATGGATATCAGAATGCCTTCATTACCTTATCTATTCCCGATTTTCTACCCCCATTTACTCAGATTGACCTTTTCCCTAATGTCCCTAATTTGCAGCAGCGTTATCTGCAACCCCCCCCCCCCTTCAGTTTTTTAGTTCAAGGATGCTTTGTATCTTCATATATTGACCCTGATATCTCGCTTCATGAATCTACGACTTTCAGTGGATTATTTTGACGGGTTTATATTTGGATCATGGGATATTCAAGACCGTACTACAATGGTGATATTTGACAGTTTCCATGTCATGATATGATTCATGTTGGAGGAGGATCAGATTCACACTTTTTCCACATCCCCTCAAAGATTCAACAGAGTAAAATTCTTCCTTTTTAGGTGGATATGTGATCTTTATATGGATTTTTATTCCCCATTGGTTGATACTTGGGAGATATTTTTAGAGCTACCTCTTACATTTCAAAATATGTCTATCATTTGTATTTATAGGCATCATGTAGGTCATTTTCTAGGTTCAAATAGCAGGGTGCAGGTAGTTTTCCATCTCATTTCTATAATAGTGTGTGTTGAGGTTGATGTTTCTAGAGAATCAATTGAGTTCATGTGGATTTATGTTATTGAGGAGTTTCATTACAAGGAATCAATGATATTTTAATTGTGGGTGGATTTGTGTTATTCATGCAAGAAACTGGGTCAATCCCAATTGTTTTGTAGTTATGGGAGTAGGAACACTAGAGGTGTGAGGCTGGATTGTGGGGTGTCTAATGTTGGTGGAAAGTATTCGGTTGAATAGAGGGCTATTACTACGGTAGGGTATATTTTTCCTTCTATGGTGAAGTTAAATCTAGTTTCTATGAGCCTAAATCATAAATTAAGGTTTGGTCATGATAATGGGGGTGGTGGAATCTAAATAATGAAATATAAACATGGTTTTTTTACTAATCTTTGGTGAGTTTGTTATGGATGGTGCAGGGGATGTGTGGTACTCCACAGGTGTATTGGATACATCTTTTAATTTGAATAAGATAGAGGTTGTATGACCTCTAATCTTGGGAACCTCTCTTGGGTGATTGGGAGAGGGTGTGATACAGTCATAAGTTGGCATCCCGTTGTGTAACCATTTTTCTAGTTTGGAATATGAGGTGTTGAGTTCTGAGTAGTTGAATTGGGGGAATCCTATTGTGGAGGGGATTTTACTGAATGGAAATGTTCAGGGGTATGAGTAATTGAATTTAGACTATATCACTTTCTATGGTAATGAGGAACGATATCCAGGAACTGAAGATGAGGAGAGGTGGTTGGAATATATGAATTCAGATCAGGTTTCTTCTGGTCCTTTTCTGACTTCTGTTTTCCTAGTTGTTGCTAACAAGCAGTTACTGAAGCCTCTGTAGGTTAAATCTTCTATAATTTTGGAATCTATTTTTTAGTAGATTAAAATCGAAATTGGGAATTTTTGTGCCTATTGAGACAAAGATAATGTTTCATAATCATGATCTTTTCTTTTTTTTTGTTCCTATTATCTATTCTATGGGTTCTAAGTGTGACTATGTTCAACAAGAATATAGTTAGGTAACCGTGCTTGTGCAGAATAAGGCTCTGGTTCTATATCTGATCTATACCTATTGTAATGGGCATGAGGAATAGAGTGAGGTGCATATGGGCTTGAGCGGACAGAGGCTGTAGTCCTACCTTTGGTTCATTCCTATTGTGATGGGTAGGAGGATGTTAAGTCTAGTCTGAATGCCAAAGATGAGCATGTTGATATTCAAGTGGATCAATCTGCATTTTATGGGAGTTAGAGAAGAAATATTGAGGTGGAGGTGATTGATGTCCCAATTGATACTCCTGCTCTGGTGATCCTTAATGAGGCTATCACATATCTTCATAAGCTACAACAGCTGCATGACATGAATATAATCCTTTACAATAGGTAGGATGGGAAAAATCTGAGATAGAATACCATTGATGGGTATAAATAAAGGCATTGTATGGTTCTTAAGGATATGGCCCCGGAGGACACAAACATGCATCCCCAGTTCTTGGGATGTGACTTTGTGCAATACTATTCACCTAGTGATGGGGATCCTTGAAATGGATAAGAGAAAGTGATGCTCCAGTAAAGAAGTTGGGTGGATGTTGTTGGTGATCATGATAGTAAGGATGGTGGAAGAAAACTGAGGTTGTGAGTAGAGTCAGTGATGGAATGTTACATGGAAAGGAGAATGTGCCTGAGTGTTCCATCTCTACTACCCCAAAGATGAAGTAAAGGAAGGAGTACCCCACTTGGCTTAATCTCATGGATACTAGGGCCTTCTCTAAGACTGCTAAGAAGAATATTAATGATTTCAAGTGAGGGTGGGATGACATGTTTTCTTATCTATCTCAGCATACTATTGAGGAACAAAGAATCAGGGACATGTATTTGGTTCTCTTCAAGAAACATGAAGACTTGGAGTCTATATGGGAGACAATGGATGATAGTGCAAGCCCTGATTTAGTCTATGGTGGTTCTATTTACCCCTTTGAAATGTATTTTTTGGCTTTGGGTTGTTTTGGTCCGGACTCTATTTGTATTTCCTTGCCTTTGTTTTCTATTTAATTTTGGTGGGCCAAGCATGCTTGGTCCTACGTCTTTTTTCCCCTACAAATATAAAAACACCTAAAATTCCATAAAAACATTCAAATACCCCCCAAACCCTCAAAGGCACTTAAAAGCCCCGAAACTATAAAAAACCAAAAAAAACATAAAAAACCTAAAAACTATAAATAACCATAAAAACCTAAAAACCCAAAACCCATGAAAACTAAAAAACCCTAAAACTACCTAAAACCCACTAATAACTTAAAAATAACCTAAAACTCCTAAAATACCATAAAACCCACCTAAATCCTAAACACCCCTTAAAACCATTAAATCCCATAAAATCCCTAAAACCCACTAAAACCTTAGAAAACCAAGAATACCTAAAAGCACTAAAAACCTAAAAACACTAAAACCCTAGAAATCATTAAAATCCCTAAAATCCATATAAACCTAAAAAAACCTAAAACCCTATAAACCCTCAAAACCCCCAAAACCCCTAAAATCTAAAACCCCTAAAAACCATAAACCCATAAACCGCAAAGAAACCCTAAATCCCCTAAAAGACCTTAAAAATATATAAGACCCTCAAAACGCTGAAAACCATAGTTGGCCATAAACCCAATAAAACCCTAAAATAACCTTTAAACCCATTGAAAACACTAAACCCCCCAAAAATAATGGAAAACATAAACACCAAAAAAACATAAAACCCCAAAAAAACTAAAAGACATAAAAAACCCAAAAACTCAAAATACCATAAATAACTAAAAAATCCTAAAATTCCCTAAAAATTATAAAAACTCATAATATGCTAAAACCCTAAAATAACCCAAAAACCGAAGAAAAACATAAGAATCCAAAAAATAAAAATAAACCCTAAAAATAAAAAAACCCTAAAAACCATGAAAACCCTTAAAAACAATTAAAAACACAAAAACCGTAATAAACCCTTTAGACCCCTTAAAATCCTAAAAACAATAAAAAACCCTGAAACCCCTAAAAACCAAAAACCCTAAATATCCCTAATAAAACCCCTAAAACCCCTAAAACCCCCTATGAAAACCCGAATAACCTTATAAGATCCTAAGAACCCTAAAACTCTTAAAAAACTCATTAAAACCATAAAGAACCTAAAAAATCCTTCCAAACCCTATTAACATTAAAAACCCTAAAAAATTTAATTCCCAAGAAAACACTAAAACCTCCCAAAACCCTAACAAACATAAAAAAACCCTCAAAAAACCTAAAAATACTAAAACCCTGAAACCCCATTAAACCACATAAAGAACCTAATAAAAACCTAAAACTCTAAAAAACCAGAAACAAATATGAAAAACCATAAAAAAACTAAGAACCCCTAAAACCAATAAAAATCCCAAAATCCATGAAATCCCAAAATCCCTAAAAATCCTTAAAAACTCAAAATATCTCAAAAACCCCTATAAATTCCTAAAAAACATGTCAACCCTTATAAAGACATTAAAACCCTCTGAAAACACTAAACCGCCTAAAACCCTGAAACCAACATAAAAACCCTAAAAACCATAAAAAAAATCTTAAAACACTTTGAAACCCCAAAAAAACCTTAAAAACACAAAAACCATAAAAAACCTAAAAATTTTAAAAAACCTAAAAATCCTGAAGATCCCTAAAAATTTTAAAAATTCCTAAAAAAATTTTAAACCCATAAAATCCTAAATACCCCTAAAAACCATTAAAGAAATTAAAACTCCTAAAACCTTTCAAAAACCCTAAAACCATTAAAACCCAAAAAGATTCCAAAAACAATAAAATATGCAAAATGCCACGAAGAGACAGAAAATACTATAAAACCCCATAAAAACACAAGAACCGCTAAAAACTCTAAAAACCCAAATGAAACCATAAAAACCTCTAAAACGTCTAAAAACCCTTATAAACAATTAAAACCCATGATATCCTTAAGATCCCAAAAAACCATAAAAACCATAAAACCCATAAAAATTCTAAAAACTATAAGAAAACTGTAAAAACAAAAACCCCTAAGAAAACCCTAAAAAGAATGAAAAACCATAAAAACTAAAAAACCTTAAAACCAAAAAACCTAAACATCTCTAAAAACCCACAAAAAACCCTAAAACCCCCAACCCCCCCCCCCCACTAAAACCCCTAGAAACCCCTAAAACCCCTAAAAACTTAAAAATCGAAAACCCCTAAAACAACTAAAATCCCATAAAAAACCCAATAACCCTAAAATTTTCAAAAATGATAAAAACCCCAAATCCCTTTAAAACCCATAAATACCCTAAAAATACTAAAAACCTAAATGTCCATAAAAACAAAAAAAATCATAAAAGACCCTAAAAAACCAAAATAACCTAGAAGCCCATAAAAGACCCTAAAAATCATAAATTACCTAAAACCCTTAAAATTCACTAAAACCCCTAAAATACCCTTAAATTAACTAAAATCATAAAATAATATAAAAACCCTAAAATCCCTAAAGGACCCTAAAACTCCCTAAAAGAATCTGCAAACCTTATAAACCCTAAGACACTAAAAACACCCTTAAATCCCTAAAAACCTCAAATCATCTTAGAATACCCTAAAACACTAAAAACCCTTAAAATATCTTAAAGATGTCAAAACCCTAAACCCCTAAAAGACCATAAAACCCTTAAAACCCTAAAACCCCAAAAAACCTAAAAAACACTAAAAACCCAATAAACCTTAAAAACTATCAAATTATCTAAAAACCAAAAAACCCTAGACACACTAATACCAATAAAAATTAATAAAATCCAAAATATAAAAATAACCCTAAAAAACTAAAAACTCTAAAACCCCTAAAAATAAAAAAACCATAAACCCCTAAAAGACCATAAATGAACCTAAAAGCACCTAAAACCCTAAAACCCATAAAAACCCAATATAAAAAAAATTAAAAACTCTAAAAACCCTAAAATACCTTAAAAATATATAAAAACAAAAAACACCTAAAAACACAAACAAACTCTAAAACCCCTAAAATACCATAAAAACATTAAAACCAAAAAAACTCCTAAAATCATTAAAGCTGTAAAAACACCAAAAATATAATAAAACCACTAAAAACAATAAAATACACCCCCCCCCCCCAAAAAAACCCCATTAACCCCCAAAATTTCTTAATAACCTTACACCCCCTAAACATCCTAAAAAACTCTAAAACCCCCAAAACCCCATAAAAATCCTAAAAACCCTAAAAACCTATACAAAACCCTAAAAAAACTCAAGAATACAATGGCAGCTGTGTCTCCCAGATCCTCTCGTGCTCGCTTGGAATCGAGACTCCTTTTGCGACTCCACGGTGCGGTGGTGCCTTCCATGCAGTTTTGACTTATCCGCCATCGGCTTTCCCAGCTTTGTTGCTCCCTCCTCTTGTGGTATTATCCTTTTGGGTTTGTGGTGCCGCTGCAGATTTATTTACTCTGGAGTCAAACCCCAATGAAGAAGTCAACCATGGAGGATCGGGCCAGATCCAGCCTCTCCGACGTGCGGCTATATAGTTTCAGGGATAAGTGGCCTGACTCTGGTCTTTCACATCGCAGATCTTTGGTGGATTTTCTCATATTTTGTATACTGGCCTTGGGGGTGTGGGCCAGATCCACTTTGGTGGTACTGGATGTTGCGCGAAGATTCATGACCTTGCGGTGGAGGGAGGCTCAATGGTAGTGTGGGTTTTGGTTTCAGCTTCCTTTCTACGGCATCTGTTTTTAGTTTGCTGCGGTGATTTGGCAAGCGGCGTCGTAGCTTCTTGCACTGCTTGGCTTCAGATGGCTTATGAGAGGTACATGCTTGGAGAGGTCATGTGACTTTGTTTTGGGGATGGTTAATTGGTGGTCTTCCCACACTAGTGATGGTTCTGAGGACTTTGTGTCTTATTCTGTGTTGTGGGTTTTCAGATCTTTTCCGGAGGTCGAGATCAGATCTGCGTTGCACCGATTTGTGCAGGTAATGTAGTTTCGTCTTTCTGACTTCTCTATTTCAGTTCTCTCCAACACTAATGCTGAAGGGCTCGTCAATTTTTGTTTTATTCTGGATTCTATGTTGGATGGTGGTCTTTTGTATGGTGGCTGTTTTGGATTTGATCTGATGTGGATGCTGGTTTTTGGTTCTGTTACGTGGTGCGGGATGTTGTGTTGGATACTGAGGTTCAGTGATGGTCATGGGTGCCGGTTCCCCCTGAGTTGTTGATGAATTGCTAGTTATGATGTGTTGTGCTTTTATTCTTTCCCGAGATGCTGGCAGCTCTATGCTCCAGGTTGTGCTGCTAGGTGCATTCTTCTGGAATGTTGGTTGGTTCTTGGCTGGAATCTGAGGAAAATTTTGATCTTGTTGCTACTGCTGGTGGTTTTGTTGGATGCTTGTTTCTGTTACTATTTAATTGTGATGGATTCTTTCTTGCTCTTGGGTGCCGCAATTGGGTTCCTGGAGGTGGGTGTGAAGAAAGATGTTGCTGCTTGGTGATGACTAATGCTTCACTACGAGGCGGTGGAGGAGAGGCTTGTGTTTTTGATGCTGATGGTTCTGTGATGATTGGATGTCAGTCGTTCTGTGATGTTGGAAGCTCGTGGTTCTGGATGCTGGTTGCTGCTTAAATGGGAGGTGCTGAAGATGATGTTTTTTCTTTAATGCTGGTTGCTGATTGGCTAGGGGATGCTGTTGGAGTTTCTTTGGTTTTTTTGTGTGCTTTTGATTTTTCTTTTTTTGCAGTCCTTGGGTGTGTGTTTGTAAAGGGTTTTTGGGTGTTGGTCATTTGAACCCTCCCCTCTCTTGTCTATTGCATCTTTTATTTATATAATAAATTTGGGGGAGGGTCGAGAATATCCCGACTTCTGAATCTTCCTTTCCCTACAAACCCTCAAAATTTTAAAATTCATAAAATCCCCAAAAAGATGAAAAAAATCCTAAAACCCTATAACGTTAAAAACCATAAATACCCTATATCCTATTCTCTACACCCTAAAACATAAACCCTAAACCTGAAACCATACAGCCTACAACCTAAACCCTAATCCTAACAACTAAAACCCTATTCCCTATATCGTAATCCCAAAAACAAATACCAAAAACCTTATTCCCTACACCCTAAACCCTAAACCCTACACCCTGAACCATATAGCCTACACCTTAAGCTTTAAACCCTACACCGAAAACCCTATAGATTAAAACCTAAACCCTACACCTAAAACTCTAATCCTTTTACCCTAAACCCTAAAAGATACTAAAAAACCATAAAAAACAAAAAGAACCTAAAAACCCGTAAAAAATCCCAAAAACGTAAAAACCCCCTAATTACCCTTAAACCACTAATAATGCTAAAAGACCTTGAAAACCCTAAAGACCCGTAAAATACCCTAAAGTCCATAAAACAACCCAAAAACACACTAAAAACTATACAAACATAAATGACCCTAAAACCACTAACTGAAAAAAATCCAAAAATCCCCAAAACCCCTACAAAAACCATAAAACCCAAAAAAACTTATAAACCATTAATAACCAAAAAAACTAAAAACCCCTAAAAACCATATGACCCTAAAAACCATAATAAATTATAAAATTACTAAAATACCTAAAACCCATAAAACCCACTAAAACCCTAAAAACCACTCTGAAACCCTAAAAATCCTTAAAAAACCAAAAAATCCTAAAATTACATAAAAACTATAAAAACCCATAAAAATCACTAAATGCCTAAAAACCTAAAAAACTATGAATACCCTAAAAATTGAAAAAAACCAAAACCATAGAACCTAAACTCCACAAAAAACACCATACACCCTATTCCCTACAACCTAAACCATAAACCCTATACCCAAAACCCTAATACCCACTCCTTAAATCCATAACCCTACACCCTAAATCCTCAACCCTACACCACAAACCCTAAACCATACACCCTAAACCCTAAAACCACTAAAAAACTTAAAATCCAAAAAGAACCTAAAAACCTACAAAACCCTAACAACTTTTAAATCCCTAAAACACCTAAAACACAAAAACACCTTGAATACCCTAAAAACCCTAAAAGACTCTAAAACCAAAAAAACAACTAAAACCCCAAAAAACATTAAAATATAAAAGGCCATAAAAACCTTTTAAACCCCTAAAAACACTAAAACACCCTAAAAACACAAACCCAACCCCTAAACCCCCTTAAAACCATAAAAACAAAAAAAACCCTAAAAACACCTAAACCACCAAAAGAAACCCTTAACGAACTTAAAGTACCCTTAAAACCCCTTAGAAGACCTTACAATCCTAAAAACCATAAAAACTCAAAAACACCCTATAAATCATTATAAAAACATAAAAACCCTAAAACCCCTAAAATCTAAAAATACCCTAACAACCCTAAAAACCCTTTAAAACCCTAAAAATTGTAATAAAACATAAAACCCCCCGAAAACCAATGAAACCCTAAAAACCCTTAAATCTCAAAAACCGAAAAAACATTCAAAAAACCCAAAAACTCAAAAAAAATCCTTAGTAATCATTAAAACACCTAAAAACTCTAAGACCCTAGAAATTATAAAACCCGTATAAACCCTAAGAACGCCATAAAAATCCAAAATAACCACCAACACTAAAACCTTAAAAATAATCTAGAAACTAAAGAAACCCTAAAATGAATGAAAAAAATTAGAAAAACACGATTTTTTTTCTAAAAACCCTATGAAACATAAAATATCCTAAAACCCCAAAAAACATAAGAAAACCCTAAATAACACTAAAAACCCTAAATAGAACTAAAACCCCTGTAATTGAAAAAGTCATTGAAAATCCCTAAACACGCTAAAAACACTAAGAAGACATCAAACCCTTAAAAGACCCTAAAACACCTTCAAAACCAAAAAAAAATTAAAAATATAAACCCCCTAAAAACCACACAAACACTAAAACCATAAAAACACTGAAATCACAGAAACACTCTAAAAACTACAAAAAACCCATAAAACTATAGACAAACCACAAAAAAACCCTAGGAACGTTTGAAACACAAAAACAACCTAAAAACACCCAAATCACCCCAAATCATCAAAAAAACTAATAAAACCATAGAAGACCATTAATACCCCTAAAAAATCCTAAAAACACTAAAAACTCCAAAACAATCCTAAAATCCCAAAAACCCATAAAAACCGTAAAATCCAAAAATACCTAAAAACCCTAAAACCCCTAAATACCATAAAATCCCTAAAAACCAAAAAACCTCCCCAAACCAAAAAAACCTAAAAAAAATTTAAGATGCACTAAAACAAAAACGTCACTAAAGCCCCTAAAAACACTAAAAATCTCTAGAAATCCCTAAAACTATTAAAGACGTTGAAAACCAACCAGAAACCCTAAAACCTATAAAACCCCAAAAAACCATAAAAATACCGTAAAACACTAAAATTTCTTGAAAACCCAATAAAGATTCTAAAACCCTAAAAATAGTAAAAACCATAAAAAGATCCTCAATCCCAAAAGATCCTAAAAGTCCCTAAATACCTAAATAATGTAAAACCATAAAAGAACCATAAAACACAAAATACACTAAAACACTAAAAATCCAAAAAACACACTTAAAATCCATAAAACACCAAAAATCCTAAATACCATAAAAACCCTAAAATCACTAAAAAACATAAAAAATAAAAAAACCATTAATACACAATATAAGCCTATAAAAACCTAAAAAATAAAAAAACTATTAAACCACTAAAATTCCCCAAAAAACCATAAAACCATTACAAACTAAGAAAAACTAAAAACCCAAAAAACCACTATTATACTATACAAACCCTAAAACTAGTAAAACCCCTAAATTCCTAAAACCCCTAAAAGAACCTTAAAACCCTAAAACCCCTAAAATAACACAAAGAAACCTAACAAACATGAAACCCATACAAGAATACTAAAAGACCCTGAAACCACCAAAACACCAAAACCCATAAAAAACCTAAAAACTGTGAAAAACCCCCAAAACCATAAAAACCCTAAAAACCTAAAAACACTAAAACCCTAAAAACCCTAGAAAACCCTAAAAACACCATGAATGAGAAAAACCCCTATAAAATAACCTAAAACCCCTAAAAGACCCTAAAAACCATTAAAAACCTAAAAGACCATAAAAACATAAAAAACTGTAAACACCTGATTAAACCCTAAAACCATTAAAAATGATAAAAATCCCTAAAAATTAAACAAACACAAAAAAATTAAAAAACCTAAAATCAAAAAAAAAATAAAAAAATAAAAAATAAAATAAAAAAACAAACAAACATTAAATCCCTTAAAAATATCAAAAACCCATAAATACCCTTAAACCCATAAAAATCCAAAAACCCCAACAAATAGCCCTAGAAACACTAAAAACCTAGTCAAATTCAAGAAAACCAAAAAAATATTATGAAATCCCCAAAACCCATAATAAAACCCAAAACCCCTAAAAACCCTAAAAACCAATAAAACCCTGATAAAACTCTAGAAACCTTAAAAACTCTAAAAACCCATAAAAATCACCAAACCCCTGAAAACACCTAGAAAAACCTTTAAAATCCCAAGTAGACCTAAAAAACATTTAAAACTATAAAAACCATAAAAAACTAAAAAACATAGAAACCATAAATACCATTAAATACCATAAAAACCTAAAAAACACAAAAAATACTAAAAACCTTAAACACTTAAAAATACTAAAAATTATAAAAACCCATAAAAATCCCTAAAAACCTAAAAACCAAAAAAACCCCTAAAAATCCCAAAAAATGTAAAATCCACTTAAAACATATTAAACACTAAAAATCCATAAAACCCTTCAAAAAACCTCTCAAAACCAGCTAAAAATCCCGAAACCCCAAAAAACTAAAAAACCCTAAAAACACCTATAACTATAAAAACCCTAAAAACAATAAAATGCTAATATACATAAAAAAACTAAAACCCTCAAGAACCCTAAAAACCCTGAAACCCTAAAAAGCCATAAAAAGCCTAATACCCCTAAAAACTCTAATGATACCTAACACTATAAGGAATTTAAAACCCTAAAACACCCTAAAAACCCTAAAACCTATAAAACACTAAAAACTCCTAAAAACCCCTAAACGACCCTAAAACCAACAAAAAACCCTAAAAACCAGAAATAACACTAAAAAATCTTAAATCCCCCAAAAGACCCTTAAAACCCAAAAATACATAACACCCAAAAAACACCAATAATCCCTAAACCACTAATGGAAATATGGCATCCCCTGTTGATGTTTTTGACAGGTTTGTTTTTGAGAACTGGGATCCCAGGGACCATGACAGTGTTCGTTTGGTTGACTCCAGCCACAATTTGATTCAGTTCTCATCAGAGGATGAACTTATCCAAGCCTGGTAAATTGCTCCTTACCAGTGTGATGCCGCTTGATTCTACCTTTTCTAGTGGAACTTTGAATTCCATTTAAATCGTGATTCCCCACTGATGGAAGTTTGGGTAAGGTTCCCTGAACTCTCCCTACCCTTTTAGAAAATTTTCCATTATTAATATGCCAGGAATTTTGGTCAGATAGTTTCTATGTGTGGATAGTCGAACCAGGGCCCTTTTTATTCCAGTTCCCCTGAGGGTTTGTGTTGAAATTTTTTATCGAAGGAAAGAGTCAAATTCGTCTGGATTGAAATTGGTGAAGATCTTTGATGGAAGCAGTCGATGGTTTTTGAATCATAGGTGAATTACTGCGCCTCATGCTTTACTCTTGGTCATATGAAAAGGGATTGGAGACGTAGGGATGGTGTGGTGGCTAGGTTTAGCAAGGAGGAAATATCCTCGATGGTAAGCACAATCGGGGACCTGGTGGTGAGGAATGACACCCCTCATAATTCTCTACGGGATGCTTGGAGGGGTGGTAAGATGGAGGAAGGGGGATCAACCCCCCAAATGGGTGCAGATGAACAAATTTTGTCCAGGGACATATTTATGCGTATGAAGGGTGTTCTGGGACTGTGGGTGATGCCTCTTCTGAAGTGGGTGATAACCCTCCTGGTGGAGTTGGGGATGTGGTATTGCAGTCTGATCCTGCTAGGGGAATGAGCTTGGCATTAAATCTAACATGTCATGGAACGGAGAGGATGCTTTTTCCAATCCCTCCAGTGGATGTTGGAAGTGGCACCGAGATGGTTTTGTTCTCAAATAGGTTCAATGACATGGACACTATGGAATCTGTGGGAATTGAGGAAGGGGGTCAGGGAGTATGGGAACTGCAGGAGGAAATGGCTGCTGATGTCCTCCAGGAGGCAGACCTGCCTTCCCCTAATGATTGTTTATGGTCCTTGGGTGTGGAATCCCTCATACCCACTGTGCCCTCTTTAGAGCATGCAGTTTTGGTCATTACTATGCTTGGACTTGGTTTGAGTGATTCCCCTCAGCACATACTATAACTTGGTAGTCCTCCTGCTGATTAGATGAGCTTTGATCATCCTGACAGGAAATCGGCTCTTGTTCTGTTCGAGAAGTTTCCTCCCTCTGTTGAATTGTCTAACCCGATTATGTTGGTCTGTTCAGAAATCCCGCTTGAGCTGCATATATATGACATCTTTCATAAGTAGGACCTACAGCCGGCGATCTTTCATGGGGATGATAATGATGAACACATATTTCTAGGAGAAATCCTGGGGGACCGTGATGACCTTATGTATGCCATATTGAACAGGATCAAGAGGGTGCAAGAGAAGATGGACCTCTCTGACTCCTCTGGTGGTAATCAGAAAAGAAGGTTGCGGTCTAATCCTAAATTTAGCAAGAAAGGTGACATGGTTGCACCTGCAGTCACTGCTCCCAAGAAGGAAATGATGATGAGTGACCATCTAGTTAAATGGAAGTCTAGGATGGAAAACTCCTCCATTCCTAGGCCAATAGCCACTAGGGCCTCCTCCAAGGCCAGCAAAGGTAATAGAGGTGCACATGGCAGGAAAGACCGGGCTACCAAAGTGAAGCTGGATGCAAAACTCAGGAATTATTGTGAAGCCTTTCTCAAGCAATATAAATCTTCTGAATGGGATTTAGTGGAATCGGATGCGTCCTTAGGCTGTGGCGCTGATGGGGACCCCTTTAGGGATGGTAATTTTGTTCCATAGCTATCTCTCCTTTTTCTTATTGGGCTTTTTGGACTTTTGTTTTTGTGGGGGTTATCAGGGTTTAGGGTGTGAGTATTTTTAACCCACCCCTCCCTTGTCTATTTTAGTCTTCTATTTTTAATATATTTGGGGGTCCAAGAATAGTCTTCCCTTGCACCTTCCTTTCCCCCAAAACCCTAAAAACTAAACGAAACCTAAAACCCTAAAAACACAAAAAACACTAAAACTCCTAAAATCCATAAAAACCAAAAAAGGCCTAAAAATAAAAAAACCATAAAAATACACTAAAACCCATAAAAACCCATAAGAGAAAAAAACCCTAAAAACATAACAACCCATAGAAACACAAAAAACACTAAAATCACTAAAAATCCGAACTACCCCTATAAACTCCCCAAAACCCACTAAATACCTGAAAATGCTTAAAAATACTCTTAAAACTCCATTAAAACCCGTAAAACCCATTAAAACCCATAAGTAACAATAAAAACACGAAAAATGCTAAACTTTTCTCAAAACACTAAAAATACTAAAACACCTAAAAGGATCCAAAAGCCCTAAAAACCCTAAAACTACTAAACCTCCTAAGAACACCCTAAAACACTAAATAAACATAGAAAACGTCTAAAAACACTTAAAGAATCCTAAAAACATTTAAAACCCCAATGAAAAATTAAAATTCAATAAAATCATGAAAAATATAAAAATGTTAAAAACCCAAAAAACTCTAAAAACCCTAAAAAACACTAAACACCCCTAAAAAAATAAAATAAAAATAAAAAAGGCTTGAAAATCCTAGAATACCTTTAAAAACCATAAAACCTACTAAAAAAACTAAAAACCCCTAAAAACCCTATGAAAATCCTAAAACCCTTAAAAACACAGACACCCTAAATATTCCTAAACCTATAAAAACCATAAGAAATCCCTTAAAACTCTAAAAAACATAAAATCCATAAATTCAAATAGACCCCCTAAAACACTAAAAACCCTAAAACCCCTAAAAACCCTAAAAAATCTAAAATCCTAAAAACAATAAAGGGACATAAAACCCAAGAAGACTTAAAAACATTATAAAAATCCCTAAATACCATAAAATTCCTTAAACTCTTGGAAAACCCTAAAACCCCCTAAAGACCTAAAACCCCTAAAATACCTTAACAACCCTAAAATCCCCAAAAAACCATAAAACCATCAAAACCCCATAAAAAACTTAAACCCCCCAAAAAACCATAAAACCCCAAAAAACTGAATTCACTAAAAAATAAAAAAATAGTAATACGCTAAAATAATTCAAAAAACACTTAAAACA
Source organism: Viscum album (assembly GCA_963277665.1). NCBI lineage: Eukaryota > Viridiplantae > Streptophyta > Magnoliopsida > Santalales > Viscaceae > Viscum > Viscum album. Next base: position 1,830,650,143 of record OY728137.1, on the reverse strand, counting down.
CCAAATACCTTTAAAACCCCAAAAAACCCAAAATCCATAAAATCCAAACCCCCTAAAAATCTATGATAAAATTATAAAATATACTAAAAACAATAAAAAACCTTAACAAATAATAAAAAAAATCACTAGAAACACCTTAAAGGAACTAAATCCACCTTAAAATGCCTAAAAACTATAAATGAACCCTAAAACCCTAAAAACAATACCAACCATAAAAGACCATTTAAAATACTAAAACACATAAAACCCTAAAAATCCTAAGTCTCTAAGCTACCCTAAAACCCATGAGAACTCTAAAACCACTAAGAAGACTACAACCCCTGAAACCCCTGAAACCCCTTAAAATCATATTTTTAAAAAATCATAAAATCTGTTAAAATGACTAAAAACTAAAAAATTTAAACCCACTAAAAATACATTAAAACCCAAAAAATCTAAAAAACCTCAAAAAACACTTAAAACCCCTAAAACCCCTAAAACCCTAAAAAAACCCTAAAATAGTTAAAATCCCCAAAACCCATTAAAACACTCAAGTCACTAAAAATACTAAAAGAACTCTAAAATCCCTTGAAATCTCTAAAACCCCTTAGGACCCCTAAAAACACTCAAAACCCTAAAAACACATAAAATCCCTAAAAAACCTAAAACCCCTAAGAATATTTAAAAACCTTAATAATGATTAAAAATCTTAAAATATAAAAAATCCCAGATGAATTTAAAAAATGATAAAAAAACATTAAGTACCAAAAAAACCCAAAAGGACCATAAAAATAATAAAAACAAAAATCCCCCAAAACACTAGACAATCATGAAAACCATAAAAAACCAAAAAACCCCAAAAAACACTATCATAAATTAGAACCCTAAAAAGTCCCTTAACCCCCCCCCAAATCCAAAATGATAATAAAAACCATAAATAAACCCTAAAAGACCATAAACCCCCGAAAACCCCTTGAAATTCAGTAAAAAATCATAAAAACCTAAAAAACAGTAAAAATAACATAAATTTCCTAAAAACCCTAAAAATCCTATAAAATACATTAATTTTTTTAAAATATAGTAAACCATTAAAATCAATAAACCACCTAAAACCCTAAAACCACTAAAAATCCCTAAACCCACCAAACCACATAAATTATCCACATACAACAAAAACCCTAAAAACCGTATAAAACATGAAAAACCCCTAAAATATTAAAACCCCTTAAAAACCCTAAAAAACCTAAAAGACTCTAAAAACCATAAAAACCCAAAAAATATTTAAAATATCTTAAAATCCCCTAAAATCAATAAAAACCATAGAAGACACTAAAACCCCTAAAATACAATAAATTACTATATAATTTCTAAAATAATCTAAAACCCTAAATAAACCATAAAGAACCCTAAAATACCTAAAAGCCCTAAAAGCCCATAAAAATCTTTAAATCTTTAAAGGACCCTAAAACCCCTAAAAATACCTAATAGACTGCAAACCCCTTAAAAACCTAAAACAACCCTAAATAACCCTAAAACCTAAAGGGTATTAATAAATCTAAAAATACTAAAGGATCCTAAAAAATCTAATACCTTAAAAGACCCTAAACTAACCTAAGAACCTCTCAAAACACCTAAAATACCAGAAAATTCCTAAAAACCCCCAAACCCCCTAAAAACCTTAAAGCACCCTATAAACCCCAATAAAAACTAAACTATCCTAATAACCTAAAAGAACCTATAAACCCTATAAAAACTCGGCAGGACCCTAACAACCATAATATATATAAATACCCAAAAACCCCTAAAAGAATTTAAATGTCCCAAAAAACATGTAAAAACCCCTAAAAACCTAAAAAACCTAAAAAATTAAAAGTGAATAAAAATACCTAAAACTCCTAAAACCATGAAAGACTATAAAAATCCTAAAAACCATAAAATATCCCTAAAAACCATAAAACATAATTACCCTAAAAACCCAAATCCACCAAAACCCCATACACACCCTACAAACCCTAAAGGACCATAAAAAATACTAAAACCATAAAATCTCAATAAATCCATAAAATTCCCTAAATGACCCTAAACCCCCTAAAATCTCCAAAATATCTTAAAAACTAGAAAAAATCATAAACCCCAGAAACCCTAAAATACCATAAAATAACCTAAAATACTTAAAATCACAAAAGACCATATAAAACCTAATGAACTTTTAAACCTTAAAAACATTAAAAGACCACATTTTAAAATGGAAAAGAACAAACCCAAGAGAAGAGTTTAATGAAAATGTTCAAAGGGGTGAAACAATGATGGAAGGCTTCATACTACAAAGTGAAAACCACTTCATGGACCACCGCTCTACATGGCATTCCACCACTCTAGGAGTCATTCCATGAATAAAATCATTCATGGGAATATATGGTGATGTTGTATCCCATGAATGAAACCAAATCATTGGAGGGACCATATAGTGATTTTAGTTCCTCATAAACGAACCCCCCCAAAAAAATAAATACTTTACAGGCTAGGTTTGTGATTTCCATCCACTGAAAATGAAAAACCTTGCAAACTAAAATCATTCATGAGCATTCACAATATTTTTCATCTCCCATGAAATAATTCATTCCATGGTTGGGTATTCCTTTTTGGGATCTCGTAAATGAACTCCTATGGCCCTCCATGGATGACTATCCATCCTAGTACTCAGTCTCTCTATTCCTCTATAAAACAACCATGAGGGAAATATAAAGAGGAAGGAGAAATGGAGGATTTAGGGACACAAGAGAGAAGATACAAAGGAGAATATGGATATAGACACTAATTCCAATAATTTAAACCCAACACATAACATTAGAGAGTAAATTAATTCATATATCAATCTGTAAAACTGAGACCACTTTATGGACACCCTTCCACAAGGTATAAATAGATGCCCCTTTGCATCTCATTAGAAAAAATAGAAAAAATCGACATGGTTGGAACCCTTACTAACATATCCAAAAACTAAACAAGACGGAATCATACACATGTGGAAACAGGCTACTCGGGCATAAAATATCCCCATGTAGTATCATACTATGCAGTTGGAACCCAAGTTTGTATAACAACATGGTACAAGGACAAAACTTGGTTTTGTGTAGAAAAGTGCTATGTGGATGTCCCCCTTACTGATGTAGAAAAATTATTCAAACATGTAACCCCATTTCAAATAAAAATATGCTATGTGAAATGGGGAATCCTAGGGTGTGTTACTATCAAACTCCCATCACTTCCCTTCATCATACCATCAGGCTTCACACCGATCCCATTAACTATTCTGATGTAATTAGTCCAAGGCCTCCTCCATATCAACATTATATATATGATAAAATCATCAGGAACATTAGTGTTTCCTCTCAAGTCTGTGTAACCATGGTAAGTGGAGTCCCAATGGTAAAATCCTTGATAAGGTGGACCCTATGAATGTTTTCAAGTCTACATTCTCGTGGTAATTAGGATCCGTGCCTTGGAGGTTCTCATGACCTTGAAGGTGATCATGTGAACTTCCCTATTCTTGGGATTGAGGTGATCAACTGGTCTTTCCTTTTGACGAGGTATAGTGTTGTATCCTCATATCATACTCTATAAAATCGGAGATAGGGAATCCATCTTATAGTAAGCCCTTATCCTTTATTGTGGGAGGCAACAAACTTTCTACTATTTGTTGGTCCAGTGTACAAATATGGGATTTGATGGTCATATAAAATGACTTTCTCTTTCCCTATCCCTTTTGGATTTGACCTTTTCTAATAGAAAAAAGGTTTATTGTTTGATCTTTTGATACAACTTCCTCTTTCTTCCCACACTAAGCATGACTCACATGGGATTATAGGTTAGTGGTGATCATGACATCTACATGACCCCAAAATCATCAACCAGACATCCTTCTATGTTTAATACCCAATCAAGACCCCCAAAACACAATGATCTAAAACATTCTTCATAGTTCTAGAAACATAGGCCTCATATTAAGTATAATCCATAACCATAAAAATGTCAGTGTCTTTCTGAGTGTAATCCCCAATCCCCCTCAAATGGGATTTCATTATAGGTGTAAGCCCCAACTCATTTTGAACTATGTGGTCTTTGATTCCGAATAAACTATGATATTTTGGAAGCCTCTATGAGGTCCAAAACCAACACACAAATTCATGCTAATGTTCTCTAGGACACATTCCTAGTAAGGTCATTTCTAACCCTGATGGACATATTACTTCTGTGTACCTTTTACCACCATCTTTATTGGGTCATATGCTAAGTAATATCATGTCCCCAGATGGTAGACCACATCTCTTCCCTGTCCCTCGGGCTGCATAAGTACCACACCATCCTTGGCTAGGAACATACACCTAGATGTCATTACTACTTAATGTTAACTGCCTGGTTAGGTCCTCATCACATGACCTTAAAAGTTTTCATGTCTTGATAAGTGGAACCGAACTACATGATTTATTATTCCATTAAAAAGAAGATATTGGAAGACAATTATATGGGTTCGATCATGATATAAAAAGAACATTAATCACATTGGATAAGAGAATCTTTATATCGCCTAATAGTGTTTCTTAAAACCAACATCATCTAATGAATTTCCAAATAATCTATAATCCCTATAGAAAAAGGTACCAATGATGGATAAACTTAGATACAAACATATCTGTCCATTGATGAAGTACTTTAGAGACATACAGATGATTATGATCCCATTCATGTTCATAATTGATCATTAATTCAGGGTGATTTATTTCCTATCTAGGAATGATAAATATATTCATGAAAATAAATTAAATATATAAGAGAGTCATATAACATGAAATAATTCCCCCAAAAGGGTGTGATGAGTCTGAATTCTCATCCTATCAACCAATGTGAGTTCTTAAGTATCATTGTCCAAGTTACCCAATGAGCACCTACCTTTGGAAAGTTATTCCATTAGTTTTCATAGATATTAGAATTATTGGTTGTTTCCATATCCATGAACAAAACACATTGGATACCATTTATATGTATTAAGACCGACATGAATAATTTTACAAAACTCATCCCCCTAAAATCAATCGTTGGGTTCCTGATTTCCATCAGAATCCAAATGGTGGACCTGACATGATTCTTAAACTAAGGTGATCATGTCACCCACCTTCAGGATACTTTCACTATTAGAATTAATGGGGGTAATTTTTTTATCTCATATGTGTTTATGTATATAGATTCTAATTTTATAGGGAATTCTTTTTTGTGTTTTCCCATATATTAGAGTCACATTTCACCATAACTCTCTTCAATATAATGATGTCTCACAAGTTCTTAATGGTGCATTAATCCACCAATTCACAGGCCTATTACTCGACCAAATAGAAGATTACATCACCTAACCATCATCTTCAATACTGTGTTTTAAATTTATTCGTTATGGAGTACCCCCAGAATGGTACTCTCTCTACCCTAGAGGTAGCCTGATAGGTCATCCATCTTATGAAGACTCTATAGCTGTCTACATAGTGATGGATGAAAATATAGAACCAGAAATATCCATTATTCATCTCTATCCATTTATAGATCCTATCCCCAAAATGTAATAATGAGTCCCTCCATTACCTTAGGTGGTTGATGTAGTGGTCACCAAAAACATCATCCCATCAATAAATGGGTACCGTCCAAGGTCCACTGCTAGTAATCATTGCTGACAACACTACATGTCCATGTATCCTCACCATGAATAGGGTACTACACTATGGCCCCTAGACAAATTCATACTGGCCTAGGTCCCTAGGGAGGATCAAAAAGGGAGACAATAACAAAATCTAGAACAAGTCATCATCCTTAATTCACCTGAAGAATCTCACCAAGTAAATATGGTGGAAACATATGAGTAGATGTATATTCCTACTCACTCTTATAAATAACTTTATATAAATATGAAAAAATGACCATATGAAAATCCTTGATCACAAATATGAACCCCTGTAGTAAAATATGGTGGAAAAATATGAATTCACTCATATTATTTCTCATCCACATCAATCCCATTAAGAAAATACAATAGAAAATTATAGGAAGATAAAAATTAATGTGGACGTATACCAGAACCATCAGTTAAATATGATGTAAATCAATAACCATATGAAATTTATTATCAATACATACTATTCCAATATGTAAAATATGATAGTAATCCACAAGTGGATGAAAATTCCTATGGATGCATAATGAGCCTACCTATCAAATACAATGAAAATCGAAGAACACAGTTGACATATCAGGAATACAATTCAAGGACATACTCATTCTCCATTTCCAACACCATAATGGTCATATATTCATATTCCAACCAAGTATGTTTCTCAACACATCCTATCAATGATGGAGGGGAATACATCAATTCATGACCATATCCTACAAACCAACCATGACATGATCATGTTACTAAAAATAGCAAGGATCTGGGCCCATAACCCCACCTCCTCAAGTGGGTTTAATGGTTTACCCAATGATATGATCACTCTGGAGAAGATATACATCCCTAATCCTATCCAGGAGGTTCATTGGAAACATTTTATGATAAATGGACAATAGGATCTGACAGAAATATCTATTCCAATTAGGGGACACAGGTCCACTTCAGTGGTTTCTATAGGGTAGACATATATCCCTATCAGAAATCTAGAATCATACCATCATATCCCAAAAGCACCATGAGAGACAATAAGATTGGAACTAGTATATGAAGTTTGTCACTTACAGTAATTGTCCCCAGTCACCCGCAAGATATTTCCCAAAGATAAATTATGCCAAAAGAAACTGGAAAATAAAGAAGAGACTTATAACCCATCTATGCTGGAAGTTGGAATTATTGAGACCATCTAATGTCTATCATTAGTGGTTCAGGATCCTTCACATCCATAACTAAATTACAGGATTGGTGGTTGTAGTTTCAAATTTCCACCTCATAACACTGTTATATGAAACATTGAAGGTCTTCCCCAGAGAATCTACCATGTAAGATTCCATAATGGGCATAAAATGATCGATCATGAGTGAATATATCTTTATGAGAATCACTATATCCCTCCTCATGGACTTATTATCAAACAACATAGATTCCGTCCCCTTATTATCCTCCACCCAGAATTTCCTCCCTAGGTTATATGCTGTAGAAATTCTGCTTGCAGTGGGACATTAATCTATGATGGTAGTCCTCGCCATGTTGGAATTCCCTACGAGGTTCTTCCCTTATTTAGAATATAATTTCATTAAAAGGGTCCTCCCCTTTCTATGGTCCACCCTAAAGGTCATCCTTAGGGTATACACTTCATAAATTCTCCCTATAGTCTTATATTAAGATATTATGGTAGTCCTCACCATTATGGAATCTCCTGTGAAGGCCCTCCTCATAGTGGCATTTCATTTTAGATAGAAATTACTCCCTTTTTCAAGTCAAATAAAAGAAATCACTAGTATTTTGAGGTTATTAAAGATATTGGGAAAAAAATTCTAGATACTCTATCAATGAAAAGAAACATCCTTTTTCAACTGTAAGATAGATCAGGGCAATTCTCACCCTCCAAGACACCCCTGGACCTTTATCATGTTAAGGAGATCTCCACTATCCCCACTACTTATGAAAAAACTATCAATAATCTCTCATGTTGGGATGGTTGGGTAGATGATTCTTTGAGAGAATAACATAATGATATGTTTCTCGTGAGGAGAAAATTGGCTAGGGATGATATACCCATTAGGTTTTGGCCCACATCCAATTCACATTTTGTCATTCCAAAGGCATTATCAGAAGAATGCATACAAAAAATTCATCTAAATATATAAAAAATGACCCACCACATAAAATAAAAATTATTGACTTACAATGGGCATGAATTATATTTCAAAATATTAAGATAGCATCATCATCAAATCAACATGGAAGCCCTCCTATCTACACAGTGACCATGATCGGAGAAATAGAGGAAAGATCTTAAATTGTCATGCCTCAAGGAATTCCATGAGCTGAGTTGTCTAATTTTAGATGCCCTACATAGTGTTCACATTTAATTATGGGGAGAACATTGAGATTTCCACTTCACCCCACTCACCATTTAGAAGAAACCATTGGAAATGACATCATGTAATGTAATTATTAAAAGGTGGATTTCAATAAATTTCTATGATCAGGAAATATAACACACTCAACAAGAATCAACCTTGAATAAGTCTTGAAAGAGTTAGCTCCAATGAGAGAAAGCCATAAAAAATACCTTAAACAATGAAAATGAGAACATTAAGAAGGCATCTCTCTTAATGGAAGCTAAACTTAAGGAACTATTAATTGACTCAAAAGAAATACGTTTGTTTACAGACTTATCATTGTACCTATCTCATGCTTGAACAAGGATTAACGATATCATGGGAGAGGTAATAGTAGTAGTAGCTATCGTGGTCCAGGATCAGCCCTAGCCTGTAGGGTTGGGGGAATTTTTAACACATAATTCCCTTGTAAGACATAAAACTTCATATCGAGGCTTGAAAATAGAAAATAATGGGTGAAACCTCATCCCATAGGGATATGTTAATTTTTAACCCAACCTATACTTTAAAATTAATAAGTATTTTCCTATCTATGTAGGATAACAATAGGTGAGTACTCTTAGTTGAACCTTCCTCTTGAATCATTTTCCCTAGAGAGTAGGTGTATGAATAGGCTGTATAGAGGTTCTATATAAGTCACTCTTCATTAAAAAACATGAAGAAGACCCGCTAAAGGAATAAAGATACCCAAAAATGTATGAAAATAACCCTCCTATTATTTAACAGACAATATAAAACCCACAATGCATTATGTGTTAGTAGACACTATGTATGTAAATCATGAAAATGGAACAAAAATGATGCAAATTTAGAAGATAAAAGAGAGGACGGTTCCATCTGGAACACAGTCCACACTGAGATAAATGAAGTTGTGTGTAACCATAACTAGATAATTGACCTGAATTTAGGTTCTCCCTCAAACAATCTCCTTCTACCTTCTAATAAAATCTATATTAAATAAAATAATAAAGGAAAGTTTCCATAGGAACTTCCACCTCCACTCAATGAGGAAAAGATCCCAATTCTCAAAGAATGATTTTTTTTAGAAAGCGGAAAAATGAAAGTGTTGAGGTGACTCAACACTGAGTTACTCCAAGGTAGAATTCCTATCAAATATTCTCTATAGGTAGAGCCTCAACATACACTTCTAGCAGTTGTACCTGTACAAAGGGTTTATCCCAGTGATAGAAGTAAGTTCAGGATATCCACCCAATTGGATTTCAAGATTTCAATCCATTAAGGAGACACCATAATGGGTTCTATAAAATCATCAAAATATGTATCTAGTCCAATATCAGAGACAAATAATGATATAACCTGTGTGTTAGGACCTTCCCATTACTGCACCTGTCCAAAATCCTATTCAATTGAATATTTATCATGGTATTATCAATTCCATCAAGTCATTAACAACTTGATTTGAGGACTTGTAGGATAATAATTAAATTATAGAACTATAATGGAAACCTTACCCTGAATGGGTAATAGACACTACAACCCTGCCAAACTTTGAGAGTCATATGTTTCTGATATTCAATGGATCAATTGACCCAAAGAAATATCTGATGAAAATTTAATCCCATTGTGATCCCATGATGGGAACACTTGAGAAAAAATAAGTAGTGAAAATCAGATACTTTATGCATACCTTTTAAAGTCCATCCTTCATATTGTATACCAGTTTTCTAATTTAGTCAATCACAGGTTGGGAGGACCTCCATTGGTTATTCCTATTTCAAATATAGTCAAATCTATATAAGATGATAATCCTTGACCTCTCAAATTAAAAAAAGAGATAAAATTAGAGTCTTGGATTTTATTTCTAGATGGAAAGGGATATCCTATTCCCTAAACCTACCACTTCCCCAAGAAGATCTCCTCGGTCTCTGCATTGAGAACCACCGTGATGAGATATGAACGCCGCTCATCCTGGTGAAGTATACATGTTGGTTTTGGTATTTCTCATCCATTTCACAAATAATGGAATATTCAATATCATGGACTAATCTCATGTCCTGAATAAATCCACAAATCCCTAGGAAAGTAATAGGAAAGGAGGAGGCTGCGTCTATCACACAAAATACAGCATGTACGTTGGCCCAACTTCAAAAACTACACCATATTTTGTGTCACCACTGGGAATGAAAACCAACCATCACCTCACCGAGAATAGTTAAGGGGACCCAAGTAGAATAAATTTAATGATTGAATGAATAAATTTTACTTCTTCTGAGATGATCAGGAATGTGGCTACATTATAGCCACTATAAACAATGATTTTCTTCACATTACATATCCCAATAAGCCAAACTAGGTAGGTCTCAATGAGTATCCTGATTATTTTCCCTTCCATAAGACATTTGGGAACACTATTCTGGATTTCTTAATCTTCAAATACACCCTATAAAAATAGTGGATTCTAGGAACATAATGTTAGGAAATAAACCATCACAGGTAGCATATGATTCCACCATTAACCTTGAGGAAGGATATGGGTTTCAAGATGTTTTTTAGTAGAAAGGAACATAGTTTTTATGGTTGTATGACTTCTAATGAAACCAATTTAACCCATGTTATTCTCTAGGAATAGTTAAAAAACAACTATGCCTCCACCTGCTTCCAAAACTATATGATTGGTGTTATTATCCCCACAAACATCCCAAGGAAAACCTTTCAAAATGTAGCCTGGTCAGAAAGAAAGGGAAAACGCATATAAGTATAAAACTATGCTATAGAAAACATTGCCTTTGAATCTCTGTAACTTTATGGAATCATATTTGAAACAATGGTAACCACCTCACCAAACAACACCACAAAAAATGGTTAGATTAGAAAAGTAATCATTAGATGATGAGTTTATATTAGGTTCCATTATTGACATTCATTTAATGGATCCATTATATAATTATGATTATATATATGAACCTGAGTTTGTCTCACACGTTTCTGGAATTGGAGGAAGATGCCACATGATCCAAGGATATCGGGGAATCCAAAGTCATGATAAGAACTAAAATTATAGCCACATCCCTTCTTGGAGTTTCATTTTTTAGAAACTCATTGAAGATCCCTTCAGTAGGTCCAAAAAGATCAAGAAATCCCCCTGCACCTACCAAAATCCATCCTAAAACAATCAATCTAGAATACTAATAAAATGGATTACAAGTGTCAGATCAACCTCAATATGCAAGAAGACCGACCCAACCCAACCTACCAAGGAAAGGAGAACCTTCAACTCTTGGTTTGGGATCCGATATATCCACATTATTTACACCAACCCAAAAAGTGGTTGTGAAAGATAATACCCATAGTGTGAAGCACAAGCCTTTATACTAGAACTATGAAATCCTGAAATAGTTATCCTTGGTACTCGACAATATATCGATCCTAGATGCCCTGATCATTTCAAAAGACCTTAGGGAAGCACTCATAGAGGTTTTGATAAGCCCCCATGAGTTTCAAGCTGAAGTTGTTTCTACTGAGGTATATCATACATATAATGATCCTAAATAATGCTAATGCTATGTGGTTATCTCCTTCAATGTTCAAGAGTAAGATATGGTCATACAAGGTCACATATGACCGATGTTTGTGTTTAAACTGATAAATAGAGACTATGTCCAAAAATATTTCATTGAAAATGGATATCAAGTAAATATCATCCCTGCATGGCCACTTTACTAGCTAGGTTACAATAAGGACAACCTTGCACCTTACGCTCTAACACTATAGGGATATATGAAAAAGTGATCAAAGTACATTTGTCCAAATCAAGATCAGATCTCAATTTAGAGACATTTTATCTAACTCAAAATTTTTGGTTATCTTGTAGGATATGGACTTCAATGTATTTCTTGGAAGGCTTTGGTTTCATCAACATATATAAATCCCCCAATCGTTGCATCAATGCATCAAATAATTCATTAATGAACATATAGAGAGTTACATGTGGATAATTCCCCATTCAAATCCAATGAGTAACATTATATTGAAGTAGGATTATATCAGGGGAAAGGAAAATAACCACTAGTAGATGGTGCTGCTCGAGACACTGCCATGAATGGTTCAGAAATGATCTCAACCAACCCGTTCAAATATCTCAGTGAAGAATATCTGTTACCCATTAATTAAATCAAGAATATGGTTCCAAATTTATACATTTATTCAGTGGTCTTCATGATTACATTCATGAACACTACGTCCTACAGTGCTAAAAGGTTTTCTAATTCCCCAAAAAATAGTGAAATCTTGGATGAAAATTTCTTCATTCCATCCTCATAGATCCATGATGAACCTTCCATACCTGGTAGGCCAGAAGAGGGTCAATTGTCACACAAAGAGGATGAACAAACTTCTCCTCCATAGAGATTTATGAAAATCCCACAATACTAGTTAGATAAGTGGAAGTCACTTCATCTTTTTAATTTCAAGATATCAGACCCTCTCCTATCTTAGAAGATCTTACCCCACTACTTTCTCCCCTATGGAACAAGAGAAATATGGAGAGGATGAAGAAGAGGAGGAGGAGGACTTTAGGGATTCATGTTTAGAATTTGAGGGGGGATTTTCTACCACCATTGATGAACTCATAGAAGTAAATCTTGTTATAAAAGAAGACCCATGGGCCAACATGATTTTGATGCCATGTTTTCCAAAGAGAAAGAGTCGTATTACCCATTTTTAAAGCAGTGTCTGGGTGCATTCTCCTAGAAATAAAAAAAATGTAGGGGCTCATCCATGGATTTTCCACTCATCACCGAGGCTTACCAGAGGACCACTGGGGCTATAAATAGGTAACCATAAGGATGTACCCAACACATGATTCCAATATTGTAGCCAAAGATGACAAGATCATCAGAGCCAATTTATTTCGAGAGGTCTGATAACACCCCTAGTTTTTATAAAACATTTATTTTATTTAATAAATTATATTTTTTTTATATATTGTGTTATATGCTAAACCAATTTAATCATATGATACCCACAAAACTATATTAACTTTCTTTTCATGCTACACTACTTTTCTATAAAAATCATATTATTATTATACTTTTTTAAAAAAATAAAATTATATGATCATCCTTAGAATGGAAGGTATAAATAGAAAAAATGAATTATGATATTATGGTTTACACATAATTATTTTATTAATTAATTATAAAAGTAAGTAAAACCCTTTTTAAAAAAGGAATTGTTTTTATAAAAAAATATTTAAATTTTCACAAGTGTGTTTTATACCAATAAATAATCAAATAACTATTATTGGATTATATAAATGAAATATATATATATATATATTATTCAATATAATATTTAACATCCATATTATGTGTGTTATATATAAGAGATGTGAACAAATCCAATTTTACTGATAGAAGAAGTATTTTACCAAAAGGCAGTATAGCCGCCTTTTGATGATACATGAGTTTTCAATCTATTTTTTGGAAAATTTATATATTCTATTTGATAAAAATAAATTTATTCTTTGAAATTATAGTATATAAATTTACTTTTGCATAATTTTTGAAATTTTAATGATAGGTTTCCATTTTTTATGAATAAGGAAAATATATTTGTAACACCCCAAGCTTCCACAGTACATTTCTCTTTGAATAATGCAATAGCTTGCATTATATTCAACTTCAAGTTCAAGCACCCCACATCCAATCAAACTAGCCGTTATGAATAGTAATACACACTTTTTGAAATTTTATAAATTTTATTTTTCAAAATGGACATCAATTTATGATTCAGAATATCAAAATTAGCTTAGGGTGAATTTTGGGTATTTTTCTAAAAACTTCCAATTTTTTATGAATAGTGAAAAACACTTTGTTACTTTTTAAAATCAAATTTTTATTTAAATAATTATTTATTTTATTTAAATTTATATTAGGTAATAAAAGATACACAGTACCTATACATGTTCAATTTAATTCATTGGAGTCATTTTTTAATAATATTAGATATATAAAATTTTATTTAACTTTTTACCTTCTTTTTCCCACCTTTTAGGGACATTTCCAAATTTGCATAAAACATAATTTTACCACTTCTATGAACTGAATTTAAAAAATCTGAGAAACTTGGTTGGCATCAGTAAGTAATGTTGTTCAATAAGATGAAAATAATTTTTCATAAATAGTAACTTTTGACTTCTATTTACCATGGTTAAAAGTATGTAGGGTAATTAAAGGTAAAAAATGATATTATAATTACCATAAAACATGTAATAATTCTATTGTATAAGTGTATTTCGAGAAAAATAAACCTTATGAATAAAATATGATCCTTTTGGTCCACTTGGATTAGATTAGGATATTTATTATTATTTTATTTAAAGAAGAGTTAAAAGTGAAAATTTAAAAGTTTAATAACTAAAGAATTTTTAATATAAGGTTATAAATAATATAAATTAGACTATAAATATTAATTAGAAATCTAAAAATATTTCCTACATAATGGTATTTTATTTATAATTTTTAGGCATTATGTAATAAGATTTATTTAAGACATAATGATGATGTAGTAATTACCTAATTAATAAAATATTAAAATAATTGATATTATAAATATCCAAATAAATGTAAATTTAAACTTCTGATAAATTACAATAATTTTATAGGTTAATATAATATTTTATGGTTGATTAAATAATTTTTTTAATGTGATAATGTTTTTATGACTTTCAAAAAAAATACCAAATAGTGTCAAAATTGATATAAATGAGTTTTTAAAACAAACACTATATTATTAATTGATATAATATTCCTAGAAATATAAGGTTTCAGAAAAAGGACTTAAATAATGTCAGATATTTCAGTAATGTACAACTTAGGGTTATATTTTCTTTTTATAGTATGTTTATTAACTATTTTTTATAATAATACAAGAATACATGGTAAAAGTTAAACTATTTAACTAAGAGTTAAATTTAAACGATATGGTTAATATGGTGACCTAAACCAATATAAAACCTATTTTTGGAGAGTTTTTCGACCCATACCCACCTTAGCCTCGAAATAAATCCTTTTGGAGCCATTATAAACCGAATATGATGGTATAATAAAATAATATTTCAAGATTTTCCTAAAGTGACCTTCACCTCTGTTATAAAAGGGTACTTACCCTTCTCTCAAAATCACTCCTCCAAAGCCATTTTTCTTGGCCAAACCCTACTAAAATATCCTTCCATCTAACCTAATTTCAAACTAGAGTCCTTAATTTGAATATATTCAAACCTAAGGAGCTCTTTTGTTCAAATCAAAAGGAAGCACCCGAAGAAGAGGTAATAATTTCATCACCTCTTCCAAAGTTCTTTTCATCTATCACGTCCTTTTTATTTGTGGATTACATACCTAAATAATAAATAAAGTAACTAATACATAATATGATGTTATTATAAATATGTTACAACCATATTCATTATTCTGTCCATCCTACGAATGAAAAAGTCACCATACGTGCGTAGGTACGACTTACCGTCTCCACATCATGGTGTAGTTTGATATTCAACACTTCATCATTTGGATGAGTATATTAATGAGTATTATTGTTGTAAATAATAAATATAACTTGTTAATGATTATTTATATATGATATACCATCTAATTACATATGTTTTCATCATCAATAGAATGGTATTGTCGCTCATGTGTACGTACAAATTACCATCTCCAGGAATGCGATTAGATTCATTCCCCATCATAACCGTTCAATAATAATTTTCATTTTATGAATAAAAATAAAGTTTAGTGTACTTAATATCATTATGTATATGAATCAAATACATCCTATCCATATCAAACATGACATACATAACACAACATATAAAGGGAAATGAATCAGTTAACACCAGAAACAATGATACTATAGAAATATTATTAACAACGAAATATTAGAATATCATATATGATATCATATTTATGTATTACATTCTTGTATAATTTAATAAAAATTATTTAAATATTATACAAGAGGTTAACTTACCCTCAACCAAGTAAAAGTTCAAGGTAAGGGTTAATTTTACAATTTCTTCATTATCTGAGGTTGTTTATACATGAGTATCTACTAGGACCTCTTTATCGTCCACATCCTTGTTTCTTAAAAATGTATTTCAAAACATTTTTTCTATTTCTTATACTATAGTTTAAAGTAATTTATACCCTTTTATTACTTATTATAAATTTTTTATAAAGGAATCTTTTTTTCAATTTCCAAACAAGGTTCATTATGACATTTTCGACAAAATTATTGAAATAATGTTTTTTAACGTATACTATGGGTGTAGATATTTTTGGCCATTTTAAAATCTTTGAAAATTCCCTTACATTATTATAAGAATATTTTCAAAATAAATTTTTTCTTTTATAATTATTTAACGTTTAAATGATTTCAAAATTAAGATATATTCTTCTCAAATAGTTTTGATTTCATCTATGTGAAAATATTTTGATTGTTTTTACAGTTGTTTATAGTTGATTTATTATAATAAAATCTTCCACATTTTTTTAAAGGTTTTCTTATATTTTTTACTATGGATGTGTTATTTTTATACCATTCATTGTTTATGGTTAATGTATTAACATTTTTTATGCCTGTATTTATACAACGGTTTTTGTTATGTTTCCACCTTTTAATATGAGGAATGAATTGGACTTAGTAAGTGACGAGTGGATCCCACTATAGCTCCTATATGAATAAATAGGTCTCAGAAGACAAACTAGTGTCTTGGCACAAGTCCTTGACCAAAACTTATTTGCAGCCTTGGCACAAGGCCTTGACTATGTGGTTATGGTGTCTGGAATTATACATTCCATCATTATGAAACTGGCTATTGATATTACATGTGATTATTAGACTAGTATAATATCCATGTGAATAAGTAAATGGAATTATTTGATTTATACTTTCCATATTATGCTGAAGTTTAAGTTTAAAAGTCTTGTGTTTTAGTCTTATACATTTCCTTAAATGTTTAGGCTTATTTATGAAAGTTTCCACTATACTGTTGTCCTTACTGATAACCTGAACTCACCCCTTCCAATGATTTATTTTTCCAAGGATGTGAAGAAGTATATTATGAATGACCTACCAGAATAGTCTAAGAAATATTAATGTGATAAAATAAGTCACAATGTTGTTGTTTTTCATTTCATAATGTAATGTAAAACTTATGTTTGTATCTAGTACTTCCAAGGATACTAAACTTATCGATCATACGGGATTTGATCCCTTGTGATCATGCAAATGTAATGTAATAATGCACTGACTCTGGGTAACTAGGGATGGTGAATCACATTTGGTATCATAGGAAGTTTTGTACAAGCCTTGGAAACTAGATTTAGAAACACTCTAATTGGAGAACATTACCCTAAGATAGACATTAAGGATTAGTATAGAAGAACATCCTAGAATTTTGGTAATGTATAGATTTTGTGTGTTTTCCATGAAATTCATATTTTTCTGGATACGAGAAGGTAGAGGCAGCTCTAGCAGAGATGTAATTAGGAGTGACAACTCTGAAAAGGATTTTTTGTCTTGACCCAGGTTATCCTGGTACACGACAATGGCTCGGGCTGCACTCTTGGTTACGACACTCCCGGGGGATATGATTAAGATAATTCAAATTTTATTTACAAACCATTATAAAGGATTTATGAGTATATACCTCCTAAAAGAAAATATTTTCATGATTATGGATTATATCCATAAACTATTCAATTTATGTTAAGTATTTTACAATTTTGGAAATATGTATTGTGATTCATAAACTAATCTAGTATATGCCATTGTTTAGAAATGGAACCTTGTGGAAGGAATGATAACTATATCGACACACATAATCCATCTAGGGATTTACTTCCTACTCAAGATAATTATAGTGGAGCTAGTGATAAAATCGATGCTGAACAACTTATTACTATACTAGAAAAACTCATTCAAGTTATGAATAATAACCTTACCCATATGAAGAACCCTGATCCACAATGTGACGGATCAATGTTAGACCACATAATGAGGCAAAAACCACAAACATTTAATAGGAATAAAAAATCTATTTTTAGTTAAGAAATGGATAAGTTCCTTAGAGAAAATATTTCATTCATTGAGGAGAATCAATAGGGAAAAAGTTGTCATAATAGTTTATCACCTCAAGGGTGATGCAGATCAATGGTTGTCATTAATTCAAAACAAAAAAGAAGATGAATAAGTATCAAATATGGAATGGAGGGAGTGTAAATAAATTTTCTTAGAAAAATACTTTCCTCGTGACCATCGAGCGAATATGGAAAGACAATTTCTGAGTCTAAGGAAAATGGAGGATGAGAATGTCGCAATGTATGAGGCTAACTTTACCAGGTTAGTAAGACATGCAGCAGATTATATACATAACCGAAGGAGTAAAATTGGTAGATTATTTGATGGGTTAAAACCATTTATCCATCTAGAATTACTCTCACAATCCTTCTCATCATAAGAATATGTTGTCTCATGTGTTATCAAGATAGAAAATGAATTCTCAAAGTCTTATAACTTTAAAACAAAGAAAGAGAAGAAGAGTTCTGTTGAACACTATGAAAATAGAAATAAGGGGAAGAAGGGAAAATATGAATTTCTATCCTACAGAAAATGTGGGAAGAAACACCCTGGTACTTTCCTGAAGGGAATTAGATTTTGTTACAACTGTGGTGAAAAAGGCCACCAAGCTCGTGATTTAAAGGGAAAGAAATAGGTTGTCAATGTAGAATTATACAATTGTAGAGAAATGGGGAATTAAGAAAATGAATGTCCTGAGTGATAGGGAGAATTAACTTAGAAAAAGAAAAGGGATCAAGTCCAAGCTTATGCAATCACTACTGCTGTGGTTGAAGATCCAAATGATGTGGTGGTAAGTAATTTAATGGTTTCCTCAAATTTAGACAATGCATCATTTGATTCTAGATCATCGCATTCTTTCATATCTTCCCAGTTTGCTAAGAAAATTAGATATTTCAAATTTTACTTAACATGATATTTTTCAGTCAAAACTCTCAAGGGAAGTATCATTGCAACAATGTTTTGTGAATCAGTTCCCATTAGGTCATATAAACATGATTTATCTTCTGATATAAGCATCATACCCATGATTTAATTTGATATAATTCTCGGTATGGATTGTCTTCCGGACCATGATGTGAAAATTTATTGTAAGAAGAAGGAGGTTACAATTTTAAATAATGACAAGGAGTACCTATCTTTAGAGCAGAAACATCACCCCCAAATTCTTATCTAGATCCACCCCCTGTATCTCTATTAAATTCAATTAATGAGGAGGTAGAGATTTAAATAACTATGGATGAGGAAAGGAATTTTTAAATAGAGGATGTAACAATTATTCAAGAATATGTTGATGTGTTTCCTGAGTATTTACCTGGACAAGATCCAAAATGAGAAATTGAGTTTTCCATTGATTTAATTCCAGGTTCAAGGCCCATATCAAAGACCCCTTATAGAATTGAATTTGTGGAATTAGTGGAACTAAATAAACAACTAGAGGAATTGAGTAATAAAGGAATTATTTTCCCAAGTTTTTCTCCATGGGGAACCCCTGTTCATTTGGTTTAGATTGAAGATAGATCTATGAGGTTGTGCATTGATTATGGGAAGATCAATGTTATAACAATAAATAACAATTATCCCCTAACTCGAATTGATTATTTATTAGATCAACTCCATGTAGTTAAATATTTTTCAAATGTTGACCTTCAATATGGATATCATTATTTGTGTGTGAAGAATGAATACATTCTGAAAATAGCATTCCAAACCACGGACGGACATTACAAGTTTATAATAATGCCTTTTGGACTGACTAATGCACCCTCTATTTTCATGGATCTAATGAATATAGTTTTCAAGGAATATCTTGATGACTTTTTAGTGGTATTTATTTAAGATATATTGGTATACTCAAAAAGCTACAATGATCATGAAAATCACTTGCACATTATTCTGAAAACCATTTGAAGAAATGAATTATATGGGAAGTTTAGAAAGGGTAAATTCTGGCTTTAGGAATTTTTTTCTAGTCTGTGTTGTATCTATGGATGGAATCTATGTCGGTCCTTCAAAGATCAATGAAATCCGATAATGTCTAGCACCATCAAGTGTAATTGAGGTAGACAGTTTTATTGGTTTAACGGGTTATTATTGGTGTTTCATCTAGAATTTTTCCCAATTGGCTAACCGATTAACCAAGCTCACATGTAAAGGGGTTAAATTTGTTAGGACAAAAGAGTGTGGTGATTTTTTTGAAGAACCAAAGATATTATTAGTCAATTATTATATCAGGACTCTACAATCAGGGAATAATTGGTTTGTTATCTATAGTTATTCTTAAAAGAAAGGACATGGTTGTGTCCTTTTGTAAAATGATAGAATTATTCCCTATGCATCACATCAGTAAAAAATTCCCGAAAAAAACTATCCCACTCATGATCTTGAGTTAGCAGCAGTAAAATTTTATTTGAAGATATGGAGACACTATCACTATGGTGAAAAAATGTGAGATATATACCGATCTCAAGAGTTTGATGTATATTTTATCACAAACAGAACTCAACATGAGGTAATGACGATGGCTTGAACTTCTCAAAGATTATTATTGCAATATACACTACCACCCGGGGAAGGAAAATAGGTGGTAGATACTTTTAGAATAAAGGATCATGGAGTTTTGAACAATATGAGAGTTAAAAGGTATCCTATGTTCATGGATCTAGTAAAGATGGATATGGGAATAATCATGGAAGGAGAAACATTAATAATTTCTCAAATGGTTGCCAAACCATCTATACTAGAAAGGATAAAAAGTTCTTAGACTGATGATGATGAGCATAAAAATAAAATTAAAGCTGTGAATTATGGGAGATTGATTGAATTTGTATATGAAGATGGAATTTTGAAATCTGGGAAGAGACATTGTGTTCCTGACACACCTGATCTAAAAAGGGAATTGTTGGATTATGCTTATTGCTCCAATTTCTCTATACACCCTGGTAGCACTATGATGTACAAATATTTGAAGGAACATTTTTTGTGGGGAAACATGAAGAGGGAGATTGCTGATTATGTGTCAATATGTAAGGGTTTTCAATAGGTTATGGTTGGAAGACAACATCCTGGAGGAGTCGTGCAACCTCTTCCTATACTTGAGTGGAAATGGGATGATATTACAATGGACTTTTTCATGGGGCTACCAAAGACTTCTAGAAGGAATGATGTAATATTAGAAATTATTGATCATCTTACCAAGTCATCACATGTTCTTTATATAAGAGATGATTTATCACTTGAATGTTTAGAAAGATTATATATTAATGAAGATGTAAGACTTCATGGTGTACCCATATCGATTGTTTCGGATTGTGATTCCCATTTTACATAAAGATTGTGGAAAAGTATTCAGAAATCACTGAATACTGAACTTATTTTGAGAAATTACTACCACCCTCAAATTGATGGACAATCAAAATGGACTATTCAAACCTTAGAAAACATGTTGAGATCATTATCACCTAACTTTCAAATTATGTGGGATTAGTATTTATCTCTGGTATAATTTTCCTATAACAATAGCATCCATTCAAGTATTAAGATGGAACCATATAAAGCGTTATATGGAAAGAGATGTCGAACACCAACTTTTTGGGATGACGTTGGTGGAAGGAAACATGTAGGCCCATAACTTTTTGAGGAAACAATAGATAAGGTTAAGATTATACAAACCCACATCAAATCATCTCAATGATGGAAAATGTTCTATACCGACAATCAAAGGAAATATTTGTTTTTTCAAGTAGGAGATTATGTTTTCTTGAAGTTATCTGCATGGAAGGGTGTTATACGATTTAGTAAGATGGGAAAATTAATTCTTAGGTACATCCGGCCTTTAGAAATTCTAGAATGAATTGGAGTTGTAGTTTACCATTTGGCAATACCACCAAGTCTCTCCAATGTTCATGATGTGTTCCATGAATCACTTTTGAGAAAATACATGCCTGACCCAATGCATGTACTCACCTATGAAGAAATAGAACTGGAACCTGATCTATCTTATTGTGAAGATCCTATCAAGATTCTTGATACTAGAGAAAAAGTGTTGAGAAACCGGATGACTCATATGGTAAAAGTTATACGTAGAAACCATAATATGGAAGATTCAACATGGGAACCTGGGGAATATATGATGAATAACCACATAAATATTTTTACATCGTATTATTCTAGAAATTTCAAGGAAAAAATTATTTTATGGAGGTAAGAATGTAACTCCCCAAGCTTCCACGGTACATTACTCTTTGAATAATGAAATAGCTTGCGTTGTACGCAACTTTGAGTTCTAGCACCCCACGACTAATCAAACTAGCCATTAGTAATAGTAGTACTCAATTTTTAAAGTTTTATAAATTTTATTTTTCAAAATGGACTTCATTTAAGGATTTGGGACATCAAAATTAGTGTAGGGTGAATTTTTGGTATTTTTTCTGAAACATATCAATTTTTGATAAATATTGAAAAACAATGCGTTATTGTTGAAAACCGACTTTTTATTTTAATAATTAGTTATGTTATTTAAATTTATTTTAGTTAAAAATTGATACATAATACCTATATATGGTCAATGTAATTCATTGGAGTCATTTTTTTAATAATATTAGATATATAAATTTTATTTAAGTTTTTACTATCTTTTACCCACCTTTTAGGCGCATTTGAAAATTTGCATAAAACGTAATTTTACTGCTTTTCTGAATTGAATTTAAAAAATCCAAGAGACATGGTTGAAATCAGTAAGTAAAATGTTGTTCAATAAGATGAAATTATTTTTTGTTGAATAGTAACTTTTTACTTTTATTTACCACAGTTAAAAGTAAATAGGGTAATTAAAGGTAAAATAATGATATTATATTTACCATAACACAGGTCTTAATTATATTTCATAAGTTTATTTCGACCAAAATCAACCTTAGTTATAAAATATGATCCTTTTGGTCCACTTGGATTAGATTAGGACATTTATTATTATTATTATTAAAGAAGAGTAAAAAGTGTTAAATTCAAAGATTAATAACTAAACCATTTTAAATATAGGGTTATAAATAAGATAAATTAGACTATAAATATTAATTAGAAATGTAAAAACATTTCCTACATAATGTTATTTTATTTATTATTTTTATACATTACATAATTAAATTTATTTATGACACAATGATGATGTAGTAATTATCTTATTAATGAAAGATTAAAATAATTGATATTATAAATATCCAAATAAATGTAAATTGATACTTCTGATTAATTAAAATAATTTTATTGGTTAATATTAAATGTTAGGGTTGGTTAAATAAATTTTGTTCTAAGTGATAAAGCTTTTATGACTTTCACAAAAACAAAATACCAAATAGTGTCAAAATTGACATAAATGAGTTTTTAAACAAAATACTATATTATTAATTGATATAATATTCCTAAAAATATAAGGTTCGTCAAATGGAGTTATTTAAGGTTATATATATCAATAATGACCCACTTGTGGTAATATTGTCTTTTTATAGTAAGTTTATTAACCATTTATTATAATAATACAAGAATACATGGTAAAAATTAAACTACTTAACTAAGAGTTAAATCTAAAAGATAAGGTTAATATGGTGACCTAAACCTATCTATAACCTATTAGTTGAGTGGTTTTAGACACATACCCATATTATCCTAGAAATAAATCCTTTTTGAGCCATTATAAACTGAATATGATTGTATAATAAAATAATATTTCAATCTTTTCTTAAAGTGACTCTCACCACTCTTATAAAAAGGTACTTCCCCTTCTCTCAAAATTACACCTCCAATGCCTTTTGGATTGGCCAAAACCTGCTAAAAATCCTCCCAACTACCTTATCGTAAACCAATATGCCTTAATTTGATCATAATCCAACCTAAGGAGCAATTTTTTTCAAATCAAATGAAAGAACCTGAAGAAGAGGTAATAATTTCATCACTGCTTCCAATGTTCATTCTTTATTGCACTTCCTTTTCCTTTATAGTTTCCATACCAAAATAATTAATCATATACCTTATACTTACTATGATGTTATTATAAATACGGTACAACCATATTCATTATTATATCCATCCTAAGAATGACAATGTAACCATACGTTCGTTTGTACGGCTTACCGTCTTCACGTCGTGGTGTAGTTTGTTATTCAACACTTCATCATTTGGATGGGTATAATAATGAGTATATTTGATGTAAATATTAAATATTAAATTTTAATTATTATTTATATATGATATACCATCCAATTACATATTATTTCACCTTCAATAGAATGGTATTATCGCTCATGCATACGTATGAATTACCTTCTCCATGAATGTGATGGGATTCATTCCCCATCATAACCATTCAAGAATAATTTTCATTTTAGGAATAAAAATAATGTTTAAAAAACTTATTATCATTCTGGATATGAATCAAAAACATCCTATCCATATCAAACATGAATTATCTAAAAAAACATATAAATAAAAAATAATTAGTTACCACACAAAACAATGATACTACGGAAATATTATTAACAAATAAATATTTGGAGTTAATATATGATATCATATTTATATATGTGGTACTTGTGTAATTTAATAAAAATGATTTTAATATTATATATATCGTTAACGTACCCTCGACCAATGAAAAGTAAAAGGTAATGGTTAATTCTACAATCTCTTCATTTTCTGAGGTTGTTTATACATGAGTATCAACTAGGACCTCTTTATCATCCACATCCATGTTTCTAAAAAATGTATTTCAAAACATTTTTACTATTTTATAGACTGTAGGTTAAATTCATTTATACCTTTTTTTGAATTTTTATAAAATTTTTATAAATGAATCTTTCCGTCTTTTCCAAAACAGGGTCTTTTATGACCATTTCAACTAAATTAAGGGAATAATTTTTTTAACGTATACAATGAGTGTGGATATTTTCTACCATTATAACATCTTCGAAGATTCCCTTACAAAATTATAAGAATATTTTAAAAATAATTTTTTTCTTTTATAATTATGTAACATTTAAATGATTTAAAAATAAAGATATATTCCTCTCAAATAATTTTGATTTTTTCTTTGTTGACATCCATTGATGAATTTTACACTTGTTTGAAGTTGATTTATTATGATACAATATTCAACATTGTGTTGAAGGATTTGTGATATGTTTGACTGTGGATGTGTTATTTCTATACCATTCATGGTTTATGGTTAAACTATTAATATTTCTTATACTAGTTTTAATATTAATGTTTATGTTGTGTTTCAACCTTTTCATATGAGTAATAAATTGGACATCTTAAGTGACAGGTGGAGTCTGCTAAAGCTCCTCGATGTGTATCAAGATACAAACTAGTGTTTTGGCATAGGGCCTTGAAAAAATATTCTTTATAGTCTTGGCACGATCCCTTGACTATGTGGTTATGATGCCCAGCATTATGCATTCTATCATTATGATATTGGATATTGATATTACATGTGATTATTCGACTAGTAGAATATCCATTTGAATAAGTAAATGACATTATTTGATTTTCCTTTTCCATATTATATAGAATTTTTAGTTTAAAAGTCCTATGTTTTAGTCTTATACATTGCCTTGAATGTTTATACTTATTTATAAATTTTTTCGCTATATTGTTATAATTATTGTGAACCTGAACTCACCCCTTTCTATGTTTTATTTTTCCAAGGATGTGAAGAAGTATTTTGTGACTTACCTTTAGGGATAGTCTAAGGGAGATGAATATGTTAAAAGAAGACATGATGTTTTTGTTTTTGATTTCATAATGAAATGTAAAACTTATGTTTGTATCTAGTACATCCAAGGATACTAAACTGATCGGTCTTTTGGGATTTTATCCCTTTTGATCATTCCAATGTAATGTAATAAAGCACTGACTCTAGGTATCTAGGGTTGGGGCATCACAATATTTCATTTTAATTGAAAATTTATTTTTCGTCATATTTATTTAGAGTTATAAATTATATATTTTAGTGGTTTTAATGTATATTATGATAATTTATTTATCAATAATTCAAATTTAGTTCATTGATATCAATTTCACATTGAATTTAGATGTAAACAGACTTCAATATTTTGAACATTTTAACATTAAAAAGTTATTTTTTTCATTCCGTCAACAAGATTAGTTTTTGATTAATTTGTACCAATTATGTGTTTGGAATTTGGGAAAATGGATTCCATATTTTCAATAAAAAGTTTCATATTATGTAAATAAGACCCTTTTATTTTTTGACAATATGAATAGTAGCATTAATATTTTATTATTAACATGATTAAAGGTAAATTGAAAAATTAAGGGTAAAAATAATATTATAAATATTGTAAAATTAGCCTAAAATTTGTCCTAATTTCAGTGGATGAGTGTATTTCGACCAAATCTTCCTTTGGATGAAATTATGACCCTTTTAATCAACTTGGATTAGAGTGAGACATTTATAACATAATATTCAAAGAGAATTCCATTTTTTCTCACTTATTTTTAACAAGTGAAATATTATTAATATGGATTTATATAGGGGATTTGCTCGATTATAAATTTTATTTTTGAAGATAATGTTCTTATATTTATTATGATAATTTATTTTTAAGTTTTAGAGAATAAATAATTTAAAGGTTTCTCAATAATGATGTAGTAATTATTTAATTAATGGGAATATCAAATAAATGATAATAATAATATTAAATAACTACAATTTGAGATTATTACAATCATAAAATAATTTTTTATTTTATTTTTTTGATTTTTTTGATTTTGAGAAGTATTGGTTCAAATTTATCTTTCTTTTATAATATTTTTGAAAATTCATGTAATGAATAGTTTCAAAATTGACATTGTTGATATTATAAAATATATATTATTTTATTAAATGATATAAAATTCATAAAAATATAAAATTTAGAAAATTAATTGAGATACGTTTAAAATTTTCATCAATTACTCATTTATTGATCATTTTTTATTTTAGAGTAATTATACTAACCCTCAAAATTTATATTTCATGATATCACAGTTAGAATTACAAAGTTTAAATAAGGGTTAAAACAAAATGATAAATATTATAAAACAAAAAAATTGATCTAATTTTAATTAGATAAATTTTATTCAACCCAAAATAATATGTTATTTTAAATAAATCAAATTGGATTAATTAATAATTGAAAATTATATTATATTAAATTAATATTTTGAGAAAGTCCAAAAGATCCCCTCACCTCTCTTATAAAAGCACACATCTCTATATATTATATTCACAAATCATAAAATAAATGGTTCATAAAAATATATCTAAATATCCTCCCAACATCCTCCACTTAATCATATTATCCTTATTTTTTTTCAGAAATCCAATCGAAGGATTCCTTTTGTTCAAATCAAAAGAAGATACCCAAAGAAGAGGTAACATTCATCAACAAATGTTGTTGTTTTATTTATCTATAAAACCCCTTAAATTGTTTTTATTTAATATTTATATAATAACCAAAGAATAATTAAAATACTTATATTTTTTATTAAGGGTTTTACCAACAGTTACACACAAATCAATCAAATGTGTAACAAACTTACCATTCTAGTGTACGGTAAATTACCACCTCATGAAACAATTTTGTTCATTTTTTCATTAACACCTCTCATGGATGGGAATTATTATGGAAAAATTGTTTTTATATTATACTTATAATGTTTTTATTTTTCATTAATTATTGTATAAAACATACCTTCAAGCTGTTTATTTTTTATAAATATGATAACTTCGTTTGTGGATGTGTGTACTACCACCTCGTCAAAGGGATGTGATTCCTTCAAAATTTACCAAGAATGTATTAAGGATGGGTTTAGTAAAATTATATGATATATATGAAATAATAATTCTACTTTACTAATATTATATATATATGACTATTTCATAGTTCCTTGAAATGTTTTCTCTAGTTTAAGAATCACTGCTTCTAGGTGGTTTCCATTGGATTTATTCATGGAACTCGAAATATCTTATAGTTATTTATCCAAAAGTTACCTAATTTCCAAAGGAATAGTGTTTTATTTTTGAACTTTATGGTACTTAATAACATGCATTGTTCGAGAGGATGGTAGGACGAACTCATCACACCCTTTTGGGGGGAATTATTGTCTACACCGGGACTCTATTTATAAATT
Source organism: Viscum album (assembly GCA_963277665.1). Taxonomy (NCBI): domain Eukaryota; kingdom Viridiplantae; phylum Streptophyta; class Magnoliopsida; order Santalales; family Viscaceae; genus Viscum; species Viscum album. The sequence continues at coordinate 1,830,621,760 of OY728137.1, read as the reverse complement.
TAAGAAATTTTCTTGAATCCTTAATTATTAACCAAATATAACATAGGTTTCCCTTGGAATTTTCAATCACTTATTAACATGTGTAAAATTTAGAATCATTCATATGTATTTTTGGTTCTCCATCAATGGTATCCTCTCATGTACTATTTCGAGATTCTTTTATTCATCGTTATGATGAGATTAGTTTTTAAGCCACACAGGGGGAAATCTAGAATTTATTGTCATCAAGGGAGATGAAGGTTTGTTTTGATATTGGTATAATACCTATAAAATGGGCTACCTACATATCCTTGTGAAATGAATTAGATTCCTCGTAGTTCAGTGCTTCTTAATGGGACACATCATTCCTTTTAAGGTCATGTGATAAGGACCTATCTGTATAGTTTAATGTCATCTGTTAAGGACATATAAGTGAAAGGTGATTAGTCATATCTTGGTGTGGTACATATGGAAAATAAGCTTAATGAATTTTGAAATAATATGGGATTTCAAGTTAGATTATACCCTGTTGGGAATATGGATCAGGATGAGCAAGGTTGATATGAAGTGTTGGGTTTGAATCTCAAGGAGGATTCTTACGTTTTCCTTGTGCTTGGGAATCAAATACAAAATAGTGTGATGATTCTCATAGGAGATTATAGTCCTTCGAGAGAAATTTTATTAGGCTTACATCCAGAAAAGGATGGGTTGGTGATTTGGGGGTTTAATATGGGGATTATTTCTAAGGGGGATGCCTAGATTAAGGGAATTAAGGTTGTATTCTTGAAAAGGATATATAGTGAGCTCAGTCCCTTAGAAGGATACGTAAGTATCCTAATTATGGGGGGAAATAGAGTAATCACAGTTCATTCATTATTTTGGGGCTTATACATGAGAGTTTTCCATTGGAGGGGACATGATTGGTTGAACCCATTTGGAAGGGCACACTTTTGAGATCAGGCCATCAAGCAGGCGTCCTATGTATCCTAGATTTAATAGGGATAATACTTCTCATAGTTCAAGTAATCTTGTGAAAATTTTTCGATCATGAAAAAATTATAGGACCACGTGAGTCGTGATCGGTGTGAGAAACAAGAGGATGTAAAAAATTCAACTAAGGCACCCACACTTTTCCTCCTTCTTTATAGGAAGAGAGTGAACCTATGGCAGTGATTGTGGATGGGGGAGAGGTGACATGGAAAGAGGGAGATGAGATGAGTCTTCCCTTGATTCACTTTACATTGGAAAAGGATCCAATTTAAGGAAGGAGTGAAGGTGAAGGAAGTAGATAGGTGCGAGACTGCAACCTTCTACTTGAAAGGTTCGGGGATTACACCAATATGGATTCCCTAAAAGTGGTTCTAGTAGGGGAGGGAGACTTTTCCTTTGTTCAAATGGAAAATTAGGTGTGAACCATACCATCCTTACCATAGACATGAGGTATCGGGTCTTTGAGATGATAAGGGGAGGTCAGAACCCAAACCTCGGTTTTCCAAACTGGGAAATTCACAACACTGTTCTTGGGAGAATGGTCCATGTGACTGTGGATAAACAAACCCACAGATACTCCATGAATCCTAACCCCATTGCGAAACAAATGTCGGAAACCTATAACTATGGATATACAAACCCAAATAGGAGACATGATGATGTGCCTTTCCCTAAGGTTTGATAAGTCAAGAGGTTTTGGTGGAGGTCTCAATAAAATCCCTTTCAGATAGGGGAGAAAATAAAGAAGAATCCATACCATTAATATCTTTGATGGGGGCTTGATGGCTTGTAGACTGAAGAGTTTAGGTGAATCAAATTGGGGTTCTGAAGTAGATATTGTCACACAAGTATGGGAGAGCACACAGGCTTGGGAAACATGATGTTCACTTAGGTGATGAACAACCTAGATGTTAATACTTTGGAAAGACCTGAATCAAGCCTTTAAGAGTATTCAAAATTATTCCCCAAAGAGGGGTTCTCTAGTTCTTGTGAGAGGAATAGGTGGCACACAAGTGTTTCAGATTTAGGGAAGTTAGGCACTTTAGGCGTTCATGTGTTATGGATTTCGAACTGTAAAAGGACTTAAATCCTAGGATCCTCCTTCAATTCCACTGATTTAGGTGTTTAAGAACTACCTTGAATGTTTTGGAAGACTTTAGAGAAGCACTCAGGAAACCTGAGAAGCAATCATGATTCAAGGGAATTTTTTTGTACAAATGAAGGCCCCAAGAGTCTATTTATAGGAAATAATAGGACCGTGGGAGAAAGATGATTAGGTGTGAAAGTGGCTTGCATGCCAGATTGTGGTGGGCAAGTGCCTTGCACGAGGATGGTATTTTGGATTGAATATGGAAATTCAATGTTCAAGAATTTTAAAATATTTATTTTCATCATGTGTTTTCTCCTCTTTTTTATAAGGTATTTCCATTTTTTATTTTTTAAAATTTTTGTTGGAACGAAGTGTCAAAAAAATCCCTCCTCAAAATTGGATTCGGAATGAAAATAATATCCTATACTGAGGCAAAGTAATGAATAAGAAGAAAAGTGGGGATTATGGTGCACAAGTTAGAGTGTGAGAGGTTAATGGGGTGTGCAAGTGGTAGAGCACATGATTCTGGTGTGCATGGTGACTCGCATTGCTTTTATATATCAGCTTCACTTATATGAAATCTCTCATGACTTCTTGAAATCCATCTCTCGGCATGTAATTCCTTTTATTATTATGCTTTTTTCATGCCAGAAATAGGGTGCCACACTTACGTGTTGTTTTTATACTTGCGTGCCAAGTTCATACATGCATGACTTAATACCATTGTTAATTTTTCTCAATTATTTTTCCAAAACATCAAAAATTAACATATTTTAAAGAGTATTTTTTATCTCTTTTTAGGTTTAATGGCTCTCAAAATAATCAAAACCACTGATTAATTGGCCAATAAGAGGATTGATGAAGTGATGAAAATTGTTAGTGATGACTACTTTGATGTCTTTGACACCACACTCCGAAACATGGAAAAGTATCTGAATAAATATCACTTCAATTTTCCCTACAACCATTATTTTCCTTTGTATAGTTATGGTAATCTGCATGATGTAAAAATTCCATACCCAAGGAACTATATTTCACTTTCATAGTTTCAAGACCATACCAACTTCTTGTCTGCTAATGTTTCTATTAGGGGCCCATATGCTAATGCTTGGAAAATAGATAAGGCTCATATCATGTATCACAACCTCTGTGCTCCAAATTTAAAAGCACACACAACCAAGCTGCAGCCACACTATTATTCATCCATCATTCGAGATTCTTAGACAGATCAATCCAAAGGCTGAAAGAAAAGTTAGAATTTCTACCCAGGAGGGCATGTAAAACCTGCATGGATGTAGGCATATTTGGCGAGCAAGAAGTGTGTGATATTTTCAGATGACTTAAAAGGTGTTTGGATTTATGAGGCTGTATGGGTTGGGAAAACCTATGTGTATTGGAATGATGATTTTTTGGCTGGAGTTACTAAGCCGATGAAGTACAGAAACTAACTCTTTTCATTTAAATCATGGAGATGTAGAAATCAGTTTTTAGGATTTCTACAGGATATCTCGATCTTCATTCCTTGGAGATATGTACATTGAGTTTATTCCCATCAGGGTGACATGGAATGACTCATAGAAGACACCAACCTTGGTTAGTGAGTTGATGAAATTATTTTATAATCTCAAGAATGCGACCACCATGAAGTCCCTCACATGAAGGCATATTAATATGTAGGAATATTCCTAGTAAGGAATAAAGAAAAAGGCCCCTCCTACACTTTTCTGGCCAGATGTCCAAAGGCAGTGAAGAGAGGTACACCTGACACATTTTTTCCAATGTTAGAGAATTGAGAGTTTGACAAGTGGGGATATGAAATCAATCCCAAAATTACTATGAAGAAATGCCTAGTAGGTTTCCTCGCCCTATGGATTAGTGTGTATTTTTTACCAGTCCGAGATTCCCAAGGAGGTGTGAGGCCATGAACATTTTTTATCACGACAAATCTAGACAAGAGAAGGATGGTAGGGTTGGTCACTCCTATTTTGGAAAAAATTCATAGAAGCATACTGCATATTTATAGTAGTAAATATACTTTTAGAATAGAAGGACCATTCCATGTGTTATTGAGGTTTATCTCCACTTATTTTAGAACTTATGTTGTGTAAAGTGGGGTACTGGTCTTTGGAAGTTATTTCAGACCATCTGTTCAGGTTTTCTCTGGTATTTCACCTTTTTCTCTGAATGCTTATGATATGAAGGCCAAGTAGAGTATGTATAAGTAATTTCATCTTTTACCTTATGGGAATTAGCCTATGGGGTGATTATCTGATGATGGGATAGCCAATTTAGATCCAAGGGCATACATGTTTGTATGCAGAGATGAAATATTGGCCCCTAGGATTGATAGATAAATCATATGTGAGGCCTATTCTCCTTAAAGATTTTCACGTCAATTCAAATTTCTGAAAAACAATTAATGTACCCCACTGTGCATTTCAGATTAGAGAAGCATCTAATTGTTTCCCAAAAACAATGTTTGCTAACATCTGTGGAGAATATTGGGGAAATATTTAATTTACCTATCATTGATGCAATAAATAGATTGACTATATGGTATGCTGAAAACTGAGTTTCATTGTACCCTGAAGGGGTATTAAACCATATTGTCCTTCAAGGGTGGATAAAGAGAGGTAGTAGGAAGGAACCCCTTTGTTTGGAAGGTAATTCTTCATCATTAGGGTTTGACTCACTAGAGTTGGAGGATGGAGGTGACGAGTCTCCAAATTCACCAAAGCGACCTCATGTAAGATATAATCCACCCATCATAATTAAGAGAGATACCCCATCGATCCCTACTGAGGCTGTATTAAGGAGATCTAGTTTCCATAATTCCAAAGAGTGAAGAGTCCCTTTTTCTCATTCCCCATCTATGACTATGGGAATTGGGAAGAAACTTAAATCCAAGAGCAGAAGATCCTCTTTAAAACCCTCTGGTATGAATTCTGAATATATATGACAATAGGCTATTCAGACATGGAAAATTTTACATTATTATGATAAAACCATGTGGATATATCTATTTAAAGGGTTGTATATTCTATGAATAGGGGATCTATAGGCCTCTTATGATATTCTGTTTAAGAACAATCCTGATGAATTGAGAAATTACATCTGAGAGATGGAAATTCTCATATACATAACAGATGAATCGATTCCCACCATGAAGCGAGGGAAGGAAATGATAGATCTTGGTATAACTGAAGGATTTGATATTTCATTAGATGAATAATGGTGTGATTTCATGGATCTTGAAGATGTAAGTTTCCGTTTTCTCACATTCTCCTCTTCTTTGCAATTTGACTATATTCAAAGCATTGTTACTCAGAGGAAACAACATCTTAAATTGCAGTTTACTAAAGAAAAACTAATTGAATATCCATTGCCATGAAATATCCATGGTGGAACTACACCTAGAGCTAGTGGATCACTCTGTGAATCGGGAGAAATATCTCTAGGCCAACAAGACATGGGGATGAGATAGAAAGGGTATTTCAGTATCCATTACCTACTTTAGAGTTGATGGTTAAAGTCCTCCTAAGAAGGTGAAGAAAAAAAATAATCAAAGAAAGAATAAAATGGTTAATCATTTTATCAGTAGTGGTAAGACTTCCTGAAAACTTGAATTTTATCCTTATACATGAAAAAGAGTTTAAACTTCATGGAATTGCAAGAGCTTCTTTTGTTTCTTCTCTAAAATAAAATTTTGATAATATTTGAGTAACTATGGAGGGTTATTCTGAAGATGGAAAAATTCATAATAACTTGGTGGTTCCTAAAGATGTATTGAAGCCAAAGGAAAAAAAGTCTATTCCCAGCACAACTATTTTTCCTGATATTATAATAGAGGAATCCTCTGGTAAATCAACAGTGCTTTATAAGACATAAAATTTGAAAACAACTGAATTCCATCTTGTGATACTTTAGGTTCATCACATGCACTAGAACATCCTACGATAATAGATGATGACCCCACAACTATTTTTAAGGAATCTATTGAGGTTCAATGGTTGTTAGAGGAAGGTTATGAAGAAAACCCACTGAATGCTCCAATGAGTGAGACTAACTTGGGATATATGATACCATTGGATTCAATGATGAACCTTGGAATGTCTTTTGAAGAAATATTAAAACATGTTTATATACCAAATTCTTTAGAATATTTTGATGTTCCTTTTATAGAATCAACTGGGTGTGAGTTTTCATTATTTTTCATATTAATGTTCTTATGCTTAAATTTTTAACCATGATTTGTTTAAATATGTAGTTCCCTCTAAATAAACTTCTACTATGATGATTCTTGAAGGGGGCATTAATATTAATGTTAATCCTACCATTTTAAAGACATTGGCTTAGGTTAATCGTGGGATAGAAGATCTTCCTATGATTCATTCCGAGGATCCTGAGTAAATTAGAGAGAGCATTCCCCATCTAGAGACATCAAACAAAACCGTTGAAATTGAGAATATTGGGGAAGAGTCTTCTCAAGATTCTGACCCACTGTTAGGTAAGAGATACTAATATTGAGATTATACTCACTTTTTTTATCCCTTGAAACTGACCATAACCATAATTTAATTCACTATATAGTGTTATCAACTTCAATTGCTCGTTCCTTAGGTGAAGCCTCTTCATCAGCACCAATAATATTAGGAGTTGAAGTAACCACTATCAAGGAAGTAGTAGAACATGGCACATCTTTTCGTGAATTAATCCCATAATATGTCCCTACTTAGGATAGTGATTTTGAATCATACCTAAAACAACAAAATTCCCTTCATCTTTCATGTCCCGTGGCATGGAAAATAATATATGAAATGCCCCTTGAAGAACTACCTTCAATAATTCCATGACTTTCATCTCTATTTATCACACTGAGATTTGGTGGTTTTTGAATACAGTGAAATTCATACTGTAGTGAAAGAGATTATCTTAAAGAGGGAGCAATAGAAGAAGCTTCAGCAAGATCTAATAAAAACTAATCTATTGATCCACACTGAAAAATTCAAAGAAGCGTTGTCCTAAGAAGAGGCCAATAAGACTAAAAAGTTAAAAGAACTAAAGTAAAAGATTATAGAAAAGACTGTTTAGCAGTTGTTTCTTCAACATTAATTAGATATTATCACTGGGGAGCTTGACCAACTTCATAACTCAACCAGAGAATTCCATAGGGATGGTGAAAAGGTCATTACAGATGCTAAGGAAGCATTTCGTCATACATAACAGAACAAATTTGGTCGGCTAAATGAACTTCAATAGGTAAATGATGGGGTAAAAGGAGGTTATTAACCAAATTATAAGTTACATAGAAAAATTTTAGTGATTTTTGATAGAAGAGAGACTTTATTTTGTGGATTCTTCTCTATGAATTTTTTTCTCATAAACAACAAACATTTCATCTCAAGTCATATGTATTTTCATTTTTTCTAGCTTCTTTTTTTACATAATCCAATGGACCTAGTAAGCATAGTTTTATTTTTACTAGGGTTATATAGAAAACCCCAAAAACTGTGTATCTTTTGACTTTTTATTTCTTATTTTTACCTAAACCATACAAAATGTATTTTTAGTGAGCTGGGACTTGAATTTTGTCCAATGTTCCCTTCCCAATATGTTGAGTACCATGTATATTGTTGTTGGTAGTTTTAATTCATGCATGTTAGACTATAAAGGGTTAGTGTTTAAGTTCGAACAGCTTTGAACATAAATTTTGAAATTAGATCACAATTAGGACTCAGTGGCTAAGAATTTCTCTTATATTCTTTAAATATTTCTGAGGGAAATCTTGAGTCATGATTTTTTATGGTCACCAAATCTAAAACTTGTATAAACATTAAGGAAGTATCTTCTAATAATTAGGTTACAATTATTTAACAAGCCTGTTATGGGTGTTGTGTTATGTAGGTCCGAATAGGGCATATGTTGTATAGCCAAATTGTGGAATCTTTTAACTAATAGACCTGTTATGTAGAAAAATTTTATGCAAGGCCTCTGTTGGAACGTACTGCATAGTCAAGAAAAATGGATCTTATAAATTTAACATTTCACTATTGTTAGACAAAGGAAAATAATATTTGGGTGAATCAAGACCACAATGGGTGGTTTTTTCAACTAAAGGGATTTTAATAATAAATGGTTATTTATGCTGACATTTTTCATGAATTGTAAAATGACTTCTACCCACATTTGGTGTATGAGGAATGGATAAAATTTTTCACAAGGGGAATTTCCAATATCATACTATGTAGTTTAAAGTTATGTAGTGAGGACATTGAACTGTGGAGTTTTATGTCATGCAGTGAGGACATTGTATTGTGCAGTTTTAAGTCATGCAGTGAGGATATTTTACTCTGCGGTTTTATGTCATGTAGTGAGGACATTAGGTGGCTTTAATTTAAGGTCTTTAACTTTGACCATAGGTTTGAGGCTCTCCCAATTTCTTTATTATTTTTTTGGAAATATACTACCATGTTCAAGTATGGAAGGGAATAATTATAAAATATGATTTGAAAATTTCTAGATCCAAATAATGATATGGGAAAAAGGGATTAAAGGCATTAGATGAAGTCTTTCCTAAGAATAAATTTACCGTTATTTGACAAACCCATTATGGGGGTTTTTAATGCAGGGCTGACTGGGGAATATACTGTATAGACAAATAGTGAAATATTTTTTACTAGCAGGCCTATTATGTAGGAAAATTTTATGCAAGGACACCTAGGGGCATGTACCACATAGTCTGGAAAAAGAGCTCTAAAATTTTGACATTAAATTAATAAAAGATTAAGACTGTTTATGAATATTGATATTTTCCATAACACAGATTTTGGTTTGTTGAGAAAGGTACCAATATATGGAGAGGGTATTTCCAATCATGATTTCCAAAGAATTGGAGGAATAATATTTTTATGAAGGTATGACTTAAACGTAGGGAGTATGGTGTTTTTAGTTTTAGGTCATACAACTAGGACCAAAAATAATAACAAGGTATGATATTTGGTCAAGTGATCTAAGGTTATTTCATATTGCATTGAACGCATGGAGAGAGAAATGTATAAACCATGGTCTCGAAGACTTTAAGATTGTGATAAAGGTAATGGGACAAATAAACATGAATTACTGCATTAAAATACAAGTTCTTGTCTATTGTTATCAAAGTTTTATTGGGAGAAAAAGACACTCTAACTAAGAAAAAAATTACCATTGTTTTTGACGAACCTGTTATGGGGGTTGTATTAAGAAGGGCCAACTGTGGAATGTGTTTCATAGAAAAATAGTGACGTCTTTTTAGTGACAGACCTATTCTGTAAGAAAATATTATGCAAGGCCACCTAGGGGCACATACTGCATAGTCCGGAAAAAGAGTTCCTAGATATCATAAACTTAACCACCAAAAATCATAAGAAATATTATGAATATCTGAAAGTATTCATGATTAAGAGTGTGAAATACAAAAGGGGGTAATTTTCAATGCATATAATTAATATTTGAGTCAATATTATCCATGAATTTGGAATCATTTACATAGATATGACTCAAATGTATAATGGAGGCTTTCCTTGTTTCCATTGAATCAATATTTTGTTGTGTAGTTTAGATTCATGTTGCAAAGAAATGAAGTTATTCTAATGTAAAAAAGGTAGTATTTTGGCTAGACTAAGGAATTATACCCAGGTGTAACTACGTATCTCATATGGATTAGAATCTATCCATACATAGTTCTTTAAATATTCCCTATGTAGGTTTGATTCTTACATAGTTAATAAAGGGTGTTTTTAATAGTTTATGGGCCAAAGATTGGAGATCTAGGTGTCTCTATGTATCTCATATGGATGATAATCAAGAAAAACATAGTTCTTGAACAATATTTTCTCACACCAATTGAGTTTTATGTGGGAGATGGGGGATTTTAACACATTCTAGAAGAATAGTTAAACTTAAGACACAAAATGGTATGAAAATAAAACCATGTATCTTGAAAGAACATTATGAATAGATTTGGTTCATATACAGAAGGATAAAAGGAAATAATTTTTTTTGGTTGCAGCTAGGCCTAATATTGGAGATTTAGGTGTCTCTATGTATCTCATATAGATAAGAATCAAGCCACACATAGTTCTTGAAATGAGGTCCCTATGAAGATCTGATTCAGACATAGGGAAGAAAGGGAATCATGTTCCAATAAGAAGTAACAATGATATCAATGATGCTTTCATATGGAAGCTCTTAATGTCAAATAGAGATGACATTTATCGTACAGTTTAATGTCATGTAACAGGGACAAATGATTTCATGATGTTTAACATCATGTGACAAAGACAAATATTATATACATTTTATCATCATACAACATGGATGCTTATGGTGATTTTTCAGTTCAATGTCTTGTGACTAGGACTCTGTGTTGTTCAGTTTAGAGTCATGCTGCGAGGACATGTTGTGATATTACAAAAATTATATCTTTAAGAATATTGAATTGGTTAGAGTTGTAATAATATCTTCATCCATTGATAATAGGGAATAATCTCCATTCGAGTATATCCTACGTATCAAATATGATCAGTCCCACATTGGATCAAGATTTAGCGGTTTCTTTACTAGTATCATTAGAGTCCTGAGGACCAATACCAATTATCCTTGAAGAAATTAACAGAGGCGAACTTTCTTGTTAAAGGCTCATGATATTCTATTCATATAAACATCTGAATGATTCAATGTGTGAAATATCTTTTCATCTAATCATTATAGCTCATAAAATTATTTCTAAGACTTTTCATCTATAAAAAACAGATCACAGATTGCAACTCGGAGTGAATGAAATTGAATTTCAATTGGAAAAACTATTTCTATTCTGTACACCAAGGAATATGGTGTTTCCTAAGTGGTAGTATGGTTAGTAGTCTTATAAGACCATAAAGCATGCAAAACTTTATCAGGACAATATTTCTTATCTTTATCCACCATCTTTTGGAGTATGATTGATAGGGTTTTATTAAAAGCCTCTATCTTTCCATTAGCCACAACATGATAGCGAGATTAATGGTTAGATTTGATATTTTTCTCCTGATATAACTTATTTATCTCAATAGAATATAAATTGGTGCCATTTTTCATCAATATATTATGAGGGACACCAAATCTAGTGATGATGTTAGTTTTGAAAAAACAAACAATGTTTTTTTTCTCCAAATTCTTTTAGAGGTATTGCCTCAGCCGATTTGAAGAAGAAGTCAGTAGAAGTATGATTATACTTGAAATTCTTAGTCGTAACAGAAGGATATGGTCCTAAGACATCCATTACCCATGTGGAAAATGTCCAAGAATATATATCTATTTGTAGAAACTCCAAGGGTTGATGAATGAATATGGAATGCACTTTGTGGGGATGACATTTCTTAGTGAAATATTTGAAATCCTATGTCATTGAAGGCCAAAAGTATTCAAGCCTTTGGATTTGATCCAAAAGCCTATGATCAGAATGGTGATCACCACAAGATCCTGCATGTACTTATTTCTTGATAACTACAGTTTCTTCATCTTAAATACACCTAAGGAGGATTCCATCAAAGCTTTGTTTTGAAATAGTCTTTTGGTTATATGAACTATCATAAAGAGTAAAATTGTCCACCCATCATCATATCTGTTCCTTTGCTCTATCTGGTGGAAGCACTCCATTTGGAAGTTATTCTATAATGGGTGTCATTCATCACGTGGTACGAACATATGGCTCAAAAATAGGGATAATTTCATTAATTTCCTTCATTATAGTTTTAACGAAAGGTGATACCACACGATGATGGGAAATACTGATAATTGTCTCATTCCAATTAGGATCTGCCATGGTTGTGGTTGAATTATAAAATGCATCAGATTAGGAATTTTTTAATCATGGGACATAAGACTATATCATCTCTGAAATAAATTCATCCATTAATCCTTTGGCATAATCACAAAAAGGGATTAACTCTTCTTTTCTGATAGCATAATATGCATTTATTTGTGTGATCACCAACTCTGAATCACCCTTCACTTTCAGGGGGTTCACTTGTAACTTGAGTGCCAATTCTACACTTGTGATAAGAGATTAATATTCTACCTCATTGTTGGTTCCACCATTTGAAAATAGGAAGGAATAAGGAAACACTACCTTTTATGGGGAGATAAGTACAATTCCTAACCCAAATTTGTTGAGTTTAGGGTTTTTCATTCTCTTCTCTCTTGGACTTTTGGAGGCACCATCAAAGTAAATTATTTATGTTTGCGGATTATCTTGAATATATTAGACCTCTTCATTAGTAATTTTAGTATTTAATGGTGTATATTCTATAGATGGATGTTCAGTAAGGATATACTCTAAATCATGTGCTTTTATTTCATTCTGAAGCACAAACTGGATATCAAACTATTTCAAAATAACTACCACCATGCTAAAAATCCTCTAAGCATAGGACGATTAAAGATAAATTTGAGCGGGTTATTGCAAGACAACAATTGGACATCATGATGTTGAAGGTAGTGCCTCAATTTCTAAACTGCAAATATTAGTTCTAGGAAGCACTTTTCGATACTTGAATACTAATTTTCTGTATCAAGAATAGTTCTACTAAGATACTAAAGGCTGTTTTCATTCCGAACGTCGTTCTTTTGGGAAATGGATTCACCCAACGATCACTCCAAAGATGTCACATAGAGATTAAGAGGTCTTCATTCAATAGGTGGAATTAATACTAGTGGACATTGGATATATTTCTTGATTGTATCAAATGCCTCTTGGTAGTCTTCATCCCATTAATAGGTGACTCCCTTTTTCATTAATCCAGTGAAGGGAAAACACTTGCCTACCAATTTTTCAATAAAGTGCTGAATATAAGCCATGTTTACTTAGAGTCCTATTAATTCTTTCAAATTTTGAGGAGGTGAAATTCCAATGATTTCTTTTTTTTTCTCAGGATCAACATTGATTCCATGATGGAGTAAAATGAAACTTATGAATTTTCCTGAGGTTACCCCAAAAGCACATTTTAAGGGGTTTGTCTTAAAATTCTATTACCAATGATTATTGAATATGGTCTCCAGATCAAAAAAGTGATTAGAAAATTTTATTTATTTAACTACCAAATCATCTACATAACATTCGAAAATTTTTCCCAAGAAGGGTTTTATGATATGATTCATGACGCGTTGATACATTGCAACTGTATTCTTTAAGCCAAAAGGAATTACCCCGATAGAAAAACACCCCTTGAGAGGCTTTGAAGATAATAGACCATTAATACTATATGGACATGTGGATTTTATTGTACCCATAGTATCCATCTATGAAGGAAAGTGATTCATATACATATGTTTCATCAATTAAAATATTTGTGATCAGAACTAGAAAGTCATATTTAGAAGAATGCTGGTTAAGATCTCTGAAATCAATGCAAATTTTGATTTTCCCATTCTTCATTTTTACTGGGAAAATTTTGGCCATCCAATTGGGATATTTAACCTACTTTAAAAAGTTATCCTTGATAAGCTTATCGAATTCTGATTCAATTTTAGATGCATGAGTTGGGTGTGTTCTTCTTGCTGCCTGCTTGAATATTTAGTGCTCTTCTGGAAAACCCAAATAATGAGTGGATACTATGGGATTAAGGCCTGGAATTTCTATATAATTACACAAAATGATATATTAGTGTCACTTTAGAAATGAATTATATATCTCTTTCTCTTCAGAAGTCATGGCCGCACTAATTAGAGTAGGGTGTGGATCATGTTATGTGCCCAGATTTAGTTTCTCTGATCTCATCAACAGTGATAAAGACACCTTCCTCAAATTCTAGAGGAGCATAATTGAGATATTATTCTTCTTCTTCCTTACATGTCACTTCTTTTGTTTCTACTTTCACAGTAGGTAATGAAGAAAAACATTCAGAGCTAAGGGATGCATCAGTATTTGAACATCCTGAAGAAGAGGCCACCATTTCTGACCCTACTAATGATGAAGGGTCTTCATTAAGTAATAAAGAGGACATGATTGGTTGAGAATAAACATCCTTGTATTCCTATAGTATTTCTAAAACTTCTTCTAATATTATTAGTGAAACAAAGGCTTTCTGAAGTTTAGTGGATGAAAGGAATACATCTCCATTTTAGCTTCTATCAGTTCTTGGTAAATCAATAATTTCTCCTATGATGTTAGCCCCAATTGTCATAATTTACATTATGTAAGTCATTTGATGAGTGTTAAGATTTGGATTTATCCTTTAAATATGATTAATAGGTAACACATAATCCGTACTCAAATGTTTGAATTGGTTTTCTGGAATCTTTTCTAGGCCTTTCTGAGCATTAATTCTGGTTACCTCCTTTATCTCGAACCTCATTCCCTTCATGTGATAAAATTATGCCTCAATGTATTGATATTCACATGTTTCTAACAGAGCCTTGTCACCCTAAAATGTACCAATTTGACCATTTAAATAGTAATTGAGACATTGGTGGTATGAAGAAGGTATGGTTGCATGTTGATGTAGCCATGGCCTTCCAAGCAGAATGTTTAAGGCTGTGTCTTGACAGACAACCATAAAATCTAAATTAGACACAAGATACCCAAACTAGGTTCTATGTGTAATCTCTCTTAAATTTTCTTTCTCATTATTTCCATAACCGTTCAACAGTAAATTTAAAAGAGATAAGTTAAATTTATTGAGGCCCAATCGATGATGTGTAAAAATTGGAATGAGTTTTACCCCTGAGAAATTATTAATGAAGGCTCATCAGATGTCTATGTCATTGACCATGTTATATAGATACAAGGGCCTGATGTGTCCTTGTACAACATCGTCTTATTCTTCATCTGTAAAAGATATAACTGCATGTAATTTTGCAGGGTAATTTTCTATACGATAAACCTCAGCAGTAGCAACATCAGTTTAAAACTCTTGTGAACTTGACAAAGCATCAATAAGTGCTTCTCGAAGATATTTTGACAGATTAAAGGCATCCAAAATTGACAACATGGCCGATAAATGGGATTTCTATTTCAATTCATCAAACTTTTAGTCCAGAAGTCTATTTTTACCAACATAAAGATGTAGTTTTTTAGGTGCCTTGGAAGTTGACGCCCCGGATGTAGATGTACCCTATGTCAGAGCAGAATCTGGAAATACTACTAGATTTAGTAGATTAGAATGACTAGGTCTATCTACTTACTGGGAGAAATATGGTTTAACCTTTTATTAGCCTTCAAAAATAATTATGTTAGGAACAAGCTTGTTATGTGTGGGGGAACTTTCTTGTTCTTGCTGAGCCCACTAAAGGGCTCTCCCATGAGTTTCTAACACATATACAGTTTGAGTAGGGGTAGAGTTGAAATAGTGGCTTTTATAATACCCATATCTTCCCCTATATCCTAGACCTTGTCTACTTCCTCTAGTTTCCTAGTTTGGTACAAGGAACTCGTGATCATCATCACCAGAATCACCATTGGAATAGGTATACGTTACGTATATAACATTAACAGAACCAAAGATGAATTCTTCATCTGATGAGGATTCTACGTGACAAGATAGTCCTGGTTGTGCCTTTTGGTGGGGCAGTGCTCATGCTTTTGAAACATATGGGATGAAATCTTTTAGATTCAAGGACAACATTGTCCTTAACCCTATATCATCATCTTTTGACTGCTCTTTGTCCTTCTGATCGTGTCACTTCTTTGAGGATTGACTTTTGGAGGAGTAATCTTTTGATTAAGGTGGTTTTACTATAGTAGGAGTGGGAGAAGATCAAATCAGTTTCTTGAACTATGTTTGTAGAATGGAATTAGTTTGGTTGAATGTTTTCCTGATCATCCAATCATAATATTTCTACACATTTTTCTTTTGACTTCCTACCATTCACCTTCTTCCTTTGGATCTGTAGCAGTAACACATGCTACTTCGGATGACCTACTTTTCAGTTTCACTTGATCATAGTATAACATTTTTTGGAGGAGGTATTTGAAAACAAAACACTACATAATGTGATGCCCCAACATCTAATAAAAGGGAAAATAATTTGGAAGATCTTCATATTTTTCTTTTTTTTGGTTTCTTTTTCCTTGGAAATTGAAACAATTTGTTTTCCAAATTTGAGATGAAGTAACCAGAAACCTATTCATTCTGAAAAGAATAAACTTATTTCTTTAACTCCTCAAATAGTTTCTTCCTTTGATCTATTTGATCATATTAACAATGTGGTCATTTATTGGGAAACTCAATAGGTGAATCCCTTCAATATGATGAATGTTTTGAAGTGGAAGTAGGTATAGGTGCTTGCTTGAGTGTAACAATAGTAGCCTATGCTTTCCTTGTTCTCCTTCATAGAGTTTATGGAATTACATGAGATTTAGCTTTAGTTTCCACAATTTAATCCTCCAACTATTGGGAAATTGAAGCAAGGTATTGAAACCCTTTTGTTTATTTCACTGGGTCAATGGTGTACATAACTCATCATGCAGATTTTCCACACAAATTGGTATCAAATATTCCCAAGGAAGATCTATATTTAAGGAATATGTTAATCCTTTCCATCGCGATATGAAATTGGAAACTCTTTCATTTTCTCTTTTTTTTAAAATTTGTATGATCAAAAAATGTTTTCTTCAGATGCGTTGAGAAAAATTGAAGAATAAATTTTTAACATAGATCTTTTCATCCAGTAATTGATCGAGATTGACAACTTGTATACCAGACCAAAGCTGGTTCCTATAATGACTGCACAAAGCACCTAAGCTTTACTGCTTCTTGTTGTTGAGGATTCCCCAACATGGAATCAAAAAAAGAAACAAAGTGCGTTATGTGATGCTCTAGATATCTCAAACCATTAAATATTGGGAATGTAGTATTCACAAAGTTTTGTGGGGGAGGGATCAGATCCTCCCATTCAGGTTAAGATCTCTTTTCCTGCTGAACTGGTTCACACTATTCTTCCATAGCATCCAACCGAGTTGTTAATGACTTAATTTTATTCATTAAAATTTGAGGAATATCTGGATGATCTGGGACCTATACTGGTACAATAGCTGGAGCTTTAACTGGTTAAATGACAAGAAAAACCATTGGTGGTGGTGCTAGTATTTATCTTGGATAACCCACGGTGATAGGCCTATAAGGATGTGTTTAATCTTTCCCTGGACGTGTACCCAATGGATGGAATTCATTATCTATGTCTGTGGTTACAAAAATCATATTTTCTTAGGATCCCCTAAATGATGTGAAAGTTGAGGATCAACCTGAGGAGCATGTCTAGCAGAAATTCTTCTTTGAAGTAACTCTATATTGAGTCTTTCCAACTCTTTCATCTACTCTTCTGGCTAGGAAAATATTTTTTCAAGTGAAATAGATTGAGCTTCTCTAGTGGAAAAGTGATACCTGATCTAACCTTTACCTTTCCCCTTTTTAAATACCATTCAAAGGGGTGGGAGTTGATTATTTGAGGCTATATCTAGATTCTGAGTAAGCCTCTGATATCAGTTACACAAACCTCCTTCATTTTCTTCATTGTGTACCGTATTATGGATAATAACATCATATTCTAATTCCTCTGAACTAGAATCATTTTCTGGATGATCTTATGAAATGGTTTTAATGAAATTTTCTAATGCATAATGCATTGATGGAATTATATCAGTATATTTAAATTATCATCTCCTTCTGTGTCTTTTATGAAACTATGCTCTCCTATATGATGAATTCTCGAGAACTGTTTTATAAATAGTTACCCAAAGGGAATCCTTGGATAGTTTATTTGGGCACTCTCATTGTGGATTCTTCCTTAATCAGGATAAAAATGACTTCTGTTGAGGATGATATTGTAGATGTAAAAAATCCCTCATCCCTGTAGGTTGGGGCTGTTTCTGTTTTATTCTTAAAAACTTTGAACTTTGTTTATTGAATTCAAAGGTTGAATTAAACAAGCCCCCATCCCTATAAGATAGGGTGTATATTAAACTACTATAGTTGAGATTCATGTATATGATTTTATAATTTTGGGAATTTTGGTTCGAAAATTAGTTCTGTGTACTATCTAACAACCACTCAAATCACTTATTTTAGAAGATCACTATTCTATTTCTGAAATTTTATTCATCTAATGGATGAAATACTTTAAGTGGGAGGCCTACTTAAGATTATCACATGCTTGATGAAAAAGTATCTCAAGAGCTTTCTTTCTTTGGGCCTGACTCTAATGAGAGCTAGTTGAGGTCTCTCCTTGAGGGTACATTTTATTACATAAAAATCAGTTGATTGTAGCCAGACATGGGAAATAACATTGCCTGAGACCACTTTTGGTGAGCTTTGCTGATTCTAGGGAATAGTAAAATGTAATGCTCCATGTGCACCCCATCCTCTAATATGAACACCAGATGGGGTATCAGAAATTAATTTGTGTAGCTTCTTTAGAGAATCGAGGTATGCATGATGAAGGGTTCTCTATTGCTTTTAAACCGTTGGATATTGGAAAATGGAGAGAGATTCCAAGTCAATTTGGAATTTCCACCATTATATTAACATTACATGATTTTGATATTAATCATATGATAATACTTTGGTTTTAAAATTATGAAGAGTCTTCCATAAGTTGAGGCAGACATCATGAACGCAATCTTCTGCCATCAATTCTGAAATGTTATTTTGAGATTTTTCCAAAGGCCAGAAAAATACTGGTACATTTCCTTTAGAGAATTTGTTGACATGATTAACATATCTTCATCATCATTAACTAGAGGTTTCCCTACATGGTCTGACCAAAGTGAACATTTCTTGATTGTTTTGTTAAAAACATTAGAATCAGTCGCTTTGACCCTGCTATATTAGAAGAAAAATGACACAAGGGAGTTTCGGAGAATGATTGTTCCCATAATATTTATTCTATTTGAGAAAGTATTTCACCTATTAATGACAAGGTATCAAACATGAATGACATTGTGTTGGAAAGTGCCTCGAGATAATATGTCTTTCTCATTACTACATTATCACTTATAAAATTATATTGACAGTGAAAAATACTTATTTAGAGAGAAATTTCATTGAAAATTACATAATGAGGAGGACCACCATGGTGGATTATAGTAAGGGATAAGTTCTCTTTATCCTTGGTCTTCTTGACACATGGAGGGTTTCTGTGGCTCTCATCCAGAGATAGGCTCTATGGATTGATGGAATTTTTATGAAGAAAGACTTGATGATAATTGTCCAATGGGGAATATTATAATTATTACTAATACTCCCATAATTTGGTAATGACAGGGTAATATCTTGAGCTGCAAAAGATAAATTTTTGAGTGCATCAAGAACTCCAACATTAAGAGGAGCCTGATTGTAGCTTGGATCTTGATTTTCCAACTCTGTTTGGAGATAATTTTTGATGTATTCTTCCTTACACTTAGTTGGGGTCACTTGTTTGGAGAAGTTGTTATCATGGGATGTTTTATGTGCCTTACTTGGAGTGGTTATCAGAATAGGTCGATTACATCCAATTTGAAATGGTGTATGTTCTCGACCTGGTTGTCCATATTATATGGTGTAGTATGCCCCATAAACCTCCTAGACTAGAATAGAGGTAAGCATCAACTCTGAGATGGAATTCCTATGTGTCATCCTACGAGTGTGGAAAAATTTATGTGTTTATTCCCCTGGTACTGCTAATGTTTTTGTTATGATATTCCGGAATGCTTCCAAAATATGGCCCGGAATTTGTGCATGCCCTTTAACCATTGCTAAGATGTGTTTAGTGACTTCAGTGGCCAAAACGAGAATATAAGTCCATTCCGTATATGGAGAAGGTTTATGTTCCTACTAGAATCCTCTTTTTCCTATCAATGGGTACTAACAGTACACATGTATGGGGTAGAGAGTTGAGTCTTCCTGAGAGTTTTCATTAGAGCTTTCCGAATAACATCTATGGGTGCTACAAAATGAGACTGTTGGCAGGCATGATGAATGCTGGTTGGTGTATGTACTCGCTAACTGTTTTCTTTCAAGATTGGTTGACAAACTTCTTTCAATACTAGTAGACGAGACTACAGGTAGAACCGATGATTGTAAGTAGGTGTATGTTCCTGTTTACTAGTTTCCACGACATTTGATTGGTGGGATTCTTGAAATATAGTCCGAATGAGCCTGCTAACTGGCTGATAATTTGAAAACAGGTGTTTGTGCCTATTCACGGTACACCACCAGATTTTCCAGGTGGGATTGGTGGGTCTATACCAGATGAATCTTCTGGGCAGCAGAATTAGGGAAGATGGGTGTATATTCCCACTCATTTTTTTCCATCATGTTAAGTTGATGGACTACTCTAAAGGGGGAAAAATTATAAACCTACTCCATGTTGAATGAAAATTTTCCCCATTGGTTCATATTGTGCACCTGGGATTGGGAGACCTGGGCTGAATGTCCTGAGGCAACACCCCCATCATGTTGTGGGTTTGCTGTTGTGAAATTTTACTAGTGGAAATTGTTGGTGGGAGTCCTTGAGAAGGACCCCTGGGTCTTTGAATTGAGGCCATGAGTGACCTCTTGATCCACATCCCTACAGTATGAGAGGGACTAGTTTTTGAATTACAAGGGTAAAGATCCAAAATGGTTGAAGACTATGGTTGGCACCATCTTCTTCTTGATCATTGGTCATCTTCAACCAGACGATCGAGGGTTATTATTGACCTAGAGAGCCTTTTGGGCAGCCTTCAAGGTTGGGATAGTACCGTGATGATGGTATTTCCTTACCAGTATATTCAAAACCCAGTGTTTAAGATTCTATGTTGGTGATGGAGTCCTTCCAGTGGATGAGGACCTAGTTTGAGCAGTGGCTGGGACATTCTTCGATGAAAACTTGATGGAATCCATTTGGAGTGAAGGGATTTGTAAGAAAACTGCGAAAAAAATGAACTCCCTTAAATAAACATCTTTTATATGGATACACATGTGTCTAATTCCATTGTCTAGACTTAATTTATCAATTTATAGGGTCCTTACAGGTGGGTAACAATATTAACTTGGTTAAGGATTCATGTCAGGTTCACCATTTTTGTTTCATAGTTCCTTGAAATGTGCATTCTAGTATAAGAATCACTGCTTCCAGGAAGTTTCCATTGGATTTATTAATGGAACCAGAAACATCAAATGGTTCATTATCCAAAAGGGACCTGGTTTCCTAAGGCATTCATTCTTTATGTTTGAATATTATGATACTTAATGAAATTCATTAGTCAATAGGATGGGTGGTTAGACTCATCACACCCTTTTGGTGGGAATTATTGTGTACTCTAGGACTCTCTTTATAAATTTATGATATTTTCACAAATCCTTATTAATTCACCAAGTATAAAATAGGTTTCCCTTGGAATCTTCAATCACTTATTAAAATTTTTGAAATTTAGAATCATCTGTATGTATTTAAGGTTCCCCGTCATTGGTATCATCTCGTATACTATTTATAGATTCTTTTAATCATCATTACAATGATACTGGTTTTTAAACCACTTAGTTGGGCACTTTGAAATTTATTTTCATCGAGGGAGATGAAGGTTTGTTTTGATATTGGGATCATACCCATAAAATGAGCTACCTACGTATCCTAGTGAAATGAATCAGAACCCTCATTGTTCGGTTCTGCTTAATGGGACACATCATACCTTTTATGGTCACATGAAAAGGACCTAGCCATACAGTTTAATGTCTTGTGGGATGGACTTCTAAGAGAAATGTGCTTATTCAATGTTTGGTGTGGGACTTATTCCAAAGTTTCCCAGGGAACATTGAATGAATATGGGTTTCCATGTAAGATTATACCCTATTAGGAATATATCCTAAAAAGAACATGGTTAATTTGACATGTTGGGTTTGAACCTCAAGGAGGATTCCTATGCATCACATGTGGATGGGAATCAAATCCCACATAGTTATATGAGTATCATAGGATAGTATAGTCCTTTGAGAGAAATGATTTTTTGATTACCTTCTGAAAAGGATGCCTTGGTGATTTGGGGGTTTAATTTTGTTCTTATTTCTAAGGATGCCTAGATTAAGGGAATTAAGGTTGGATTCCTAAAGAGGATATCCAGGGAGCTTGGGCCCTGAGAAGTCTTCCTATGTATCCAAATTATGGTGGGAACTAGATTTCTCATAGTTCATTCATTTTCTTCTGGCTTATGCATGGGAGCTTCCCATTGGAGGGGCATGATTGGGTGAACCCTTTTAGAAGGGTACCCTTTTAGTTCAGGCCTTTAAGAAGGCATCCTATGTATCTTGGTTTGAACAGGAATCAGATTTCTCATAGTTCAAGAAATCTTTTCAAATTGTTGCGACAATGGACATTCTCTAAGTCCACGTGAGTCATGATTAGTGTCAGAAACAAAAGGATGTCAAAAATTGAACAATGTACCCCCACTTTTCCTCATCCACTAGTGGAAGAGGGCGCAACTATGGCTGTGACAGTGGATAAGGGTGAGGAGACCCAAGAAGGTTGTGAGGTGAGAAGCCTTCCCTATATTCAAATTCCATTGGATATGGGTCCAATTTAAATAAGGCATGAAGGTGAAGGAAGTAGAGATGATAGAGATTGAAACCTCCTACTTGGAAGGTTAGGGGCTTACACTAGGATGGCTACCCTAAAATTGGTCCTGGTAGGGGAGGGAGACTTTTCGTTTGTTCAAAAGGAAAAGTAGGTATGAACCATACCTTCCCTACCAAATATCTGAGGTTATGGGTCATAGAGATGAGAAGGGGAGGTTTGAACCCAAACCATAATCCTCCAAACTAGGAACATCCCAATACTGTTCCTGGGAGAAAGGTTCATGTGACAGCGGATATAAAAATCCATAGATACTCCATGAATACAAACCGCATTGTGAAAAAAAATGTGAGAAACCTATGAATATGGATATCTAACCGAAATAGAAGACACACTGATGTGATTTTCCCAAATTTTTTATAATTCAGGAGGTTTTGGTGGAGGTATCAACAGAATCCCTTTCAGATAAGGGAGCCAATGAAGAAGAAGCCTTTCTATTAATGTCTTTGAGGAGGGCTTGATGGCTGGCAGACTGAAGAGGGTAGGTGAATCAAAAAGGGGCTTCCAAGTATATATTGAAACACAAGTATGGGTGAGAAAGCAGTCCTGGGTGACCTGATGTTTACTTCAATGATGAATAACCTGGATATTAATACTTGCGAGAGACCTGACTCAAGCCTTCATGAGTATTCATAGGTATTCCCAAAAGTGGGGCACTTAAGATGCTATGAGAGGAATAGGTGGCACACAAGTGTTTCTGATTTACAGAGGTTGGGTTTTTTAACCATAAAATTGTTATGGATTTCAAACACTAAAAGGACTTAAGTCCTATTATCATCATTTAGTTCCTCCGCTTTAGGTGTTTAATAACTACCTTGAATGTTTTAGAAGACTTGGGAGAACCACTAGGGAGACGTAAGCAGAAATAAAGCTCCAGGGTAATTCATTAATAAAAATGAAGTCTCCAAGGGTCTATTTATAGGAAGAATTAGACCCTAGGAAAAATAATATTGGGCTCGGAAGTGGATTGTGCACCAGATTGTGGCACACAAGTGCCTTGAATGCTAACAGTTTCAGCAAGACTAAGGCAATTCAATGTTCAAGCCTTTCCAAATCTTGATTTTATTCATGTGTTTTCTTGAATTTTTGTAAGGTGTTTCCCTTTTTCATTTTTTAAACTGTGTGATGGAACAGAGTTTCAACAATGACATTTACATTCTTTCTTTTAACATGACATGAAATAGAAGCAGTGTTCAGGCGTACGTATCGCTTACTATCTCCTTAAACGATGTATTTAATTTTCTATTTATATATTTTATAGATAATCACAAATACATTTATATTTAATATATACGATATTTCTATCATGTGTATCATTTCGGAGATAATTAAATCATAATATAAGTATGAGGACCAAGAATAACAAGTCAAAAACATGTATAAGAAAGAATTAGTTATTACCCAAAATATAACTTATACTTGGAATTGTTAATAAGAGATTAATATAATTTTATAAGTAAGTCATATATTGTGTTATATATATGAATATGGTTATATAATAGATGTATAATAATCTTATATTTATTATAAAGTATGTTTTTATGAGTACGGTGAGAGTCAAGACATAGGGTAAGAGATTTATCCCTCACTTTTTTATGGGACATATGAGTTATAAAATACATGTTTATTCTATATGGTGTATATACATCCCATTAATGTCTTTTATGAGTCTTATCCAGAATATTTTTTTTAAATATCTATTTTTTGAGCTCACTTTCATGGGTTTTATAGATCAAATATTTCCAAATGGATAAGGTAATTTTGTCTCAATTTTCCTTATTTGAGTCACATGTTACATTACCCACCTATATTCTTTTACGAGGTGTATATAACACCATTTTAAATATTATATCATGAATATAATTCTTTTAAATATATTTTATTCTTGAAGTAATTTTATTCTATTTTCAGTCAT
This sequence comes from Viscum album, assembly GCA_963277665.1. Lineage (NCBI taxonomy): Eukaryota > Viridiplantae > Streptophyta > Magnoliopsida > Santalales > Viscaceae > Viscum > Viscum album. The sequence goes on along the minus strand of OY728137.1, from coordinate 1,830,597,185 downwards.
AAATTTGTGTGCCTTCAAAACAATGTTTTCTAAAAATATTTTAAAAGTTTATTAAATGATATTTTAAATATTTTCAAGAAAATGGATTTCAATGATGTTTAAAATGGTTTTAAATATTCCATTATAAAATTTCAAGGTTATTTTTAATGAAAAATGATGGATAATTTTGTTATGATTTCAAAAATATTTTTCAAATAAAAAATGATATTTTCCTCAAGAAATGTTTTAAAAAGATCTTCAAAAAATATTATCCCAATTATATGACATACTTTTCCATATTTTATGATTTACTAGGGATATTATCCAATAATACCATTAATATCATTTCTTTAATGGTTTATGTTTATTATGTAATGATATTTATGTAACCAATTTCTTTTCTATGGGTTATGTTTATAAAATGTATTTCACTCCATGGATTCTGATATGATTAATGATTTATGTTCTCATAGCACACAAATGTATGGTTTTAATTCTGTGATAGGTAGGACCTATATCTCACTCCAATGCATTGGGTAAATATGTATAACTCATGAGGTATATATGTTATGTGTGAACTTAATTTCATGTTCATAGTTCTATGTGTGGACATAGTTTTCATGTCTATAATTTTATGCATGCACATAGTTTTCATGTCCATATGTTTTTGCAAGGTCCTGATTTCATGTCATTAATTTAATGAGTGAATATATTAATATTTATACATGTTATCAATGTTACAAGTTTATGTGTATACCAAAATCTCATGTGTTATGTTAAAGTTGTGATCTCATGGATTAGGTTCTTTGATTTCTTTATGATTCATTTCTTATGAACTGCCAATATTTATTCCATGATTCATGTTTATGATCTTTTATATGCATGGTATGATCTTAAAATGTTATGATCACATTATAATACCATTATTTACAATTTTATACTTATATATATATTACTTGTTTTCCATTACTAAGCATCTAAGATCACTCTTTTCTAATGTTTGATTTTCTACAGTTTATAAGGAAATGAATTAAGTAGGATTACTAAAGGGAAAGATCATTGTGTGAAACATTTGTGATCTTCCACTAGACTAGAATTTTCAAATACATGTTTCCAAAGGTAATAAAATAATACGGAACTTGGTAACATGTTTTTATAATGTATAAAATGTTCCAAAAAGGGTGTAATTTCCATGTATGAAAATCCTGGGTCATTATAGTTGTTATCAAAGAAGAAGTTTAGTCAACTTTAAGAAACTAGGATAAGAAAAATTTAGTAATATCCTCAGAGATATTTCTATGTATTTTTATAGGTATTTCTATAAGGATAAGTCTATGTATAGGTTTAAATCCTATAATTTTGGTAATGATCATGAATATCCTAGGATTAAACATAAGATGTTATATATTGAAATTAATTTACCTTAATGACGTGTTTTTAACAGTATGATTAGTGTTTCTCACAATATTTTATTTTTGTTTTAGAAAGTGAAATGAAATGATGGACCTCCAAAGAAACCGAATGTTATGGAAGATAAAATGAAAAACCTTATTTCTATGACCAGCCATCCTTATCAAGCCCTGAATTATACTAGACTTCCAAATGACCAAATTGGGGAATAAAATTTTCTCAAATCATCCTAATGGATATGCCCACCTTATTTTTTTGGAATGACCAATCCACTTGTTCATGAGAATTGGAAGTGAACCATTGAAAATATAATTTGAATTCTCCATTGTTTATAATGTGAAAAAAGTGAAGTTAAAAAATTATCTCTTCGAAGGTCAAGGGAATCAGTGGTGGAACTTTATCAATAATATGAGGCAATAATATAAAATCCACTCCATGGATTGAGATAAGTTTAAGAAATTATTTTAACTAGGTTACTTCACCGCATTCTTCTTAGAAAAAGGTATATTGAGGTTTCCTATCTATCTCATGGTTATGATAATAAAATAAGGATAAAATTTAATGGAAACTCTAAAAACTATGGAGAGAAGAATATTATATTTACATTATGCTAAAAGTGTGTAAGAGAACATGGACGGAATCATCTTAAGGGGGATAGAAAATGTTTTAAGTGTGGGAATGAAGGTCATAAATATTTGACTACCAATTTAATGAGAATAAAAATAAAGATCCAAAGAATTAACCTCCGTAATTTAGTGTTTCAATTATGTGTATTTTGGGAATTACACCAACAAGTTTCTTAATCCAAGGAAACATATGAATCATAATCCACAAAAACCATTGTGGACAATGGGAAAAGGTAAATAATAACCTATCAAAATAGATGAATTGAACCATGATAATTAGTTAATAATTATCCTCCTCTCCTTTTTTGGGAAGTTCATGTTTTATTTTGAAGGAATAAACCCTAGGGAAAACATATTTTTCATCCATTAGTGTAATTTCATGTGTTTATCTGCTTAGATTATGGAATAATGAAATAAAATATTCTATCGATACAAGGATGAACCCATGATTATAATTATTTTTTTATAAGATAAGATCTTATATAAGGAATAGAAAATCATGTGGGTATTCAATACAGTTTTATAGTAATTCAGGTTATTATGATGTTTCTAGAGAATACAAGATATTGGTCTTCACATTATTGGTGTGTGAAAATTAAAAGGTGCGTAATTTTCTTTTGAGGATTAATGATAAGTTGATTTTGAAAAATTTTTAACCTACATTGGAATGTTTTGGATTTTAATCTTTTCAAATGTTCATAATGGTAACTATTTATGAAATTGTTCAAGTTTATCTTTTGATGATTTTATAGTGATTAATATTTTACTTAACCATATGATGATTTATGTGTATTTGATCACATGTCCTAGTACCTTCATTTTTTATTACTCAATTGGCCCCTTATATCACCACAAAGTTATTGTCCTATTATGATTAACATTATAATGACCATGTTCTCTGTCACTCTCCATCAAATCTTGATAATTAAAATTATATTAAATGGTCATGTTTTCACTTTCCACCAATCCTTGTTATGTGGTGATATTTTTATTATATTTTCCATATATTTATAGTAATTTTAGTTTAACCTTTTTATGATGTGGGGTTCCCAAAAATAAATTATCAAACATCCACCATTGATTTTTGAAGTGCAATTTAAAATTGCAAGGATGTGATTTCCTTTTTAAATTATTGATTGTATATGAATGGTATGTTATCCATTGAAACTTCCACAAAATCTATCTCTTATTCATGATATGTTCCATGTATCACTTCTAAGGAATTAAAAATCTAACCCTTCAAATATACCAAACTCAAATGTTATACAATTGAGGAAGGATCCTTCTATTATGAGAAACCTGTAGAAATTCAATACAGTGGGGATAATGATCTAAAAAACAATAACACTCACCTGGTTAATGTTTTTTGGAGAAAACTGTTTGTTTTAAGAAGCTGTGTGGTGAGTTTATGATAAAATGAGGTATATGTATCCTCATTTTCTGTATTATATTGACGAATTTTGAGGGAGAAATTCATTTTAAGGGGTGTAGAACGTAGTACTCCAAGTTTTTAAGAACATTTTATTTTTTACATATAAATTTAGTTTACTTGATGTAATGTGTTATATTCTACACCAAGTAATTCTTTCAATACATGAAGAACTAGATTAACTTAATTTATATGAAACATTGAGTGTCTATAAAAAATCATTTCATTATTATACTAATATAAATGGGACAATTATAACATCTCTATTAGAATGAAATGGATGAACATGATTAAATGAACTATGAAATTATGGTTTACAAATAATTATATGACCAATAAATTATAAATTATAGTTAAATCATTTTTAAAATAAAAGTAAATGTTTTCTAAAAATTATTTAAACCTCCACAATTGTGTTTTATAAAAATAAATAAAAAAATAACTCTTATTGGATTATATAATTGAAATATATATATATATATATATAATATATTAAATATATTATTTATCATTAATATTATTTTCTATAGATATTATATATAAATATATAAAATATCTAGCATAAAAGAAGTATTTTTTAAAAAAGGTGGTTTTGTCGCCTTTTGATGGCAGATTTTTTTAAATATATTTTTTTAAACAATTATAAATTATATTTTAAAAAATTATAATTTAAAATCATAATATCAAAATTTACTTCGTGTTTATTTTTTATTTTTTATTTTTTATGGTAATTTTAATTTTTTGTTGAATAGTGAAAAATTAATGCATTTTAATTGAAAACGATTTTTTCATCAAATTAATTTATAGTGTTAAATTATATATTTGAGTGTTTTTAAAATATAAATAGTTAAATTTTTTATAATTTAATAAAATTTATGTAATTGGAAAGAATTTCACATTTAATATGGATATAAAAACATTTCAATATTTTGAACATTTTTACTTTAAAAACCATTTTTCTTGTTCTGTCAACATGATTAATTTTTAATTAATTACCACCAATTATGTGTTTTGAATTTAGAAAAATGGATTAAATATTTTAAATCATAATATTTAAGTCATTTAAATAACTCACTTCTATTTTTGGACAATATGAATATTAGCTTTAATAATTTTTTTGTTAACATGGTTCAAGGTAAACCGAGAAATTAAGGGTAAATATAATATTATAAATTTTATAAAATTACCCTAACAATTTTTAAAATTTAATTTCATAACTATTTTTAGAAAAATAGATTCATTGGTCTTAAATTATGACCGTTTAAAGCCACTTGGGTTAGAGTATGACATTTATAATAGTATATTCAATGAAGAGTCAATTTTGTCACACTTTTGTTTTTAACAAGTAAAATATTTTTAAAATGGGGTAATATATCAGATCTTTTTTAATATAAATTTTTGTTTTGATTCTAAAATGTTTATATTTATTAATAAAATATATTTTTATTTTTTATAGATGAAATAATTTAATTAAATTTTTGTATAATGTTGATGTAGTAATTGTTTAATTAAATGAATGTATCAAATAAATGATATTAAAAATACTAAAATAAATTTAATTTAAGATGATTAATTTCACACAAGAATTGTTTAGGTTAATTTATAATTTTAGTTATGTTTTAGGAGTATTTTTTAGAATTTATCTTTCTTTTATAATTTTTTTAATAATCATGTATTGAATAGTGTCCCAATTTACATTATTCTTTTTTTAAAATAAATAATATTTTATTAAATGATATAAAATTCATAAAAATATAAAATTCGTCCAAAATATTAGTGTAATAATAAAATTTTCATCAATGAATCATTTATTAGTCTTTTTTTATTTTATATTAATTATTTTTACACTAAACTTTTAAATTACATGATATCATGGTAAGAAATAAAAAAGTTAAATAAAGGTTAAAACAAAAAGAAAAGGACTAGACAATAGTCAAAACTTATCTAATTTTCATTTGATAAAAGTATTATAACAAAAATCATTCTATAATTTAAATAAATCACATTGGAACCATTTTTAATAGAAAATTAATTTCTGTTAAATTAATATTTTGATAAATTTCAAAAGTGCCCCTCCCATCTCTAATAAAAGGACACCTCTCCTTGTCTCCTCTTGACACTTCATAACCTATTTGGATCATAAAAAATAAATCTAAATATTCTCCAAAAATCACTCCCTTCACCCTATATACATTACATGTGGCATAAAGCCATCCAAATGAGTCCTTTTGTGAAAATTAAGAAGACATACCCAAAGAAGAGGCAATGTTCATCAATGAACATTACTGTTTTATTTCTTTCTTAAATACTTTAAATTATTGTTATTTAAAATTTATATAATAAAATAACTATCCAAAATATACTGATATGTTATTATATTAATGTTTTGAAATACAATCACAAAAAATTCAATCAAATTCGTAATGAACTTATCATTCTTGCGTAGGGAGAACTACTACCTCATTAAATGATATTATTCAATTATCATTTACCACATATCATGGTTGGGAATTATGATGGAATTTTTATTATATGATATATATGATATATATGTTTTTTTAGGATTATTTAATTTCAATATAAAACATACCTTCATGCATTTTGTTTAAGATAAATATGATAACTTCATTTGTGGACGTGTGGCCTATCATCTTCTCAAAGTGATGTGATTTGTTCACACATTACATGGAATGTAATAAGGATGGGTTTAGTGAAATTATATGATATATATGACATAATAGTTCTAAAAAAATGATTTTACACACACACACATATATATATATATATATTTCATTTACTTTATTTCTTACAATATGACATGAAATGGGAGCAGTGTTTATGCGTACGTACGACATACCGTCTCTTTGAATGGGGTATTTAGTTTTCTATTTCTATATTTTATATATAACCATAAATACATTTATAATGTATATATATTATATTTATATCAATTTTATCATTTTTTATATAATTAAATCATAATCTATGTATGAGGACCAAGAATAAGAAGTCAAAATATGTACGAGAAACAAAGCAGTTATTACTCAAAACATAACTTAAACATGGAATTGTTAATAATCATGTAATATTATGTTAAAATTAATTCATATACGTTATTATATATATGAATAATATTATTTAATAAATGTATAATAGACTTATATTTATTATACATGAATGTTTCATGAGTATGACAAGAGTCAAGACATAAGGTAAGGGATTTATGACTCATTTTTATTTCTGTATGAAGCATTCCTTATAAAATAATTAAATATTATACATGGTGTATATAATTCCTATTAATGTATTTTATGAGTACTATAATGAATATTATGGGTATTTACATATCCATTTTATGATCTCTCTTTAATGGTGTTTACATATCAAAAGTTACTGAATCGGTAAGGTAATTTTGTCTTAAATTGCCTTATTTGAGACACATGTTATGTTATCCACTTACATTATTTAACAAGGTATATATACTACCATTTTACATCATGTTTCATGAATCTAATTATTTTCATGATATTTTAAATGTAATATAATTTTATTCTTACTTTGGTCATAAATATTTGTTCCTTCAAAAGAATGTTTTCAAAGAAATGTTTTAAAAGATTTTTATATGATCATTTAAAAATGTTCTAGAAAATGTATTTAAAAAATGCGTAGAATGTCTTTAAAGATACATTTATAGTTTTCAAGATTAATTTCAATGAAAAATGTTTGAATTATTTTATGATTTTAAATGCAATTTTATAATATAAAATGATATTTTACTCAATAAATGTTTTAAACAGACATTTAAAAAATATTTTCCATATAAGAAGACATAATTTTTTATATTTTATTATTTATTGGGGTTATGATCCAAGAATACCATTCTGATTACTTATTTAATGATTTATTTTTATAAATGAATGATATTTATGAAACCTATTTATTTTCCATGATTTATGTTTATGAAATCCATTTCATTCCATGGATTTTAATATGATGAATGATTTATCTTCTTGTGGAAGTCATAGTTAGGGTTCTTATTATGTGATTTTTGGGACCTATATCTCCATCTAATGAATTGGGTAAATATGGATAACTCATGAGGTATATCTATTATACATGAACCTGATTTCATTTTCATGATTTTATGCATGGACCTGGTTTTCATATCCATAATTTCATGCATGGAACTGGTGTTAATGTCCATATTTTTATGAAAGGGACTAATTTAATGTCCTTTATTTAATGAGTGGACCGATTACAATTTATACATGTTCCCAAAGTTATAAGTTTATGTTTATGCCACAATTTCATGTCTTGTTTCAATGTTACGATCTCCTGGTTTATGTTATTTAAATTCCTTTATTAGTCATGTCTTATGAACTACCAATATTTATTCCATGATTCATGTTTATGATATTTTATATGTAGGTTATGATCTTATAATGTTATGATCACATTCTCATGTCTTTATACTCATTTTTATGCTTACATATCTTTATTGTTTACTATTACTAGGAATCTAATATCAATCTTATAATATGTTTCCTTTATGTAGGTTATAAATTATGGTTTTATGTAGGAGTAATAAAGAGAAAGATCTTTGTTGGAACCATTGAAGATCTTCCAACATAGTATAATTTTTTTTGTTCCATGTTTCAAAATGCACAAAACTAATATGTTCTTTGGGAATGTGCTTTTATAATGTATGAAATTTTCCAAAAAATGGTGTAATATTCATGTATGAAAATCATGAGTCATTATAAGTCCTATAACCAAAATGGAAGGATAATATATTCCCAATAAAGAAGAATAATGGGAAATTAAAAGTCTACATCAATATCAAAGATCTTAATTGGCACTACCTGAATGATGATTTCCCAGTCCCTATCACAAAACTATTGATCGATGAAACAACCAGATATCATGATCTATCCTTAATGATTGGATATTCAGGATACAATAAAATATTAATTTCCCAAGAAGATGAAAAATACACCACCTTGATGGCTCCCAAGGAAGTGTTTTTATATTATTTAATTCCCATTGGCCTAAAGAATGTTGGTTCTGCATACCAACATGTCATGTATCACATATTTAAACCCTTCCCAGAAATATTTTTTGAATACTATTTCAATGATTTGATGGTTAAATATTGATAATGCATGGATCACTTGGTAGATCTTGAAACCATGTTCAATAAATTTTGATGGAATATTCTGAAAATTAACCCCTTGAAGTGTGATTTTGGTGTTACCTCATAGAAATTTCTCAACCTTATGGTATGCTATTATGGCATTGAAGTTGACCAGGATAAGAAAAAGGTTATCCTTATAATTTAACCTCCCTGCAACCTCATAGAGTTGAGAGTACTTCAAGGAATCATATATTACATCCATTTCTTTATAGAAAAACTTACAAGATATTTCATTCCCTTCACCAAGTTGAAGAAAAGGGGGGTTACGTATCAGTGGATAGGTGATTTTTAGGAAGCATTCAATAGTCTCAAGAAATATCACTTGAACCCACCAGTGATGATGCCAGCTATTAATGGGAAGCCCCTTATTTTTCATGTGACATCCTTAGAGTGATCAATTTGTGCCTTACTCACAAAAAATAATGACACCATCAGTGAAGATAACCTTCATTGAATCATCCAAACCATGATCGATATTGAGACACAATATTTAGATATCTAGAAGAGTTTTCTATCACTAATATTTGCAGTATAGAAACTAATGTACTACCTGTAGCATCATGAGTTCTTTTTGGTATCTCATAAAAACCCACTTAAATACATTCACAATCGTCTGATATTGACCAGATGTTAGTCATGGTGGGCGGTCTTCTTGTAGAAGTTTGACATTCAGTTTGTGCCTTAGAAATAAGTCAAAGGATATGAATTAGAATATTTCTTATCAGAGCACCCCTTGGTAGGAACAAATTCATTAGATAGTAAATTACTCGATGAATATGTATTCTCTATTCATGACCCCCCCCCCCCCAGTTATGGGATATGTATTTTGATAGTGCATCCAAAATCCCACCAGGGAGGAGGATGAGAGACCCTACGATTAACAAAGTGGGGCTGGGAGTCATAATCATTTATCCAAAGAAGGCAGTCTTACCATATGTAATCCTTCTATCAAAAGGGTACATGAAAAATGAATTAGAATATAAATCACTCATTGTAGGGATAGATTTAGCACTTCAGATACAAGTAAATCAATTCATGATAAAAGGCAATTTAGAATTGGTCATCATGAATCATGAATGGGATTATTCCATCAAAAAAGAAGAGCTAATTCTAAAATTAAACTACATCTGATGAATAATGTTGTAATTCCCTTTGGATACGACATTGAATCATGTCCTATGGTTACAAAATTCCTATGCATACGCACTGGAAAATACAGCCACAACTCTAGAAGGTCCATATCGGGATGAAAAAGTCATCATCATTTCACATGAATAGATGGTCTCACTTTTCATTCGAGAAAACACCGAATAGAATAATGAAGTTAGTCCCATCTTGGAATCATACAGTCCTACCCCTGGTTGGATAAAACCCATTTTGTACTACTTTCAATATGGGTAACTCCCAAAAAATAGTGTTAGAAAATAGATAACCTGAAGAGAATCAATAAACTTTGTCCTGTATGATGGAACAAATCACTAAAATGTCTTACATAAGTGGATAATTTATGGGGTAATTCTCATATGAATTGATGGAGAAGAGAACAAGACTTTCATGAAGGAGGTTTGCATTAGATCCTATGGAACACACCATTCTAGATTCAAGTTTTTCCCTAAAATCATAAGTCATGGGTACTACAGGCCCACTATAACATTGGATTGCACAAAATTTACGAAAAACTTCTATTCTTGTCAGGTTCACGATAACTTCATTCACCAAACCCCAAAGTTTTCACACACATATAATTACTCCTAGCGATTTTCCTTATGCTGAATGGAAGTATTGAGACCATATCCTCTTACTATGACCCAATAGTTCAAGAACATTCATACTATAACCAAATTCTTCTCCAAGATGGCTGAAGCTATACCCCTCAAAGGCATTAGGGAAAAAACATTTTCATATTTTTGAAAGCCATAATAATCACCAAATTTGGTGTTCCTCATATAATACTAATGGAAAGTGACCCCAATTTATATTCTACTAAAATTTAGAATCTATATTAGAAGTACGACACTACTATTAATTCATGCTACAGCTACAAACCTATAGACATAGTTTTACCAGTATGTGGCTATAGCTTGTTTATAGACATGATTAAATTAAACATTCATTAACCACTTTTTTTATATACTTGTTAGGCTCCACCTCCTCCCCCAATCCTTGAACCTCCTTAGAACCCTTGACCTCTCTCTTAGTGGTTCCCTCCTCCCCGAAGCTTCCAATCAATGCTGTAATTCCTCTTCCCATCTAATGCTTTTCAGGGCGGCCTTCCCACCGCATCCTCTGGCATGCCTCTGATGTGGGTATGCATTACCCATGCGAGGTCTTCTCTCCATGGATGGGGTTCATGGTTCTAATGAAAACATGTAGTACACAAATTATTAAGGTGATTCTAATTTATTTTATTCACAATATATTTGTTTACATGGTTAGTCCTTGGTTAATGTATAATCATGTGGTTTTTTTGGGTAACAACATGAGGTCTATTTCGATTGATGGTGATGCATGCATTTTTCACATAGTATGATAAATAACTTGTGATATGTTTCATATGATTTCTAGCACTATTTTTCCTGATCGATAAATGATTTGGTAAACTTTCTGACCAAACCATGTATGTTTATTTATACGGTTCAATCATCATAGTTGGTGTACAGTTGGTGGTAGTTGTCGATAACTATGTGTCCAAACCAAATATCCAATTAATATTTCATTAACCTGTTGTAGATGACCATTTTCTCATTATAGGATTCAACCCATATCCAAATTCTTCCTTCCCCTTATGTGGAAGAACCTAGGAGACACATTCCACTGTTATTCATCATGTTTTCCCTTCATTTTGGGGTGGATTTCTTCATGTTTTCATTAATTTTGAGGTGTGTTCCTTAATATTTTCCCTTTTGGTCTAATAATCCTTGATTTTTGATGATATTGATTTCTTCGGTTCTACAGTTTAAAATGAATTCCATTGGAGTATTGAGTAAATCATCCTACTTCTCTAAGGCTATGTTTTTGACTCATATAGGGTTTCTCATTAGGACATATTCCAATTCTCATTTATTATTCACTAAAATGGATGTTTAATATAGTATATATATAATTTTTTGGATTAAAATAACTGAAAATAATTATTTAATTTTTGTTACATGAAATTGATTTTTCTTATACTGTTGTCGAGGGGAATTAAGGAAGTGTTCCTCACCCTGTTTCATGAGGTTCCAGTGAGTGATCATCACTTAGCGATATTTTTAGATCAATTCCAAATTAATTAAATTGTAAATTAATTTGAAAATAGTTAAAAATTTGTTAGATTTATTATTTTTCAATTTTTAAAATTAATTTTTTTTTGGGTGACATAGGTTCTCCCTAAGATTTAGAAAATTATTCATAAATATTTTAAATTATATTTAAAAATAAATTTTTGAAAAGTGAGTTGAATAATTAATTATAATTTTTAAATAATTAAATATTTTGTGTATCATCTAGACATTGGGCCTTATGATGATGGGTGATAGCTGTTTGGTTTCAGACATGCCTTATAAGAGAGGTATGGGTGGTGAATTGAAAGTAAATGTCTTGGTTGAGGAAGATATCCATTACTTTATTTATTTATCTTATTCATTTTGGTGAATTTAGTTTCATGTTCCCTCATTCTTTTATCTACCTGAAAAATACTTTTCTTATTTGATATGTCCCTATAATGGTATGTGATCATGTTAAACTAATATAAAATATGGACTATATTGAATTCTAAATAGTTAAATTAGTGAATCATGGATTAATGAGTGTTAATGGACTACTTTATGGTATAATTGGTTTAATTCATTAATTTTGAACGAATTTTTTTCCTATTTAAAAAATTAAATAGGGAGAGGATTTAAATGGTAATTACACAAGAAAAAAATAATAAATAGAGAAATGAGTTTCAGAAATAAATTTCAAAACATAAATATTATTTTTAAATAATGTTCTAATTTGATTTTTGGGAAAGGTTGTAGTGTGATTAATGGTAGGTAATTTTATTTTAAATGATATTGAAAAGAAGTATTTATTCATAATTTAAAAATAATATTTAAGGTATTATCTTGAGTTGTTTTTTCTTTTTTGGATTCATGTGGGAGATTCCCCATTTTACAATGCTTGAGTGTTTTGAATGTGAAAATTTTTTATGGTTACTCAGTGTACATCTTACTGCATGACGATTCATGTAGTTTTTGATAGATGATGTTTTTATATCAAATCTTGGGTTTAATAGTGGTGTTATCACTAAAAAGTTTGGATAATGCCAGGAGATGAAATTATGACCAAGGAAACCATTTAGGTTGCTTACAACATGATTTGTCCTAGCGGAACATGATGAGTGTCCTAGTGATAGGATAAACCAGATCAGGAATGAATGGGTATATGAGTAGTGTTGTATTTTGGTGAAACAAAAACTTGTTCCTAGTTATTCCAGTCAGTGATAAAAACTAATATTGATTCTTTATTCTTCTCTAATTTAGTGTATTTTAAAACATGAAGTTGGATTCTAGATTCTTCTCTTCCATTTTATGTAAATACTGAAACACAAAAAACCATATTTCGCTTCACAAAATCAAGTCTAAGTTATGTATAACTTAACAAAAAAACTTTTTACATCTATAACATAAATCTAATTTTATAATCATTAACCTTTTCCTTCATCTTCTTCTTTAGGGAATAGAAAATTGAATTGGATCTCCCTCATTTTTAGTTTCCACACAAAATACTTCTTTGGGAATATATTAGGGTTGGGCCTCCTTCTCAATCAACATCAATATTCAATGTCTTTCTTTTACAATTATAGTTTATGATCTCTTACTCTTTTCATCAAGAAACATATTTTTTGAGAATGTTGTTTTAGTGATTTTTTATATATATATGAAGGTGAATACGTGTGCGAGCGTAAAAAAGGAAGATTCATGTTGTCATCCTCAAAAGCGTCATTCCTTCAGTTTGATGTAGGTTCCCTATGTACAACCATTTAATTTGAATTCCATAATTGATTGAGTATTTTAAAAATTTGTTTTCATTATTATATAATGTTTGTATGCTATGAAAATTATTTATGGATCTTTGAAATGACATTTTAACATGTTTTTCATGATTTCCCTAAGCCTTCAACGCGGAATAGTAGAAAATTTCAACCAACTTAATAGTATAAAATGAAATTTTCTTCACTTTTGAGAAGATGGTATCATTATTAGAATAAAAATTAGGGTTGATATACCCAAGGGAGTCATACATAATTTATTGATCTCAAAAGGTGTTGGGGGATGGGGGGGACTGGTGCTGGGGGTAGGGGTGACTGGTGTCGGGGGCTATGGGGGGGACTGGTGCAAAGGGGGAAAGTGTTGGCGGGGGTGGGGGGGGGGGGGGGGCAGGATCTGGGGGTCTGGGGGCCTAAGAAGGGTAATCTAAAGGCTGTTGAAAGTGTGTGTGTAAGGTATACAAAGTAGTCCAAATTTTTAATAATATATGACATAGATTTCATAAGAATAATAATTGTTGAAAGGTAAAAGTAAAGAACCAATTATATAATGTTTGTAAATAGTTTCTACAAAGAATGAATACACAACCAAGAATAAGGATGATCATACCCCAAAATATAGTATAATTATATTAGAAAACTAGTTAAAAAAAGTCAAGTGGATCGAGTAAGAATAAAATAAGGCTAATTCTCTACGTTATAAAATTGATAAACCAATATAAACTAACAATAAAGGTGTATTCCATAATAAGTACATGATAAAAAATAACATTTCAATCTAAAAAATTAAGAAGGATATAAGAATGAAGTGTTTTAGGTAGGGTAGTGGGGTTCAGGTGGGGGCAATGGGGGTGCAGGTGGGTGGGGGAAGTGGGGGTGCAGGTTGGGGGGGTGGGGGGGGGGGGTTGTGGGCATGAAGGTTTGGGTGGGGGGAAGTGGGTGTAAAGGGTGTGGGGGGGGGGGCAGTGGGGGTGAAGGGGATGGGTAAGTGGGGTTGAAGGGGGAAGCGTAGGGGGGGGTGTCAAAAGAGTTGGGGGAAGTGTGGGCGAACGTGTGTGTAAAGGGTGTGGGGGGGGGGGTAGTGGGGGTGAAGGGGAAGGGTAAGTGGGGTTGAAGGGGGAAGCGTAGGGGGGGGGGGGGCGTCAAAAGAGTTGGGGGAAGTGTGGGGGGGAAGTGTGGGTGTAGGTGGGGGTGTAAGGTGGGTTTGAATGTGGGTGGGGAAGTGGGGGTGCAGGTGTGTGGGGGAGGGAGTTGGGTGCATTTGGGGGATCATTTGTGGTGCATTTTGGGTGGGGGGACAATGGGGGTGTGGGTGGGGGGGGGGTAGTGGGGGTGCAGGTGGGGGTAGTGGAGTTTGAGGTGGTGGCGATGGGGGTAGTGGGGGTGAAATTTGGAGGGGAAGGTAAGGGGTTGGGGGGGGGGGTTGGGGGTAGTAGGGCTAAAGGGTGGGGCAGTGGGGTGAAAGGTGGGGGTGAAGGCGATAGTGGGGGTGAAGGGGGCTGGGGGGCAGTGTAGGGGGCAGGGAGGGGGGAGGGGTGTGGGGGATGTGGGGGGGGAGAGTGTGTATGGTAATTAGTGTGTTTATTAAAATCAAAACATGTTCACATTACAAATGGTATCATGTTTCTCATTTCATTATTCCAAACACCATCCATTAATGTCAATGTGGCTAGATTTCCCTAGACAGGAGATTCAATGAATTCAATGGATTGTTGAGAATTACTACATACAACTTCTTATGGACCGACAAATGTATCTGGCCACTTTTGTAATTTTGGTTTAGTTTTTTCATTTGTTCCAATCACAAGGCCAACATTACATTTCTTATTTAAGACATTATGTAAATATTTTGACCATTATACTACATTACTTGAAAATGAATAAAAAAATAAACATTTTAGTGAGGCAACTTGTTCGGTCTAATCAACTCTTGAGTGAGTTTTATGAAAAACAATAATATATTCAATATAAAATCTTATTTAACTCTTTTATTGATAACAATTAGGATATGCACTCACACTAATGATTTCTAAACTTGTATTACATTATTATATTGTTGTTATTTATGAGTAAGATTTATTCAATATCCACATGAATTATTATATAGCATATACTTGTGATTTATATTTTTTCAAGATCCCATTACAACTATGTTTTTGGGTATACATTTTCTCACATATTCATTTTGTTATTCTTTTCTAATATCTTATCATATGCCTAATCTTATGTCTCTACTCATGTGATGAGATGAAAAAATTAAAGTTCTTATTCATGTTATTATTGTAATAAAACATGAAATATCTTTACATTATGGAAAATATAAAATTAGTATTCATTTCAAAGCTAGTATAGAAGATAGATTATATGATCATTATAATGGTTTATCCTACCACATAATCCTTATAGTACTGCATCTTGATTCATGTATGATGCACGCAATTTGTGCATGCTATTTTTCTTATAAATTTTTTGTAGATCTAACCATACTAACTAGTTTTATGGTATCTTTTAATTCTTACTAGGTCCATGTCAGTATTGGAACATCATATTACAAGAGTGGAGTTGCAGAATTCATGAGTTCAGTTATCTAGAAAGGATGGAACCCATATGGTATGCACTTGGGATTTATAGTTCATTCAATTAATTAATTTTTTTTCATCATCACCTTATTTATTAATTCCTTTGTCACTAATCATGTTTCTCCCACTTCAATTTTTAGGTTCAATTAATGGTGATTCATCATATCACTGAAATTTTGTTACAGTCTCTCAGGACCCATTCATGTGTGTTGTGGAAACCTCCACCTAAAGAGAAGAGGTTTGACCCAATTTGGTTCCCCACCAATGGTTTATGGTGATTTTTTCCTTCATTATTCGATGCTTCAATGTTTTTAATTGGGTGTTTTGTAATTTTTGAGCCCTTGGTAAATTTATTATAGCTTTTTGATCATCCTTGAGGTGGTTTTGTGTTACCAGAGTCAAAGGATACTCACCACATATGAATAGATAAGTATAAATATAATACATTCTCCCATTATATGTATATCTTCACATAGAAGTGTGATTACATATAAGGGTCTAGGTGTGATTATGTATATATATGGAAAATTCATATATGTGAGGGTGATCATGGGCTTATTAATGTGAGCATATATATAAGGATCCTTTTGTGTGTGTTCAAGTCCATGCAGACATGTACCTAGGGGTTAGGGATTCCTTATGTATAGGAAAAGGTGCATATGCTTAGAGGATGGATGGAGCATCTTAGAGAGGTCACTGATAAAAGTGTCAAGTGTCGAGTGTGGCTTGACTCCTTTGAGGTAGGGTTCATCTCCTAGCCTCTTTAATTCAGGAATGTTTTAAATTTCATTTATCTACATTCTTAATTATGATTTTTTATATTAAATTGCAATTATAGAACAATTTTTAGTTAAGATAATTGTTTTGTTTAACAAACAAGTCATGGTTTTGTAATAAAACCCCTCCAACATAGAAACACTATCTGTGAAAACTCATAGTGGAAGTTTATTTTTATATATTTTTCTTAACATTATTGCTTTGATGTTTTCATTATACTTTATGTCTTGTTAGTCGTAAAGTACACATCGTACTTGGACCTTTTTATATTAATGAATGGGGTTTCCCTCTTTTTATTAAAATGGTTATTTGAACCGAAACACCCTTTATGAGAAGTTAGAATTTTAATATGGAATTTCCCATGTAGGTAATTCTTGTAATGACCAAGTCACCACAATTTGACCCCCTTTGATCTTATAAATGTAATTTCCATGTTTTAATGAATTTAATGAGTTAAATGGAACTAAACACGGTTAACTTTCTAGATGGGAGGAAATGCCTCATGTAGTGAATTATGTAATGGTTATTCCCCCTTTCTAAAGTTTAATTGGATGGCATGAAATAAATAGAGTGACTTATTCATGGTGAATTGCAGTCCACTTTTGAAATGTGTTAAGGAAAAGTGGTAAATATCAAATTATAACCAAACAATTCCTATATGTTTAAGTTGATTTGTATAATGTATTACCCATGTAGGTAATTTCCAAATTGACCATTACTAATTCTACGTGTTTTCTTGCCACTTTTAATCCAATCACTTAGTTTTGATAAAGTAAATAGAATGATTTGGATGGAATGGATTATTATGAAGGAAAGCCTTTCCTTATGTGTTTAAATTGGGAGTACATTGTTTTCCAGGATACCATGACACCTGATCATTCCTGCTTTAGTGACATTCCAAAACTTCACCTCATTGCCTCATATTGTTCCATTTCACTTATGGACATCTCATTTCAAAAGACTCAGGGTAGGGTGGCATCCAAAACATGAACCATTGCCCAGAGGAACTGTTAATGTTCATGCATCCAAATCTCGACCCACTATATTATCTCTCAAGACATGGTCCACTGGTCTCATGTTACATTTTACCAAGGCCCATCCTTTTGGGTAGGCCTTTAGAAAATAATATTTATGGAAAGTTCCACCAACCCCACTAAACTATCCTTATAACTCAAGGGAGACTGGACCATACCTACAGACTCTAGGGAGGTCACCAACACACCAACTCATCCCCAGAATACTAGTCACTCGAGACCTACCCCTTTTCACAACATCTCTCATCTAACCCATGAATGTGTCCATAAGGCCTTCCAAACCAATCCCAGTCTCTTCCCATTAATACCATTCTACACTCATCACTCATTAGTAGAGTCACTACCTGATGTATCCTCTGACCTAGAACTTATGGCATGATCCATGTCCCCATCATGATGCCTCAAAACTTCGGGTCCTATGAATGATGAGATCATTGTATCAGTGAGAGAGGAGATGATTATATGTAGAGAAAACATGTAATAAAAAGGATTACCATCTATTGTGTGTATCCAAAACACATTAATTCATCAAAACCACATTCTAAACCAAATATAATCCACAAGGGATTCCTAAGTATCTATAAGAGTTTAAGATAATGGTATAACTTGAATAGATATTGACCATATTTGGGTATCATGTAGTAGGAATACGGTTAATAGCGATTGATTTGGGTTTTATTGGCTTGGAAGATTATGGAGAACATTTCCTTGAAGAGTTAGATCCAATTGAGGTTGGTTAAATCCATAGAATACTAAATAATATTGGTTTAACTAAAAACAACCAATGAACCCCAGAGGAAGTTGGTGGTTTGTGAAATTAGGTGACTGGCATAACTAAAAAACAATAAAGGAACGAGAACAGTTTCATAAGTGTCTCATAATTACTTAAGATTAGTGATCTACATAGGTGATTATTTTTAGTTATTGTAATATTCATGAATCATATAGACCGATAAAAAATGAAGAATTGTTCTCCCATGAAATTGGGGGGTATATCCACGAAGGAGGGGGGTCTATCTAGGAAAGAGGGGGTTTGTCTAGGAAGGAGGGGAGGGGTGGGGGTGTGAAAGGGGGTCTGTAAGGGGGGTGAAAGTGGGTCCAAAAGGAGGTTTAAGGGGGGTATGTAGGGGGGTGGGTGTGAAGGGGGGTCTGTCCAGTGAGGGGGGGGGGTACAGGGGGATTGGAGGGGGGGTATTTGTAGGGGGAAGGGGGTTGTAGGGGGATGGGGGGAGATTTGCAGGGGGAAGGGGGGACTATCCAGGAAGGGGGGTTTGTCTAAGAATCGGTGGGTTTGTCCAAGGAGGGGGGGATTTACAAGGGGTCTATCTAGGGGGATTTGTAGGGGGTCTGTCTAGGGAGGGAGCTATCCAGGGGAGTAGAGGGGGGGTCTTTGTAGGGGAAAAGGGTATGTCTAGGAAGGGGGTATTTTTATGGGGAAGGGGGATGCATTGGGAGTGGTAGGGGGTTTTACAGGGGGCTTTGTAGGGGGGTCTGTCTAGGGATGGGGGGGGATTTGTAGGGGTGGGGGGCGGGGATTTCTAAGGGGTAGGCTACTACATGGGGAGTGGGGGGAGGGGTGTTTTTTATGAAATGGGATATCCTATATACATAGTTATAAACTATGGATAAAGATCTATAAACATGGTTCAAACCATGTCCAAAGCCCTGTAGAAATGGTTTAAAACTATGTCTATAAAACCTGTGTGAATTAAGATTCTGACATAGTTTAAATCTTGTCTTTAGGGAATTAGCCGGGATTGAACCATGGATATAGGTCTTTAGCCAAAGTTAAAACCATGGATATAGGGATTTAGCCATGGTTTGAAACCATGGGTATAGGCCTTTCCCTATTGCTACACTAATAACATCCATGGTTCATTAAAACATGGCTATAACATATAACCATAGTTTTGGGCTTATATTCACAATTACAAACCATGGCTATAGCCTAAATTTCTAGTTGTGTGAAATAAAGTCTAAATATTCATCCCACTACCATGAAGTGGCTAATATTAAGATAGAGGCCATCAATAAGATCCTATAAAATATAATTAATTATATGGTAGATGTGGATAAAAAGTATTGGATGGAGAAGCTATTGCATGCATTGTGGGATTACCAATCCATGACCCATAGTACCATAGAGGTGAACCCATACTCATTTTTATATGGGATAGATCTGGTCCTACCCAACAAAGTTTAATTTACCTCACTTTGTTTTTTCATCTGTGACCAGTTATCCATAAATGAAAAATCACAGAAATGGGTGGATGAATTTGAGAATATGGATGAGAAAATATTGCATCCCTTTCATCATTTGGAATTCCACTGAAATCAAATCACATGAGCATTTAATAAAATATTTCTCCTCTAATATTTTGTTTGAAGGAGATATGGTGTTGGTCTTCAAGAATCCAATGATAATCAGAAAGAAACGTCTTATATTGGTACCAAAATGGGATGGAACTTATTCCATACATAATATCTACTCTATTAGATATTATTCTATGATTTTGATGGATGGATAGCATACCAAGAATCCAACCAAGACAAGGTTTCAGAAGAAGTATTTTGCATAGTCAAATGGTAAATCTTCCTAATCACATGATGTTAAATTGCATGGTAAATTTTCCTAGTTTCATGATGTTAAAATGGATATTCATTCATTTTCCCATGACCTTAAAAAGAAATACATATTTTTCAAGGTTGTAAAACAAAAAAATTCATGAAACCAAAATACTTAACATGTGAAATTAAACCACACTAATCATTATGAACTTCATTTGAAATGATTCTTATTTTGACGAGATATGTAGTGATACCTAGACCTCTTGAGTCAGGAAAATATGCATATATCCCTCCATTCATATGTTGATTTTATTAGCAGCCTTTGTCCCCAAGTACCCTTTTTAGTTTAGTATTATTTTTCTCATTGGTTCAAAAAATCATCCACCTCATACCATCAAGGCACAAACTTCCCCACCACATAATGATAAACTACATATAAATGATCATTTAAATCAATGATTCATCACACATGTGCTAGATATATATAGGAGAACATTGAAATTCCCATGTCCCCACGTGAGAGTTATATCCATGTAGGGATTATATTTATTAAGTAATATTTGTAGTTTTATTCTTTTCATCAAAGGATTCATAGTGTGGCTCGTATCTCTAATTTTTTTCCCACTTATAATACTCATTTCCTTCCACATATGTTGACCCATGTCCATTCCACCTGATGTTAAACTGCATGGTCCCTCCAGAACTATGTGTGGCATGATTTATCTTTCAAAGGGATAAGCAGTGATTCCCTCACCCTATGTCCTCTAGCCAACAAAAAAATAGGGAAAAAATCCCCCTATGCATATGGATCCGATTTTCGTAGAGAGTTCCCATCCAAAACAACACATGTCTTGATTCAATCCATCACAAGATACATAGTGATGCCTAGATTTCCAATCCTAGGTTTAACCATGAATCCCCCTCTTTCACATCATGTTTCCTACTTTATCACTGTATGATGTTAGGATGTGCGGGGTATCAAAACTACATGTGGATTGATTACTATTTACACATGATATGTAGTAATGCCTGGGTATCCAATCCAGGGTGTAGCCACAACAATCAAAAAAATCAAAGGGAAAAATTCCCCCTCTGGGTGCATGGTCAAAACTATGGAGGAATTCAATTCTAGACTTATATATGGATTGATTTTCACTCTAATAAGATGTGTAGAAACAAATAGATCTCTAATCCTGATCCAACCAACTTCAAAACAAAATACCCTATACTTTGTTTTTATCATCCCTATTTGGTAAAGAAAACACATTCCAAACCTTGTTTATCAGATCGAAAATGACTCACTTGGGATTAAGACTTTTGGTAAGGGGTTCCCCACATGGTCACAACATATCAAATATCATCATGATTACTATAGTCCTAGTCACAAGACCTTAAAAGGAACACCAGATTTCCTTACCACATGACGTTAAACTGAAATATTAAAAAAATTTGAGAACTATGTATGGCTTGATTCCTATTATTTTAGGATACATAGGGACACCTAGGTCTCTAATATTTAGTCCAGATATAATATTTCTTCTCTATGTTAGTAAACTGTATCCTTACCACATGACCTTAAACTGTATGGATCTTCAAGTACTATGTGCGTATTTTTTTATCATTTTGATGATATATGTAGTGATGAATAGACATCGTATTCTAGTCCTATCCATGTGGTAAAAAAAGAAAAACAAATCCCCATCACATGCATAAAAACAAATATCTATTTAGGAGATATCAAATTTTGGTTCCTTGTTTAGGGATCCATCAAGGAAATAGAAATTTACCCTCAATACAAGAATCAGAAGGATGTAGGGAACTTCTTATTCCATTTCAAATCATTGTCTTCAAACTTATTACGTACTCTAATGGATTTATTCCATTTATTGTACTCTATTTCCTGGAAAATTTTGGATCACCGCATTATTTCTCTTGGAATAAAATATGAAGATCTAGTGTTCTGAGGACACCTTTTTTACTATTCACAATATTACCCAGTTGGATCGACATAAGTTTACCACACACAAGACCTTACAAACAAATGAAATTCGTCTTCAGAAGAGACTTTTCATATATCTGTAATCAACAATGGAATTTTACACACATCTCTTCTCAAGATCCATGAAACCCTTGAATCATGGTTTATATATTCTTCCCCCTCATGTTAGAGGAATTTCAAAACATACATGACGAATGATACTTTTACTACTCATAATTTCCATGACATATGGTCCATGATGTATAACCTAAAACTACAAAACCTCATATCGTCCTTAACACATGATGTTAAACTAAATGGATGATATCATAGTTGTAGGAAACTAAACTGCATAGTTTCTAAGAACTATGTATGGATTTATTCCTACCATCACATGATACATAGTGATGCCTAGATCTCTATTATTGGATCCAGACACAGAAAAAGTTAATAAAACGTCCTCATCTTGTACACGGGACAAACCTACATGGGGAACCTTCCCAAAAAATATATGTCTTAATTCTCCTTTTGATGAGATATATAGTGGATCTTAAACCTTATATCTTAGGCCTATACCTAGAAAAAAAATATCCTTCTTTTCTATGTATGTGTATGACCTGTACAAGGAAAACATTTTTACATATTCAGGTGAATTCCATTAATAAAAAAATCATGTGTATGAGGATGTATGAATCTTCATAAACTGCAATGGACATCTGAAATAGAGGGTTAGTGTCCTGAGGATGCCTTAGTTTGACTATGAAAAATATTACTCAGTTGAAAATGCATAAGTCACTCACACTAAAGGCCTTTCAACCAAAGTAAAATTCATCTTCATGATATAGTTTTCCAATATCCTTATAACCCAATAATTTTTTCATCTCATATCACTTCTTAGATTCAGAAACCTTCATATTATAGCTTACAACCATTCCCCTATATGCCTAATGATAATGGAATATTCTTGGACATACTTCCATAAAAATGGAAAATTGATAATCCTTCAGTCAAATATCAATGAACATAAATTATATCCTTAAAATATCCTTTGTATAATATGTTATACTACGTTGTCCACGTCCTAGATTCATGACATTAAAATTGAACCACGCGCCATCCACAATAATAGTTTGTGTGGGAGTGGTTTATCATTTAAGGATAGAGATGGTAAAGATTCCATCTTCATTATTAGAAATTATTAACATGAAAATTGACCCTTCATGGTCATGGAAAATCCAAACTTTATCCAACTACATGGACATCATAAATGTTGGGTCAGTGTCCTAAGGACACCTTTTCTTGACAGTGTACTATATGCCCCACCTGGCTCTACATAAGTTTCATTAAAAAAAGTATGTCAACCTGTAACGTGCCGACCCCAGTTACCCAGAGTCGGTTCATTATTACGTAACATTGTCATGATCACAAAATATCAGGTCTCGAAATTCTGATTAGTTTAGTAGCCTCAGAAACACTAGATACATTCATAAATGTTACATTACATCATAAAGTGAAAATTCACAATAACATAGTCTCCATAGTCCACACTCATATCCCCTTCAGACTATCCCTGTAGGTCAGTCATAAAATATTTATTCAAATACTGGGAAAATAAAACATAGAAAGGGGTGAGCTCAGATGCTCAGTAAGGATAACAATATAGAGGAAACTTTCATAAATAAACATAATCATTTAAGGCAATGTAAAACTAAAACAAAAGCCTTTTAAACTTGAACTTCAGCGTAATATGGAAAAAATAAAATGAATTAATGCCATTTACTTATTCACATGGATATTCTACTAGTCTAATAATCACATGAAATATCAATAACCACTTATATAATGATGGAATGCATAATGCCAGACTATCATAACCATGTAGCCAAGGCCTCATGCCAAGACTACAAATAAGATTTTGTCAAGGCCTTGTGCCAAGACACTCATTTTTCACATGATACCTACTGATGCCTTGAGAAGCTATAGTGGGCTCCATCCGTCACGTATTAAGTCCAATGAATTCCTTATATGAAATGGTTTAAACATATCATAAACCATAACATAATCGTACCATATAAAACATGCATAAAAGAAAAAATAACATTTCCAAATTTTAGTCAAAAGATATTAATACAACACATTGAATAATAAAAACATTATCAAAACCATTTTCAATACCAAAATAAAATAAAATTAAAACATGGAATTTATTTTTTTAAAAAAATGTTATGGCTTGTAGAGGAAGCCGAAACTCAAATAATGGTCATAGCGGCAGAGAAGTCGTTGTCGCCACATACATACGACAAAAAAACATTCCTCTTTTTTCATTTAGTAAAACTCTTCGTATAAAAAATATTCATTTCGAATAAACATAAAATTCGAAGGGGTTTATACACCATATAAAAGAAAGTCTTGTATTAAAACAAAATATGCCTCAATGAAATAAGATTGAGATGAAGTCCCTTACCTCGTGTCCGACTTGACTCGATCATTATTTAATATCATGAATAATAAACTAGAGTTAATTTATAATTTCTTAAGAACCTTTTTCAAGTTCATTATTCCTTTTATATCACTTATTACGATGTTATGAACATTATGTAATTATTTAAGTTAATAACGGTCGTTTTGTCGATCTTTGGTACTTGAGTCAAAAATAAACTTCTTATAATTAAAAGTTGTTCATGTGGTAAAATATCCATTATATCAAGAATTATATTCATTATTTAGATATCATATATATCATATATATCTAGTATATAAATTCATTTATAATATTACATAACATTTAGAGGAAATAAATGAAATGCATTGTTCATGGAGACGGTAAGCCGTATGTACGCATGAACGCTACTTTCATTTCTATTTCATATTTAATGGAATGAAATCATAATTATATAAAGGTATATTATAATTCCAGTATAATATCATATATAATATCATCTAATCCATCCTTTAAGCGTCCCACATATGGCATTAATGATTCAAATCACATTGAGGGGGCGGTAGTCCGCACTTCCTAAAATGAAATTATCGCGTTTACCCATAATGGAAATCATAAAGGTTTGCCCTAAATGAAAAATAAATAAGCATAAGGAAAACATAAATATAATATATATCATATATAAATATATTTACATCTTAATGGACATCATGAGAGGTGTTAAAAGAAGATTGAACAATCATCATTTCGTGAGGAAGTAATTCGCCACCCACAGAAACAGTATATTCTTTAACCATTAGACGAAGGTGTGTGTAAGTGTAAATCAAATAATTCTCATAACAACATCCTAGTATATTTACTATACTTGTGTTGTACCAAAAAAATGAATAAAAAAGAGTTTAATGGGTTGGAGAAGAAAAATAAAACAAAAGAACATAAGAGAAGACATTACCTTAAAATGGGGTAACTCTTTTTCATTTGAGCCAAAGGCTTCCTTGGGAAGACTTATGCCCAAAGTGAGTCTTGTAGGAGTAAGAGAGGGCAGTTTAGAGTGTATTAGGGCAGTGTTTGGCTGAGCAAAATGTCTTTAAAGGTGTGAATAAGGTGGTAGAGTTGGGGGCCTTTTATAAGAGGAGAGGAGGGTCACTCTTGGAAAGTCAATAAATGTTACTTTATTATATAATGAGTTTCGGATTTTCAAGGTCCCAAAATTATATACTTCGAGGATAAGGTGATAAGGGTCCTAAATCTACTCATACAATAGGTTTTTGACAAGTTTAAGTTTTAAATTTCACATTATCTTTTCATTTTATTTAAATCGTTAATTAATGAGGTAATTGCTGCATCATCATGGTGTCATAAATTAATTTATTTATTTAATGTCTAAAAATTATAAAAAATTTACCATGATGTAGGAAATATTTTTATCTTTATAATTAATATTTATAGTCGAAAATTTAACTTATATAACCCCATGTAATAATTTTTTTAGTAAAACAACACATGTTTGTGACAATTTTATTTTTACTTTAAATAAAAAGTTATTAATGTCATTTTCTTACCCAAGTGGCTCCATGGGGTCCCCAAGTTGACCCATGGATTGTCTTGGTCGTCCATGACTCATAAAATAAGGTTAGGACAAGTGTAATGGTAATTTCATATTATTATAACATTATATTTACCTTAAATTACACTAATTACCTTTAATCACGATTAATAAAACTTAAAAGTTACTATTCCCCAAAAATTATTTGCATCCCATTGAACCAAATTTTACTTACTAATGGAAACCATGTATGTCGAATCTTTGAATTTCAATTCACAGAAGTGGTGAAGTTTCATTTAAACAAAGAATTAGTTTTTTAACATCCACTTAGTGGTTTCACTATTCATCAAAAATTGACGTTTTTCAGAAAAATAACAAAAATTAACCCTAAGCTATATTTGATATTCCTAATTAAAAAATGATGTCTATTTTACAATATTCAAAACATATAAGTTGAATTAATTAATTTAATAATTAATTCACACTGTCACAACAAATAGCGTGTTTTTACGAAACAATATATATCAAAAGATTGATAATTGTTTATGTCCAATTTCAAAGTGAAATTAATTATAATGACCACCATTGGATAAAAAGGTTAAAAAATATTCTAATTATAATTTAAAACTAATCAATAGTATAATTTATCACTATAAATTATTTCAATTAAAAAAGTTATTTTTAAGTATTTTTCACTATTCATCTAAAAATGGAAGTTCTCAGAAAATTACCAAAAATTCAACATAGGCTAATTTCGATATTATGAATCTAATAATGAAGTCCATTTTTATATATAAAATTTATATAATTTCAAAAAGTGGGTATTAATATTTATAACAGCTACTTTGATTGGTCACGGTGTGTTAAAACTCGAGGTTGCGTACAACACCCGCTGCTTTATTATTCAAAGTGAAGCGTACCATGTAATCATGGGGTGTTAAATTCTCCCCTCATTCAATAAATTTCATCCTCACAATTTGAAAACGTTCTTCTAAAATAAAAGGTTGATAATAGAAAATACCTTTGTGGAAAACCCACATTAGAAATAATCTTAATAAAAATATCACTTTAAAAGAAAGAAAGAGAAGTACAAAGGTCACCAAAGATAGCCCATACTAGGATTCTATGAAAACATGGATATAGAGGAGAAACAAACCATCAAGGTCTGATGGAGAGTTGTAGAAAACAGGATTAAGAGAAAGTTAACTACAAGAAAATCACAAACTTGTGATTGGTTAAATGATCATTGATTCCCCAGTAGGAAAAGTTAACTGAAAACGTTTTTCTTTTAAGTTACCATTCATAAAGTTGAGGAATTTATTTAGGATATTTACTAAGAACATAAGGAAATATACTTACTTGTCATGTAGACATTCATTCCTTACTAAATTTTTACCACAAACCCATCTTTCACTCCAAAAGGTAATAGAACTCAAAAATATTATATTTATCCTAATCGTACAAGGTTTTAAATATTGACGCATACCATTTAGATTAGGAAAACTATTTTGTAATAACCATGGAATTCCTGTAGGCTAGTGGTAGGTAATAACGGCCTGTCGCACTATGGTTGTGGGTTCGATTCCTACAGCTTTTTCTGACACGACGGGTTATCCCCCGACCTACAGGTTGTCCTTTTCCTGAAACTATAGTATTATAATATTCCAAAAATAATATTCAGAAATGTTTTAACCTTAAACAATAATATCAAAAGTTAAACTTAATCCATTCCAACATTTATAGTTATCCAAAATACCTGTGCCCAGACTCCCTCTAAAAGGTCTCTAAATTCCAAAATCAATTGTAACATCAGATTCCCCAATCAAATTAAAGTTTCTCTTATTGTCACATCCTAAAAGTATGATTACCTTCATCATATTAAAACCTTAATGAAAAAAACAATACTTATATATATCACATTATTTTTATAACCAGAATATAATCCTTAACTCCAAAAGCACCAATACATTAATTATTCTACTTCAACTGTAGTAACAGTATAAGCTTGGCCTTGCTCCCTTGGCCTTTTTTGAGGTAAGTTTTCTTAGCGTTTAGAGAATTAATTTTCATAATGCCCCACTTCTCTACAATTGTAGCATTCAACATTGAAAACCTCTTTCTTTCCCTTACAATCACGAGCCTGGTGACATTTTTCTCCACATTTATAACAAACTCCCATTATTTTTAGGCAAGTACCAGGGTGATTCTTCCTACAATTATCGCATAATGAAAAATCCTCCTTTACCTTTTTCCCATTATCTGTCTCTTGTTCCACTGTTCTCTTCTTCTCTTGCTTTTCTTTAAAGTCATAAGACTTAGCGAATTCCTTTTCTGTCTTGATAGCACACGACACTATATCTTCGTACGTTGAGAAATATTATGATACTAATTCTCGATGAAGAAATGGTTTTAACCCATCCATTAAACAATCAATCTAACTTCTTGGGTTATGTATATAATCTTCAGCCTACCTCACTAACCTTGTAAAGTTGGCCTCATACTTTGTGACATTATCATCCTCCTTTTGTCTCAGACTTAGAAATTGTCTTTCCATGTCTGCTCGATGGTCACGATGAAAGTATTTTTCTAAGAAAAGCTCTTTGAACTCTCTCCATTCCATATTTGATACCTCATCATCTTCCTTTGTGTTTTTAATCAATGACCACTATTGATCAGTATCTCCAGTGAGGCGGTAAACTGCCAGGAAAACCTTTTCCCTTTCACTACTCCCCAAGGCATGGAATATTTTCTCTATGGAATTTATCCATTTCTCAGCTGCTAAGGGATTTGTACTCCCATTCAATGTTGGTGGTTGTTGCCTCATGAAGTGGTATAAAATTTATCCTCTATGTTGCGGATCAGGGTGCTCCATACAAGTAAGGTTATTATTCATAACCTGAGTGAGTTGTCTCAGTATGGTTATAAGCTGATCAGCACTAGTAGTATCACCATCTCCATTATAATTATCTTGAGCAGGAGGGAAATCCCTACATGGATTGTGTGAATTGATACAGTTTCCATTACTTCCACTAGGCGCCATTTCTAAACAATGGCATAAACTAGATCAGTTTATGAATCAAAATACATAATTTCATACTTGTAAAACACTTTTCATAAATTAAACTATTTATGGATATAATCCATAAAAAATGTTTTCTTTGAGGAAGTATATATTCATAAACCCTTCATAATGGTTTGTAAAGAAATTTTGAATTATCCTAAGTATATCCCTTTGGAGTGTCGTAACCAATAGTACAGCAAGGCCCGTTGTCATGAACCAGTTCACGTTCGAGTCTAGCTCAAAGCAGTTTTTTTAGGTATTACCCCTAGGTACATCTGTGCCAAAGCGGCCTCTACCTGCTCGTATCTAGACAAGGATGTATTGCTCAAAAAACTCACAATATCTCTATAATACCAAAATTATAGGAAGCTCTTCTATACTAATACTCAATGTTTATCTTAGGGAAATGTTATCTAATTAGAGTTTATCTAAATCTAGCTTCCAAGGTTAGTACTAAACTACCTCTGATACCAACTGTAACGCCCTGACCCCAGTTACCCAGAGTCGGTGCATTATTATGTTACATTGTCATGATAAAAAAAGACCATTTCTCAAAAGACCGATTAGTTTAGTAGCCTTGGAAACACAAGATACATTAAAAAATGTTACATTACATCATAAATTAAAAAATCACAATAACATAGTCTCCATATTCCACACTCATATCCCCTTCAGACTATCCCTGTAGGTCAGTCATAAAATATTTCTTCACATCCTAGGAAAATAAAACATAGAAAGGGGGGATCTCAAATGCTCAGTAAGGATAACAATATAGAAGAAACATTCATAAATAAACATAAACATTTAAGGCAATGTATAACTAAAACAAAATCCTTTTAAACTTGAACTTCAGCATAATATGGCAAAAATAAAATGAAGTAATTCCATTTACTTATTCACATGGATATTCTACTAGTTGAATAATCACATGCAATATCAATAACCACTTTCATTATGATGGAATGCTTAATTCTCGACTATCATAACCACGTAGCCAAGGCCTCATTCCAGGACTACAAATAAGATTTTGTCAAGGCCTTGTGCCAAAACACTAGTTTGTCTCATGAGACCTACTGATGCATCGAGGAGCTATAGTGGGCTACACCTGTCACATATTAAGTCGAATTCATTCCTAATATGAAAAGGTTTAAACATATCATAAACCATAACATAATCGTACCACATAAAACATCCATAAAGGAAACATAACATTTCCAAATTTCAATCACAAGATATCAATACAACACATTGATATAATAAAAACATTATCAAAACCATTTTCAATAACAAAATAAAAGAAAAGTAAAACAAGGAATTTATTTTTCAAAAAAGAAAGTTATGTCTTGTAGAGGAAGCCGAAACTCAAATAATGGTCACAGCGGCGGAGAAGTCATTGTCACTACATACGTACGACAAAAAAAACATTCCTTTTTGTCGTTTAGTAAAAGTTTTCATATAAAAAATATTCCTTTTGAATAAACGTAAAATTCCAAGTGGTTTATACACTGTATAAAATAAATTCTTGTATTAAAACAAAATATGCCTCAATGAAAGAAGATTGAGACGAAGTCCCTTACCTCGTGTCCGACTTGACTCGATCATTCTTTAATCTCCTGAATAATAAACTAGAGTTAATTTATACTTGCTTAAGAACCTTTTTCAAGTTCATTATTCCTTTTATATCACTTATTACAATCTTATGAACATTATGTAATTATTTAAGTTAATAACGGTCCTTTTGTCGATCTTTGGTACTTGAGTCAAAAATAAACTTCTTATAATTACAAGTTGTTCATGTGGTAAAATATCCATTATATCAAGAATTATATTCATGATTTAGATATCATATATATAATATATATCCAGTATATTAAAGCATTTATAATATTACATAACATTTAGAGATAAGAAATGAAATGCACCATTCATGGAGACGGTAAGTCGTACATACGCATGAACGCTACTTTAATTTCTATTTAATATTGAATGGAATGAAATCATAATGATATAAAGGTATATTATAATTACAGTATAATATCATATATAATATCATTTACTCCATCCTTTATACATCCCACATATGACATTAACGATTCAAATCACTTTGAGGGGGCGGTAGTCTGCACTTCCTAAAATGAAATTATCGCATTTACCCATAATGGAAATCATAAATGTATTCCATAAATGGAAAATTAAGAAGCATAAGGAAAACATAAATATAATATATATCATATATAAATATAGTGACATCTTAATGGCCACCATGAGAGGTGTTAAAAGAAGATTGAACAATCATCATTTCATGAGGCAGTAATTCACCACCCACAAAAACAGTATGTTCTTTAAGCATTAGACGAAGGTGTGTGCAAGTGTAACTCAAATCCTAGTCATAAAAACATCCTAGTATATTTTATATACAATTTTTGTTACAAAATAATGGAATAAAAATAGTTTAAGGGGTTGGAGAAGAAAAATAAAACAAAAGAACATAAGAGAAGACATTATCTTGAAATCGGGTAACTCTTTTTGATTTGATCCAAAGGCTTAATTTGGAAGACTTATGCCCAAAGTGAAGATTTTAAGAGTAAGATAGGGAAGTTGAGAGAATATTTGGGTAGATTTTGGCCGATCCAAATGGCTTTGAATGTGTGAATAAGGTGGTAGAGGTGGGGGCCTTTTATAAGAGGAGAGGAGGGACACTCTTGGAAAGTCAAGAAATGTTACTTTATCATATAATGAGTTTCGGATTTTAAAGGTCCCAAAATTATATATTTCAAGGATAAGGTGATAAGGGTTAGAAATATAATCATTCAATAGGTTTTTGACAAGTTTAAGTCTTAGATTTTACATTATCTTTTCATTTTATTTAAATTTTTAATTAATGAGGTAACCACTGCATCATCATGGTGTCAAAAATAAATTTATTTATATAATGTCTAAAAATTATAAAAAAAATTACCATGATTCAGGAAATGTTTTTATATTTATAATGAATATTTATAGTCTAAAATTTATCTTATATAACCCCATGTAATAATTGTTTTAGTAAAACAACACATGTTTGTGACAATTTTATTTTTACTTTAAATAAAAAGTTATTAATGTCATTTTCTTACCCAAGTGGCTCCATGGGGTCCTCAAGTTGACCCATGGATTGTATTGGTCGACCATGACTCATCCAATAAGGTTAGTACAAGTGTAAAGGTAATTTCATATTATTATAACATTATATTTACCTTAAATTACACTAATTACCTTTAATCGCGATTAATAAAACTCAAAAGTTACTATTCACCAAAAATTATTTTAATCCTATTGAATCACATTTTACTTACTAATAACAAACATGTATGTCCGATTTTTGAAATTCAATTCACAGAAGTGGTAATGTTTCATTTAAATGAAAAATTAGTTTTTTAACTTCCACTTACTGGTTTCACTATTTATAAAAAATTGATGTTTTTCAGAAAAATACCAAAAATTAACCCTAAGATATATTTGATATTCCTAATTAAAAAATAATTTCTATTTTAAAATATTCAAAACATATATGTTGAATTAATTAATTTAATAATTAATTCTCGCTGTC
Organism: Viscum album; assembly: GCA_963277665.1. NCBI lineage: Eukaryota > Viridiplantae > Streptophyta > Magnoliopsida > Santalales > Viscaceae > Viscum > Viscum album. The sequence goes on along the minus strand of OY728137.1, from coordinate 1,830,563,964 downwards.
ACAACAAATAGCGTGTTTTTAAGTAACAATATATATCAAAAGATTGACAACTGTTTAAGTCCAATTTCAAAGTGAAATTAATTATAATGACCACCATTGGATAAAATGGTTAAAATATATTCTAATTATACTTTAAAACCACTCAATCTTATAATTTATCACTATAAATTATTTTGATTAAAAAAGTTGTTTTTTAGTATTTTTCACTATTCATCGAAAATTGGAAGTTCTCAGAAAATTACCAACAATTTAACATAAGCTAATTTCAATATTATAAATCCAAAAATGAAGTCCATTTTGAAATATAAAATTTAAATAATTTCAAAAAGTGGTTATTACTATTCATAACAGCTACTTTCATTGGTTGCGGTGTGTTAGAACTCAAGGTTGCGTATAACACCCGCTACTCTATTATTCGAAGAGAAGCGTACCATGGTTGCTTGGGGTGTTACACAACCCAAGGAAAATTCATCCCTTGGAGAGGCCTATTCTATCTCTGTATTCCCCAATAATATCATGAAGGAAACATTTTCTACGGTTAATCCTCGAATACTTGTTCCATATCATGTATCAGATTCTGAAATCACAAAACTAGTGTCTAAGATTCCACATTCATATATGAATTTTTTTTGACATTCTCATCAAGTAAATCATATTGGGGTAACTACCCCATAACTCTAAGTCAAAAATCATAGACTAAAAACATTATTCATATTAGTATGGATTGGAATACATTAATCTTACCCCACAAAAAGGCACAATGCTTTCTCAGTTGAAAATCCACAAAATACACCCTGGATAAAAGTCGTGTTCTAAGATCTTTGAACCAATGATTTTCATGGTTTAGAAAATAATCGATCAATAAAAAAAATAGACATAAAAATTTTTAGGTTAAAAACCCAAAAAGGGTGTCCTAAGAAAAAGTCAAGTTACACCCACTAAGTCTGAACCCCAATGAAATTAAGGAAAAAATTAGGGTGGTAACTGAAGAGACAAAAAGATTTTAGGATTTTCTATGAACTCCTAGCAATAGTCAAACTATGCTTACTGAATCCCTTGGATCAAGAAAAAATTAGATCATTATCTGTTATTTCTCTGTTATTTCATTCAAAGTATAGAAACTTTATTTCTTAGAACCACCTCCTATTCATCCTGATCTGAGCCCATTATGATGGGGGGAATTTAATGGGCCCGGAAAAGTCAACATAAGGAGTAAAAATTCATGAATTTAGAAAAGAAAAAACAAAACAAAGATAATATTTTGATGAAAATGTTCTAATGGGGTGAAACCATGATGGAATGATTTGTATCATGAAGTGAAAATCGCTTCCAAAACCACAACTCTACATGGAATTCTGCCTCACCATGATGCATCCCATAAATGAAATCATTTTCAAGATGAGGTAGTATTTTCTAGAACCATTAATGAAATAAAATCATTTATGGTGTCAAATGGTTATTTCCTTCACCCAATAATGACCACCCCCTTGAAATGATAAATCATTTATGGGCTGTGGTGTTGATTTCTATCTACTAAGAATGAATGTCCCCACAAATTAAAATCATTCGTGGGTGAAAATGGTTTTTTCTATAAAATGTGAATGAAAGTGTTCATGGGCCGAGGAATCCTTTTTGGAATCCTGTAAATGAATCCTCATGGACCACCATGGATGACTTCCCATCCTGATACATGGTCCCTCCATTAATCTATAAAAGTACCCAAAGGGTCACTAAAAGGGGGAGGAAAAACGGAGGACACATTGACACAAGAGAGGAGACCCGAAAGAGAATTGGGCGAGTTCCACTAATTCTAGATATGTAAACCCACCACCTAACATTAAGGGGAAAATAAATTCATTTGGTAATACATAAAACTGAGACCCCTTTGCAGAATCCAATATGTGAGGCATAAATTGATGTCCCCTTTGTAGTCCAGCACCCCGCATGGAAAAATGCAATCTGGTCAGAACCCTGACCTGAGTAAAAAAATTCTATGTGGGGGTAACTCGACCTCATCTAGCAACATGCTACACAAACGAAACCTAGACATATATAAAAACACGATATATGGATTGAACCCGGGTTTATATAGAAATAATGTATGTGGAAAAATTTCAGGTTTTCATAGCACAACACAGTTTGGAAGACCCCATACCAACATAGCTAAATGCAACATGGAGGGTACCTCATCCGGCATAATAACATGTTTTGTGGAATGGGGAATACTATGGAATTCAAATCACCAACTCCCATAAAATCCCTAGGACATACCATCTAGCTTCACACCAAGCCTGTGAACTATTATAATGGAATTAGGCAAAGGCCTCTTCCAGATCCACCTGATACATATGATCAAATCATCAGGAACATCAGTGTATCCTCTCAAGACTACATAACATGGTAAGAGGAGTGTCAGTGATAACCTACTTAACAAGGTAGACCCTCAGAATGTTTTCAAGTCTATATTACTATGGTAATGAGTGTCCCAACCATGGAGGATATCATGTCCTCATTGGTGTTCATATGATCCTCCTTATTCTAGGGATTCAGGGGAACCATTGACCATTCACTTTGATGATGGTTAATGATATATCCTTCTATCATCCTCTCTAAAATCAAGTATAGAGAATCCCACTTGGAGTAATCCCCATAATTTCTTGTGGGAGGAGGAAATCTTGATCATATTCCCCATTCCAGGGAACAATGATGGTAGGGTGTGGGAATGTAAAATCCCTTTCTCTTTACCTCCACCTTTTGGACTTAACCTTTTCAACTAGTAGATAAATTAGATCATGTGATCATCATATCTACTTCTTCCTCTTGTTTCCCACACAATGAATGACTCATGTGGCCTTAGATGTTAGTTTAAATCACGACATCCATGTGATCCAAAAACCTTCAACTATGAATCCTTCTAAGTCTAAACCCCAATAAAAATCCCCAAAACACTTTTAGTTGATACTTTCTTCATGGTTCTAGAAACATGGGCTTCCTATTCAATATAAGCCCTAGCCATACCCAAATGGGTGTCCTTCTAAGTGTAATCCCAAGTCACCCTCATACGGTCTTACTATATACATATAATCCCCAACCTATTTAAAAATATTTGGGATTTTATTCCACACTAGATGAAATACATAGGAATCCTCTCTAAGGACCAAACCCAACACCCAATTTCACCCTAATGTTCTCCAAGCCACATTCCTGGTATGGTCTTATCTAATCAAGAGGTCCACATTCCTTGTGGTTCCCCTTTATCACCACTCATAAAGGGTCATATATTTATTAATATCACACCCTCACCTTGGAGACCACATCTCTCCTTAGTCCCTCAGGCCTCCTCACCGTAAGCCCCACACCATCCTTGTCTGGGCACCTTCTGCCTAGACTTCCTTACCATATGACCTTAAACTTCGTGGTTCGTTCCACATCACATGACCTTAAAAGGTGATGTATACTGATAAGTGGTAATGAGAAACATGGGTTCTGATTCATTAAATAAGGTTATGTTGGAATCCTATCATACAGGTCCAATATCAACATCAAAACAACTTAAGTCTCCGTGGATGCCAATACACTTCAGAGAGCCTCACCATGTGTCATAAAGAAAACATCATCTTAATGAACAAACAATGATTCTATGATCAATGTATAAAAAGTTTCCATTGATGGAGAACCTCAGATACATACATATCCCTCCATTGATAGAGATCTTCAGATACATACATATGATTTCTAGCCCAAACATGTTCAATATTGATCGTCAATTCATGGAGATCCACATAATACTTGGGAATGAATAAAGGCTTCACAATCATATCTTAAATCTATAAGAGAGTCTAAGAAATCGAAATAGTTCCCCCAAAAGGTGTGATGATGCCAACATCCCATTCTTTCCACCAATGTGAATTCTTATGTATCATTGTCCAAGTTACCCAACGAGCACATTCAATTGGAAAGTAGGTTCATGAGTTATCATGGATATGATAATCATTGTGTGTTTCCTACTCCACGGACAAATCATGTTAGAGAATATTCATAAGTATTGATCCCAGTATGAATGATTGTAAAAAATTAAACCATCTGTAATCATTCATTGGGAGCATAATTTTCTTCAGAAACAACCCTAAAAACCCTAAAAACCTAAGTGACCTAAAAACCCTAAAACACAAAAAACCATAAAACCCTCAAAACCCTAAAACCCCTAAAACACGTAAAAAACATAAATACATGAAAACCCATAAAAATCATTTAAAATAATTTTAAACTCTAAAAACCATAAAAATAATAAAAAAACTAAAAAACCCTAAATATCAGAAAACACCCTAAAACCCCTTAAAACCATAAAACCCCCATAAACAAACATAAAACTGCAAAACCCCCCAAAACACAAAAAGTCTATAATACCCAAAATAATATGAATAAAATAAAAAAACTAAATAACTCCCCAAAAACATAAAATCCAAAAATGTTTTAAAATATCATAAAACCCCAAAAATCATAAAACACTAAAAAACCCAAAACCCCCTTAAAAGTCATAAAAAATCCAAAAGGACTATAAATCCCCCCCTCCCAAAAACCATAAAATACTAGAAACCCATGAAAATAAATCCTAATACAATAAAAAAATTGAAACCCTAAAAACACTAAAACCCCTAAAAACAATAAAAACCCAAAAAACAAAAAACCCCTAAAATTTCTAAAATACCCAAAAAACCAAATAAACCACTAAAAACCAATATTACTCTTGAAAAGTGTAAATAAAATAAAAAACCTAAAACCACTAAAAACTCCTAGAAACCCTAAACCGCCCTCCCCCCAAATTAATAACCTTAAAACCCCTAAAACCCAAAATAATAAAAAAATTCCTAAATCTCTAAAAACCCTAAAAACCAATAAAAATGTAAAAGATCTTAAAATAACCTAAAAGACCTATAATACCCCAAAATTCCCACAAATACCCCTAAAACCCTAAAACCCCTAAAAATCCTAAAAACCAAAAAACTCTAAAAACCAATAAAGACCCTAAAACACCTAAACCCCATAAAACCCTTAAAACATGGAAAATCCCTAAACCCCTAAGAATATAAAAAACCATAAATACCATAAAAATATGAAAACTATATAAAACCCCCTAAAATACCCTAATAACCCATAGAAACCATAAAACCATAAAAAACCTAGAAACACTAAAAAAACTAAAATGATAAAACCCCAAGAAAAACCTAAAACCCACTCAGAAACCCCTAAAAACACTAAAAATCTGTAAAACCCTAAAACCCCCTAAAAACCATAAAAAACCTAAATCCCAAAACCTATAAAAACTATAAAAACCAAAAACATTATAAAACCCAAAGAATATGTAAATCCCTAAAAATAACACTTAAAAACCCTTAAAATTATTTAAAAACTGAAAACCCTAAGAAACCAAAAAAACCCTTAGACACTAAAAACACACTAAAACCCATAAAAACCTTGAAAAACCAAAAATAACAAAAAAAAGAGAAACCCTTAAACCCTTAAAAATTAAAAACCTAAAAACCTTTAAAACCCCATGCTCCCAAAAAAACAAATTGAGCCTAAAAATCCTAAGAACACATAAAATCCTTAAAACCAATTAAACCTTAAAAACCCTTAAATCCATGAAAAAACTATAAAAACCCAAAAGATTCATAAACTCCCAAAAACAACCTAAAATCATAAGAACCCCATAGAAATCTAAAAAACCCTTAATAACATTACAAACACTAATAGTACCGTAAAACCCATAAAACCCATAAAATTACTGAACACTATTTAGAACACCTAAAAAAATTTAAAACCTAAAATCCAAAAACAATCTAGAAAAAAAAAATCCTAAAAATCCATAAAACCCCCAAAAACCTAGAAACCCAAAAATACCAAAAACCTTTAAAAGTCCAAATTAACACTAAAAAACAAAAGAACCCCTAAAAACCCGAATTCCAAAAACCTACCCCCTAAACCCTAAACCCTATACCATATTCCCTAAACCCTAAACCCTGCACCCTAAACCTTTTAACCTACACATTAAACCCCAGACCCTACTCCCTCAACCATAATCCCTGCACCCTATACTGTATACCCTAAACACTAAATATTAACCCAATACCCTACACCCCAAACCTTAAAACATGTTCCATAAAACTCATAACCTACACTATAAACCCTAAAACCTATACACAAAACACTAACCCATGCACCAAAAACTCTAAATTCTAAACCTGAAACCATATACCCTACATCCTACTCCATAAAACCTACACACTAAACCCTTGATTTTACACCCCAAACCATAAACCCTACACCCAAAACCCTATACCATACACCCAAAACCCCAAACCCAAAACCACAAACACTATACGTTAAACCCTATACCCTTAACCAAAAACCCTATTCCATTTACCCTACACACTAAATTATATACCCTACACCCTAAACACTAAACCCTACACCCTACACTCTAAAACATATACCCTACAACCTAAACCCAATACCCTACAAAATAATCCCTAAAAAATACACACTAAAACCTAAAGTCTACACCCTAAACACTAAACCCTACACCATAATCCATACAACCTACACCCTAAACCATAAAACCTACACCCAAAACCCAATACCCTACACCCAAAATCCTATACCCTACACCCTACATCATACACCTGACACCCTACACTCGAGACCTTTACCCTATACCTTACACCCTATACCATAAATCCTAAACTCCATATCCTAAAACCAAATACCTACACCCTAAACCCTATACCCTACACCACATACCTTATACCATATATTCTAAATCCTAAACCCCACACCATAAACTAAGTACCATACACCCTAAACCCTACACCCTAAACCCTATAACCAACATCATGAACCCTAAACCCTTCATCCATAACCCTATGACATGCCCCCTAAACTCAAAATCATAAGGCCAAACCAATAAACCATACACGCTAAAGCACAAAACCCACACCTTGAACCTTATACCGACCACCACCACTCTAAGTCTCACACTATAAACCCTATACCCTACATCATAAACGAAAACCCTAATCCATGCACCCTAAAATTTATACCCTACACCCTAAACCCTATACCATACACCCTAAAACCTATATCTTACTCCCTAAACCGTATACCTAATACCCTAAACCAAAATCACTAAAAACCCTAAACAAACCTAAACCCATAGAATCCCAACAGAACCCATACAAACCTAATGAAATCCAAAAAACCTAAAAATACATACGAACATAAAACCACCTAAAAACCATAGAAATAACTAAAAACCCTGAGAACCATAACAAATAACTAAAATTCCTAAAATCCTAGAAAAACCATAAAAACTCTAAAAACCATAAAATCCCTAAAATACTAAACGACCCAAAAAACCCTAAAGACACTAAAACCCTATAAAAATACATAAAAACATAAAAGCCCTCGAAAACCCTAAAAATACTAAAACACATAAATTCTTTTAAAACCATAAAACCCATTAAGCCTCCAAAACCCCTTTAAAATCCTAAAAAATCATAAAACCCCCTAAAATCACATTACTCCTTCAAAACCCTAAAAACCAACAAACCCATAAAACTATGAAAATCCCATAAAAACACTAAAAACCCTAAAACCATAGTATGAAACCTAAAACCCTAAAAACAAAAAAGAAGCCTAAAACCCCTAAAAATCCTAAAACTAACACAAAACACCAAAAACTCATAAAAAAAGTAAAAAAAAATCATATAAACCATAAATACCCAAAAAACAATAAAAACCTTAAAAACATAAAATAATAAAAACCCTAAAAAGACTATAAAACCTTTAGAACCATTTAAAATACCTAAAATATCTATCCCCAAACCCATAAAAACCTAAAGGACTGATAATGACCCCTAAAAGACCCCAAATCTCTATAAACTCTCTAAAATTCCCTAAAACCCAAAGAAAACACCAAAATCTCGTAAAACCCAAAAAATTATTAAAACCTAAAAAACCATAAACACCTAAAAACCCTGAAAACCCCTAAAAACCATAGAAACATAAAAATACCAAAAAACACAAATAAAACCTAATGACCCCTAAAATAAACAAAACCCCCAAATAACTTAAAATAGAAAAAAACCTAAATACCCCTATAAAAAACTTAAACCCATAAAAACCCTAAAACCTAAAAATTTCTAAAAGATCCCTAAAAATCCTAAAACCCATAATAACCCCCCCCCCCCACAATAATTAAGATCCTAAAAATCATAAAATAACACAAACCTAAAAACCAATAAAACCCATAAAATCCCTTAAAAATAAAAATATTAAAAAAACCCCTAAAGAAAACTTTAAAAACCTAAAAAAATATCATTACCCCTAAAAGATCCTTAATCCACTAAATAAACCTAAAATACCCTAAAAAACTAAATAAACCCAAAACCCTAAAACCCCTAAAAGACCATAAAAACCCTAAAATTTCTAAAAGTCACCAAAAATCCTATAAAACCCTAAAATAACCTCAAATGCTCAAAAACATTGAACAAACTAAAACCCCCAAAACCCTAAAAACCCTTAAAACCCTTAAAACCCAAAAATACCCAAAAAACAATAAAAAATCAAAAAACTCAAAAAAACCCATACAAAACTAAAAACCTAAAAAACTAAATACCTAAAAACCTAAAACCTCTAAACACCTTAAAAACTCTAAAAATTATAAATAACCATAAAATATTCTATAAACTCAAAAATAATTAAAGATCCAAAAAGTCCCTAAAATTCCTAAAAACCCCTAAAACCCCTAAAAACCGTAAAAACTCTAATACCCCCTAAACATTCATGAAAACCAATAAAACAATAAAAACCTTAAAAAACAAAATACATCTAAAAATATAATATCCAAAAAAACACCTAAAACCCAAAAAACCCTAAAATGTTAAAAAACTGAAAACCCCCAAAAGCCTAAAAACCATAAAACCCCAAAAAAGTGAAAAAAATTAAAACCCTAAAATCCCTAAAAAATCCCTAAAACCTAAAAAACGTAAAACCCATAAAAGACTCCAAAAACCATTAAATGCTATAAAATACCCTAAAAGACCCTAAAAACCTTAAAATTACCTAAAAGGTCACTTAAATCTCTGAAACCCCAAAAATAACACAAAATCCAAAGAGACAGTAAAAACCTCAAAACCCCCTAAAACACCCTAAATTACCCTAAAAACCATAAAAAATATAATACACCCAAAATCCCTAAAAAAATCTAAAATTCCTAAAAAACCATAAAAGACCTTAAAACGTAAAAAAACTAAAGGATACTAAAAATCCCAAACAAAACACTAAAAAACCCAAATCCCTAAAAGGCTCTAAAGACCCTAAAGACCCTAAAAACAATAAACCCCCTAACACACCCAAGAACTTATAAAAATCCAATTTTTTTAAAATCCCCTAAAAAAATGACAACCATAAAAACATAAAAGACCATAAAAGACCCTAAAACACCCTAACCCCCCTAAAACCCTAAAACCCAAGAAAAATTAAAAACTATTAAAACAAAAAAAACATTAAAAACCCTAAAAACTCTAAATCCTTTAAAAATACAAAATATTTTAAAATTGCTAAAACCCAAAATACCCTATAAACCCTTTAAACCCCCAAACTCCAAAAGCCCAATAAAATAGTAAATCCCTTGAAAATACTAAAAAAATTATAAAGACCCCACAAAACCGTAATAACCCTAAATCCCATAAAAATATCAAAACAAAAAAAAACCTAAACAACCCCCCTAAAACCCTTACAACACAAAAAATCCCTAAACTCCCATAAAAACACAAAAACACTAAAAATCCCATAAAATAATAAAAAACAAAAAACACTAAAATCATAAAACTGGAAAAAAACACAAAATATCCCAAACCCCTAAAAACCTTAAAACACCTCAAAATCTAAAAACCTAAAATACATAAGAGCCCTAAAAACCCAAAAAACCCATAAACCCGTAAAAACACTAAAACCCTAAATCCCTATACCCTACACCCTAAACCCTAAACCCTACACCCTAAAACCTATACCATACAACCTAAACCCTAATCCATACATAGGAAGCCATATACCTTAAAAGATAAAACGAAAACCCTACACCCTAAACCATAAATGTCACATCATAAAACCTAAACCTCTCACCCTATACCATATTCCCTAAACCATAAACTCTACACCCTAATCCCAACCGGGTAATCCCTATACCTGACACCCTAAACACTAAACCATACTCCCTAAACACGAAATAAACTTAAAACCCCTTAATGAAACTAAACAACCCTAATATAAAACCAAAAAACCTTAAAATACCCTAAAACCAAAAAAAATCCCTAAAACCCATAAAATAATTAAATACCCTAAAACCCCAAAAATAAAAAATTAATGAACCTAAAACCCTAAACCCCCTAAAACCACATAAAAACTAAAAATACACTAAACCCTTAAAACCCAAAACCCCCCTTAAACCCCTAAAACTCTGAAAACCATAAAATAATCTAAAACCCCGAAAATGATCATAAACCCAAAAAACCATAAAAATACACGAATTACCCAAAAAATTCTATAAAATACCCAAAACCCTAAAAAATTGAAAAAATCATAAACTGTTAAAAATCCTAAAAACACTAAAAATCCCTGAAAATCCAAAAAATCCCAAACCCCTAAAAATCATAAATATCCTAAAATAACCATGAAAACCCTAAAAATACTAAAAAATTATAAATCCTTAAAAAGACTCTAAAGTACCCTATAAATTACCTAAAACCCCACAAAATTATAAAAACCATACAAACCATATAAAACCCTAAAAACATAAAAAACACTAAAAAAACTTAATATCTATAATAAACCCTAAAAACTCTTTAAAAACCCAAAAAACCAAAAAACCCATTAAAACCCCTTATAACACTAAAAATTAATAAAAACACTAATGTAATATAAATACCTAAAAGACCCAAAAATAACTAAAAACACTAAAACCCCTAAAAGAAACTAAAATAAATTCAAAATACCTAAACCCCCTAAAAATCCTAAAAAATATAATAATCCCCAAAATCCCCTAAAAATATAAAAATATCTTGAAACCATCAAAGTAATAAAAACCATAAAACAATAATAAAACATGTAGGGTCCTGAAAACATTTAAAAGGGAAGGAAAATAATCCCATAAAATTGATGAAGGAATAACACGTAGGCTCAAATGAATATTTTGGAAGAATATTGACAAAATCAAATTTGGAAAAGGACCTAGAGTGATCCACATACTCTAAATTGAGAGAAAGGGAGGAGGTTTTAGGAAGGAGGAAGGAAAGTGGATTGATGAATGAGGAAGGGGTGAGGGGGTGATGGGGTTTTATAAGGGGCGAGGGAGATCGGCACCACTTGAAGTGGTGCTGATCCGTGTAGTGGTAAGGGATCGACGCCACTTCAGGTGGCTTTGATCAGTTACCCATAAATGGATCAGCACCACTTCAAGTGACACTGATGAATAGTATGCCGAATTCCGCCTAGCACCACGTGGCACTATGGAGTTTTTTTTTCATTAGCACCAATTGAAGTGGCGCTAGGGTGCCCCATTTTCTGAATAAAGAAAATGGGGAACCCATTTTCATAAAAATAGTTTCCCTTCCCAGCCAAATTTTCCGCCAGAAAGCGTGAACTCTGAAATTATATCTGTTTATATTTTTTATAAATAAATATAAATATTATTTGTTTTAGAATGTTTTGCAAATTCATGTGGGAATATGGTTTTGTGAATGAATAGAAGGAAAAACCCGCATTGAATGTCGCTGTCAACAAAAAATTTCACCACCCAAGGTAAATAATGGATTTTTAAATTTTATACTAAAACTCTATTAAATTTAAACTTACAGTTGGATGCCAATACCTGCACCATTTATGGGAATGGTATGTGGATGGTATAACCCATGAATAGAACAGTATGTGGAAATCCCATGAAACACTAGCACACGAGGCATTGTCCAACAAACTAGGTAGTTTGCAGAAATAAATGAGGAACATCATCGATTCCCCGTGAACAACATTGTTGGGATAATGGAGCTAGAGAAATTCCACCTTTTAATTTCATCCATGGGAACTATTTCAATGGTGAATATGTGATGGAGAGGTACGCCCCCACACACTACCCAACAAACTCAGTTCATGGATGAGGTGATGCAGGTAGTGTCCCATGAGCTGTGTCATTCGTGGGATTGAAACGGTGATTTTTGACACCACAAACCGCAACCCTGCAATTCTCTGTTGAACGTATCATCTGTGGACCAAGTAATTTATTCATGGTATTCCGAAAATGGTTTTGTGTGACCCATAGAAATAGCCTCCTCAAAACTCTACAAAAGGGTCCTGAGAGGAGCTGAGAGAGGGGGAGATAGAGGATATGATTTTTGGAGAACTGTGGTTTTGCATATGGAAGACTTCAAAGGAAAATGATTGGAAAAGTACAGAACTACAAATGGTTTCTAGTAGGTATAAAAATTTTAAAAACCATAAAAAGAACAAATATTAACTATATGGTAAAACTGAGAACCTAATTGGCGAACCACGAACCATACTCCCTTCGCAGATGAACTTCTTATGAACTGTATGAATAATTCTCCTTCTTCAATCTAGCATACCACATAACACATATCTATGCAGGTGAAACCCTTCCCTACATAGAGTTGTACCACACAGATAGACTCTAGTGCCACATACCACCAAGGTATGTAGATGGAACTTGAGGCCACGCACCACTGTGGTACATGGACCATATCTAAGTCCACGTACACCTTGTTAAGTGGATGATATCCAGGTCTTCATACCACCTTGGTTTGTAGACAGACCCTCCACCCACACAGAAATGTGCCATGAGGAGGGTACCCCACCCAACATGAACAAGTGGTATGCAAAATGAGGTAACTTTGGGATTTCCACCTTCTGGCACTGATCGTGCCCTTCTATTTCCATCCCATACTCTTAATCCCCTCTGCTAACCAGTCCATCAACATCAAGCCAAAGCATCTTCCAAAGCCACTAGACCCATATGATAAAATAATCAGGAAGATCATCATGTCTTTTTTATTTTACATACCCATGCTAGTGGAGTCATATGGGTAATCCTAGAAAGTGTGTGGACCCTTAGAATGTCTTTAAGTCTACATTACCATGGTAACCCGAGGTCCTACCATGGGATACTAACATGAACCTCCCCTTTCTATATATAAATGGTAATCACTGGATTTTCCATTCAATGAGGGACCATTATACATCATAGGGATCATACCTGCCTATCCTATTGATTATGATCTATTATTATATCCTTTCTTGGAACCAGCTTTAGGGAACCCCCCCCCTTCAGGAGAACCCATGATCTTTCTACGAGAGGTGATTTTCATGCTCTTCTCAGTCTCAACTTGGGATATGTATAGATATATCACTAGGTGTGACTATATTGGATATCAACATAGGTGATAGTTGCAACATTTAAATCCCATATCTCACTTTCTCTTTGAGTCATCACCTCAACCTCTTCTTTTATCATCCTCCTTTTACATAAGTGGAGAAGTAATGGTGTGTGGTCTACCAGATCTACCACTTCCTCATGCTTCTCATAGAAAGCATGAATCACATTGTCATAGAGGATAATGATGATCATAACATCCATAACATTACCCAAATGAACTACAAGAACTCTGATTCCTGCTCTAACTAGGATATTTATTAATCATATCCAAAGTATCGAGCTCAAATGTATAGCTTCTACATGTAAGCCCCACCCAAATGAAGTATGAGATCTCTGATTCTTACCCCAAACAAGATATGTAGAATTCATGTCTGAAGGTCTGAGCTCATTTGGTAAGATTACTTTACAATGTTTATGCCACAAAAATCCCCCCACAAATAAGGCCTCCATTACAGTATAAGCCCCATATTAAACTAAACTATGAGGGATTTTTATTCTCAACTAACTCTAATACGTAGGAAGCCTCTCGGATGTCCCGACCTAGCACCCAAACCACCCTAGTGTTCATCGGCCCATATCCCCAATAGGGGGATATCCTCTAAGCATATTATGCCACTCCTAAGCATCTTGGGTTGCTTCAGTGTATGTACCATAATAAATCTTGACTATGCATCTTCCACTTAGATTTCTTGGGCACACGACGGTAAACTGAATGGATGGGTCTCTATCACACAACCTTAAACGTTGATGTGTCCCATGAAGTTTCACTATACTATGTGGGTTCTAATTCCTCTCATGAGGATACATGGGAATCCCATCTCATGGGTTTTGTCCTAATATCAAAGCAACTTCCTTCCTCATTGGATGATGATTCACAATAGAGAACCTCATCATAGGGCTTAAACCAGCATTGTATCTGTAATTCCTGATCCATGTATTTCCATGGTTGATTTTTCAGCCCAGGGGTAATCCACGGACACATGCTTGAGAATTAACCATGGATTCCCAAAAATACGAATGTTGTTTAAATCTATAAGAGAGTCCCAAAGTGGGATATAATTCCCACCAAAAGGTTTTGATGATCCTCACCTCCCATCCTATAGACCGATGGAGTCCTTAAGTGTTTTTGGACAAATATCCATCCAATGAGTGCATGAATTTGGAATTTAGGTCTATGAATCATGGATACAAGGGTCATCGATTGTTTCTGGGTCTATGAATAGACCCATTGGAGAACATGTGATGACATCATACCTGACACAGACTGATTTCACACATACTCAAACCCCATCAATCACCCATGGGGACCACTCAAGTGTGGAACCTCCTTCACAATATGAGAAAGATACACTACTTGGTCCCTATAGGGACAGACCCAAAAATCCCCCACCACCTGGGGTGTAACGTGAATTTGGTCAAAACAAAAATGGTAAACCTAATGCGAAACCCTTCATAATAATATACTATTTATTACTATCTATCAGAACATTTTTTTCCACCCCTTGGTATGATGTGAATCAGGTCAAAACAAAAATGGTGAACTCGATATGAATCCTTAACCAAGGTGGTAGTATTATCCCACCATAAGCCCCTTTCTTCCAAAAATGAAGAGATCCAAGCATGATCATCCATAATGAAGGTGATCATGAGATGATACTTTGATGGAGTTTTTTTGTAAACGTTATATATATGTTGAAAGAATTTTGTAGAACTCTCCTAGATCTAAATGGAATCCCAACAATTTTCTCAGACACACATGTCTGCAACCAAACATGCAGTTAGGTCCCAAACAAAGAACATGTCTCCCTCACCTAAGCATTGTCTTAAATGGTGAGTTTCAAACACATTGATCGAAGAGTAAACCCAAAATGGTACTATTTGTATAGTGTAGGCTATAAGGCATGCCCTCCAATTAGTAAAAACTCCCCACCCGCCTCTTCGTCCGTGGCTGCAAACCATCATGGGATGGCTCCCCTAGTCTTCTAAAATCATCTTCAGAACTTTTCCCCAGAACACTACAATTAATACCTCCCTTATCATAGGGAGTCATATGAGGTCAATGACCGTGTTTTCATGACACGTCAAATTGATTATGTTTTTAAGGTTGATTTATAGTCTAGGGTATACCCTAGGTCATCTCTCAAGGAGCGTTGGTAGGTTTAGAGTGTGTATTTTTAATAAAAATGACTAAGAGAGGGGTGGTTTTGAAAAGAGTTTAAATAAATTAGTTGAAATAGCTTAAAAATTGAGTGACCTAGTGGATTTTTAAAAATATGAGATAAAAGGGTCGATGTGATTTCACTACACACATATCAAGTTCATTGTTCATAGAGATTTATCTTAGGTTTAGAGTAGTTCTTTGGTTGGAGTTAATTGGAATCCCGATTAATTCCTATGATTTTATTTCAATGCTTTAAGGCCCCAGCCTTGACGTAACAATCATATTGTCAAGGTCCTATACTTATGCATGGAATAAGAGCTTCCAAATCATATTGAAATCTCAATAAGGTGGGTATGAAAAGGATTCTTGTGATGTCCAATCAGAACAACACAAATCACGCACTCAAAACCTCACACTGATCGGTTAGAAATTAAGAGCATAACACTCACATGCATCAAATCAAGCATTCAAATATGAAATAAAATAAGATACATGGAATAAAATGTTTAAACACCCAAATTAATCCAAACCAGTAGCTAGTGTTTGCATCAGAACTCTTTTGACATGTGTGTAGCTCCCTCACAACAAACACCCAACTTTTAGCTCGACATCGGGAGGAGGAGGAAGCTCGGGTGAAACTCCTTCTTCATACTTGATTCCCCTATGAGGATAGGGTCCTCCATAACCTCCAAGGTGATTAGGAGACTCCTCTAGGACTCCAAATTTTCAGCACATCACTCCTTGGCCGAACTTGTAAATGAGGTTCCTTTGGTGCCCTTTTATAGGAAAATTGGAAGGTGGTTTTAGGCACACAGATTTCATCAATCCACTTGAACGAAGATTTTAGGCCTTTATACAGTCTTATCTTTCTTTGGAGAAAATATAAAAGTTGTATCCCTACCTATTTACTGTCTCCACCAAAATTTGGAACCATTTGGACAACTACATCTCAAGATATTGATAAAATACAGAACACCATATTTGACTTGGTCCAAATTCGGTGTCTTGGATAGATCAGTTAGAATGGGACCCATAGAAGCCGAATCAGGATTGGGTTCCTTAATATGAAATGTATAATATTAATGTTTGGACAGGTACACAAAATATCAGTCTATTTTAATGCACTTATTTCATGTAATATGCAAAACAGTGGACATATGTCCATGGATCCATGCAATTTTGGCCCATTTTTCTTCCACTTCATCAAGGGCCCTCCAAATCACCTCCACCTACATTGAAACAATAAAAACAAGTAACATTGCCCATTATAATATTGATTAGCATTAATTTATTGATTCAAAAATAAATTACAATTTATTATTATATTTGGAATATTCATTACAAAATTATTTTAAAACTGCGGTGTAAGGATAGAATAAAACAGTGAATCGTGGTACGATCAGTCAACACCAATGAATTCATCCTAGCTTCCTAGGAACCCCACTCAAGGGCTCATGCTAGAGGATGTCACCACTAGCGGTGTACAACCTGATATCCTCTCCTTGAAGAGGATCCCATACCGAGGGAACCTAATGATGTCCAATGGAAACATTCCCCACTAGGATCCCTCCTAGGGTGGAAAACACATGATAAGGAGTAGGTTATCACCATGGTTCTTATGGAGGAGGTCCTCCACACAAACGCGACGACATATAATGAGGAGGAATACAATTCTACCCCGCCTTGTGAATCCCACCCCAGAAATATGACGACAATATATGAGCTGATGCATATCCCCGCTCGCTCCTATAATGACCACCACAGAAATAGGGTGGCATAATACAAGTAAATACAAAATATTTCCAATTCTTGTCAATCCCACCACAAAGACAGAGTGACATATTATAGGCAGATGAAACTCTCTTTCAACATGTGAGAATCCCATCATCCAAATAGGGTGGAACCAAGCTATATGCAGGTTCAAATACCTACTGATTCACTTCAGTCCCACCATCCAAATAGGGTGGAAAACCATGGGTAGTAATATAACACTATCGATACATATGATTCCCATTAGTCAAATATGTTGGAAATCCATAGGTAGATGAAAATTACTACCTAACACAACATATTACACCAGTCAAATACAATGGAAAGAAAATACGTGCAGGGTAAAATTCCTATGGATTCAAAAAAAGGACACTAGAAAAATATGGTGGAAACTGGATAAGAAATATGACGACAGACTCATTTCTATGTCCCAACAAAGGAGAAGTATCAACACCCACTAGAAACCCATGGAGGACCGGAGTAGGTAAAAACTCCTTCTCTGACATCAGAATGGGAATTGATGCCCATTCCAGCCAAAGAAATATCTCAGCACATCTTAGCAATGATAGAGGATTAGAAATAAATCCTAGACTATATCCTCTAGATGTGTTGAGATGCCATTGCATCAGTAGAAAAAGAGAGGAGTTGGGCCCACAATCCTATCTCTTTGGGTGGGGTGATTTATCCAAAAAATCAGATAGTCACCCCAGAGGAGGCCTACATCCTTGCTTTATTCTAGGAGAGACAACAACCATATTCTATGATACAAGGACAACCAGATTAGAAAGAAACACTCGTACCGACTATGGGACACTAGTCCAACTTTTTGGCCACTCTTGGGTAGGTATATACCCCTTCCAGAACTCAATATTCTCGTCAGCATATCCCAGAGACATCATAAGAACCAACCAAATAGGGTCAAGTATATGATGGTGGCTTCCAATAGTAGGTGACCCCATTTTCCCACATGAAATCACCCAAAAATGAAAAGTGACAAAGGAAACCAAAAAATGAAGAGCATACTCATGATTATACTCTCCCGGAAGCACGAGTTCTTGAATCCATAAAACATCTATCAATAGAGGTCCAAGATCTTTTCAGTCCATTACCAAATCATGGAAGTGGAAGTATCAATTATAAAGGTACTTACCATAATGTTGTTACAAGAAGCACTAAAGGTCCTCCCCATATCACCCACGGGGGATTACTCCGTGGGCCAGAAATGATCGATCACGAGAGCCTATCTCCTGATGCGAGTCAGGGAAGACATCCCCTTGAACAGATGATAAAACAAAAATAAGTTTATACACTTCTGGCCATCTACACTGATGGTCCTCCCCATGGTTTATACTACAGATATGTTTCTCCCTATAGTTAGATGTCAAGATATGATGGTATTCCTCACCATGATGGCAATCACTATGAAGGCCCTCCCTGCAGTGACATCAAGAAACGATAAGGTCCCCCCCTCATTGCAGTACATCCTGAAGGCCCTCACTAAGATTAAAACTATAGATACTCTCCTTGATTCCATAGCTATGATGGTAGTACTAGTCATTATAATATTAATTATGAAGGCCCTCCCCATGATTAACACTATAGACACTCTCCTTGCTTCCATAGCAATGCTGGTAGTACAAGTCATGATAACAGTCATTATGAAGGCCCTCCACTCAAGGATGCCAAACAACAAGAAGGTCCTCCCCTTTATGTTGTCCGAAATTAAGGTCATCCCCAAGGTAAACAACATAGATGTCCTCTCTATGTATAGACACTAAGAGATGATGGTGGTCCTCACCATCAGGGAACCTACTATAGGTCCTCCCTATAATTAAAATTTACACTAATGAGAAGGTCCTCCCCTCAATGGGTCAAATACAAGAAAGCTAACATATGCTAAGGCAAAGGGAAAAAAATGTAGTATGACGTGTTTTATACTCTTTCTATGATAAGATATATCCTTTATCTACCAAAGTATGGAATTGGGCCATGCTCATCTTCTGATCCACCCTCATACCATTCAAATGTCAACAAGACTCCCACTAACCCTTCTATTTGGAACAAAATCATTAAGGAGCAGTCAATGTGGGAAGATGAATTAAAAAGTCCCTGGTATAACAACAACAAGATATATTACTTATGAAAATGCAACTAGATAGGTATGATATACCAATGATGTATTTTCCCATGACCACTTCTCATTTTAATATAACTAGAAATTTGTTGGAAGAATGTATGAATAACATTCACATCAATATATGGGCAACTCTTGGCCACTTAAAAGATATTATTTTTCCCTAAGATAGGTTTATAGACCATGTTAATGTCCGCGTAGAGATTCTCCATCAAATCAACCTAGAATCCATTCCGTTTAAATGGTATTCAAAATTAGGAAGGTGAAAGAAAGACCTTGATCTAGCCTGCCTCCATGCACTACATAAGTCATGATTCCTTATCAGAAATGCCCCATATAGTGTTCATATTTGGGGATGAGGGAACACTGAGATCTACACTTCAACCCAATTCCCATCTAGAAGAACCCATAAGAAGTGACATCCTGCAATTTCATCATCCCTATAAAGTAGTCTAATTAATTCTTACTTTTGAAAGGTGGAATGCTCTATAAGAAATGACATTGATGAAGTCTAAGAGGCATCATACTTGATGAGATAAATTCATTGAGAAGATTCTCAATTAGGCCACTGAGAACATCCATTAGGCCTCCCATCTAAGGGATGCCAATATATGAGCACTTCTCATTTCCCCAGGAGAAAACAATTCATGTGCAAACCCAACACCATATCTGGAACACACCCACATGGGAATGCCAGAGATCAAGAATGCGACAATAGCATCAGCAGAAGATGCAACATTGGGTCAATCCCAACCAATAAGGATGGGGTATTTTATAATATAAAATTCCCCCAAAATACTAAAAAATTTGGGCTGAGGAATGTCAATAGATGAATAAGAGCAACCCCAACCTGTAGGGCTGAAGGAATCAATACCTCAAATTCCTACCCAACAGACATTTGTCTTCTTCTTACTGGGGAGAACAATGGATAGAGGGGTCACCCAATCCATACCATCCTGTTACTCACATCCTCTGGAACATAGATGTACTACAAGGTCATATTAAGGCTCTCTTCGAGTCACTATTAAACAAGAAACCCAAAGAGCATCACAAAATTATCGAAGAAGAACCAATAAAGGAAGTTAGAATCTCTCATATTATTCACCACCTGGTACTCAACCCTAATGTTTTATGTATTGGTAAACATCATGGAAATCATCCTCACATACCTTTCTAAAAACAATACAAATAACATGGAAATAGGATAAGATTGTTCCCTCCCGGGGATGGTTCACACCGATCCTGGAGGTGTGCACATCAGAAACCAAAGAGTTGTCTTAAATATTGACACCCCCTTAGTCAATCCACCACCAACTCCCATTCTAATACCCAATAAGTATAATTATAAAAGAATTTTATACGACACACATCCTTCTCCTCATGAAAATTATTTCCCCATTCTTGAGGATAGATTCACATGATATGAGAAATAAATGAAATAGAAAGGGAGAATCAGCACAAAGATGCTAAGAGAAAGCCATCCTACTATGTATGTTTCTCAGGTGGAGCATCAAAAAAAACGTCCATAGGATGTACCTATGCCTTATAGGATCATCCTGATAGATGAGGAAATGATGGAAAGCTCATTCAAGGTAGTGCCAGGACCATCAATCTAACTGAACCCAATCTCAGTAGGATATCATGATTTACCTACTTTGGGGAAGAACCTAAAGTATATTCAGGCAAATACAAAAATGATTCCACTGGATGGGTATCCACTTCATGTTCTAGTAGTGTCAATATATCAAATCTTTCCCCCTACTGCACCTTCTCATGCTCAGGTCCAATAGGACATGCATTAAGGGATCTTGAATACCATCGATTTAGTGATAACTCGAATGGAAGAAATAGAAGGACGTCACTCTCCAATACAGTAGGAACATAAGCCCTACCTAGATTGGGTAAGCAATGTCCCCCCACCATGAAATTTCTAGAATCACGTATTCTTAGTGTTCAATGGCTTAGGGGACCTGAATAATAATCTAATCCAGTACGCTTATTACTTTGATTCCATTATGGGAACTCGAGAGTTACAAGAGGTTTTGAATAATAGATTCTTTGTGAGAAGCCTACACATTTCATCCTTTTTGTAGTACACTAGTTTCATGATAACTCAATAATAAGATGGGAGGATATCAGGTGCTAGTTCAAGTTTTAGTTTAGATTGACATTACCAAAAACAACAGTCAATGACCTCATGAACTATAAATAGCAAGAAAACGAGATATTTTCAGACTTCATTTCCAGATTGAAGGGTCTATCTTAATAATTGAATTGACACTCCCCTAAGATGATATGTTTTCCAATTTCATCAAAAACCTATGTGATGAGCTGTGAACACCACTTATTATAGTGGAATATACAAGTGGATTCCAGGACTTCTCTGCAATCACTCAAAGTATAGAAGATTCCTTGCAACAGAAGAATCTCAAGTCCCAGGTAGCCCCATGAGCCCTAGAAAAAATATTAGAGAGAGTTGAAGTAGCTTATATCATGCTTAAGTCACCCCCTACACTTTCTCCATCTCCAAGGCCCCCAAAAAACTGTACAAGGCCATCTGAACGTCAACAGCCTCCCCCACCCCATCAAGATGAGCAGAGGGGGCCCAAAAGAAATCAATTCAAGGAACACAGAAATAATGTTTATTTGATTCAGGATGATCAAGTCTGTGGTTACTTTGTAGTTTCCATGAATTATAAATTTCTTCAAGTTATAGATCAAAAGAGGGCTGATGAAGTAGATCTTGATGACAGGCCATATTACAGTCCCTTCCACTAGATATTGGGTAACAACATTCATGAGTTCTTTGTCTTCATGGAACTCCTATAAAAGATCATAGATTCTGGACAAGTGAAGTTGGGACCACCAATAGAATAAGGGGTATATGTTTCCACCACTGATCCATATAAAGAGTGAGATTGGAAAAAAGTTTATAAAAAAGGGAGAAAAAGTTTTATAGTTTTTTGACCCAAAAAAATCAATCGAGCCCACGGTATCCTCTAATAATAGTTTAAGAAACCTAATGTGCCCTCAACATCTCCTCATGCAACAAGCTGACATCCTTGGCCCCTAAATCCTCCAAAGGATGACCTTAGAAAAAGTAGTCCAATCAAAAGGGTGGAAAGAAAGTGCAGGGAGATTAACTTGAAAAAAAACCAAAGTTGGATTTGACAGAGTCATATTTTCTACCATCGAATCTGAATCCATGGGCACTGTCCCACTAAAAGGTACCACTGGGGTAGACGATAAGGCAAAGTCATCATTAAAAGAGGAGATAGTTTTGGGCTCTGTCAATTTCATTCACTTGATGTATCCCTTCTCTGACAATGAATATGATTATCTCACAGAATTCCCCGTACCCAATTGGGTACCCGGAGAAATAATCCATAGAATCCAGTGATATCAAGGGAGACACAACCATGGAAGAAATCAATTTTATGGCCACACCCCTGCTCAAATTTTCAGTGTTGCAGAAACCCATGGAAGGACCTTCCAACAAATCCAACTGGGACATGGAAATTATCATGCCCCCCACAAAAATCTATCCCTATCTAATCCTCATGAAATATCTATAACATGAAAAATAGATTACTAATTGCCCTAGATAGGTGAGCAGACCTGCCTGGACCAATCCACAAATGACATAAGCTCCTCCAAATTTTACCCTAAGGGATGAACAATCTTCATCAAATGATCAATCCCCTAAAGCACCTGTGAATTTTATTTCTCAAGATAGATAGCACCGACCTTTAGATTAGAAATATTAAGTTCTGAAATAGTTATATTTTGTAGAAGATATGCTCCTAATCATGGATGCACTAAATCTATTAGTATACTTCAAGGAAGCACTCATCAAATCATTGCTAAGTCCCCAGGAGTTTGAAGATGAAGAGGAAACCACTGAAATCTATAGAGAAGAGACCAATCCTATAGAATTCCATGCAGTTATATCCTTCATAGACCATGCAGAAGAATCTATCATGAAAGGACACATAAAAACCTTATATGTGTCTATCATAATAAATGGAATTGATATCCCAAAGTTCATCATCAATAATGGATCTGGGGTTTATCACCTCCCACTATGGACACTTCGTCGGCTGGGCTGCAATGAGGATTATATGACTCCCTACACCACAACCCTATTGGGATATAACAAAAGAGATCATAATCTGTTAGGTCAAATCAAGCTCAAAACCCATTTCAGTTGCCTCATTGCCCACCAAGAATTTGTAGTGGTTTGTAATAATACATCCTTCAATGCCCCGCTATGGAGGCCTTGGAGGCATAAACAAGAAAAAATCTCTTCCTAATACCATTAGTGCCAAAAATATAGAATTACTGGATAGAGAGGGATACTAAATGGTGATAAGGCCCCATTCGACATCTATGAATCACAATATATTGATGCAGGGTTCTATGAACTGAAGAGGGAAAAGGCTCAGTAGACAGAATTTATTGGGTTGGCACCCCAGACTGTTTAGAAATGTTTCTTACCAATCCCCTTAGGCTGTTCACAGAAGAATACATACATCCCATAAATAAAGTTGAATAAATAGTTCTAAAATCATATGCATATTCAGTAATCCCCCTGATTTTAGATATAGCAGCTGAGGAAGATAGTTTTGAAAAAATCAGTGACTACAAAGATAAAGGTGGGGAGTCAAATGAAAATTCTATTGAACTATCATCAAAACCCAAAAAAAATTATTTCCTCACCCACTAAGGTGGGAGAAAATTTATGGTCACTGAAATAATATGAGGAACTACTTTTACCCTTCACTGCATCTTCTCTAGAGAAGCCCCCACCAATGGCCAAGGTGGAGGATACAAATTCACCTCCTAGACACCAAAATTGAAACTCTTCACTCATTTATGGAGAAATAATTTCATGGATTGTTTCCCTATTATAAGATGAAGAGGAAGATAATGATGATTCATAGGAGGGAGAATAATGCCTAAAGGATTACCCACCATCATTTGAGGAAGATGTTTCAACCACCATTGATAAACTCAATAAAATCAACTTGGGTACAGAAGGAGACCCGCAACCCACTCTTGATAGTGCAGCCCTACCTTATGAAGAGAAAGAGGTAAAAAACTCTTTACAGAATAAGAATCAAGATGTTTTCACCTAGAATTATATAGTAATTATAGGTCTTGATCTAGATGTGGCCACTCACCAGCTAGGCCTACCAGAGGACCACTATGGTTACAAGCAAGCAGCCAGAAGGATGCACCTGACACATACTGCCAAAATAGAGGCTGAAGTCGAAAATCTCACCAGAGATAACATTATTCAGGAAGTATAATACCCCATATGGATAGAAGTCATTATCCCCATGTATAAGGAAAATGATAAGATCATGTTCTTCATAGATTTTAAGGACCTCAATGGGAACAACCAAAAAAATGATTTCCCAGTCCTAATCAAAGAATTGTTGATTAATGAAACTACTATATATGAGGTGCTCTATTTTGTGGAAAACTATTTAAGATATAACTAGATGAAAATAGCCAAATAAGATTAATATTCCACCACCTTCCAAGCTCTATATGGAGAGTTTTTATATAAGGAAATTCATTTCGGTTTGATAAATGTTAGTTCCATATATCATCGTTCCATGCACCTAATTTTCAAACCCTTTTTAGGAAAGTTCGTTGAATGATATGTTGATGATCCGGTGGTTAAATCATGAAAATGATCAGACCATCTGGTAAATCTTGAAACCTTATTTAATAAACTATGATAGTGTAGTTTGAAAATGAACCCTCTAAAATGTGCTTTTGGTGTTACCTTAGGGAAATTCTTCGACTACGACGTACGCTATCGAGGCATCGAAGTTGAACCTAAGAAGAAAAATGCCATCCTTGGCATGGAAGCTAATCACAACCACACTAAATTCAGATGATTCCAAGGACACCTATCCCACACTCATCTCTTCATATCCAACCTCAGAAAAATTATTTCCCTTTACCAATTTGATAATGAAAGGGGTAGAATATCAATAGACTGAAAACTTTCAGGAAACAGTCGACAATCACTAGAAATTTATCTTATTTCCACCGATGCTAATTCCAAATTTTGAAGAATGGCCACTCATTTTGTATGTAACCACCTTGGAGAAATCCCTAGGTTCCTTCCTCATAGAGAAGAATGATATTGGTAGTGAGAATAGTCTCTCTTACGTCATCCAGACCATGATCAATATTGAGACCTGTTATTTGAATATCAAGAAGAGTTGCCTTACATTAATATTTTAGGTCCATAATATTAGGAATTACTTGTAGCACCACAAATTCTATTTGGTATCATGTAGAAAATAGCTCATGTATATTCTCAGCCATCCAATGTTAACTGGACACTATCACAATGGGTTCTCATCCTGTATTAGTTTGATATATGGTTCATACCCCATAAGGCTATCAAAGGTAAGGTGTTAGAAAACTTTTTTGACGAAAACCCCTCAACATAAATGACTCCATTGGATGTCTAATTAACTGATTATGAGCTGTTCTATGTTCAAGAGGATCCTCGTACATGGGAAATGAACTTTAATGACACATCTAGAATCCTGACAGGAAAACTAATGGAAGACCCCAAGTTCAAAAAAGTGTGTCAAAGAGTCATAATCATATCCCTAGAAATGTAATTTCATCCATATTCCATCCTAATATCAAAAGGATGTGTAAACAAAAAACAGAGTACTAGGCCCTCATTGCAGGCCTAAAGTTGCAACTTTAAGCACAAGTTGAACACTTAAATATTAAAGGTGATTCAGAACAAGTCAACAATAAAGTCAATGGTGACTATGCTATTAAGAAATAGGAGATGATACCTTTAATGAACCATGTCTGAGAACTGATGGTAGAATTCATGTCTAATACGACATTGAATTATGTCCCCCAGTTGCAAAATACACAAGCCGATGCATTGGAAAATATAGCCACAACTATGGCTGATCCGGATCACAACAAGACAATCATCTGTACTTCCCACCAATGGATGGTGTTACCATTCATTAAAGAAAACATGGAAGATATTAATGAAATCAGTACCACCTCTAATTTGTATGGTCCTAAAACTAGTTCGATGAATCCCATTACATATTACCTTCAAAGGGGATAACTTCAACTAGATAGGGCTGGAAGGGAAAAGATATGGAGATGGGAAACCGACTTCTTCCTATCTGATGGTGAAAACTGGAAGAAGGTTCTTTATAAGAAATTCCTTGATGGATTCTTTATTAAGTGCATCGATTGAGAAGAGACTACCTCTTTCATAAAATAAGTGGATGCCGGAACCTATGGAACACATCAATCAACACCCAATATCCCATAGAAAATTCAAAGTCTTGAGTACTATTTCCACACCACGATGCAGGATTGTGCCATATTCACTATTAAGTTTCATTCCTACCATGTTCATGAAAATTTCATCCACGAGCCCCCAGAGTTACTTCACACAACCAAGTATGCCTAGACATTTTTCATATGGGTAATGGACGTCATGGGACCATACCCTCCTACCACTACTAGACAATTAAAATATATTCTGACAACAACCAAATTATTTTCCAAATAGGAAGAATTTATACCTATCAAAGAGGTTGTGGAAAGAATCATTATTAGCTTTGTGAAATCCAACATCATCAATAGTTTTGGTGTCCCTCGTATAATAA